>JAZKJV010004847.1:0-1245738 GCA_037367405.1 Ottelia alismoides
TGTTCTGCTATATCACCCTATATTTAACCGAGCTATGGCTTCATATCACTTGTGTTATGAGGATATAACATAATTTAAATATAGATGGTATACTGTATATTACTGTATAATTACTTTAGCCATAGCTCGTATTTTAAAAAACTTTTTGAAAAATCTTTTTCGTCTTGGTTTTAGTAACCTTGTGAATTGAGTTTTGTAAAAACCTTGTAAAAATATTTTCTTAAAAATTGAGGGATTAAATTTGTGTAAATAACCCCTTAAAAAAACTCCATAAAAATTTGAAAAATTAAAAACCTTTCTTTGAAAGAGACTTTGAATACTAGGCTTAGTAGCTACTTTCAATGAGGGAACTCCGGTCTCCCTTAGCAGAGTGGGTGGTTTAGAGGACACTGTATATGGCTCTGTCCTAAGTAACGCAGGTCCGTCTAATGACCCGTACTTACACCCATACTGGCTAAGAGTAGATGCTTTTATTCATTTGAGTCTGGGCCAATCATTATCTCTCAAAAGGAAAAAACTAAAAATCCATAAAAATCTGCAAAAAAATCACAAAAATATTCACTAACTAAGGAGTTAGTGTATTCCTAACACATTCACATTCAATTAAGGCTTGAGGATTTTGAGGACACTTGATTTCTGTGATCTAGAGAGTCTGAATTAACATGCCTTAAGCATTAGGGTTTTTAAACTTAATTATCCACACTTCTCTAGTTTGAAAGATTTTAGCTCTATATTGCACTCTTCATCTCTACCTTCAAAAAGAATATGATCAGCACAATCACTTTCACAACTGCATGATTGATGAGATAGTTGACTTATCACCTGAGGAATTAGGATTGGAGATTTGAGTTTAGACCTGATCTAATGATATTCGAGGATGGGATAAAGTCAATGAAGGCTTCATAAAACGTGAGTGTCAGCAAAACCCTAGCCAATATGTGAACAAGTTCATATGCCATCTCTTTGATATTTACCTATGTGTCAGGATGTGATGAAACTTAATTTCAATTATTGATCAGTGTACGCTAACTTTTGGCAAAAGCAGTGGAGCTAGCCAACAAAAGAAAAGCAAAGAAAATCTCTATCCTCCAAAAAGTCAAATTACAAATGAGCTTCCACTAATGGCGAGCGCTCCCAAACATTTTCAAAGTGTCCACTTGGACCAAGAGCTAATTAGGACCAAGGAATCGGGCTGACACCATAAAAGGGCTCTGCATCGTAAGTGATACAAGTCTGGGTGTCGAAGGTATCTTAGATACTCAAAAGAGACACACCCTGGTGTACTCCCAGAAAAACAAGTGCAGACGACTCCGAACTCTCTTGAGGACACATTGATCAACAAGCTAAAAATCTACTTATATTGAGTAAAAAGGCATTCGAGAGGCCCCTTGTTCCAATGTGAGGGAGAGAAAATTAGACACAATCTTATACCCTCCACTATCTGGACATCCATCTACATTTCAAGTCTGACAAACTAATGAGCAGGTTGACTGAAGCAAGAATAGACTTATTTCCTAATGTTGAGGATGAGGTCTAGAGGAGAGTCTCCTGGATTGGAACTTCGAGTGATGCCTTGACTCGACTCTCATGAAATGAAGTACACTAAATTCATATCCTTAAAATATATATACAAAAAGAGAGTCTGATAATTAGAGAAGTTGGAGTCCTTCTGGCTAAAGCATGGATAAGCCCAGAATTTTAGGATCGCTTAAATTAAGGGTCTTCGAAAGATTGAGCCTTGAAATCTTCACTTGCACCGTCAAGAATTAATCCAACTCCTTCATTCTTTAGATGCTCGAGGACGAACATGGTTTAAGTATAAGGGTATGATGAATCTCGTATTCATCATGCTAAAATTCACTAATTAGACCCCTAGCTTAATTAATCTAATAAAATTCATTATTAATTCATTCATTTAATCTTGTATTATATTGTGTATAATTATTATATTAATTTGTAACTCTTTTATTATTAAAAACCCTTAAAAATTAGGTTGATTAATTGTCTATAAGTTCCTAACTCTTAAAAAGACTAAAAAAGGCAATAACAATTCAAAACCCAAAAAGCGGTGTTTTTAACCCCTTAAAAATACCCCCCAAAAATACTTTTTGTACAAATGACCTCTTTTGGCTTTTTGTCCAAGATGAAACTTGTAGATCTCATTGAGATCTAGAGCTTTCATGTTTTAACTTTTTCTTAATTTTGCCTCTAACTAATTCTTTTAGATTTTTCTTTATTTTTACCTTTTAGATTTTCTTGATCAGGCCACGTGGCGTCCTCTGGGCCGCCCACATGGCCCACTCCTCCTTCCGTCACCTGGCACCCTCCCAGGCTGTCAGATCCTCGTCCACCCACCATCATCTCAACCCTCCATTCCCGCTTCACCCACATCCGTCAGATCTACCCTAAGATCTGAACATCACCATTCATCTCCGCCTCATTCGTACCCATTTGATCCCATCCCTCATCCTACGGCTACCCTCATGCCACGTCGTCCTTAACCTCATCCACCCGATTACCTTTTCATCCTACGACCATCTCCGTTCCAAGTCATCAGATCACTACTTGCCGTAGGATGAGACTCAAACCCTCATCTCAACCGTACATTTCCGTTCTTCCCTCACTGTAGATCAGATATGATGGATCTGATCCTAGCCTTCCATCCGCTCCATCATCCTAGCTGTTGGATTGCTAGATCCAACGGTTGGGAGGTCATGCCCTACCTCAGTAACCCCCTTTCCTGGTCGTTTCACTTTGCATCCGGGCCAGCTCCTTCCTATTTTGGAAAGCATCTCCGATCACCCCTCCCTATCGTAACGCCACCATCATTTCGACCGTTCCTCCGCCATCTTCGCGCACCTCATCACGATACCCCCTCATCACTCTGCGCCCTCATCCATGCCGTTCAACCTTCGTCTGAAACCGCCACCTCCTCCTATAAAAGCCCCTCCCCTGTCGCACTTCAAAACCATCCACCACTTCAAGGGGCTCTACCCTAGCCTCCTCTGCCCTCCGATGACAGCGGAGGGCGGTCTTGTCGAGGCGATCATGGTCGCACGCCTCTGGTGAGATCTGTGGTCTCCGACCACGTTGCGTCTACCATCGTGCATCGCTGAGCTCCGTGCTTCGGCCGGGCATGCTGGGCGACAATCCCGAGCTCTAATGGAACTCGACCACATGCCACTTCCTCCGCCGATCGCCTGGCTCCGACCATGTAACCTTTTATTTGTTTCTTCTTTATTTCCCTTAATTTTTCCGACCTCCTCACTTGCTGTCACCATCACCTGACCACCTCACGACCTCCGTCCTACCACCAACACCTTCACCCACTACTCCGCTCACCCTCCTTCCTTCTCCATAGCCTCGACCACCCTGCCCCAACTTCCCTCCGATCCGCCAGAGTCAAAGACCAGGTCTTCCATCTCCCTCGGCCCGCACGAGACCTCGCTTCACTCACCTTGCACACTCACACCCCTTGGCTTCTCTTCTAACATCTGCAGGTCTTCAATGGATGGAATCCCCACCCGCTTCTGATCTCAAAACTCATCTCCGGCAGACCTGCGTCGCTCTGCCATCCCAGCCATCACTGCGCCTTCGCCATGCTCCCCCGTCCTTCGCCCGCATCTCAACAATGTCCCACGAATCTCGATGGAGCCCTTGGAGCACGGTGGAGCTACACGAAGCTCGTCGGAGTCCCGCCTCCTCTGGTGGCCTACGACGTAGGATAATGATACAGCTCGGAGTCCCCATAATGCAGAACCAGCATGCTCGGAGTCCCCGAGCCTCTTGACGAGCCACTGGAGCACGACACATGTTCCCGAGCCTGCCTTGTCTACCAAACCTAGCCCTCGCGTACCTTGGATGTGAGATGCTTGGGTAATTTACAGGAAAACACCGGCTATTTGCCATAATTGCAAGGCGGTCCAGGTACGTGTGCCTCACGTGCACGCTTGGACAATTATACCTGATCGGTTTCTGATATTTGCAAAAAGGCCCCCAACTATATGGAAAAATTACAGAAGGACCTAAGAGGTTTTTGTAAATTGCAAATAGGTCCCTCCAGGGACCTATTTGTAATATTTATCCTTTTATTTCTTGCATTTTTATTACATTATGCCCTTGTACTATTTTATTTGTAACTTGAGCATCGTAGGTCCAAATTGCATGATTTTAGTGTCGTTTTGTTCCTTATTTTATCATCTATTTCATGGCATGTTTAATTTTCTCATCTGACACCTTTTTAAATGAAGTTAATTATTAATGTTATATGATGTCTTGCTCTAGAATTTTTAATGTTAGATTATGTCTTACTCTAGATGTCTTTGCCCAGAATTGATGTCTGCTCATATTTTTATGCTCAATTCAACTCTGATTTTGTACCCTAATCTGTTACTCAATTTAAGTAATCTTTTTAGGGCATATTTGTAATCCTTTATTCTACATGCATTCAACTTTGCATTACTTTCATGCATCACTCAAAAATCGCATCGAAAAAGAAACTAAAAATACATGCATCATTTAATTGCATTGTATTCTGCATGGAGACCTGTAAATGAGAAACTATTCACACATGCTCTTAATTGACCAAAATTTGATACATATATAAAGTAGCTCGTGTCCCTGTGTTCGACCTTGGTACACTTACCAAGTTAAAAATTTTCCACAACATTCAAAAGTTTGTGGTTTTTGCTGAATGAATTTCACCTCATATACTACAATTACCGATTCTTAAAGAGGCATATTTTCGAGCTCGTTACTAAGTAAATTACCCCTTAAGTGGAACACGATCGGAGGATGTTGGAGCTTCCACGTGGCTTGATGGACAACTCAGGCGAGGCATCACTTAATCTTTAATCAACGATCTAGATTAGATCTAGGTCGCGACTCTAATCAGACGCATTGAGGGGTTTTGGATGAACTCAGAAGAACATCCCTCTTACCAGCCTTCGATTGTTGAAAACTCCCTCATCTAGCTTCCTTCCGCCTCGCCATCAGTTTCTACGCATTCCTAGGAGGTCATCATGCATGCAGGTGCCTTCAAAAGAGTCCAGGGCCCATCAGAGGGGCCCTTGAGCTTTAGCCACTTAGATCTCCTGTTCAAGCTTTGAGGTGGAGCTCCAGTTGTCGCTAAGTGTCGCAGACCTGCACAAAAATATAGATGATCTTAAGGGGGTCGTCTTCGACTATAGAAGAAGCTGTTGCGCATAGTGGAGGAGCAGGGTGATAGAGATTCGACGAAGGCATAGGAGGGGGACCTCGGTGGCTCGAATCCTTGTAGGATTCGAGATGAAACAAAGGGGAATTGAAAGAGGAGGTGAAGGGGATGGAAAAGAAGGTGGATGGGGTCAGAACATGGTCGAGGGATAGCGAATTTGGTATTGGAGCTTAAGCTTCATCGATTTTAAAACTTAAACTTAAGCTAAAACTTCTGATTAATCATGAAACTAACACCTAAACTATGAAAAAGAAACGAAAAGCAACAAGAAAACTTGAGGCTAACATCTCATACCTACCGGAGACAACGAGTAGAGGAGCTCGCTGGCGATGGGCGACGGAGCTTGGATCACACCAATTCGCATCCTTATCTATGCTGACAAGGCCTGGATCTCGAAGCTATCACCAACTATATTCTTTAGGGGGTTTCTATTAGGGTTACATGTGAGAAAGGAGGATCAAAAACAAAAAGGCCGCTGACCCTCTTTATTTATAGGCATAGAGGAGGGCTGACTTTGAGAGGAGTTGGTGTGTGATCGGGCGAGAGTAGGTGGAGATACTGGTATGGGCAAAGAAGAAGGACGGAAGGGTTGCACTGTGGTGGTGGTCTCAAGGGAAATGGAGGAGAGGGGAAGGTGTAGAAAAATGGCAAATTCAGAGGTCTCATGACCTATGTCATGAAGGAGGCTGGGGAGAGGAATGTTGACCCGAGGGTCAACGGTCTTAGGGTTCTGGTTGGTCCACGTGGACCAACCAGATAAAAGGATGAAAGAGGTTCATGGATAAATCGATTAAAATTAATATTTATTAATTTGTTGTAAAATCATAAAAAAAAAAACATTTGTAATTTTATATAGTATTTTATTTTGATTTTTATTTATTTTTACAAGTTATTTATTGCATACTATTATTTACATTATATATAGGTATATACACATGTATTTTATGTATTTTAATTTTATTTTTTATTTTTTATTTTATTATTTTATACACATAATTTATATATTTGTAACTTATTTAAATATACTCTATATATATTTTAATTGTATTTTTTTTGAGTTTAGTTATGTACTTAAATACCTAGGTCTATTTATTGTATAGGTATATTATAAGTATTCTTTTCATATATATTAAATAGCTTTGTTTATTTTAATACTTTTTAGTGGTTTTATTCTAATTTTATTATGTATTGTGTATTTTAAATAGTATTTACAAATTTATAAAAATAAAAGAAAATGGAAATACGAGGAATAATATATTGAATATTATATACATGTATATTGCACAATGAGGGTCCAAAATTCAACTTTTGCATCTTAACTTCAAATTGAATGAAAATTCATCAATTTAATTAGATAATTATTTTTTTTTTATTTTTACACCCATAACCTTAGTAATTCTGCAATTACAACATGACCCTGTATAATCATAAATTACACAACAAACCCCAAATAGTCACTACGTCTCACATCCATAACCCTCCATTAGTTTTTCTGTTAACTCAAACATATTGTGGGTTAATTTAACCCATGATCTTCCACCCGCTTTTAGAAAAAATAGAAAAAACAAAAAAATAGTGGCATCTACAGGCAGGAGGCCGACGGGAGGGAGAGGCCGAGCTTGCGGGGTGGGAGGGGTTTCCAAGCAGGAAGCGGTGGCAGGCCGCAAGGTGGAGGGGCGCTTCAGGGGGTTGGGGGCACATGCTCGAAGGGAGGGAGGAGGGGGGAGGTATGCTCGTTGTGGGCGGATGTCTGAGGCCGAGGGAGGGGGGGGGGGACTGTGCTGGATGGCCGGAGGGGGTGGGGGGGGGGGGGGTGGGAGGGGGAATGCTCGAAGGGGGGAGGGGGGGGGGAGGGGGTTGCGTGAGGCGGCGGGGGGATTGTGCTGGACGGCTGCGGTGGGGGGGGGGAGAGGTGTCTTTGCGTCAGACGACGGAGGACTGGAGGTCAGTGGGGGGACTATGCTGGATGACCGTGAGGTTAGGGGGCTTTACGTCGGACAACGGAGGATTGGAGGTCGCTGACCGGAGGGGGGAGGGAGCATGCTCGAAGGGCATGGTGGGGGGAGGTGGGTGGCGCAGGCTCGAAGGGAGGGATGTCTTGACGTGGAGGGGTGGGGGGGGGGGGGGGCTCAACATGGTAAGGTCCATCCTGGGCTGGAGGAGGTGGGTGGGGAAGGCCTGGTCTGGGGAGGGGGGGGGGGCTACCTCGACGGCAACGAGGGGTCAACAGGGAGGAGATGGTGGTGACGTGGAGGATGAGGTGGTCGATGGGGAGGAAGAGGGGAGGAGGAGGAGGTAGGGGGAGTGTACTCATTTGTAAATATTACAACTTAAAGGGTACAAAATGTAAAATGTTTGACGGATATCGTCATAGTTAATAGAATATTGGATGAAAGTTAACTCGGGGATTATGGGTGTAAGAGTTAAGACTATTGAGAGTTCTGGATGTAATTCACGATTATGCAGGGTTATGATTGTAATTGCAGAATTACTCAGGGTTATGGGTGTAAAAATCCCTTAAATTTTATGAACAGTAAAGGTGAGTATGGTGAATTTTGAGTTTGTATGGAGAAGATATAGGTCTGCAAAGTATTCTTTGCAGTCTTTTATTCTATATGTCCTTGGCACGTCGTGCATTATTTTTCAATGAAATTATTTTTTTAATTTTTTTTATATTTTTATGTACAATATTCATGTTGATGGTTTATTGATTTGAGATATAAATAATGGAAAATAAAATGGCTCCCAACATGTAATTATTGGGCTATACAATTAGGATTTATAGGTTGTGTTTTCTGTACAATTGATCGTCCAATCTCTACCTACTTTATTCCTTATCGACCAAGTCATCATAATGACTAGGTCTCGGGTCTAGGATCATTCAGTGTCTTTGACACTTCATTTTTTTATTTTCTTTCTTTATTTTTTATTCTGAAATTAAACTACAGTATATTGTACATTATTTTATATGAATTATTGTGTGAGTTTTCACATATTAATGCTATATACATGCATTTAGATAGGGATTTAAATCTAAAATAAAAGAATGAATGTGATAAAATGGAGATTCATCAACCATTATGAAGGATGGTCTGGGTTCATGTAGGGTAAAAAATAATTGGTTCAAACAATTGATCTCTCGTTCTCCAATTGGGTTGTGGACTCAGTTGAGAAAGTTGAAAGCCACACTCCCAAGATTAGAAGCTATTATTGGTACAAATGATTGTGATCGTTGTATGCTACCCTCAATTGACAACTGTGGTATGATAATGCTAAATAAATCGATTTACAATCTTTTTGTAAATGGGGAATTTAGACATCTTTTAACTCAAAACTTTGGTTAAATCTATTCGATCCTTGGGTGTCTAATTTCCCTTGGTTATTGTACATCATAAAATAAATACGCAGGACTTGATCTTCAATACGAAAATCAGCTCGGTAAACAGATTCTACCTTTGTGAAAGTGCCTTGGAAAATTATTTTAACACTTATTCCAACGATGTTCATCATGCAATTTTTTTTAGATTCAGGCTTTTCTTCGTGGAACATTGGCTTCGCATCTTTTTAGGATTCAATTCCCTGTTCGAAGAGTATGAATGGGTCTTGGCAACTAATCGCAATGCGGGCTTGCCTTTGGCGGTCCACCTGGAGAGCCCAATGCAAATTGGCCTTCCGATATCTCAATCTAAAATCATCCAGAATGCATCTTAAATTTGCGGGGTGCATCTTAGCTTTTCACTGCCTTGATCGAATGGCTAAACAATGGTCTTATTGTTCTTTATGCTCTAATTTTGACTTGGCCATGCTTGGTTGAATAATGCATCTTTTCTTCGATATTTTCCTCTTTATTCCCTTGCAGAAAGTGTATCAAATAGGGAGCTTTCAACTGTGGCGTCTGCAGTTTCTGCTGGTTCTATCAAGGGGGAAGTTGGTGGCAGTCCAGGTCCTGCAAGCTCTTCGAAGAAGCATTCTTCCGTCACCAAGAAAAGCTTTGTCTCAGTCACTGAGGAAGCTCTGATTGCTAAGCAATGAACAATATGGTTTTGCTCTCACAGGATTTTTGACCATCCTTGCATAGCTTGCACTTGGTAGATTCACAACCAGTACTGTTTATTTTGAGTCTGTACTAATTGCGGGCAAATCTCCGGACCTTCTGCTCTGAACTTATTGCCTGCTGAGGTTTTTGGGTTTTCTGTTCTTTTAAGCTGATGGCTGTTTTTGGTTATGATGCTAGTTTTTTACTTGCGCTTGTGCGGGGACTTCCTTGTAAGCTGGGGCTTCCTTTTTCCAAGATGGATGACATGGAGTGTGAACGTTTTTTTTTTCCAAAAAAAATACGGAACGAAATTATTTCCTGGACTACTTGATGGCTCCCGGAGAGAAAGGCAATGTGCATCCTATGTTATATATCCTTTGACAAACCCTTTTCTACACAAGTGTTCTTCAACAATATAGTTAAATCCTTCATCAAATAACACTTTGTACATGGACAAACGATCTCTCCATCTTGATCAACTACTCCCTCTCCCTAAGCATAGACTAAATCGAGAAACCTACAATGCCACGTAAAAGACGCATGCACACACACTATAAGAAAAATAAGTTGTGGTCACAGAACTATGCCTACGGATGCGGGGTTTGTGGCCACAGAATTGAGATTTGGACATAATACGTTGTGGCCAGTAGCCGTAGCTACAAGTCTCATCGTGAGAGTTCTCTAACTACGAATATGTCGTGGCCACTACAAGTGACCGCAGAATTTGTCATGACTACAACTCTTGTATGAAGATTTTGGCCGCGGAATTGCAGCTACGAGAAACTAATGGCCACGGAATTATCGTGGCCACAAGTTTCCGTAGCCACATTTCGTGGCCACAACTCATTTTTCTTGTAGTGATAGATCCATTAAAATCCAATCGATCATACATCAAAGCACGAATTGCGTCCATAGTCAAAACTTTGTTAAGAACATTTTCTTAAGCTAATTCAAATAAAAAAATCGAGAATTGTTAAGGTCAATTAGGCTGGGCTTTTCGTTTTCTTAAATGGTCATCCGTATATATCTTTTCTTAGAAGATGGGTTCATAACAATTTTTCAACTAGTTATTAATAACACTGAAGAAAGAATCACGAGATTAGTTGAATAATATTACAAAGAAACATGCATCCATGTGACTCGATAAGACTTTAGGCCTATGAACCTATGACCCTCAGTGTCAGATTACATGTTGAGGTGCCTTATTGCCACCTTTTTTTTACTGGTAAGCAGTAGATAATCGATGCATGTTGGCTTTTCTAAAGTGGTGTAGCCGATGTATTAGTAGTTCACATCATGATGATTCGAGTTTGGAATTCTAGAAAGAAACTGTATGGATCCCTCTGCTGCATCCATGAATTTTCCAAGAGCTTCAACACGTGTCGCACAGACGGTGCAGTTAACCCAATGCAGGAACTTTAGGTCTTCCTTCACCAACCTAAGACTAATATTAGATCCAAGTTCCTGCATGAAATTACCAAAGCTAAGACTCATAATCGATGGGTCATTGTGACCTGAACCCGGGCCACAATCTCCCACGTGCTTTTTCAAATCTCTCAAAATTAAATCTGTTCCAAACATATATGCTATGATTCCTTATTTCGACATGGGGAAAATAACTAAATTTCATCCTTTATCAGTAGCAGTCCAAAATCTGCATATAATTTTCATGATATTATGCATGAGTATATCTGGATCAATTCCTCGGTACAATTGGGCAACACCCACCCAGATTTGAAGAGGTCAAGGCAAAGACCATCTGGGATGTAAATTCGTAAATAAAAACGCAATAATATAATATCTGGAATCTCATGCAGCAACGCGGGTTCTGAATAATGACGTATTGACTTTTGAAGTTTGCACACCATTCATAATTATAGATAGTGCTGCATTGGGGAAGTCATCGTGATCCGTTCCCGCGTCAATAGGGTCTCACACATCAAAGAACGACCCACTTGACTCTCCTCCATTTTGACTAGTAGTGGGGGAGGCCATTCCTCCATCTCACTCTATTTAATTAAATATTCATTGCTAAATTGTAGGCACGAGAAACAAATTAATGGGAATGTCAATGATCATCAATGTGACTTCAATAGCACGCCTCCACTCTTTCGAATTTGTTTTGGGAATATGAAAATTTATCGATGATTTAATTAAAATTTTGAAAAATAATAATGGATACTTATCGCTATATGAGTCATCGCTGATGATATAGTGATAGATATTATATTCATCGTTAATTTTATTTATAAAAAATAATTTCACAACGAATAATATCGTTGTTATATATACAACAATGGCTGATTTAGTTGAAGATTTTGAAAAAGCATCACTCTAGCCTAATTTTGTACCGTGAATAGACCCAAGGGACATTTCGGTTGAGTGATAGTTGTGGACAACATGTATCTTTCTTGGCTTAGGAATGGGAAGTAAGGGCTCCCAACTTCACAGTGTTGTTATATCCATAGAAGTTGAGGACTTCATGTAGGATACCTATCGCTATATTGCTTATCTCGGACCATTTCACCCAAAGTTTTAAAAATTGAACCAGACATTAAACCAATCGGCTATTGATTTTGGGTTTTTATGGTCGGACTAATGTGACCGATCGGTCGGACCTATGATGACGTTAACAATTCATAAAAATAAAAAAGTCAAACTATTGTATTGTTGGGTTGGTTCATTTGGTCCAGCATACATTTAAATAATATAAATAAATATGAATAATGTTGCATCATGCATTTAGAAGAATTTTACACTTGTCTTACAAATTCAATAATACTTACGCTCCTATTTTTTTACAATTACATGTATGCCTCTATCTGTTTTTACAAAATTCATAGTAGTGGTCTTTTATTAGTCACTTGTGCCCATATATTATACCAACATATAGATAATATTATAAAATTTTAAGAATATGGGGGCACATGTAATTAATTGCTAAAAAGTTAAGGGTATAAATGTTATTAGAAAAAGCTCAAAATGGTATACTAAATATATTTTCAAAAAAATCAGATAGATACATACATGATGTATAAAGTTAATAATTTTAAAACTATTCAATGACATGAATTTTTAAGTTTTTGCTTCATAGTGTGACTGTGACACCATCTTTACGTGGAGGAATAATTTGTTTCTATTGGAAGGGGATGACTGCACGTACAATATGAGAAGAATGATATAATGCCCGCAAGGCATGAAGAGAGAAGTGATATTGGTCCATTGACACATATACAAGGAGGAGAGATAAAGGAATACCATACTATGGGTTAGAATGAAACTAGATTACGAAGATTTTTAAAAATTTACACTCTAGTAAATAATTATAAATTAATTTTCTCAAAAAAATGGATGGTTGTACCTATGATTTGGTTCAATTGGTACAACCACATACCGAGCAGTTCAATCAGGTTTTGTTTGATTTTTATTTTCTGAGTAAAATCGAGTGGTTGAACTTTTTTCTCTCAGTTATTGGATTAACCAGTTGAACAAACCGATGTAGTTCAATTTTTTAGTACCTTGGCTGTCAAGAGGAAACGTGTCAAGCTATCATGATATTATTATCATGATATTATTTTTTTAATATTAATTAGCAAAGTTTTTCTATCTATGCGTCATTTTGATATGACCTTTGGAGCAAGGGGGTCAGAGATGGTGATAAGCCGGTCAAAAAGAGTTGTTTTTGCCGGAGAATTGGGAATCCCTGTCATAATGCATGACTAGTTAACAGAGAGATTAACCACGAATACTTATATAATAAATATCGGTTACCTTTATCACCAAAGCTTGCACTAGTCCCAGCCATAGCTATTTTAACAATTTTTAATGTAAATGAGATACCAAACACGAGATATAATCGTTGTTATATGAACCATAGCTAGTGAAATACACAAAAAGCAAAATAGGCTTAGGATAACGAATAATTTGAGTATTTGCGACCCTTTTTTACTATGTTAAATATATAACAATGAGTTATCACAAAATTGTCCTTTGTTCTTGTTATTCACTACAAATGTTATATTCGTTGCTAAAGATTCATATATTGGTTTTTTCGTGAATATTTTGTAGTAATCATGGCCAATTTAGCAAAAGTTAAAAGGGAACGTCAATAGATAGCTATTGTTATATTATTCATTACTAGAATCATAAACGACTACAATATTTCTTGTGAATGCAAAGAATCAAACAAGGGATAATATTAATTGTTATAACTATTTTTTAGGTTTAAATTGGATTCTGTAATAGACAATATCTGTTAATATATATATTTAACACTGACTGGTATAATGAGTAGTTACAAATAAAGTATGCGTCACTATAGACACGTTTTAGTGTGGAGTTAGGAAGTGTTGGTAAGGATAGAGTTGTCCTCATCAATAACATTGTAACTAAAACAACGACATGATTAAATTTGTAACCAATTTTGTATGTTATTAAAATATTATCATGCAAAAGCATTCAAACTTTATTTATGCAAAAATTAGTAGTTTTTGTTATTAGAAGAATAATTTGTGTTCTTGATTAATCTTGTGTACATGCCCATTGGTTGCAAAGTTTAATATTCTTTAGTAGTTGATGATTAATTTGTATTCTTTGTCGATCGTGTCAACACATGTATTGAGCGACATATTTTCTATGTAATGTCTATCATTACATTTTTGATGTATCCGCATCGAGTTTTGTTATCAATATCACCGTATCAACGATTTGCATATTAAGTTATATAGCATTTTCGAAACATAATTCATACGGGGATTGTGACCATCAAGAGATTCTAAGGAGAAGGATTCATGTGAAATGAAGAATAGCCTGAGTAGGGTTTTGTCGATGCTCGCTAAGTTTCTGAGTGATGCACAAAATCACATGCGGGCGGATATTCAAGTGGGCGAGCATGCTGGGCAAGCACCATCTTAATTATGTGCTTGCCCGTGACATGACGAGGAGGCATGTTTTCCTAGCGCTCGCTCGGGCGTGCTCATCATTTCCGCATTTTCTTATAGTGAATATCGCGATTTGATTGGATCTCTTCACGGATCACCTCAAAAATAGCGTAATCTTTGTAAGATTTGAAAATAGTAGAGTTGAATCATCGGTATCAAGTCATCTAACTATCTGGAGCATGCAAAACTTGTATATATAATCATCAATCTCCTAGATCGGGTATCCTATGATCCCAATCCTACCGTATTTATTGGGTCTTAATGATTTCCGAGGTGCATGCAGTTATTCCATCACATTTTCTCGTTAATAGACTGAGTGATGGAGAGAAGTAAAATGAAGAGAGAGAGAGAGGAATCATAGAGAAAGTTATTCTTGTTCTTTTTCTAATAAGTTTTCTTCTCCAGTAACTATTACCGTCATTCATGTTATCTTCTTCTTCGTGTGCTTCATGGTGGTGATTACGTATCTATTTTTTCATCCCATAACAACACCACAAGAGAGGTGACAGATCATCATCACATCATGTTGTCAATGAAGGTTCTTAGAAAGGAATCAAAGCTACATAAATTTGTTGATTAACATTGGCTAAATTAGCACTAGTCCAGTGTATCATTGGAATATACATATATACACTATAACAAAATTAGGCTATAGTGACATGTTTTCAAATTCCGTCACTAAATCAGCTATTGTTAAATATCTAACGATAGTAGTATTCGTAGGGAAATTATTATTTATTTTTGAAATTAAAAGCGAATATAATATTCATCACTATATCATTAGCGGTGTTTCATACAGAGACACTTATCCGTTGCTAATGATATAACAATGGATATTATATTCATCATTAATTTAAGTATCAACTTTTTTTGCAATGAATAACATCGATATCTAACGATGACTGATTTAGTGATTGATTTTGAAAAATGTCACCATACCCTAATTGTATTTTAGTGGCACTATCCGATGTCACTGTTTACCAACAGGGTGTCAGTAATTGCATTGATTCAACTGTGATAGAGTGGCAGCATCGTCCAATATGGTCTCGATTTTATATAATTCTTACTACTATTTTACCACAGCAACAAATTTAGACTAAAGCAACAAAGAACTTAACATTACTGGTAATAACGATTATCGTACTCGTTGTAATATTGTTAGTAACTGGTCGGTGATATCTTGGTTTTTTCTTTCAATCATTAGTAGATTAGCTGTGATTAGTACAGATGTTAACGAAAGAGGATAATTGTCATTGTATTAGATTTTAGCAATAAACTAAATTTATTGCAAATTACAAGATTAAAGGATAATTAATCAACGAACAATATTCATTGTTACGAGTTTAACATGGAGGATATGACGAGGAATACTCGAGTCATTTGTTGTAATATATCAATGAAATTGAGTTCTTGTAGAGAAGAAAAAGACTCCGAGGATGTTAATAATATATAGAAAGATGTCACTGTCTATTCTTTCAATGAATGATTTATACAAAAATGTAATTTACTTATTAATCGGGTCTTTCTTCCTTTGAATATTAGTCAAATATCTTTCCACAATTTGGATTTTTTATCACTAAAATTTATCTTTATGGGAGAGGTTAATCGTTGAAATGATAATCGATACGAGGGAAGTACAAGCTATAATTTCTTTTTCTGGATCAGAATTCTTCAAAGAGATCTATGAACTCATATGGATTGTTGTCCCTAATTATTATCTTGATACTAGAAATTACAATAGGCTTATTAGTAGTTGTGTGGTCAGAAAGAGAAATTTTCGCAACTCGTACTCTAAAATGTTAAATTCATGGGTTAAAATTAAATACTTGTTCTTTTAGTTCCTTAAAAAATTAATTTCTATTTTGCTTACTTTTTTGGGCATTTTCTTTAAATATATATTACCTCATAAACAAACGGTCATGAACATGAAATGCTTTTAATAATAGGAGCAAAAGCGGAACTAATCTGTTTTGTAAAGGAATAGGGATCCGAATAAGCTCTTATTCTCCTCTTCCCTTATTCCTTCTTATCCACTTTCTTATTCCATTTCCTTATTCCTCTATCCCGTTATTCCTTCGTATACACTCCCTTATTCCCACTCCCTTTTTCGTTTATTCCTCCTTATCCACTAACTTATAACTCTTAATCTTTATTCCTCATGTGTTAATCGAATGGAGAATAGCACACACCTACCCTTATTCTTCCTTATTCTTATCCTTCCAATCGAACATGAATAGTAACATCTATTTTGTTAAGTAAAGGGTTTTGTGCAAAAATTGAAAACTTCATATATGAAAAAAGGAAATAGTATGAACTTATGGGTCTGTTATGTAAATACAACTAAAATAAGTAATTAAGAAATACTTATAATAAACATATATCAAATACATCATTATCACTTAGACATTAATTATTGAAAAAAAACAATAGAAAGTGATTGCATCGGATTCAACATGGAAAAAGAAAAAAAAAAGATAATGGCTATTGATTTGTTTGACTAAGTCTAGATCCATAATTGACATTATCCTTACTTATTACTTTTATTATTATCCTTATACCCTTTTAAAAGAAAAATAAAAAAAAACAAAACAAACTTGGAAGGAATAGCCAACGCAAGTGCTTGTAACGGCAAAATAAATAAATAAATAAAAGTACAATTCATAAAAGGGCATAACCAATTATAACCAATTGCCGTTCAAAAAAAATATAAATATATTAATAATGAAACAAATACCAGCCGTACAAAGCTTGATTATTAAAAAAATTATACATATATAAATCCTATTGAAGGGAGTTTTAAATCGTGCATGCAAGGTGACGGCAGAGAGAGTTTGAGGATTGTTGATCGAGATCCCGCGTCGCTGCGATCGATGTCGTTTTTCCGAACTTTGGGGGCCGTCGCAATTGGAGGGGTGAATTAAAGTTCGATATCAAGAGTTGACGATTTAGTTGGCGACAAGGTATACCATTGATCTTTTTTTTGATGCATTTCTTATTAGACGAGAGTTGTCGATTTCTGACATATTGTCGATAAGAATAGATTTACTTTATGGATGGATTCTCTAAAATAAAACCAAATAAAATATAGGTACGTAGTTAATTTCTCTAGAAAGAGAAATATAACTATGTGATTTTTTTATCCCTCAGGAGACCGGATGACTAAAATCACATGATTCTTATTTCCAACCATGTACCTTTTTAATTAAAAACTATCCACTAACTGTATACTTATGAAATGAACAATAATTTTTTTATGGTGTAAAGTATATATCGGCCCCTGTGGTAGTTTATATACATATTAGGTGAAATAAAATAGATTACCCAACTTTCAAATAAATCGGTTGTTTTTGAAAAAAATATTTTCGCAGAATACTAATTTTAATAGAACCTACATTTCTATCTATTGTATACCCCAAGTCACCCATTATTAGAAAAGAAACGGATTTATATATATATATATATATTGGTTAACATTTATAGATAAAATATTATTCCGTAAATAGACCTGCAATATATTTATATTTTCGCAAACTCGTTGATTAAAAAAATATTGTTTTGATACACGTAGATATTCGCATTGATATCTATATGTAAAAAAAAGTATAACAATCACAATAATTGGATGATTATATTTATAAAAAAAGAGGGTACTGCGATTGTTGGGATTTCGGATATTATGATGCGATGTATTACGGATTGCATGTGACTTTGAAATACATCTCTTTTATTTAGATGGTAACTGATTTTCATCAACGGAGAAACATAGTGATCTATCCTTATCGTTTTGAAAGAAAAAAAGAAGAGAGGTATGCACATTAATTTATGTCATATACCATTGTTATTTATACCCCACATTCGATTTTATTAGCTGTTGCACTGCTATTTTTAATATCTCATTAAACTGCTTTAATTATATCTATGTGTTGCAACCTTATGTAATTAGATGCTAAGTTTTTAACCATAATTCTTATCCATGGTTAGTTGTTAAATATTACAGAGATAGATACATTTTTTATATAGGCTAAATTGCAATTTTGTTTGTCTAAATATTTTTTTATTAAAAATTAATTATTGTTTTTGGCACCATCATTGTGAGGGAGTAGACATTGTTCATTGTTAGCCTATTAGAGGCTTTGACCTGGCCGGGTGTCGCGCGGACGATTAATTCCGCCAATTGACCGTTGTAGGCGGGTAATCCTACACTACTTCCAAACAATTTACCGCTACGGCGGTTGACTCAGTACTGATGTCCATTGCATTGGGGTTTGGATAAGAGGCCTCGTATTGATATTTGTTTTAGTTTAAAAATTTTGATTTAAGGGAACGGGGTGACTTCTATCCAAGCTCGGGTTGTCCGGTGTCGGCAGATGGGATTGATATATATTTGATATGAATTTTGATATTATGATCACAAAATATGTGATATTTAAGGAAATTGATTGAATTGCCATTATTATTCCATAATGATGGGCATACTTGAAAAAGTCTTTTTATAGTTCATTGTGTATTTATTGACTTATATTCCTTATCACATGGAATTGTCATCGTATATATTTTTTTACTCATTGTATATAATTATGATGGCATGTCTCATAAATTATTGGTGCATACTTAGTCAAATTCGTTTGACTAATATTGATTTGTAACATCGCAGCTTAACGGAGGACGAGGTTGGGCTGCTCGGCTAAATTAAGGACTCATTGCTTTATCCTAACTCGTTAAGATTAATGTACAAGAGTTATTGATAGACTTATTTGTTCTTTTTTTGTAGTCTAGACTTGATAAGTCTTTAATTTATTAGTTATGTTCCTTTATTCTTCCATCATGTTTGGCACTCTGATTGTTTATTTATGGATTATTGAATTTTGTCTCGCTCCTGGACTCGGAAATTTTTTTTCATTATTTTGGGATGCTTCCGTAATTGTTCCCCATGTTTCAAGGTCCGGGACGTGACAACGTGGTATCAGAGCCAAATGGAAGATTAGAGGAATATTATCCAATTTTAAGATGACTTATAATATTTATAGATTTTGTTTGGAATAGCTGACTAATTGATCGTCGCTATTCGTAGATGCTGACCATGTCGAACCGTAAGCGAAGTCGTCGCTCCATAGATTTGGCAGCCCAGAATGCCAAACTAATGAAGACGGTCGAGAAGCTCTCCCAGCTGATTCGTGATCAAGCTGATCACCACCAGAGCAAGGATAGAGATCAGAGACGTCGCGAGAGGCGTCTTAAAAAAGAAAGGCGTCTTTGTGAGGAGCGCCGTGATGATGTCACCTTTGAGAGATTCTTAACGGTGAACCCGCCTAGCTTTGACGGTATAGTGGATGCTGAGGTAGCAGACCGATGGCTGGAGGAGACAGAAAAATTGTTTTGATGCAATCAGATGTCCGGATCATAGCAAGGTCTCCTTCGCTACTCATCAACTGAAGGGTCCTGCTAAGGACTGGTGGACCAGTTGCCAGTTGCAAAAGTTTGAAAAAGGAGAGATTATTCTGTGGGATGAGTTTGTTAAACTCTTCCGTGAGCACTATATTCCGATGCACTTGCAGTTGATCAAGGAGCAAGAGTTTATTAATCTGAAGCAGGGAGATCTGAATGTTGCTGCATATAACAACAAGTTTCATCGCTTACTGAAGTATGCTCCACACTTATGTCCTGATGAGTATCGTATGACCCAGAAGTTCATTGAGGGACTTCACACTGCTTTAAGATCGAAGGTTCTTTCCAGCATGCCGAAGACTATGGAGGATGCTCTAGCCAGCGCCACAACAATGGAGCGAGATTTCTTGCGATGAAAGGAGGAGAAACCACGCAATGATCGGAAGGATCGATTTGGGAGGAACAAAAATTTCAAAAATTCTCAGAAGCAAAAGCAAGCATCCAAGCCGGGGCAAAACAACAGAATTCTTGAATGCTCTTTCTGTCATCGTTTCCACCCTGGAGAATGCTATCTCAAGAATGGTCAGTGTCTGAACTGTGGAGAGAAGGGACACTTTGTTCGTGATTGTCCGAAGCCTAGGAAGCAGCCCGTTGCTCAAGGACAAGATCAAAGGCCAAAGGTTCCGGCTCGAGTATATGCTCTCACCACGGGAGATAATGCTGCTAAGGAAGACAAGGTCATTGAAGGTACTCTTCTTATTGCTAATTTCATGCGAAGATTCTTTTTGATACTGGTGCTACACATAGCTTTATTTCTGATGCACTAGTAAAAAGCATGGATGCCAAACCAAAACTTTTAGACATTGATTTTATGGTTGTCACACCTACTGGGGGAAATGTAAAAGCACTGGAGTTTATTCAAGATGCTCCATTGATATGTGAAGGTCACGAGTTTCCAAGTGACCTCATTGTCATGAAAATGACAGACTTTGACATCATCCTTGGGATGGACTGGCTTTACCGATATCATTGTATTATTGATTGATGTAAGAAGAGAGTGATTGTCGCAAGCCATCAGATTCCAGGTATCGTCATAAAAAGGCATGGCTCTACCTCTGAACGGTGCATCATTTCTGCTATGAAGGCACATCGCATGATCTTGAAAGGACGAGAAGCCTATCTAGCCAGCATTATAAAGGTTGAGCCATCAACCATATCATTGTCTGATCTCAATGTTGTTCGGGAGTTTCCCGATGGGTTTTCAGAAGAATTGCCTGGACCCCCACCTCAGCGAGAGATTGATTTCACTATTGAGCTCGTTCCTGGAACTTCACCAATATCCAAGGCACCATATCGCATGGCTCCTGCCGAGCTAGTGGAATTAAAGAAGCAACTTGAAGAGTTGCTTGACTTGGGATTTATCAGGCCCAGTGTGTCACCATGGGGTGCACCTGTATTATTTGTTAGAAAAAAAGATGGATCTCTCCGTTTATGCATTGATTATCGAATGCTGAATCAGGTGACTATTAAGAATAAATATCCGTTAGCACGGATAGATGATTTATTTGATCAGCTCCAATCAGCAAGGGTCTTCTCGAAGATTGATTTACGATCTGTCTATCATCAATTGAGGATTCGAGAGGAAGATATCTCGAAGACCGCTTTCCGAACACGCAATGGGCATTACGAGTTTTGTGTGATGCCATTCGGATTGACTAATGCTCCTACCGCTTTTATGGATCTTATGAATCGAGTCTTTCGACCATTCTCAGATCACTTTGTCATTGTTTTTGTTGATGATATTCTTGTCTATTCTAAAAGTGTTGAGCAACACGATGAGCACTTGAGAATCGTATTGGAGACTCTAAGGCAGAATCAACTTTTTGCTAAATTCTCCAAATGTGAATTCTGGTTGGAAAAGGTCATGTTCCTTGGACACATTATTTCCAAGGATGGAATTTCTGTAGATCCAGCCAAGGTTGAGGCAGTCGCAGAATGGACGCAACCGTAGAGCGTGACAGAAATCAGAAGCTTTCTTGGTTTAGCAGGATACTATCGTAGATTCATTCGTGATTTCTCAAAGATTTCACTTCCCCTGACTGAGTTGACCAGGAAAGGGATAAAATTTGAATGGTCTTCTGCATGTGAGCGTAGCTTCCAAGAATTGAAGAGGAGGTTAACCACCACCCCTATCTTGACATTACCCTCAGGTAATGGAGGTTTTGTCATTTACACTGATGCATCTCTGAATGGCTTGGGTTGTGTGTTGATGCAAAATGAAAAAGTTGTAGCTTATGCTTCAAGGCAACTAAAGATTCATGAAAGAAATTATCCTACGCATGATCTAGAGCTTGTTGCTGTGGTGTTTGCATTAAAGATTTGGCGTCACTACCTTTATGGTGAGAAATTTGAGGTCTTCTCTGATCACAAAAGCCTCAAATACATCTTCTCTCAAAAAGACTTGAATATGCGCCAACGAAGATGGATGGAATTCCTTAAGGACTATGATTTCTCTATTGCTTACCATCTAGGTAAAGCGAATGCTGTGGCTGATGCTTTAAGCCGAAAGGGCTCTGTCTTGTCGGCTAGCGTGATGATCAAAAAGTGGAAGTTGATTGATGACTTTGTCTCTTGGAATCCTTTCAAGGAAGGAGACAAGATTATTTTATCTAGCATCCAGATACATTCGATGATAGTAGAGAAAATATTGAGAGCTCAAAAGGAAGATTCCGAGTACCAGGTTTTAGCCGAGAAGAGTCAAGGAGAGAGTTCAGAATTTTTCATTGCTCCAGATGGTGGCATTAGATTCAAGAATCGCTTATGGGTTCCTTCGCAAACAGAGCTGAAGCAGGAGATTCTGGATGAAGCTCATCGCTCTAAGTTCTCTGTACATCCAGGAACACAAAAATGTATAAAGATCTCCAACGAAATTTTTGGTGGAAAAATATGAAGAAGGAAATTGCAGAATTCATTTCTTGTTGTTTGGTGTGTCAGCAAATCAAAGCTGAGCATCAAAGACCTGCTGGACTATTGGAGCAGTTGGAGGTTCCGGAATGGAAATGGGAACATATCACCATGGACTTTGTGATGGGTCTTCCGAAGACCGATGCAACTCATTGTGATGCTATTTAGGTAATCGTGGATAGATTGACGAAATCTGCCCATTTCTTGCTAATGAAGAAAAAGGAGTCTGTTGCAAGTTTAGCAAATTTATACATGAACAATATTGTGAAGCTTCATGGTATACATGTCTCTATTGTTTCTGATCGAGATCCAAGATTTACCGGGAGATTTTGGAAAAAACTTCAGGAGGCTTTCGGTACAAAGCTGAAGTTTAGTACTGCATTCCATCCTCAGACAGATGGTCAATCTGAAAGAACTATTCAGATTCTCGAGGATATGCTTAGAGCATGTTCTTTGGATTATGCTCGAAGTTGGGATGAGAATCTTCCACTTATTGAGTTTGCTTATAACAATAGTTACCAGGCTAGCATTGGAATGGCTCCATATGAAGCTCTCTATGGGAGGCCATGTAGGTCTGCTCTTTGTTGGAGCGAGGTTGGTGAAAGAAGATTGCTCGGACCAGAACTTGTGCAAAAGTGTGCTGATAAGATCGATCTGATTAAGAAGAGACTCTTAGTTGCTCAAAGTAGACAAAAGAGCTATGCAGATAACCGTCACAGAGAACTAGTATTTGCAGTTGATGATCATGTGTTCCTCAAGATTTCTCCGACCCGCGGTGTATTGAGATTTGGACGAAAGGGAAAACTTAGTCCAAGATATATTGGTCCTTTTGAGGTATTGGATAGAGTAGGCGAGGTAGCCTACCGCATTGCATTACCACCTCAGTATTCGCATATACATAACGTCTTCCATGTCTCCATGTTGCGAAAATATATTCACGATCCATCTCATCAAATTCATTACGAGCCTGTCGAGGTTCATAAAAATTTATCGTATGAGGAGCGCCCTTCTCACATTGTTGATCGTCAAGAACATCAATTACGAAGAAAGACTATCAAGATGGTAAAAGTTACTTGGCATAATCACTCGGATAGAGAGGCCACATGGGAACTTGAAGATGAAGTTCGAGAAAAATATCCTGAACTTCTAGGTATGTCGTTTAAATTTCGAGGACGAAATTTTCTTTTTACGGGGGTAGAGTTGTAACATCTATTTTGTTAAGTAAAGGGTTATGTGCAAAAATTGAAAACTTCATATATGGAAAAAGGAAATAGTATGAACTTATGGGTCTATTATGTAAATACAACTAAAATAAGTAATTAGGAAATACTTATAATAAACATATATCAAATGCATCATTATCACTTAGACATTAATTATTGAAAAAAAACAATAGAAAGTGATTGCATCGGATTCAACATGAAAAAAGAAAAAAAAAGATAATGGCTATTGATTTGTTTGACTAAGTCAAGATCCATAATTGACATTATCCTTACTTATTACTTTTATTATTATCCTTATACCCTTTTAAAAGAAAAATAAAAAAAAACAAAACAAACTTGGAAGGAATAGCCAACGCAAGTGCTTGTAACGGCAAAAATAAATAAATAAAAATACAATTCATAAAACGACATAATCAATTGCCGTTCAAAAAAAATATAATTATATTAATAATGAAACAAATACCAGCTGTACAAAGCTTGATTATTAAAAAAATTATACATATATAAATCCCATTGAAGGGAGTTTTAAATCGTGCGTGCAAGGTGACGGCAGAGAGAGTTTGAGGATTGTTGATCGAGATCCCACGTCGCTGCGATCGACGTCATTTTTCCGAACTTTGGGGGACGTCGCAATTGGAGGGGTGAATTAAAGTTCGATATCAAGAGTTGACGATTTAGTTGGCGACAAGGTATACCATTGATCTTTTTTTTGATTGCATTTCTTATTAGACGAGAGTCGTCGATTTCCGACATATTGTCGATAAGAATAGATTTACTTTATGGATGGATTCTCTAAAATAAAACCAAATAAAATATAGGTACGTAGTTAATTTCTCTAGAAAGAGAAATATAACTATGTGATTTTTTTACCCTCAGGAGACCGGATGATTAAAATCATATAATTCTTATTTCCAACCATGTACCTTTTTAATTAATGACTATCCACTAACTGTATACTTATGAAATGAACAATAATTTTTTATGGTGCAAAGTATATATCGGCTCCTGTGGTAGTTTATATACATATTAGGAGAAATAAAATAGATTACCCACCTTTCAAATAAATCGGTTGTTTTCAAAAAAAATATTTTCACAGAATACTAATTTTAAGAGAACCTACATTTCTATCTATTGTATACCCCAAGTCACCCATTATTAGAAAAGAAATGGATTTTTTATATATATATTGATTAACATTTATAGATAAAATATTATTCCGTAAATAGGCCTGCAATATAATATATTTTCGCAAACTCGTTGATTAAAAAAAATATTGTTTTGATACACGTAGATACTCGCATTGATATCTATATGTAAAAAAAATTATAGCAATCACAATAATTGGATGATTATATTTATAAAAAAGGGGGTACTGCGATTGTTGGGATTTCAGATATTATGATGCGATGTATTACGGATTGCATGTGACTTTGAAATACATCTCTTTTATTTAGGTGGTAACTGATTTTCATCAACGGAGAAACATAGTGATCTATCCTTATCGTTTTGAAAGAAAAAAAGAAGAGAGGTATGTACATTAATTTATGTCACATACCATTGTTATTTATACCCCACATTCGATTTTATTAGCTGTTGCAATGCTATTTTTAATATCTCATTAAACTGCTTTAATTATATCTGTGTTGCAACCTTATGTAATTAGATGCTAAGTTGTTAACCATAATTCTTATCCATGGTTAGTTGTTAAATATTACAGAGATAGATACATTTTTTTATATAGGCTAAATTGCAATTTTGTTTGTCCAAATATTTTTTATTAAAAATTAATTATTATTTTTGGCACCATCATTGTGAGGGAGTAGACATTGTTCATTGTTAGCCCATTAGAGGCTTTGACCTGGCCGGGTGCCGCGCGGACGGTTAATTCCGTCAATTGACCGTTGTAGGCGGGTAATCCTACACTACTTCCAAACAATTTACCGCTACGGCGGTTGACTCAGTACCGATGTCCATTGCATTGGGGTTTGGATAGGAGGTCTCGTATTGATATTTGTTTTAGTTTAAAAATTTTAATTTAAGGGAACGTGGTGGCTTCTATCCAAGCTCGGGCTGCCCGGTGTCGGCAGATGGGATTGATATATATTTGATATGGATATTGATATTATGATCACAAAATTTGTGATATTTAAGGAAACTGATTGAATTGTCATTATTATCCCATAATGATGGGCATACTTGAAAAAGTCTTTTTATAGTTCATTGTGTATTTATTGACTTATATTCCTTATCACATGGAATTGTCATCGTATATATTTTTTTACTCATTGTATATGGTTATGATGGCATGTCTCATAAATTATTGGTGCATACTTAGTCAAATTCGTTTGACTAATATTGATTTGTAACATCGCAGCTTAACGGAGGACGAGGTTGGGCTGCTCGGCTAAATTAAGGACTCATTGCTTTATCCTAGTTCGTTAAGATTAATGTACGGGAGTTATTGATAGACTTATTTGTTCTTTTTTTGTAGTCTAGACTTGATAAGTCTTTAATTTATTGGTTATGTTCCTTTATTCTTCCATCATGTCTGGCACTCTGATTGTTTATTTATGGATTATTGAATTTTGTCTCGCTCCTGGACTCGGAAAAAAATTTTTCATTATTTTGGGATGCTTCCGCAATTTTTCCCCATGTTTCGAGGTCCGGGACGTGACATGAATAATGCTTATTTCAACTTATTCCCCCTCCCCCCTATTCTTGCTTATTTACGAACTGAACATCCCCAAAGTGTTTGTTTTAGGAGGGTTTACTATCCCATCGATATGAGCAACTCTTTCCTAAGATTTTAATTAAGTCCTGTTGATTAGTTAGTTTCAATTTTGTTTTTTAAAAGGGTAAAAAAGGGGATCTTAATCGTATGTTGATTCTCAATTAGGGGCCTCATTTTTTAATGCAAGAAAAAGAGAACTAAAATTTCAACTTTAGGGTTTAATGTCGACAAAAAAAGGATCGGAAAAAATTATAAAGGACTATATTTAAAGATAAAATATAAGATCGGACTTCTATTTATTACATTTGAAAATGAGGCCCTTAATTAAGAAGGACGTGTGTGTATATATTGGAGCATTTTTTTTTCATTTTCTCTCTAAAAAATGTAACATAAATGTAAAATCATAAAAAACATGATAGAATCACATATTTTAATTACAATTCTATCAATTTTATTTGATATATATATATATATGATTTCTTTCAAATAGGACTTGGTCCTTCCATCCCTAAGGGAAGGCCATCCCCTTTTTTGTAGAAAACATGACAAGTTTAGTAGAATACATATACAGATTGTATTACAATGTGCAGTTTTAATGTTTGTATTATAACATGCAGTTTTGTATGCGGTTTTGTATTTATAATGTGCAGTTATAATACAAACTGTATATACATTCTACTAAAGTGCTCGTGTTTATACAAAAAGATGGTGGCCTTCCTTAAGTCAGGAAGGATGCATCCTATTTGAAAGGCCCCTATATATATATATGATATTGAATAAATATGCCGAGATAGAAACATAATGTGTTGAAGTACAACTTACATAAAAGTCATTAAACTATAAACCCAATTTCGATGCCGTCAACAGACTTCGAAAGTAATAAGGTAGTATTCGCTCTTATGATTTAATTGTCTTAATATGGTTTGTGACGACTAATATTTAACTTATTTTTGTCTTTTAGCCTTGGATCACATTAATTCACAACTACTTAATGTGAGAAAAGGTTTGGTTCTTGTTTGTTAATGAAAAGGATTTGTTCTTGTTCTAGTATTATATATATATATATATAGGATATCTTTCAATGAGACATGGTCCTTCCATCCCTATGGAAGGCCAACAATCCCATGCATCCATATTCAATCCGTCGGTGGTTATTAAAGGCATATTATAATTATAATTTAATTACCCAAAAACTCATTTTGGTCATTGTTCATTATCTAAATATAGTATGTAACAATCCAATTAATCTCCTCATTAATCTCTCTCCCAATCTTTCCAAAAATCACACACGTACATCTCAAATATCTCATTACTCTCTCATCTTTCCATTCATTTCATAATCTCGCATTCAAAAAAATGGGAGGAGAAAGACGTCGACCACGGGAGGAAGAAGAGGATGTCGACCGCCACTCGTCTCCATCTCCATCTCCACCGTCGCTCGTCGCTCGTCTCCGTCATCGCTTATCTCCATCGTACGCACGTCACATGTCTCGTCTCTGTCGTCTTCACAGGCCTTGTCATCCTCTTCGTCATTTTCGTCTCCATCTTCACTGTCAACATGGCCGGCGGGTGGTTCTTCGCACCCTTCATCGATGTCTTCAACGTCGGCATGGAGCTCGGTGTTATCTCGTCCTCACGTGGACAACTACGCATGGTCGACATGAAGTTCTTCGTCCCTTCATCTCCGTCTTCAACATCGACATGGAGCAGTTAACGATGTCATTCGCATCGTCATCAACAAGGCGGAAGTGGGCGACACAGAATTTTTACGTAGAAATACATTTTTCGTTTGTATTATACAATATCGATGTCTGTTATACAAATTTGATGTGTATTGTACATATCTGATATGTATTTTACATAACAATTTCGTGCGAATGAAAATTGTCGTTTTTTTATATATCTTGTATATTTGATGTGTATTACACATTTTGAATGTGCATTATACATTGTGGATGAGTATTGTACATATATGGTTGTATTTTACTTATGGATTTAGCGTGAATGTCTACTGCATTTTACAAAGAACAATATAAAATTTATTATACAAAAAAATCATAAAATCGCTACAAAGAAGCACGCATTAATTGCTAATATGAATTGTATTCTACAAAGAACCAAACCAAAATTACAAATACCTGATTAATTTTGAAGGAACCACAGTAAATACAAAAAACATGCAATCGTTGCAAAAGGAACTGCAGATTCTACAAAAAAACACATTAGGATACAAACATTGTCCCAAGTAACATCGTCCGGTACAAAACAAGACATTTTTTAATTATGGTATTCCGAAAAATACCAAAAATAAAAATAGCTAAATTTAGTATTTCGGAATATTAATTGGTATGCATAATTAATGCAAAAGTTGATGACCAAAATGCCCTTTTGAGCAAATAAATTGATGATGCCGTTAGATTTGAATCTAACGGCTAGGATCGTTGGCCTTCCATAAGGATGGAAGGACCAAGTCCTATTAGAAAGCCCCCTATATATATATATATTCTCTTACGACTTCTGACACTCATGCACTGTGTATTTTTTTGGAAGAGATCTATAGATTTGGATTACAAAAAACTAATCACAATGTCGGATGCAATGGGACATTACACTCTACATGTTATCTAAATACTAAAACAATGGAATGCCATGTTCAAAGGATGAAAAGTCCAACCAAAGGGAAGTTCCTTGTTCGTGTCCACAGTGTTATTACAAATTATCCGCTATTGTTTAAAAAATTAGTTACTCACACTACAACAAAAGCTATCTATAGGCCGTTTTTTTTTCTAATATCCGTTATTGTATTCGTCGTTGTTAAATATACAATGACAATATATTCATTACACCATTATTTTTTATGCTTGAAATTATTGAAGAATGTCATATTCTATGTTGTGAAATTAGTTATGGTTCATGTAATGCCTGTTCGTTGCCATTTTTCAAAATTTTAACTAGTCATTGATACATTTGAAACTAAAAAATTAGTAATGATCAGCTAAAATTTTGAAAATAACAATGGATAAATATTAACAATGAATATGTAATTTATCGCTGATTTCAAGTATAGAAATTAATTTTGCTACGAATAATATCATCATTATATATTTAAAAACGGACATATGCAGACTCATTTTGTTGAGGTATCACTTGAGATTAATCAATTTAGATTATTTATGCATTTAACGCAAATGAATTATATTCGTTTATTAATTAATAGATTTGATGTTAATCATTGTTCTTGTTATTAGTACATAGGGAAAGAAAACGGAGATTAGATCCTCTGCTGTAATACAACAGGTGTTGTATTATAGTGGACCATCCTACCGATATCGGACGGCTCTCCTAAGGAGCCGGGGATAATGAGCTCCTTATGAGAGTCATCCGACCACGATCGGACGGTCCATTATAATACAACACCTGCAGTATTACGGCAGTGATCCTCTCTAAAGAAAAAGCTACATCTAGGACAACCCCACCTCATTTTCCTCCTATACAGAATGCTCTCGATTATATATTATTTGGTGGAGAACAACTGGCAGTCACGAGATCGCTCGAAAGTCAACCATCATGCAAAGACGAGGGCATGCAAATCTCAGATCTCGAAGGTGCTTGCTTGGCCTCCAGGGATTGCAGCAATCTATATATTAAATTTGTTCCAAGTGGAGTTGGTGGCCTTTAATTTAATTTGAACATCCATGCATTGGCAGTGTGCATGCTACCGGACCTAAACCACTTCCTTAAGACAGCCTATAAATAGCTCACAGTCCTTTGCTTGGAAGCACACAGCACAATCTATTCTTTTCAGCAATGGCAAGGTCGCCTAGGGTTGCGGCCATTGCGTTGATGGTGATGCTCTACTTGGGCATTACCTCCGCAACGAGATTCTTGGCTGCGAGTGGCGGGGGTGGTGGAGGAGGTGGTGGTGGAGGGGGAGGTGGATTGGTGAAGGTGGAGGATATGGTTCTGGATATGGCTCTGGCACTGGCTATGGATATGGTAGCAATGGTGGAGGAGGAAGTGGTGGTGGTGGTGGTGGAGGAGGAGGAGGTGGTGGAGGAGGGGAATATGATGGTGGTTTAGGTTATGGATCTGGAAGTGGATCTGGATCGGGTTATGGGGAAGGTTATGGACAAGGAGAGGGAGAGGAGGTGGTGGCGGCGGCGGCGGCGGTGGTGGAGGTAGTGTTGGTAGCGGCGGAGGCTCTGGTTTCGGAAGTGGATATGGGTCAGGATATGGTAGCGGTGCAGTAGGTGGAACAACAAGCGGTGGAGGAGGAGGTGGTGGCGGCGGTGGTGGTGGGAATGGGGATGGTGGCGGAGGTAGTGTTGGAAGTGGCGCGGGCTCAGGTTCTGGAAGTGGATATGGATCGGTCTATGGTAGTGTAGGAGGTGGAGCAAGTGGTGGTGGAGGAGGTGGTGGTGGTGGTGGCAGCGGCGGAAGGGATGGAGGTAGTGCTGGAAATGGTGGAGGGTCAGGTTCTGGAAGTGGATATGGATCAGGCCATGGTGGAGGCAATGGAGATGGAAGTGCAAGTGGTGGTGGAGGAGGAGGTGGTGGTGGTGGCGGTGGTAGAGGGGATGGAGGTAATTCTGGAAGTGGTGGGGGGTCAGGTTCTGGAAGTGGATATGGATCAGGCCATGGCAGTGGAACGGGAGGTGGAAAAGCAAGTGGAGGTGGAGGAGGAGGAGGAGGAGGTGGTAATGGCAGTGGCAGCAACGATGGTGGCAGAAGGGCTGTAGGTAGCTCTGGAAGTGGTGGAGGCTCGGGTTCTGGTAGTGGATATGGATCGGGCCATGGTAGTGGTATAGGAGGTGGAAAAGCAAGTGGTGGTGGTGGAGGAGGTGGTGGCGGTGGCGGCGGTGGCAGAGGGGATGGAGGTAGTGCTAAAAGTGGTGGAGGCTCGGGTTCCGGAAGTGGATATGGATCAGGCTACGGTAGTGGCACAGGAGGTGGAAGAGCAAGTGGTGGTGGAGGTGGAGGAGGAGGCGGTGGCGGTAAAGGGAGTGGAGGTAGTGCTGGAAGTGGTAGCGGCTCGGGTTCTGGAAGTGGATATGGATCAGGCTATGGTAGTGGTGTAGGAGATGGACAAGCGAGTAGTGGTGGTGGTGGTGGAGGAGGTGGCGGTGGTGGTGGCAAGGTAACCGATGGATATGGAAGTGGATATGGCTCAGGTTATGGCTATGGACTTGGTGGAGCTTTTGGCAGGGGAGGTGGATCAGGTGCTGGTTTTGGTGGTGGAGTTGGCTCAGGGCACGGTTATGGGAGTGGTGCTGGCTATGGTAAAGGTGGTGGATATGGTATTGGTGAAGATTACTATCATTTTGTATACAGTGACCCTCGTAAGTACGCTAGAGGTTTCGGAGGTGGTGGAGGTAGTGGTGGAGGATATGGTAGTGGAGGAGGAAGTGCAAGTGGCTCTGGATATGGAAGTGGAAAAGGTTATGGTGTTGGAAGCGGCCTTGGAGGAGGTTATGGAAGTGGAGGAGGAGGTGGTGGTGGATATGGTGGAGATGGAGGAGTGGGCTATGGGTTTTGGCTCTGGCAACGGCTCTGGTTATGGCATTGGCAACGGAATCAGTGGAGGAGGCGGCAGTGGAGGAGGCGGAGGAGGTGGAGGTGGTGGTGGTAGCAAGGGAGGCGGTAGTGGATATGGATACGGCTCTGGTAGTGGCTCCGGTTATGGCTCAGGTGGGAATGGAGGGGGAGGAGGCGGAGGTGGCGGCGGAGGAGGAGGTGGAGGAGGTTCCGGCGTAGGATCCGGCTCTGGCTCAGGATATGGATCCGGACAAGGATATGGACGTGGCTATTAAAGCTTCACCCAAGATATAACTTATTTAATGGTTATACATTTTAGAACTTCACCTGAGAATAAAATTCATTCTATGTGTCTATGATGTTAAATAATAAGATCGAATCTTAGTATTCGTAGGATATCTCATTTTACCTGATCAACTTGTACCGGTACTTCTTATGATCAATGAATAAACATTGCTTTGAGTAAATGTTTCCCCTTTTCAAGTGACGCTTTTAATGTAATATCCACCAACATTAGAAGATGGATTTTAATACTATTTCCGGACTTCCTTTCAAGTACATGAATATATGTATAATTTTTATTTGTAGATAAACGACCTTTCCATTTCCTCCTCTTATGTCTGATCGCTTGTCCCAACTTAGGGGTTGATAGAAGAATCTTTATATGTCAACAGATATTACTGTCACACTACATAACCGTACGTGAGATTTTCACCTCATACAACTCCTTGTTCAATTCTTTCCAACGAAAATTAGGTTAAAACATTCGTAATAAGACCTAGAGGGACACTTGCTAGTCGAATTGGACTTATAGGTCCAAGACAATGTTAATGTAGAAAATATGACAATTCAAATTAATTGAGGAGATATCAAGACCTCCCTATAGACGTGAACGACACTCTTGCTCTCTGGTGCCCTATCCAAATTGCGCTCCACCCTCCATCGCCTCAAGGTTGCTTGTACTGGACAATTGGCTCCACGGCCACATCTCGACCTCCTTCACCGAGCTCCCATCTGCATAAGAGCGTTCTCACATGGCACATCGCGATGTTCCATCATGTGAATTTTCAATAACTCGACATCTTTAGCAATGACTTCTCTAGTAAGATAGGCACGTGTGGAGAGGTTGCGCTCGAGCCAGCATATAGAATGCATTTATAATTATTTTGCTATGTTTTTTTATAAAATATCATCCAAATTCGATTTTTTAATTATTTATTTCAAAAATCAAAGGTTTGGTCTTTAAATTGGCATTTTAAAATAAATAGAAATATTGGATTTAGAAGAAAACTAATATTGGATTTAGAAGAAAACTTACATGTTTATAGAAGAATATTATATATTCAATCTATACGATTGGATTTTTTTATTTAAATTTTGAGGTAAAAATTGAGGAGACAAACTTGTGTTGTACCAGCTTCGACGTCGTCGTTGGTGTTCATGGTGGTTGATGTGGTGTTGGTACTGTATCTAGTGATGGGTCTGCAAAGAAATTGCGAATGGTACACGTGGAGCTGATAATAGGCGGTGGTCGAACTAACACGAAGGGAAGGGAGGGACGTAGATGGAGGAGGCGTGACACATAGTTGAGGATTTACGCAGGAAAGGGCGGGGCTAGGGAAGCCGGTGTTCGAGATGGACGACATGTATAGCTTTGTATGGATGTGTTCAAAGGTTGTTTTGTTTATTCAATAGCTGAGTTGTTGTTTCGAACCTTAAGTTCCATCTCAATACAACTGAAATAATGTAACATAAGGCCCAAAGGCAATAAAAATTTCAAATGAGACATTCTTTTGTCATCACACGAAATGGATACGTCTGTCTCCATTTTTAATTGACTGTGACCTTTAATTCTTCGAGATTTCTATGAGAAAGCCTACTTTTAATGCTCCAAATACAAGAGAGACTTATTCTTTGAAACTGGAGAGGCATGGTATGAGATATGCTTATAGGATAGGGGGACCCTTTTCACCATTGCGAGAGAAAGAGCTGTTCTTTTATCGAGGAGATGATGTATGGGCTAGAGATTTCTTCATGTATGTGATAGAGATTCGTTGCAATGTTGATGAATTTGATCAACGTCGATGCAAAGCATGGCAAAATTATTCGCTCATTTCAGACTCAAACTGTTTTGTTTGGTTACCAGAATACACCGGTTTAGTTGTATAAACCATAAAATTTCTTTGTTATAAAATTTTTAAACCACATTCAAATAAAAAAATAATAAAAAATATATTATAATTATTAAAAAAAGTTAATATAACATATATCAATGTCACATCACATCACATTTACCATTCCAACCCCCTCCAACTATTCCAACCATCCAAACACCTATTCCCAAAAGGATATCCCACCCCACCCCACCTCATCCCAACCCAACCCAACCAACCCAACCCAGTTATCAAACATGCCGATAGGGTAAAATGGGGTTGCCCCTGAGTGGGAGCTAACTTGGCTCCTTCTCCCAATTTTTCTAATTTTTATTTTTTTTGAAAAAAAAGAATCTGTGGATTTTCATAACTATATCCCTATATTATATCATTAAGTTTCGTGCAAAACAGAGACTTCTACAACATCCATCCAGACAAAATCGATTCCAACAATTATGCGATGGTTAAAAATTGATTGTTTGGATGGAGATCGTAGGAGTCCATGTTTTGCACGAAACTTGAATGACACAATGTAGGGATATAATGATGAAAATCCACAGATTCATTTTTTCAAAAAAAAATAAAAAAAGAAAAATAGGCCAGGAGAGCCAAGTTAGATCCCCCAAGGGGGCAACCCCATTTTACCCCCCCATATATATATATATATATATATATATATGTGGCCTTTCAAATGAGACGTGATCCTTCCATCCCTATGGAAGGCCAATGATCTGGGCCATCGGATTCAAATCCAACGGCACCTTCAATTTTGTTGCCCAAAAGGGCATTTTGATCATCAACTTTTGCATTAATTATGCACGCTAATTAATATTCTGAAATACTAAATTTAGCTAGTTTTATTTTTGGTATTTTTCACAATACCATATTTAAAAAATCTCTAGTTTTGTGTTGGGCGATATTATCTGGGGTATATTTTGTATCCTCACGTATTTTTTGTAGAATTCAAGATTCTTTTTGTAACGACTGTATGTTTTTTTTGTAGAATCCATTGTTATTCAAAAAGTCATTTGTTATTTGTAAATTTTGCATGGTTTTTTGTAAAATACAATTCATGTTAGTAATTAATGTGTGGTTCTTTGTAACGATTGTATGGTTCTTCGTATAATAATATTTGTATAGTTTTTTTGTAAAAATTGGGGTAGCCATTCACGCTTAATTGATGCGAATATACAAATCAAATTTGTATAAAACACATCTAAAATGTATAATGCGCATCCAAAATGTGTAATGCACATCAAATATACAATATATGTAAAAATTTCAATTTGCATTTGCGGCCAATTGATTTGTACAAATACGTCACAAATATGTATAATACATATCAAAAATGTATAATACACATTAATATTGTATAATACACATCAATATTGTATCAAACTGCGAATCATTCTTCATCCAGGATTGGGTGCAACACCATGATACACACGCCATCATTGCCACTGCCCGCTATTCCTGAAGATCGATCCATCGCCGCTTGAGGAGCATCGCAACTTCGACCCTGTCGTCGATCACCGGAGGGCATGTGTCGCTCCCTCATTGGACGGCAATGCCATAAATAATATTCAGATGTCAAGACAAAAAAGAGAAATTTATCAACTGTGATCGAGCCAAACAAATGTTGTAAAGATAAAACAAGAGCACAAAGTATATATTACGTGCCCACTTCGTATCTACATGCACACATGAACATGTTTTAGAAAAAAATCAGAAACATCCAAACCAAAGCAAATAAAATCAAAGGAACTTCTCACGAACTATACTAATACGCAGATCTCGTTCGCGCCCCTCTAATCTCCTCCTAGCAGCACCTCCTCTCCAGCTGCACCCCCATCACCGCCCAGATCCTCTTGGCTCCAGGCGGCGGTCCCTCCTTCCAGCACAGGCGGTGGCCGCAGGAAGATCCTCTTGAATCACGGGCATGTAGGTTTCTAATTTTGAATACACAATTAAGGTGATATTAATTGAGAAGATAATTGAATTGATTACATATTATATTTAGATAATGTATAAAGAGAAAATGAGTTTTTACTTAATTTATAAATAATATTAACATGTCATTAATAACAACCACAAGATCAAATTCGGATGGCTGAGATTGTTGGCCTTCCTTATGAATGGAAGGATCATGTCTCATTTGAAAGATATTCTATATATATATATATATATATATATAGGATTTTTATCCAATGGACCCTATGCCCATTAGTGTCTTGGTGAGTACCTATTCTAGGCCATACACATGTATTACAAATTAAGTGGTTACATATTACGAAGGATGCCATTTTTGGAAGGACATTAATATGCACGACGATTTAACAATAAGTATCATTCTAAATATATCGTGCCCTTAAAAAAGCAAGAAAGTTTTGGAAAGAAAATGTTCAAATCAATGATTTATTCCCAAAAACTGATATCCAAATACTTAGGTTAGTAATGTATATACAATAATCAAGTAAATGGTTGTTGCGAGATGGGTAATACATAAACAACGATCAGTAATTTACATGTATTTTGTTATATGGTACAAAATTCAGTAATATATATACACTGGTCAAGTAAGTGCTTATTGCGAAGTTAATAAAGACATAACAAATGGTCAATAATTTTCATATTTATTAGTACTCTGAATAGAATTTAGTAATTTAGAGACAATACTCAAGTAAAATATATAGTTATTAAGTAAATTACTGTTGTATTTTCAGTAATGTATGTATCTATGTCATAGATCACAGGTTCAGTAATATGTATACAATTATCAAGTAATGACTATTAGTAAATCATCAATAACAAAGTAATGGCCAGTAAGGCACGTACATTGCTCAAGTAAGAAAGTAACATATAATCAGTAATATATTCTCCTTCTATACGATTAATATGGAAATAGTACTTTGATAAAGAAATTATTAAACACATGCACGTAAGGAAGAATAAATTAGTGAAATTAATGGAATGGTTCGTTGAAGAAAAAGGAAAAAAATTACAAAATTGAATGCAGTGCGCATTACATACACAGTGGTATCACTAACCATTTGTTATTATATTACTGATCTCACAATACACATGTACATGACCACTGTACATATATTACTAAATTCTGTACAAGGTAATAATTTAGATGTAAATTACTTATCATTGTCTTGATGATATCAATCTCACAACAAGCATTTACTTTACCGAAGTATATTTATTACTATCCTAGCATTTGGGTCTTAATCATCTGCATGAAATCATTTATTTGAAGCATTTCTTTCCAAAACCGTCTTCCCCTTTTTTAAGGACACTGTATAATTGACAAATATAGTAATTGTTAAATATGTGGCAACCTATAATTAGAAATATAGTTATTGCTAATACACATGTACGATCTAAAATTGATGCTCACCAAGACGTTAATGGGCATATTACCCTCTAGACAAGTCATATATATAGATAGACAGATAGACAAACAGACAGATGGACAGACAGATAGATAGATAGATATGGGTTTAATGTGGCCGCCCTCTTTGGACAGCCAACGAGCTGCCTCTACGACATATTTCCGCATTTTTTTTGTTGCTTGGAAAATACCATCATGTATTTTCATCACTATATCCCTCTAATATGTCATTCCAATTTCATCAGAAACAGAGACTCATGTGCCCTCCATCTAGAACAGGTCGATTACATCAATTCTAAGACCGTTAAAGTTACATGTTATAGATGAAAGGCATAGGAGTCTATATTTCTGACGAAATTGGAATGACATATTAGAGGGATATAGTGATGAACATACATGACGGTTTTTATAAAAAACAAAAAAAATACCCGAAAATGGGTTGCAGGCAGCCTCATTTTCCATATATATATATATATATATATATAATAACTTTCCTTCCATCTCTAAGGAAGGCCAATTATATGATTCGTTGGATCATCTTATCCTTTCCATCTAGGATTCTCATGAAAACCATTATATATTCCCAAAACCGTTTATCTAGCGAGCATCATCATTCCAAAAATAGAATTTAACAATTTTGGAATTAACAACTTCCAGTTTATCATGCATTCGATAATTTACCTAATTAATCATTCATCATTGTTCACGTGTTTTGTTTTCCAAAAATTTGCAAAACGAATCAGAAAGCAAATTGAATCATTCATATGTTCCATATCGGACATATCATCCAAATCGTTCGCGAAGATGGTACCAATGCATTGACCATTTTTTTAAACGAAACCTTAGGATATTTATTTAGAATTATTAGCGGAATACGTGTTTCGAATTTTGTGTAAAATAGACATTCCTAACATCTTCATCTGGAATGGCTAAATTTCAACAATTTAGAAATCGTTAAAATTTCACAGTGTTGATGGATGGGTTAGACGTCTCAAATTAAGTTTCATTTTGAATGACACCTTGGTGATATATGGTGATCTAAATCCCAACACGATTTCATTTCAAAAAAAAAAATAAAAAAGTATTTGTGGTACCGGTGTATGTAAAGTTACATGCACCTTGGTGCAAGCTCCCCAATCTCATATATATATATATATGTATATATATATATATATATCATTGGATACAAAAGTGTTCACGCATATACTTGTTTTGATCCTAATATACAAAATAGTATCTCATTTTACATTTCAGATGTCGATTTCAATAACTCAATCAATTGAAATATAAAAGTGTTGATCGATATACTAGTTTTGATCCTAATATACAAAATTGCATCTCATTTTACATTTCAATGTAAACAGCCAAATAAGAATCGTGTTGTCATTTCGAGTAGTCTGTCTTGTAGATACCAAAGACATTGATATTATACTATCTTTTTATACAAACAGTTTACATGTTTGAGTAGCTCATCATCATACTTTCAAAGTTTATAAATTCAACCTTTCAGATAAAACTCAATACCAATAGTTAATATACAAAACTCTTTTACAATCTACTAAATTGTATTATTTCTTACGGATAGTTGTAACACATGTTGAATCCTATAATATTCATTGTATTTTAAATGATTTGAATCAACTTTCATACACCCAAGACAACTGATCAATAACTTTTATAGAATAACAATGTGATATTTCAGATGTTATCAAAGAAGGTATGGCATTTGATTCAATAGAATACGCGTATAATTATTTATGAAATTTATGCAACAAGGATTGTGTTTAATATTAGAAAGGCTGGTACCCGTCATGGCACAGGTTCTTGTTCAAGAAAGAAGGTTGTTGTATACAAAAGATTTTTATGTTAGAAAGAAGGTCACATAAGAGCTAATGGCAAAAGTAGAAGATTTTCATATTATAATGATGATAGTGAAGGGGATATATTTCATATGAAAGAAAGAAGGGTTCGTCTTGTACGAACTGGTTACACGACTTTGTTGAAAATTAGTTTATGACAAATAGAGATGTATTGGAGTGTGGTGAGGTTTCAAGACTCATATAGTCATGAGTTGGTATTCCCAAACAAACACATCTATCTTAATGCTACTAGAAGATTTACGAAAGCAACAAAGTTGCTTGCTAAGTCGATGTCAGATGTTAACATATCTATATCGAAACAATAATCTTTTCTCAACAACGGATATACCCAATAGTCAAGCTGGTAGTATAGTCAGGGATATTTACAATCTTCATAGAGATCACAAGAAAAATAAGCATGGATTAGATGCACAATCGCTTTTAGATCATTTTGCATAATGCTAATGATATCTGATTTTTTTCTACTCATTTAAAGTAGATGAAGGCAATCGCTTGACTCATTATATATGGACTGATTCTGTTTCAAGGCAAAATTACTCCTTATTTGGTGACATATTATCATTTGATACAACATACATAGCCAATGAGTATAAGTTAATTTTTGGATCATTCAATGGTATTAATAACCATGACCAAATAATATTTTTAGAGAGTGCATTATTGAACATGGAAATCATTGAATCCTTTGTGTGGATGTTTGATAAATTTGTCGAGACAATGGGAAAGCACACAATTTCCATTATTACTAAGATCCAGCGATTTGTGCTGCAATTTCTATATCTCTCCCAAGTATGACCACTAAATTTTGTACATGGCATATTATGATCAAATTGAAGGTAAAGTTAGGATGTATCAAAGATGTTGTTAAGGTACTAATGTCTATTAGTAAATTAATATGTGAAGGAAAAAGTGCAGACTATTTTGAAAGTACACGGGCTTCAATTCTTGATGAGTTTGGTCTCACAGAAATAAATGACTTTCTGCAAAGTTTATAATAAGACATAAGTGGATAGATATCTACTCTAAGGACACATTCTATACTAAAATGAGGAGCACACGACGAGGTGAAAGTATGAATCAGTTCCTCCATAGCCATGTTACAAAGAAGAATTCACTCCGAAAGTTTATATCAAGGTTCCACACATCACTTCAGGGAAGTGACATGAACAATGATACAATTAATCAAGATCAAATATGAGGACAACATGGGCATTGGAGGAGCAAATTTTCATTGTTATACACAAAAAAGATTTTAAATATTTTTCAAGAACTAAATGACAGCTTTTTGCTTAATTCAAATATTACAAGCATTGGAGATGAAATGTATGAATACTCGATATTTTTAGTTGGGGAAATTGAGAACAAGAACAAAGTTTTACTTTCGAACAATACTCAAAGCTGTCCCCCAGTTGTAAAAAGATAAAATTCCAAGGTATCCCATGCAAGCATATAATAGCTATTTTGAAAATAAGAAATTTTCAGTATCTAAGAGATGAATGTATTCTGAAACAATGGACACGAAACATAAAGAACTCCGACAATATCCAATTTACGGAAGAAGTGTGCATCATGACCGAGTCACCGTGTTGAATAGAATTTACTTTGGTCTTATTACTTGATTAGTGGATTGCAATGCTTTATTTATTAGGTTTTTATCAGTTGTGCCTCTCTGAGATGTTGCAATTTCAGTTATGCCCCTCCCTTTTTGGGAATATTAGTTGTGCCTCTGACTTCTTACCATTCTATCACTTGTGCCCCTCCATTACTTTAACCGTCAATAAGTTAAACTTAACCATGGTTTAACCAAACCGTCATGTAGTTAAGAGGGGCAAATCCAGAAAAAATACCCCATCTCCCTTCTTCTCACCATCCAATCCTTCCTCCTCCTCCTACCACCTGCTCCTCCATCTCCTTCTCTTCAGTCGTTCACCATCAATACCAGCATGTCGACGGCGAGGCGTGGGGGAGGAGCTCTGGGAGGGTGGGTGGGCTCCGGGCATGGGGCGGGGGGTGAAGCTTGGGGTAGAGCCTGTCGGCAGGGAGAGGAGGGGTGGCAGGGGGAGGCACGAGCGACAAGGGGGGATCTCAGAGCATGGGCGGAGGAGGTGCTGGGGCGGTAGGGGGTGGGGGGAGCTCAAGGCATGGGGCGGGGGGAGGAGGCAGGGGCAGGTGCGAGCAGGGGAAACAGGGGGCGGGGGGAGGTCGATGCAGAGGGAGGACCAGGAGGTGGGGGTTGGCACGGGGGCGGCAGGGGGTGGGGGGAGCTCGGGGTATGGGGCAGGGGGAGGAGACAGGGGCAGGGGGAGGAGACAGGGGCAGGGGGAGGTGCGAGCGGGGGCAATAGGGGGTGGGGGGAGGTCGGGGTGGAGGGAGGACCAAGAGGCAGGGGTTGGCGCAGGGGCGGTAGGGGGTGGGGGGAGATCGAGGCATTGGGCGGGGGGAGGAGGCAGGGGTAGGGGGAGATGAGAGAGGGGGAAGCAGGGGGCGAGGGGAAGTCGGGGCGGAGGGAGGACCATGAGGTAGGGGTTGGCGTGGGGGTGGCAGGGGGTGAGGGGGAGCTCGAGGCATGGGGCAGGGGGAGGAGGCAGGGGCAGGGGGAGATGCGAGCGGGGGCAGCAGGGGGCGGGGGAGAGCTCAGGGAAGATGCGACAGTGAGAGGGAAGGTAGGAGCTCGGGGCAGATGGATGACCTAGGGCTATGGGAAGGAGGCGGCGGAGGAGCATGAGGTTGGAGGTTTGGGAGGAGGAAGAGAAGGGGAGGAAGAGGAAGAGGACAGGCAAGGAGAAGAAGATGACAAGAAAATAACATTTTTACCTTTTATTTTTATTTAATTCCTATTGTGTCCTCAAAGATAACGTCCGTTTGCATTGGGCAGGGACAAAAACTAACCCGAGGGGCACAAGTGATAGAAAGGCAAGAAGTGGAGGGCATAACTGATATTCCCAAAAATGGAGGGGTATAACTGAAATTGCAACATCTCAGAGGGGCACAACTGATAAAAACCTTTGTTTATTTTTGCAAAAAGGGACTTGGAAATGATTGGCAAAGAATTTCAGAAATTACAAGCTTCAAATCAAGATCATTATAAAGATGATAGATGCACACCCCAAATCAATTTGAATGCGGGGAATGATGTTGTTAGAGATTCAAAAATAGCAAGAACAAAGGGAAGTGATCGAGATGGCAGACCTAAAGGTGTCGATAATAGAATTGTCTGTGTTACTGAATATAAGTGCAACAAGAATGGGAATGCAAATCTTGCAAAAGTTCAATATAGGTCATGACTCAAGGAATTGTCCAAATAACAAAGTTAAATCATGCTCAGATAGGTATATCTTAATTACAATACACATTATGTTAGTTGAACTGTTTTGCATTCAATAAATATAATTTATCTTAATTTTCAGCGATGATGCATCAAATATGGACAATTCAAATAGTTCTTACGTTTTGTTATAACTTTATGAACGTTCGTTGTGCATGTAACTGAATCAAATCCCTTTTTTCATTTTTCATTTATAGAGGATTATTTAAGTACATAATTCAATCAGATTTTTGTTGGTTTTTTATGTCAATTTATGCATGTTCTTCAATCAAAATTCATTATCATTAAAATAAAATCTAAAGTAGAAGGCATTGGATATTAGATTATTGATTTTTGATTCTCTTGTGGCCTACTTACGATAACTAATCCAGAGTAGAAGGCATTGGAGATTAGTTTGATAACCTAGCAGATGTTGTTTGCAAGATGTCATTACATTTTTTCAGAAAACAATCAAAATCTTCTTAAGACATACTCATGTATTCTTTATCTATTCGTGTAATATTTAGATGTCAGATGTGAACATATTTGTATTCCATATTCCATTTTGATATATGTAAGCTTTTGTGGCATTTTTGTTGTTTTATTTGTATTAAGTATCGCGTGCTTATGCTACTCTTCCTCATAATATTATTTTAATTGATTGCCTATCATTTTATTAATCCTTATTTTCTAATTAAGTCTCGTGTAGCATCATTGGTGTTATCTCTTTCTATCGTACTCGGAGGTAGCATACTCGATTTTCTATTGTAGTTAAAGTCAACAAATATGCATTATAAATAGATCATTGTATGTTTAAAACCATCACATTTGTATTTGTGAATTGTTATTTGTAATATAACCTCTGTAATTTTAGATTTTGCAATCATCTAAATAAACATAGCCATCGATATCAATATTCCAACTGTTACTTCATTAGAAAATATCAATATCAGTTTTCAAACTGTTCATCTAAACCTTCCTTAAGTATTATCTCGCGTCATCTATAATATTATTGGAAGATCAAATTGTTGTAAACTGTTTCATTAGGAGTTAATGTATGAAACAGTTATAAACATTTGTTTCTCACATCAAATGTATGTTCCGTAACTCCATTTGTAATTTTCACCAGCTACTTTGTAATAACAAACATTTTTTTGTACAATTACAATCATTTGACTAAATCTCAAAGTAAATCTTAGTACCGATGTGTTATTGTGATAACAATCAATCTAACATCATTTCAAAAACATATACTAGTTTAACAATGTGATAAGCATATCCATTAAAACAAACATAATTTTCAAACTATCAGCGTATCTCAAAAATTTCATGAAGTGCACTGGATGTTAAATTGTTGTTACAAAAAAGAGTTAATGTATAAAAATTAAGTTGTACTAGCATTCTCAACATGAAAAAAACTAACGAAATATAAATAAAAAGGCCAGTAGCTAGGATGGTGTGCGTTATTTCAGCTCCAAACCTATGCACATCTTCATATTCAAATTCCAGCAGACTCTCTTTGCAAAGTTTCCATCATCTTCATTACGTAGACTCCACATTCGAGGCTCCGAGGAGGTTGTTGTGGACAGTCTTTGACGAACAGAGTATCCCATCTCGACAAGTAATCCTCGACTATATTTGCGCCAAAACATTTTGAAATCTATTCAACCTGTATAGTAAAAAAAGTGTTATAGTTTCGATATTGTCATCTTATTCAATATTGAAATAAAAAATTTTCAGCATATCATTTCCTTACCCCATTTGAAGAGGTTCTTTTTATGTTGCTTATTTCTGCTCACGGAATTAAACAATAAATGTTTCTTTGCTCCAAAATCAGTTACCGGTAGATGTCAGTGATTTCGTGTGTGAATCACTGTGAATAATTTTAAAAGTCCTAGCATTCTTTCCTCCTTGACGTCATAAAGTCTCTCCAAATGTTCAAAGTCATCATCTGTACCAGCTTCGCCATTGTTGACAAGTATTACTGAGACAATTTTGAGTTAAAGTCAATAACCATTTCAATGAAAGTATAGTTAATTAAAAATGATAATTCTAACTATCTTGTATAATGGAGTGAACAAATATGAAACCAGATCATTATCTTTGCGATGTTGATGATTCAAGATATCCATGAACATGTTAATAATATGCAATATTTTATAATCTGATTGAAATGTTGCTAAAGAAGTTTTAATAATAATAGAATTCACTGATACATGTTGAATCCTCTACCGTTCTTTCGTATAAGAAGTTATGAATTTCAAGACCCTTGCAGAAGCTTTTTAACGGTGAAAAGTATGTTGTGTTCAATCTAAAATAGAAACATTTTATTCCGGATGGTCACCTTCTAAGAGTAAAGTTTAAAAAATCGTAAAGAAGAAACTCTTTTAATTGTCTGCAGGATCTCTAAAAAATTCTTGAATAACTGCTCGATTCCCCACAGAGATGTACTCATATTCAATAAAGTTCGTTGGGGAATCACACATATACTAAATAGATAATTGTTATGATTCAATTGTAAAATGCTGTTTCAACATACACAATGAACTAACCTCTGCTTCGCTATCAATGATATTACTTGAATTATCGTTCATTATTGGACCCTTTCTTTTCTTCGTAGCCATTGTACTTTTAACCACAGCATAACATACTTCATTTCTTGCTTTAACTCTCCTTTCCAACGAGCTTAGACTGTTCACAGATTTATCCTTTCTTCGCTTCTTGGATACCATTCTGTCACATGTTCATGCAAAGTTAAATTCCAAGCTCAAAACTTGGACATCCGTTATTCAAATGTTTATTATCACTTCTGGATCTTCTATGGTTTTTCCAATCTCATTGTTTACAATCTCATTTCCATCAATATCATCTGCCACAATATTACCATTCACATTTATTTGTTGAACCTTGTCAAACTGATCATCATCTTTTTTTTTTCAACAAAAGCAACTTCAACATTATTTTCTTTCCCCCCCTTAACATTGGTGTTGTGAGCATGATCCTCATGTTCATGTTAAGTCTCATCATTCTCAGCTATCGATGCACCATATTTTCTATTCTCTTGTTCATTTGCAAATCTTTGTATATCCATTTCTCCACATTTAACCCCTTTTGATTTCATCATTCCCTCATTGCTTGTTCTCCTCAAGTCTCCTTATATGACCATCGTATTATGAAAACTTTGTTGGTATTTCCTCGTCCATTTCCAAACTTTGCAAATCCAACACCTTCCTGCTGCGAACTTCAACATCTGCCTAGTATTTCTTGCATTGACAATCTTCTTGATTATTTTTTATATGCTGGACTCTACCACTAACAAAAACTTCTAATCGAATCATTTCAGACTATAGATTTTTCTTAAGTGTCCCTCTTTTTAAAGGACCATCTTTTAGCATAGGAATAGGCGAACCAACTATCATATTCGATCTTCGTAATGAGAATCCATTCAATGTAAACTTATCAAATGGAAACACATATTATCATGACCAATCCTCACTATTTCGCTTTTTCATGTTGCATTGAAACCTATATATGTATTTGAATTTGAATCATGAATTATAAATTCATATATTTTTCCAGCATCTTTTAAAAATTTGTGTAGAACTTACCTAGTCATTCATTAGAGACACCAATCATCTCGTCAAACCTTTAATTGAGCCAAACCACTTCCCGATCCTTGGTCCAAGATCACGGCTTATGACCATTTACTTGCAACAATACTGGATCATCTATACCTGTTCCACCCAAAACATTAATAATCTGTCAAAGTAGAAGGGCCACTTTTTTATATGTATATTTACATGGATGCAAGCTACACATCCAGTTAGGTATTCGAGTGTAATACGTGCTTCCCCTTACGTCCTTGATTTATTCAGTTAATAGTATCATCCATGTTAAATAGAATCATTCGTGCAATTGCATTAGACCTATTAAAGAACTTTCTATCTTCAAACTACTCGACAAAATGCAAAAAATCCTTTGGAAAAGAATATGTTGAATCAAGAAAAAGAAACGTGCAAAACTTTAATAGTATAATGCATGTCACATAAATAACGAATGAGTTATCGTCGTTGTAGTGGTAGTACTTAGTCAATATGCATACAAGTTTGCGCTTGTTGAAAACTATGCATTTGTTGAACATCTCATCAGCTATATAGCTCCTCCACTGCAAATGTTTTCCATGCACTGAAACAACGTACCCCAAACTAGAAATTCCAAGTATGACTCCAATGTCATCATCACTAAAGCATAAAATCTTGTTACCAAACTTGAACTTCCTGCCTCCTTGATACTTCTCTACAGTCCACTAAATATTTTTCTGTTTGATTTGAATGCTTCCAATATTAATAAGTCTTGAAAAAGAGTCTAGTTAATGAGTGCTTATTGCTTGGAAGTTGGATGGTATTTACCAATGAACTGCACGAAATGATCTATAAAACACTTATGATGGACGTATCACTTGCATGTTCAGTAGATATTAATTAAAGAATGGGTCGTAGTTTGATTGTTATTTATCAAAAAAGTACTTAAACAATATATTATGTCTCTCTTACAACCAAAGTTTTGAGAGGACTTATTCCCTGCATCAACGTTAGAATCATTCCTTGATCCCCTTCTTGCAATCAACTTCTCATAATCTTTTTCCGATTCATATAAAATAGTTTATGTAATTTGAAGCATGGTCAACAATGTTAAATTTTTTTAATCATGCCATCTCTTGTCGTACCTCTAGTTGTCTGATTATTCCTCCTTGTTGACAATACAACTTCATATGCATGCACTTCTTTGTCACTATTTACACCAACATCATCATATTTTGAATCGGTGCTGCTCATATCTTTTCTATAGAAAAATCTTGATTCAATGAATTATTCCATGTGAAAGTCAGTTTATTGCATTATAAATTCAAAACATTAATAAGAAACCCACTCCTTCCGAATATTCTTAATTAATTTGCATTTTCAAATTTTCTGTAAGAAAATTCTTTTTAATCTTCCAATCAACACTATTTTTGTTTTAAACAACTGAATTATATTTTTTACTTAATTAACATTTAGATTTAAATTGATATGTTTGTACACATTTCTAATCAGCAACACTCATCTGGTACGATCTTTCCTCACTAACTCAATTTTTAAAAATTTGTATAAGATACATTTATTTCTTATAATACATCTCACATTTGTATTTTTGCATACCAACTTTGTAATATTTTCTAGAACCAATCAGATTCATTCTGCTCTGAAATGCTAAATGCTCCATTCTTCCTGCATCTCATATTTTTATTTATGTTTATTGTATTTTTACCTTAAATTTTTATATGACAATCATACTCTGTTGCGAAAAAAATCCCTTAGAAGAATGTACATCTCTATTTTTAAGTGCTAAACACCTTAAATATGAGTTGATATCCGCATAATCGTTTCTTCTTTTATACCTTTAAACCTCCTTTTGAAATCATATAAACCCCCCTCCACCCCCTAATATCAAGCTAACAGAAATACTGTAACGTCCGGGTGTAATTAAATCCGAACTGATTAGGGTCTGGTTAATCCAATAAAATTACCAATCAATATTAAATAACCTAAGTCGATCAATAGATCGAAAGATCAAAAGTTGTTCGATCGCATTATATGAAAAATCGAATGCATCGTAATGCATGCCATAAAACAATGCATCATGAAATCAGAAACCGCGATTTTAAGGAGACCGCCATAAAATCTAATTTGACAAAGTAAGACCAATGGAATTGACCGTTCGTCAATTAGAGATCATTCGATATTTTAAAATCACAAAATTTAACTCCAAGCCAACCTATCTCGAAAATTTTGGGAATTCAAACCCGATCCAAAGTATATGAATATTATACTCATTTTGATCGTCATTTAGAGACAGTCAAATCGAGATATTGCTCGTCGAAATCCGAGGCTCGAGAAATAAATACGATCAAGTTTAACATCATGAATAAATGAGATAAAAATAGTTTAAAAAAAGATTTTTAAATTTACTGCTAACAATAGCAAAGTCTGAGATTAAGATTCCAACAATTTTTTTTAAAAAATATATAATTATGACATCAGCATGCAAACTTCAGCATGCTGATGTCACTTGTGAGATCATGGATGATGTCATGATCTTAAAAAAATAAAATAATAAGGAGGAAGGTTCCACGAAGGAACCTCCATTTGTTTATTTCCTCTCTTTCCCTATTAAGGGATTCCAGTCGTAGCTCTTCTCTTTCTTATTTCCAATTTCCCCTCAAATCCTCTCTTCATTTGCACTCTTTGCTCTTAAAAAAACTCCCATCCGAAGAGCCTGCAGCTCTCCTTTTTTTAAGTTGTAGCAGTTTGCTACAAGGCTCCATTTTTCTCCAAATAACTGGACCAATATAAGGTACAATTCCTTCCCTTTCCACTCGCTACCATTCATGTGATTTCTACTCTAAAAAAGTTGTTGGATTTGAATTTAAATTGAAGATTTTTACATCCAATTGATCCTAAGATCAGACCTAAGAGTATGCTCCATAAATTATATAAATTCATGATCAAATTTGAGGGTTTTGCATGCATTTAGTTCCAAATTCAGATCTGAATGATTGCTCTAAAAATTGTATATTTTCATGATCAAAATTGGGGGTTTGCATATATTTAGTTCCAATTCCATATCTGAATAATTTCTCCAGAAATTGTTTGTTTTCCTGATGAAAGTTGATAGCTTTGCGTAAATTTAATTCCAATTTTCAGATCTGAATAATTGCTTCAGAAAAATATATTTTCATGATTAAAATCTAGGGTTTTGTATATATCAAACACAAATTCAGATCTGTGCCTTAGCTCTATAATCCATGTTTTGAAACTTAAAATTTGGGGGTCTTAATGTAAAATTTAAACCAATTTTAGATATGTTCAAGAACTTCAAAAATATTGTGTTTTATAAACTTAAAAGTGGGGGTTTTGTATAAATTGGATTCCAATTTCGAAGCCATCCTTGGTTTCGGATTTCTCTATAATATGATGAAAACATGAGTGAAATTTTAGGTATTCCTTAATACTAAAACTCATCATCAATGATCTTTAGTATAATCTACGATATGAATATCACTTATTACAATTTATTATGTGGGCTTAGCAAATAGATCGGTAAAGTCAATTATATAAGATCAGAGGCATGGACAATTATAATTAAAGAGCCTATGTGGTTAATAAGAATCGATGTTAATTGAAATTGTGCTGGTCATGGTGACCCTTACACCTGACTGTGCGAGGGGGCGGTGACCCTCAACTGGGCGGGAGATAAGAAGCCCAGATAGGATAGCAGCCGCCAAGTGCGTGGCTCTAGGATCCTAGTCTTTTTCACGATTTTTACATGAGCTCGCAGTATTTTTACGCCTCATTGGGATCCCGACTTTTGACCAGCTCTGCTGACCCTCTATTTTAGATACCTATGTAAGGGATCCTCGGTTTTAGTTTTTCGTATGAGCTCGTTAGCTCGTGCTAGACAGGTCCAGCTAGAGAGACTTTTTTGAAGAGTCTCTCTCACTTACACTTAGAGGGTGAGACGGAAGGGTCTCTTAGAAGACTTCCTCACCGCTTGAGTTTTGGTTGCTTTTCTGCCAATAAGTTTGGTGATGGCTATATATGACTATAGATACATTTGAATCAGTTACAGTTAAACTTGGAAGAGTTATAATTAAACTTGGAATAAAGCATAGTGAGATGGCAAACAGAAGAGACTAATTACAATTGAGTTGGTGAAAATTAAGATCAATTACAGTTGAGTTGACAGCATTTATATCTTACTACCAGAATCATCAATCATCATAAATCCTCAATCCTCAATTTCTATTGTGAGCAATAGCATAAGCTAGTGGACATGTTGGAACTTAGTTAGGATGCATTACACTTCACTGCATGCCTACGGAGGCACCCCAACCCTAAGGCACTCTTCACGCCTTAGAGTCATAGTGTGAGGTCACCCTCTGACCAAGATCACATATTATCCACTGACTTAAGATAAATACAGAATCAAGGATCAGATCAGAAAAAACATCATCCTCAATATCAAGATCCACTAATAGGATCTCTAAGTAACAAGAAGAAAATACTATACATATGAATCAATTACTATATATGAAAATGATATGTAATTAGGGAAAATGTTAGGGTAATTATGAACATAGGGTATCCAAGCAAAGCAGCTTGAAAACCATTGTCTTATGCAAGTAGTTTTGTTAAATTTTTAATATCATTGCCTCTCTACTTGCTTTCTTTTGAACACATTAAATTTTTTTATTTATGATATATGCTGGGATGTACCGACATTTGTTGATGTCCTTTTCTTCCTTGCATGCTTGGCAGACAAGAAGCCTATGACTCAGTAGTTGGTAGATGACCTCGAGCATACACACATATACCAAACTTTACATTTGTACTTTTTATTCAGTTTATGAGGTATATGCTTTCTTTTCTCTTATGTATATTTTTGGGATACATGTACACTGTCAGCTTAGTTTGTTACATATTGTATATATATGGAAATTAATGAAATGAAAATTTGATGGCACCTTTTGTTGTTATTCTGTGATTGCTACATTATTATATTGATGTGAATGTCAAATGCAAAAGCGAAAAATTTCCCCTCAAATTCATGTTGGCTAAATGTGATCTTTAGCGAATGCTGTATTGCGAACGTGGCATAAATGGGTACCTAGACCCTCGGGGGCGATACAAATATGCTCTAAAAGAGTAATACACTGGAAAAAAAATTATTGCTACTACATTAATGATCGAATGCTAACCTATTTGTTTCTCAAAGGACCACCCCGTGCTTCTCGCTCCTTGAAACCCTCTATATTTCTTTACTTAGTTTTTCTCCCAGTCTCTAAACCCTCTCTCATAGAATCGCCAAATTCTGTAGGTGTGTTTCCTCCACCTTTGTGCGATTAGCAACTCTCTCGCTCGAGTTGCGGGAGAAATAGGGTGGCAGAGTTTTCGGGAGTTAATAACCTATTTATCAAATATAGATATTAATTAATCTCTTTCCAATTAAGCACCGTTGCCTGATTAATATATTATTTAAAAATGTTTCATTTTTCCTAAAAGAAGGTTCTATTTTGTCTTTCTATATTAGATTTTTGTATATTTTATTTTAATTTTGTATTCTAGAATCCCCTAAAACCTTACTTTTAATAACACAAAAACATTATTCGATTGATCAATACTTCCATAAATGCCTTCCTAAATGCCAACCAGTGGTTAGGTGGACATTTGGATTTCTACAATTTGTTATTTAAATATTTAATCTGAGTTTTTTTTCTATTTATAGCTCTAGTTTTTGTGTAATATGTATATTATTTTGTACATTAAATTCCCCAATTTTAACCTAAATGCGTGATCTTCTTTTTGTCAATATTTCCTTTGTAAATCTCCCGAAAAAATTGCAACCCGTGGATACATGAACATTTTGATTTGTATAATACCATACTAATGTATTGGATCTATGTAATACTTTCGTATTTTAAAATATTATATTTGTCGAATATATACATTCGTTTGTAAACAAAATCTCTCGATTTTAAGCTATTTTTGTCCCCCTCTCGGCTCGAAATCACCTTATTGGACCTCCCATAATTTAAGGATCTGATGGTTATTGTGTAGTGGTTCTAATCACGTCAGTAAGAAATGAATCTAATAACCAAATTGCCTGGCCTTCCTTAGAGATGGAAGGACCATGTCCCATTGGAAGGGCCCCCAATATATATTATCATTCTCATCATCAACAAGTGAAGTAAGCATATAATCTTTGTCAGTGTATATTCTACTTATGAAAGAATGAGATATTTCAATTAGTACAAATTGAACATTGCATACAACATCTCTGCTTGGTAAGCACGTTTGTTGTCCAATCTCCCAAGCTAACATGAGTAGTGGAGATGATGGCCTTCTGAATCATGTCTCGAGTGTAGTGACAGTTGATGAATACTCATTCATCACTCATTATTCTTTTATTTTAGCTATTTATCTTGGCAAAACATCATGCATATATTTATAAATATAAAATATTATCCAGAAGCATGCATTTGTTAAATATCAATAATTAGCATGTATTTATGCAAAAATAAAAGAATAAAGAATAAAGAAAAAGAAGGAAATATTTAGAATAAATATAGAGTGACATAATCCCAAGAGAGCGCCCAATATGGGCCTGATCGCCAAATAAAATCAGTAGAGAGAGATAGGGCCATTCAACCTTTTGATATTCCTTCTTTTATGTATATATTTTATTTTCACAAAAATAAAAATAAAAATGTGTTTCTATTACCTTGTATATATTTCTAAAAATAAAATCAAAATAAAAAAAATAAATCTAAAGTAAAAATAAAATTCTCTCTCTAGCCCCTTGTACATAACACAAGTATATATGTATCATACTCATATTTATTTTACACTTGTAAATACCAATAAAATAAAATAAAATTTATTTTATACTCTAAATAATATGTTGTAAATAAATAAAATATAAAATTGGGTATTTGTACAAAAATAAGAAAATAAAAATAATTGTATAAAATATATAGTTATTTTATATATGTATATAATATAATATACTGTATATACCTTAAATTATTTTTCATAAAAATAAATAAAAATCACTAAAAAATATTTGGAAAATAAGGGACATTTTTCATTTTGAACATATTTTAAAATAAAATCGCTTTCTATTTTTAAATTATTTTACAAATAATTCTGACCAAGGAATTTTCTGATTGGTCCAGGAGGGATGTTGACCCCGGTCAACTCCCCTTCCTGGACCCTCTCTTCGCCCAGATCCGATTTGAACCCTTTGGTAGTCGGAAAGAGCTGCTGCAGCCGACACTCGCTTCATGTGGCCGGAGATCCACCGCGTTGAGCCTCCCCGCCTTCCGCAGCATGGTTGAGGCAACGACCCACCTCGACTTCATCCCCAAGAACTCATGATCTTGTTAGGACCACCAGGTATACCTAGTTTCGATCCTAGTTCCCTTCTATCTCGAATCTTTCATCTGCCCTCTGCCGGCTCCGACCCGACGGTCGGAGCTCCATCAGTCACCTATATTCGTTCCGATTGACTTCCCCATTCATCGTCATCCTTCCCCCGCAACCTGATCACCCTAGACTTGGTTTGGATAGCTAAGATTAGGATCGAAGGTCCTCTGTCGCTTCGCCGGAACTTCAACCTCCATTCGTCGTCGCTTTCTGTTGATTTAGGTCAAATAACCTTGGCCGGAGCACGCCTCCGTACAGGAGCTTTACCCCACAGGTCTACTCTTGCGTGGAGATACCCCAGATCACCTCAGCCCAGCTTTGCCGGAGCTATTCCAGGTCACAACCACCTTACCGAAGATCCGACCGGTGGATACTCCATCCGACCCCGCCACCCGACACGGAGGGGTCTTGCGAGTCGAGCCTTGCTGCTTGATCGTTCATTGGATGCCCGAATTACCACCGGTTCTCCAACGAACTTCACCCAAACGGAGTTCATCCAGCATCCTCCTCCACCGTCGGATCGTCGCCAGTTCATATCCGAGCCGTCCATCGCCTGCGCCTGGCAGGCCGTTAGATCTGACATCTAACGACCCCGTACGCCCCACGTTCGCCTCTTCATCAGGCCGTTGGATCCGCTAGGTGTCAGCGCCAGAGCTACACATCGCCAGCCATTCAGAGCGTGCCACCTGTCACCCCACGTGACCCGCACACCCGCTTGGGTAATTTGCTCCATTTACCGTGCATTTATTTCTTTTTATAGTTTAGACTGTAAAATAAAAAGTATACTGTGGACTATTTGCATCTGTGCCCCTGCAGTTTCTAATATTTACAGTTTAGTCCTTCCTTTGTGGTTGCACGTGCATCGTCACGTGTCTTTCTGGGATATTTGCATGTATAGCCTTGGGTTTAGTGGATGTTATGCTTTGATATTTTAGTTTCAATATTTACACTTATATCCCTGTGCGTGGTGTTTTGGACATGTGCTGAAATTGTGTAAAAATTATAGTAGGCCCCCTGAACTTTTGACACGTGTTCTGATTCAGTCCATGGAAGTTATTTTCTTTGCGTCTAAGTCCATGTGTGATGTGTCTCTCTGATTGGTTTTAATAAATAGCAAATCTCGTCGAAAAATCGTGAAATTTTGGTACATGGCTCCTGCCATGTTGTAGGAATTTCCACGAATTTTTGGGTTCATTTTGTTTTTGTTAGTTATTTTTAAAAATTCAAAAACCTTAAGTATTACTCCTATTCAGTTTTAAAAATCAACTAAAAATATAAAAACCCTCTAAAAAATCTAAAAAAATCAGTGTTTGTTTATTTTAGTTTGTTTTTACTTCTTTCAAATTTTCATTGCATTTGGATTTATAAAAACTCTAAAAATTGAAAAACACTAAAAAACTTAGAAAAATCATTAAAAATTCCTAAAAAATTTAAAAAATGCATTTTCAGTTTCTGTAGTTAGGTTTTTATTTTTAGTTTATCATACAATTGTTGCTTGAATTTTATAGGCTATTTAGGTATTTTTAAATAGCCTTTAGATTCTGGCTGCACATTTTTTTGCATTTTTGGCCTTGTTTCATTTTTAGAAAATTAACTAAAAATCAGAAAATTCCAAGAAAAATATCAAAAACACTTGAATATTTATAAAAACCAAAAATATTTTTATTTTGATTTTCTGATCATTTTTGGTGTCTTAAATAATTGATTGATTGTGGCTTTTTCATTGCTTTTATTCCTTTTCTTAATTTTAAAACCTGAAAAAATTTAAAAAATATAAAAATCCACCAAAAATAGTTTATTTCTTTTTATTTTTGAATCCCGACTACTTCGTAGGTTTACCATACCGTGCTCCTTGTGTTCGACCCTGGTAGCTTTACCAGGTAAAATAAAATAGTGAGGCCGCTATTTGATTTGCTTGCTTGATTTTTATATTGGTGGTCTTTATTTTCTTGATTGAGTCCGATCTGAGAGGTTGAGGTCGCAACGGCCATTGATACCTTTTTACCTTAGTCGCTCGGGTCGCTCATCAGTATGGCGCCGTTGCCGGGGAGCACGGCTTAGTAGTCGGCTTTTCTTTTTCGTTTTCTTTTATTTGTTTACTTTTTCGTTTTGTTTTTGTTTTTGTTTTTATTTTTATTTGTGTTTTTTATTTCTTGTCTTTATTTTTTGTTTTTATTTTTGCATTTATTTTTATTTTATTTTATTTTGCATTATTATAATAATCATGGACTGACACATTTCTGATTGATTTTCTTGCGAGGGCCTGACGATCGAGGGTAGCTTTCTTCGGGAGGCCGACGCACCCGCGGGATTCGGAAACGGCTCTTTTTTGCATAGGGCTGCAGGAGGCCGTGAGAGAGGAGAGCAGGAGTGTGGGGAGTTTAGCTTAGGCTTAGAATAGTTTTTATTTCTGCATTATATTATTGTAATAATACAGTACCAGGACACTTAGAGACTCTCTATTAGACTTGGTGATTGCTCGGGGTCTGTTTCACCGAGCACCGATGTGCTCGGGAGACCTCACCGCGTTTTTCACCGATTTTGTATTTATCGTTTTTATTTTCTTTTATTCTCGAGGATTTTAGCCTTAGCTTAGGATTTTCTCTTGCCTTGTGATGAAATTATCAAGGCCCAACCCTAATTACATTTCTGCACCTATATATCGTAATTGGACCTTATTAATTAAGTCACTAATAAAAAGCTAACATGGTCACTTGAGGGGTCACGTGCCGCTAAAGGCCGCATACAGCGCTGGCAGGATCCGTTGTGGTGGACACCGATTGGCATCAGAGACCGGACCCCGACCCCTTTCGTTGACCTGTTAGTCATTGTGCTTCACGTGTAGAAATGAAGAATCCACATTTCATCATCTTTATTCTATCATTTTGGCCTCAAAAACCCTAGCAAATGAGTGTAAATACCATTAATTCCAACATTTTAGCATTCATGCATGTGCATGTAAATAATGTATAAAATACTTTATTTAAAGCCAAAATTATAGAATAAATAAAAGAAAAAAAGAATAAAATATTGTAAATATTTTATGGCCCGAAACCCCGAGACCTAGGCATCTAGATGACTAGGTTGATAAGGAATAAAGTAGGGAGAGATAAGGGCCAAAAATACAATAAAATTCCTTTCGTTTAATTCATTCTTTAATTATTTTGGGACATATTTTTAGTTCCACCTTTTATACTTCAAATAAAGAAACTTTGTACATGAAAATTGTAGATAATTAAATAAAGAAAAATACAAAATTGATTTCACTCAAAAATAATATACAGATAAAAAGTTATGATATGAATAAGTTTCCAAAATCCCAATTTCCTAGACCTGTATCTCTCAAATAAAAACTCAAAATCTATCAAACTCACCTTTAATTGTATATAATTTTTAATAATCTATTTAATGAAGGTGGTTTCATATTTTTCAGAGTTACGGTTTGAAAGTTGAGTTTTGGACCCCTATTGTATACTATACTGATTAAAATATTCATTTTATTTGTTATTCATTATTTTTATTATTTCATATTTTTTATTATTATTTCATATATTATTATATATGTACATATTAAAACTGGAATAAAATGATAAATAAAACATTAAAAAATAATAAAATTCTTGTATAAAATACATAGATGAATTACCAATGTACTGTGATAGAATCACATTTTTGGCCATTTTCGCTGATTATTGGAGGACACATCGTGCATTTTTTCACGATGAATCCTTCTTGAATTTTTCTCCCCATATATCCATTATACACTGATGAACGGAGATCTCGTGAGGGTCTAAAGTAATCCACACAAGGCGGGATCACAATGTCGCTGAAGCGACCGCTCAAGAAATCTCCAGATCAATCAACAATTAACCCACAGTAAATATATGCAATGAATATCTACAAATGTGGAGTTAAAATTTATTATAACTCTACATGCAAATGTGTATAGGTGTAAGTACAGGTAGAGGTCGAACACTGGGAGGCGAATGGTTGTATGTAATGTATCATTCAATTATTCAATCATTTGTTCATGTCCCTTTATTGTTTTAGTGGGTTTTGGGTTTTGTAATTTTTTTATATTTTTGGTTTTTGTAATTTTTATTTTGTTTTGTTTTTTTTATTTTATATTTTATATATTTTTTATATATTTTCTTTTAATATTTTTAATTATATAATATAAATAGATAAATATATATATAAGACATATATATGTAAAGAGATATATATATATATATAAGAAGAGAGAGAGAAGTACTGTAGTCTATAGATATATATGTATACTTAGAAGATATATATATATATAGATATAATTTTTTTTTGCTTTTTAATATTTTTCTAATTTTTTTGCTATTTTCCTGAAATATTTCTAATTTTTATGTATTTTTAAATTAAAAAATGTCCACAATATAGGACTAATTAAATAGCCGTATATAATTTGGGTTTTAAAAATACAAAATAAACTCCAAAAATTCCCAAATTAATTTTAATATATTAATAATAATATATAGATAATTATAAAAGAGAAAACTATATTTTTGGTGTTTTTTAAGGATTTTTCAATTTTTTTGTTGGATTTTGGAGCTTTCTGATTTTTTAATTTTCTTTTTCATATTTTTTGGGTTTTTCAATTTCTGGACTCAATATATATATATAATTAAACCATATATAATTTTTTTGGGTTTTTTTCAAAAACATTTTCTAATTTTTTTATATTTTCTAATTTAGACAGTGCAAAAATGGCCTCTATTTCATTTTTAATAATTAGGAAAAAATGCAAAAAATGCGAAATAAAATGTTGGCGTGAACAAGCATGGCATGGAGCACCTATCCTAATTTTTGTGAATTATTAGAAGCCTTTTAGGTATTTTTAATAAATAGATAAAGAGACAAAAATAAAACTACCTGGCAGGGGTATTTTTGCAAATGAAATAAGTTACAGGGGCATCAGTGCAAAAATACAACAGAAATAAACATTTATTTTAATTTTTAGAACTATTTTACAATATACAAAAACCGCCAGGGTAAACATGCAAAATTTCACGCGTCTCACGTGGGACTGCACGTGAGGCGCGGAAGGACCTAAATGTAATTTCAAGAAACTCAGGGTCCATTCTGCAAAAATTACATTTTATTTACAACTTGCTAATTTATTTACAGAATTAAAAATTAAATACAAAAATGACAGGGGCTAGATGTGCAAATTACCCCCACAAGGCGCGCGATCCAACGGTTTAGCGTATTCCACTTGACACGCGTCGCCACCTCCTCGCCCGATGACGCTTCGCTGATGGAGGGCTGAGATTAGCTCAGCCGCGTGATCTGACGGGGAATGCAGAGCTCCATCCAACGGCTGGGATCTGAACTGGGCTGGGACCTCGATCGGACGGTGAAGGCGAAGGGTCGAAGAACAGGGAAGAACTCCCTCTTCCCCGACCTTCGATCCGGTGCTGCTCGCTCGTCCGGCGCTCCCTCGGGCATCTGATGGTCCAAAAAGCATCCTGGGGCTCGACTCTGTCGACTGGGGTACTCAGGGGAGTCGGAGACTCACCGGAACGGTCCAGCGAGGTCGATGAAGCAAATGAGCTCCAGGTACCTGCAGAAGAATCAGATCGACCCCAACGAGGGTCCTTTGGCCTCCAGCACCTGCAAGAAAGCTCAGCGCACAAAAACAGAGGGCTGGGGGCCTTATTTGGGTCGAAATGAGCGAAAAGGGGTGCGGGGCGGTGATCTCCGGCGAGAGGCGGAAGAGGAGACCTGATCTCCAGATCTGGTGAGGATCTGGGTGAACGGAGGTGCCTGGAGCGTAGGGAAATGAAGGGGTATAGAAATGGAGGTGAAAAGGTGGTCGGAACACGGCGAGGGCACTGTGAAAAGCTCGCCGGAGCAAAGCTCCGACGAACTACGAATCGCCTAAATTACGCTAAGTCTAGTCATTAAACACTAAACTAAAGACAGAAATGAAATGCTAAAACGAAAACCTATCTAAAACAAATAAAAGCGCAGCTCTTATACCTGGGGGCCGCCAGGGAGCAGGGTGGTCGCCGGAGCACCACCGCGACAAAATTTCCCACCTCCTTGGGCCGAATCGAGGTGCTGGGAAGCGCCTCCTGTCACGAGGGCTCCGCCAGGAGCTCATTCAAGCTCAAAGAAGGGGATGAAAATGGCCAAATTCGGCCAAGGAAGCGGGAGGAGTTATTTATATACAGTCCAAGGGACCCCCATTGACCGGCTATTATTAAGGAATCGGGGCTATGTACAAGGGATCTAAGTAGACGGCGAGGATGTACATTGATCAGGGAAGATCTTTCATGAAGGATTCGAGGGCGATGGGTGAAAGAGATGCCCAGGAAAAAGGCATGAAATCCGGGGATGCGATAGTTCTGACGGGTCAGTCAGAGGCGCAGGGGGAGTTGACCGGAGGTCAACTTTCCCTGGCCCCTGATTGGTCCAAATCGACCAGATCTTGACCCTTTTATTTAACTTAATAAATGAATTAATTAATTTTTACTTATAAAATAAAAAATGTTTATAAATTAACGTAGTATTTATTTATGATTTTTATTTATTTTTTTGAAGTATTTTATTATGGTTTTATTAAAATATGGTATTTATAAGTATATTTATATACATTTATTTTTATTTTGTTTATTTTATTTTATTATTTTATTTTATTATTTTATAAATTTGTAACTTATTTTTGTAAGTATAAATGTATTTTTATTTAATTTTTATGAGTTTATTTATATTTTTAAATAAATGTGTTTGTGTATATGTAAGTATATTTATAGGTATTTTACCTATATATTATATACATTTTATTTATTTAATAAATTTTATTTGTTTTTATTTAGTATTTATATTTTTAATAAGATATATATAGTATGTTTATGATTAAAAATATAAATGAATAAAGAATAATAAAAAAATCCTTTTTATTTATGTATATTTAGGTAGTAGATGTATTCTGTCTATATATATATTACATAGACTTATTTTATTTTACACAATATTTTTGGTTTTATTCTAATTTCAATATGTACATGAATTATATACATTATTTACAAGATTCTAAAAAATATTAATTTATAAAAATAATGAATATTGAATAAAATGAATATTTTAATCAGGTATTATGTACAAGAAGGGCCAAAAACCTAACTTTCACAGATGAGCTCCAAAAATTATGAAACCAATTTTATAAAATAGTTTATGAAATGCTATATACAATTGAAGGTGAGTTTGGGTGATTTGGAGTTTTTATTTGCAAGATATGGGTCTGTGAAGTTGAGATTTTGGCTTTTTATTTTGTGCATAAAATGTTCACTGTGTATTATTTTTACGCAAACTCAATTTTGTATTTTTATTTACATTATTATCTACAACTTTTATGAACAAAGTTTCTTTATTTGATGAATAAATAATTATATACAAAATAGGTGTCAAAAATGCATAAATGAATAAATAAATAAATAACGTATTTATTGTATAATTGGCCCTTATCTCCCCCTACTTTATTCCTTGTCGACCAGTTCCATGCTGGCCTTGGTCTCAGGGTTAGGGTCATAAAATATTTGCAATATTTTATTCCTTTTTCTTTTCTTCTCTTTATTCTATAATTTTGGCATTAAAAACCTTATTTAATGTACAATAAATACAATAAACAATGAATGTTATTATATACAAATTAATGCTATTTACATGTGTTTGCTGGGGTTTTTAAGGCCAAAATGATAGAATAAAGGTGATGAAATGGAGATTCATCACCCCCTATACTTGCCTTTGCTAGCCCCTCGCAAATACTTATGCAATAAGTACAAAAAGAACAAAGAATAAGAAGGAAAGAAAAAGCAAAAATAAAGAATTTAAAGAATAAATTGAATTGATCATGATTATTAAACTCATCTGCATAAAATCAAAGTTTGGAGCTCAGGTTAGACCTTGGTGTGAAAATGTGTGTGGAACCTGGTAGGGAACCAGCTTTAAAATACAACAGCCTCTGAGAGTCACAGAACTCGGTTCAAGTCACCTCAATAGCCAGGTCAGAACTAGCCTACATCATACGCAAACCCTTATGACTATGAAGCTGACTTGTACAGTGTAAGTGATAGTGGCTCTCCCCAACTGAAATGACAAAGAGACTGACTTCTCCAGAATGACAACCCAATGATTCCCTAATCCAACAGCTCTTTCCTCGAGGAGCGGGGTATTCCCTTCTAAGTTCAAGTGGCATCCAACTCAAGAGGAGGAGGTAGAGAAAAGAATGGACGGTAGCCAGTGTAGCTACCTATCCTGGGATGCAAGACCAGTGTAGTCAAGTCATCCAGCTGCAGGCTCACATGGTATAACTTTGATGCTCAAGCTTGCTTATTTTCTATACAACATATATACATACTCCAGCAGGCATTTTATTTTTTATTTTACAAGCCTGTCCACTTTTTTTGGAGTTTTTTTTTCAACATACTATTTACAGCAACATTTACATAAGGAGTTTTTCCTCTTGAGCCAGAAGACTATCCCTCTTTTGAAGCATTATTGCAACCCACACTCTCCTGTCGTTAGACGTCATGGCTATTGGACCAGGTTGGGGTGCACTTCCCTCCCTAGAGGAGGACGAATGTTTCCACCCGTGTGCGTCTCAGACTGGCAAATCCAACCCCCTCACCACTCCAACCGAGTTGAGCCAAGTGAAAGGTGCAAGTGTCCAAGTTAGGTCACGGCCGACAAGAGTCGTGCGTGTGTTTCGAAAAGTTCTAGTTAGTCCACTGAGGTGACTTGAACCCAGCCCTGATTCCTCAAAGAATTAAGTCTGAATAGACCTGAAGTACCTTAAACCTAGTTCCCACAAGGTTCCAGTGCAGTTAGGTGCAGTAAGGTCCAACCAAGCTCCAATCTTCGACTTTATTGGACTAGTTCAATTATCAAGCTCAATCAAAGAAGATGAATGCAATGCAAATGCTATTTACAAATATGCAAAGAATAATGCAATTTTTCAAAGAATTTGAAAACAAAGAGAAGAATTTTTACACAAAGAATTTTTTGCAAATAAAATAATTTTGGCACTCAAAGTATAAATTATGTACAGCTATTTACACGGGCGTGCCGCTTTATTTTAATGATTTTTAAAGAATTTAAAATTTAGTTTTTATTTACAGGTATATATGTATACTTATTAAAGAATCTTGTTTATTATCATTTTTATTTAAAATAATAATATAATATTTTAGTTATTTATTATATGTGACTATTCCTCAAATTTATTTGACACAAAATTTTCAAACAATTTTTGAAAACTATAGTCCAAAATAAATTTTACAAACCTTTTTACATGCATGTACACACATTTGAAAATCATTTTGCAAAGTTTTTTCAAAACAGTATATATATATTTTCAAAATATTTTTGCAACCATTTTTCAAGCCATTTGCAAATCATTTTTCAAACATTTTATTTCACACAAAGAAAATAAATTTTTACAAACCACACATTTTTACACAGGTTGAAAACATGTAACAAAACATTTTCAAAATAGTTTTCAATTAGATGTTCACAATACTTTTCAAACTATTTTTCAAACATTTTGCAAAAAAAACATTTTTCACCTGATTTATTAATTAGTATATACAAAAAGAATTTGAGGAATAATCCCATCTTTTTATTAAGGATTTTAATGTATTTTTTTTCTTTTTTTTCTTTTTTTCTTTTTTTTTAAAGAATTATTAGCCATATTTATCAGTAAAATACGAAAGTACGAGTTATGGCTAAAGTATATACATAGTATATACGACCCCCCTATACTTAGCTTGAGCTATGTCCTCATAGATCGGAAAAGAAAAGAGAAGACATAACTCGTACTGAGTATAGACAGGTCTAAAGAATATACGAATAAGGAATAAACGAATGAGAAGTTGACCGTCCCCCCTATACTTAGGATTAAGTAATCCTAAGTATAGCAGACTGTACACAAAGCAGGGAGGATCAAGGGTGGGGATAAACAGATCAAAGATTTAACAAATCAAGGGTGCGCCCCCCTATACTTAGGACAAAGTACGTCCTAAGTACAGAAAACTGATACAAAGGGGCGACACCTTTTATTTAGATACAGAAGATAGAAAAGGAAAAGAAGAAAAGAAGAAAAGAAGAAAAGAAAACATATATATAGATTGATGAAAAGATCGTGTAGAATATACGCATCACTCCCCCTATACTTAGGGTGAGATATCCCTAAGTATAGGCAACAACAGGAGTGACGAAACTGAACGACGCAAGAACAACTCGGTGTGTACCCCCCTACACTTAGGACAAGGTACGTCCTAAGTGTAAACACAAAGATATGGCTATAGATCTAGGGCACACATAACATGCGGGAGAAAGAATGAACAAGGCACACGTATATACAAGTGGTGAATAAACTAGTGAAGTACAGGACGATATCTGATAAGCGACTACCGTGCTCTCGTCGTCGTCTCCCTGTGAGAACGAGGACACAGTCAGAAGGTGAAAACACACCCGAATCTGCAATCAAGTGGGTGTCAGCTACCGGAGTCAACAGATCGAAAGGTTAGATATCGGGTCCGGTAGCATGAAGCAGTCAATCGGCTCATATGGTCAACATGAGGGAACAAAGCCGATACCGTAAGACCGGGAGGAAGAAAGAGCAGTACAGACTCCTCCGGTCAATCATGGTCTCAGATAGATATGAAATAAAACATATGAGACTGTGTGATGCATGGTGGTGATATAATCTGAAAGTCAAAAGAATACACCGAATCAACACAATATGTGGCTCACTCTTGCGAGGGTCCTCAAGGTGAGCAAAGTCAGAGAATAGTCAGAGTACTCGGCTCCGTGCTCCTATAGACAGGAGACACCACCAGGGAGAAGATCGAGTAAAAAGTCAGAAGACCCGGCTTCGTGACCCAACAAACAGGAGACACCAGAAATGAAGCCGAGTACCTAGAAAATGATGTACTCTCCCGCAGAAAACCCTCAGGGAGGAGTACATGCTATTCAATGAATAATCAGAACAGAAGCTCACCCTTGCGAGGGTCGCCAAGGAGAGCGGGCTCAAAGGAGCCTGATCCATCAGACGGATCATAGAAACGGTCTCGGTAGGCGACAGATCAGCTACCAGCAGAAGAGACCGTCAAATCGAGAAAGTGTGGCAGCGTCCCGCAAATAACCCTCGGGGAGCGGGGTGCCAACTAGTCATGGGAATGGCAGATATCAGAAGCTCAACCCTGCGAGGACCGTCAAGGTGAGCAGGCTCAAAGGAGTCTGATAAGATAAGTCCCATGATCCGCAGATCGGATACACAACTAAAGATGGAACCAAAATTATATATATCAGACGACTCGATTCCGTGCTCCGCAGATCGGAGACACAATCCGCAGTGGGAACCGAGCATGAAGAGAGTGCCGCAGTCTCTCGCAGATAGTCCTCGGAGAGTGCTGTGAACTAAGCAAAGAATAGTCAGAACGTGTCTCTACCTTGCGAGGGTCGTCAAGGAGAGACGAGGGCTCAAAGGAACCGGATCCATCAGACGGATCCACATAGTGGTCTCAGTAGTCGACAAGGTGGCTACCAACAGAAGAGACCAGTCAGATCGGCAATATGTCATAGTCTCCCGCAGATAACCCTCGGGGAGCTATGAGCTAGGCATGGAATAATCAGAGAAGTGGGGCTCTGCCTTGCGCGGACCGTCAAGGAGAGCAGACTCCGACGAGTCTAATACATTGGCCTAGTGTACTGACAGGTCAGGCACATCATCACAGGGGTAGGCCAATCAAACATATCATCTGACTCGGTTTCAAGTCCCATTATAATGGCGACCAAAGCAGTGAATGAAACCGAAGTCCTAGAAATGATCGCATTCTCCCGCAGATAGTCCTCGGGGAGGAATGCGAGCTAGATCAATGTAGGTCATGGGAATGCTGGCAAGTCATCTTAGGTCCTCAAAAGCAATAAATCATTCAATTATCTGGAGGGCATAAGATCATGCAAGGGAGAAAGTAATCATGTCATTCACCAAGCATCCCTTGGGTCAATCCAGTCAGCTGAGATGGCACAAAAAATAGTCAGGAATCCTCTAAGTGCCAGGGTGGATCAGAGAGTCAGGAGATTAAGGATGGGTCAATCAAGAAAATGAGAGATCATGTAGGATTCACACACCCTTATCAAGAAGTCCAAATTAGAATAATCAGTCATTCCTCAAAACCAAGATGGGTGGAACCTCAAAGAGGTAGATCAATCAATGCTCATGAAATCTTCATCGAGTCATCGCATCACATCACATCCTTAATCCGGTGTGCGAGAACTAAAATTCCTCAATAATGCATCACACCTATGCTCTGTGCATCAGCAAAAATCCTCAAGAAGCCCATATGCATGTATCAAAAACAAATCCACCAAACCAATCTCAGTAACCTCAACATCATAGGCCCGACTTACACTAATAATCTGTATAAATAATCCTCGATGCGAGCCTTATCAATATGCACAGCATTCCCGGGTAAAGGGAGAGATGATACGGGGGACACGAGGAAGATGAATAAGAAGGGTACACAAAGGGGTGGAGAAGCTGATTGAGCGGGCGTGCCAATATCATGGGTGGTAGAAAGGTGATACAGAGGGAACGAGGAGGGCGGGTGAGAAGATCGGTACATAGACAAACTTAGGTGTTCCACAAAAGGCGGGAACACCGTCAAAATTGCGGTCCGAAGAGCGGTCTCTCCTCGAACCAGAGAAGATGGTACGATGGATACATAGAAGATGGTGAAGAAGAGGGAAACAAAAGACTTGGCGAAGAATGATTGAGCTCAAGCGCCAATATCACGACTCGATGCATGATGAAGAGAGATATGTATAAGAGAGGTAGAGAGACTCAAAGATGAAAAATGCATGACTCACACGGACAGGACCGACTGATCTAATGATGAATGGAAAACACAATGGACTCCAAGTCACAAACAAGACACAAGGCAAACCCCCAATTCACCTACTCAACACAGTGAAGACCATCAGGTGACGGTCATTTATCTTTTCGATTTTTAGAGTTAGGTGAGATCACAAAAATTGTACAATCACTTAGGAGGCTCTGATGGGATTTGGGCTCTACTCCTTAGTGTGTACGTGAGCACTTAAAACGCATCCAATGAGGGGGTTCCTCTCCCCAAGACAAGGAATCCATTACGTTTTATTTTTAAGTCCAATAGAGTTAGCAATCCTGATTTTATTTAAGTTATCACTTTTTTGGTTATTTTCAATGTACGTGCCTATCGAGGTTCCAATTTCCATTAAGCATCCTAGGTTGGCAAAAACAGAGGGAGAAGATCGGAAAAGCCATGCAAGTCGGAAAATGATGATGCATGCTAAGTAAGAAGACTTATAGTGCCTCCCAGCTCTCTCCATGCGGAATGCAAAACATAATTTGAAACCTATGCTATATGCAAATGCAAACCGAAGAAATCGCCCTAGGTTCAGAAATTGCTATTATCGTGAAGCACCACAACTCGCTCATTCATCTCTAGCCTCAAAAAGTCCGGTCTTGGCTCACCCCTCCTCTGTACTCAACACACTTGAGCTTAGGAGAAAGTGCTTTGCGGGGCTCGCTGTGGCACAAAGGCTAAGAGATTAATGAGCGGCTGTTTAGAGTTTGATCTAGGTCCAAAGCGCACTATAGGTACATGCAAATCAATTAGGGTGTTTGGACCTAACTCTACGAGCAAGCAAATCCTAATGCTAAGGCTCATTCACACACAAAATAATAAAATAGAATAAAGAAAAGAAAAAGCGTCAAAATCATCGAGGCCCCCAAGGGAACAATCCCTCGGGCACTGGACCTCGGGAGTCTGCGTGCACCTGTGAGAGTCCTGTATTATTACAAACCAAGTGTCACTCTCTCACCTGAATATACAAAACAAGATAAAATGCATAAAAATAAAGACTGTCTTCAAAAATTCTCCTTCTCTTGTCATGGATGCTCTCTCCTGTTGGATTGGCATAGAAAAGCCAACACCGCCTCGCTTGGGTGCATAGGTCCTCCTAGGAGGTCCTCCTTCGCTTAGCGGTCCCTCGCATCAAAGACAAAAAGAAAGAGATGGTCAGAGCAGTCAATCAATAATATCAAATAAAAATAAAGATAAAAATCACACAAATAAATAAATGAAGGACATGAACAAAGAATCAAATAAATGAGCAAATAACCACACAAAATCATACAAAATCCGTTGCCTCCCCGGCAACGGCGCCATTTGATGAACGGAGATCTCGTGAGGGTCTAAATTAATCCACACAAGGCGGGATCACAATGTCGCTGAAGCGACCGCTCAAGAAATCTCCAGATCAATCAACAATTAACCCACAGTAAATATATGCAATGAATATCTACAAATGTGGAGTTAAAATTTATTATAACTCTACATGCAAATGTGTATAGGTGTAAGTACAGGTAGAGGTCGAACACTGGGAGGCGAATGGTTGTATGTAATGTATCATTCAATTATTCAATCATTTGTTCATGTCCCTTTATTGTTTTAGTGGGTTTTGGGTTTTGTAATTTTTTTTATATTTTTGGTTTTTGTAATTTTTATTTTGTTTTGTTTTTTGTTTTTTATTATTTTATATTTTATATATTTTTTTTATATTTTCTTTTAATATTTTTAATTATATAATATAAATAGATAAATATATATATATATAAGACATATATATGTAAAGATATATATATATATATATAAGAAGAGAGAGAGAAGTACTGTAGTCTATAGATATATATGTATACTTAGAAAATATATATATATATAGATATAATTTTTTTTGCTTTTTAATATTTTTCTAATTTTTTTTGTTATTTTCCTGAAATATTTCTAATTTTTATGTATTTTTAAATTCAAAAATGTCCACAATATAGGACTAATTAAATAGCCGTATATAATTTGGGTTTTAAAAATACAAAATAAACTCCAAAAATTCCCAAATTAATTTTAATATATTAATAATAATATATAGATAATTATAAAAGAGAAAACTATATTTTTGGCGTTTTTTAAGGATTTTTCTATTTTTTTGTTGGATTTTGGAGATTTCTGATTTTTTTAATTTTCTTTTTCATATTTTTTGGTTTTTCCAATTTGTGGACTCAATATATATATAATTAAACCATATATAATTTTTTTGGGATTTTTCAAAAACATTTTCTAATTTTTTTATATTTTCTAATTTAGACAGTGCAAAAATGGCATCTATTTCATTTTTAATAATTAGGAAAAATGCAAAAAATGCGAAATAAAATGTTGGCGTGAACAAGCATGACATGGAGCACCTATCCTAATTTTTGTGAATTATTAGAAGCCTTCTAGGTATTTTTAATAAATAGATAAAGAGACAAAAATAAAACTACCTGGCAGGGGTATTTTTGCAAATGAAATAAGTTACAGGGGCATCAGTGCAAAAATACAACAGAAATAAACATTTATTTTTATTTTTAGAACTATTTTACAATATACAAAAACCGCCAGGGTAAACATGCAAAATTTCACGCGCCTCACGTGGGACTGCACGTGAGGCGCGGAAGGACCTAAATGTAATTTCAAGAAACTCAGGGTCCATTCTGCAAAAATTACATTTTATTTACAACTTGCTAATTTATTTACAGAATTAAAAATTAAATACAAAAATGACAGGGCCTAGATGTGCAAATTACCCCCACAAGGCGCGCGATCCAACGGTTTAGCGTATTCCACTTGACACGCGTCGCCACCTCCTCGCCCGATGACGCTTCGCTGATGGAGGGCTGAGATTAGCTCAGCCGCGTGATCTGACGGTGAATGCAGAGCTCCATCCAACGGCTGGGATCTGAACTGGGCTGGGACCTCGATCGGACGATGAAGGCGAAGGGACGAAGAACAGGGAAGAACTCCCTCTTCCCCGACCTTCGATCCGGTGCTGCTCGCTCGTCCGGCGCTCCCTCGGGCATCTGATGGTCCAAAAAGCATCTGGGGCTCGACTCTGTCGACTGGGGTACTCAGGGGAGTCGGAGACTCACCGGAACGGTCCAGCGAGGTCGATGAAGCAAATGAGCTCCAGGTACCTGCAGAAGAATCGGATCGACCCCAACGGGGGTCCTTTGGCCTCCAACACCTGCAAGAAAGCTCAGCGCACAAAAACAGAGGGCTGGGGGCCTTATTTGGGTCGAAATGAGCGAAAGGGGGTGCGGGGCGGTGATCTCCGGCGAGAGGCAGAAGAGGAGACCTGATCTCCAGATCTGGTGAGGATCTGGGTGAACGGAGGTGCCTGGGGCGTAGGGAAATGAAGGGGTATAGAAATGGAGGTGAAAAGGTGGTCGGAACACGGCGAGGGCACTGTGAAAAGCTCGCCGGAGCAAAGCTCCGGCGAACTACGAATCGCCTAAATTACGCTAAGTCTAGTCATTAAACACTAAACTAAAGACAGAAATGAAATGCTAAAACGAAAACCTATCTAAAACAAATAAAAGCGCAGCTCTTATACCTGGGGGCCGCCAGGGAGCAGGGTGGTCGCCGGAGCACCACTGCGACAAAATTTCCCACCTCCTTGGGCCGAATCGAGGTGCTGGGTAGCGCCTCCTGTCACGAGGGCTCCGTCAGGAGCTCATTCAAGCTCAAAGAAGGGGATGAAAATGGCCAAATTCGGCCAAGGAAGCGGGAGGAGTTATTTATATACAGTCCAAGGGACCCCCATTGACCGGCTATTATTAAGGAATCAGGGCTATGTACAAGGGATCTAAGTAGACGGCGAGGATGTACATTGATCAGGGAAGATCTTTCATGAAGGATTCGAGGGCGATGGGTGAAAGAGACGCCCAGGAAAAAGGCATGAAATCCGGGGATGCGATAGTTCTGACGGGTCAGTCAGAGGCGCAGGGGGAGTTGACCGGAGGTCAACTTTCCCTGGCCCCTGATTGGTCCAAATCGACCAGATCTTGACCCTTTTATTTAACTTAATAAATGAATTAATTAATTTTTACTTATAAAATAAAAAATGTTTATAAATTAACGTAGTATTTATTTATGATTTTTATTTATTTTTTTGAAGTATTTTATTATGGTTTTATTAAAATATGGTATTTATAAGTATATTTATATACATTTATTTTTATTTTGTTTATTTTATTTTATTATTTTATTATCTTATTTTATAAATTTGTAACTTATTTTTGTAAGTATAAATGTATTTTTATTTAATTTTTATGAGTTTATTTATATTTTTAAATAAATGTGTTTGTGTATATGTAAGTATACTTATAGGTATTTTACCTATATATTATATACATTTTATTTATTTAATAAATTTTATTTGTTTTTATTTAGTATTTATATTTTTAATAAGATATATATAGTATGTTTATGATTAAAAATATAAATGAATAAAGAATAATAAAAAAATCCTTTTTATTTATGTATATTTAGGTAGTAGAGGTATTCTGTCTATATACATAGACTTATTTTATTTTACACAATATTTTTGGTTTTATTCTAATTTCAATATGTACATGAATTATATACATTATTTACAAGATTCTAAAAAATATTAATTTATAAAAATAATGAATATTGAATAAAATGAATATTTTAATCAGGTATTATGTACAAGAAGGGCCAAAAACCTAACTTTCACAGATGGGCTCCAAAAATTATGAAACAATTGAAGGTGAGTTTGGGTGATTTGGAGTTTTTATTTGCAAGATATGGGTCTGTGAAGTGGAGATTTTGGCTTTTTATTTTGTGCATAAAATGTTCACTGTGTATTATTTTTACGCAAACTCAATTTTGTATTTTTATTTACATTATTATCTACAACTTTTATGAACAAAGTTTCTTTATTTTATGAATAAATAATTATATACAAAATAGGTGTCAAAAATGCATAAATGAATAAATAAATAAATAACGTATTTATTGTATAATTGGCCCTTATCTCCCCCTACTTTATTCCTTGTCGACCAGTTCCATGCTGGCCTTGGACTCGGGGTTAGGGTCATAAAATATTTGCAATATTTTATTCATTTTTCTTTTCTTCTCTTTATTCTATAATTTTGGCATTAAAAACCTTATTTAATGTACAATAAATACAATAAACAATGAATGTTATTATATACAAATTAATGCTATTTACATGCATTTGCTGGGGTTTTTAAGGCCAAAATGATAGAATAAAGGTGATGAAATGGAGATTCATCATACAGCCCAGCATATATATGGAGGAATTGATTATGGATTCGTCCTATTATTGTCGATCTTTGGAGCACGTTCATCATGTTGTCTGACCCCCCCTCTGATGTGCGTCAGAACAGTAGTTTGTGCCCATATTCTCAAATTTTTATAGGCCGATTCTTTCACCAAATCGCTGGGCTTTCTTCTTGACTTTTGCTCCCCATACAACCAACATACACGCCCAAGCATAATGTCGATGGTTGAGTTGTCGATTCACTAGATACATTCTGATCTTCTTGCCATCTCATCAACTTTCTTACCAGCCACTGCCACACCTGTCAGAGCCTTGTTTTTGTCCGTTTTCGTGGATTTTTCAAGGCCGGTCCTTTCACCCAATCGCTAAGCTTCCTTCACGACTTTTTCTCCTTGATGTAGCACCATACACGCCCAGAAGTTGCTTCAAGGATTGGATCAACGATTCGTTAGATATCTATCGTTCTTTGGAGCCGCCATCCTCACATGTACAAAACCACCTCCATTCTTCCCTCTCATTTTTGAACCACTTTTACCCTAAGTTTAGACATCCAAGTTGCAGCCATGGTTCTCCTGTGACAGAGGATAAATCCCAGCTCCTTGTTGAGGTACAGCGGTGGCTTGAGGCGCGTTCCACCACCATCTCCGGCCACCTTGGCCGTGAGGTCCATCTCGCCATTCTTGGCTTGAGGTACATCGGAGAACCTTCATGCACATCCCCTTATTTTCCAAGAGCAGCTTGACGCCACCTGGATTAGTGGGACATTTTGCAATCACGTCCCCGCGTTTTGGCATATTTCGGTAAGTTTTCGAGTACATTTTTGAACTGCAGTTTCGTATTTACTTTTTCATCTTTACCCCTGTACTCAAATGGATATAACTCACTCGTCTGAACTCAGTTTGTTATGAGATTTTTTTTAGAAATCTGTTTAAGAGTTCTACATCATATCCAAATTTCAGAATTTTCTGATATACGAACTATTTATGACAAATTTATGAAGTCAGAGTACTGATTGGGCTTGTTTTGTTGATAACACTTTGAATACTCAATATCACTTGCTCATTTTTTGAAATGTTGTAGGAATTAGTAAGGCCGAATTTGTATGCAAATTTCAACAAAAGATATTACGATTTGTGTCCTGTAAAATTTATACAATATTTTGAGTCATTGATTTATTTCTAGAGCACCGTTTAGCTATTTGAAATCTAAAAATATGTCCGTGTGCCCCTAAGTTTGTTCTACAACCACTGATTTTTGTTGTATTTTATCCTCTTGTTTATTAGTCAAAAAAATTAAAAACATCGTTTCTACCTTCCTGCAGTCTTTTATTTTTAATATATTCATTCCTTTTTAAAAAATTCCAAAAAAAATATATTTTGTTTGTTTCTGTGTGTTTTAACTTCAGACCAAAAATCATTAAAAATTTCAAAAGAAAATCCCTAAAAATAGCAAAATACCAAAAACCATGATAAAAATCTTTAAAATTCCACAAAAATCCTAAAAATACAATTTCAGTTTTTAAATTTTCCTTATTTCATTATCTTTATTTTAAAATTAATTTAAGGAATTTTGGATACTGTTTGATATTTTTCATCCTCATTTTAATTTCGGCCAGCAACTTATCTCACTGTTTACTAGTATTTTTGCCCTTAAAAATACCAAAAAAATAGGAAAAATCTAGAAAAATCACAAAAACATTAGAAAAATATAAAAATCACAAAAAAACACTGCATTTACTGTATTTTGAGCATTTTCTCCTATTTTTATCCCTCTCTTATCTCTAGTGTACATATATATTCTTTACATACATTATATCTTTATTGAAAGAAAAAGAAAATATAAAAATACAAAATATAAAAAGAAAATACAAAATCAGTAAATTAAAAACCAAAATATAAAAATATAAAATCAAAAATTAAATAAAAATATAAAAGTAAAAACCCACAAAAAAATATAACACTTGTAGGCATTTAACCACTTTCACATTTCTGAGCATTATTGCCTTATTCTACCTGTTTGCTCCCTGTGTTCGACACTTTACACACACTTGCACTATACACATTTTTGTAGAGTTGATAATAAATTTTGAGTCCACATTTATTTTCTATTGTTTGATATTACATTGTGGGTTTATTGTTGACTAATTAAGGTTTCTTGCGGGTCGCCACAGTGACTCTTGTCTCCACCTTGTGTGAGACATCTTTAGACATGTGAAAAACTCTGGTTATCAAATGGCGTCGTTGCCGGGGAGCACCAGCGTATAGAGCATTCTTTGTGATTAATTGTGGATATTTGCCTGTCTTTTTACCTATTTGTTTGATTATATTGCTTGACTGGTCTAATCACCTTTTTGTTGGATTTTGTGCGAGGTACCGCCGAGCGAGGGAAGCGCTCCATCCTAGGTGCTTAACCGCCCACGTGAAGGCTCGCTTAGCACCAAAGAGAACTTGGAGGCTTGAAAGGACTAGTACGTTTTATAGAATTTCTGTAGCCACAAATATTTGTAATTTGAAGTGAGAGAGAGATACTTAATTTGTAATAACTTAGACTCTCCAGGACACTCCGGCCTAATTTCCAAGTGTTTGTTCACTTGGAGGCTCACCGCAGTTTTGTATTTTTCGCGGCTTTTTCGTCTTTATTTTATTTTGTTTCCCGAGGATTTAGCCCCTAGACATAGGAATTTTTGTTGACTGTGACGAATTAAGAAGCTAAGGCCCAATCCCTAATATCTTGGTTGCACCTATAGATCGTAATTGGACTTGGCTAAAAATCAACTGAAAAAGCTATTGACTTGGACTAGAGACCATGTGCCGAGAGGAGTCGTATACAGCGCTGGCAGGATCCACTGTGGTGGACACCAATCGGCTCCCGAGACCGGACCCCGGACTCTCTTCCTAGTCATAGCTACTTGTTCTTCACGTTAATAGAAGTTACTCATCTTAGGGCGATTTCCTCGTGCATGCATTTAGGTAGTTTTGTTTATTGTCTTTAATTTATGCGCGGATCACTCTGCATGTAGAGTGCTGGCTAAAAGGTATGCACCTCTATCCCTGCATGCATCATAGATTTTGACCGTGCATCGGCTTTTCCGCTTTCCTCCCTCAGTTTTATTGGACTTTAAATAACAAGGAAATTGAAAAATTCGTTAGATGATGATTGTTCAGAAAAATACATAAAAAGTGAAAATCATAAAATTGGAACTGCTAATTCAAACTTGGCCTTAAAACTCACCCCACCAAAAACTTTGTTTTGGGGAGAGTAACCCCCTCCTTGTTTGATTTATCTGCTGCGAGAGAGTGACCCGACACTAGGATAGAGCCACGCCTAAAATTCTGGTTGACTACTAATCGTGGTTAGTCGTTCTCCAGTGAGGATCTCTCCGGTAACCGGTAAAGAGGACCGCGACGTCCTTAGCAGAGTGAATTTGCGGGAAAAACTGGGGTATGGTCCGCAATTCATACTGGCTGGGAAAGATCTAACGTGGATCGGGACAGTCGGCTAAAAAAGTAGGGTACCTAACAGCTCGCTCTAACGCTATGATAAATTGACTGATCACCTAATAAAATTTGACAAGAAAACTGACCGAACCTTCACGGTCATCAGCTCAAGCGTTGCGTAGGTGAACAAGGGGTTTGTATTTCACATCTTGTTTGCATTCCAAATCTCAACCGCCTTTCTCTAAGATCAAGATGATGGGAAGGAGATCCCTTAGGCCACGTCTGGTGGCACCGCTATCGAGCACTCCTCCTTTTTCATCTAGGTCGGCTTCGGGGAGTCCAGACCCACTCTCCGAGCCCGAGTTTATGTCCACCCTGTTCCCCCTCGACCACTCTTCTTCTTCTTCTATCAATCCAGTAGTGTCAGACTTTAGTGCAGAACAGAGTTCAGAACATTTAACGGCACCTGAGATGGACTCTTTTGACTTTGCAGAAACCCCAGAAATGGAAGGCAGAGACGAGCACCCAGATGAGCAGAGACCACCACCGTACATTTATGATCAGGCTGCCATCAACAATTCACTGCTAGACTCCCTAGAAATCATACAGCGACAGATCAGAGACCAGGGAGTGGTCATGGGTGAAATCATGAGGGAGATGCGTGAAGGACGAGAAGATCGAAATGGGCGCGATGATATACCAGACGAAGAACCTAACCAGGAGAGGCCGCCACCGGCAACCATGAGGCAGTTGCAGAACCTAGTTGCAATACTCACTCACCGATGGATCAAACTCCCTCCCATATATGGAGACTTCGAGCTTCGCCCACATACTATTCAGCTACTGCCTAAGTTTCACGGGCTGGCTACCGAAGAACCGCACATCCATCTGTAAGAATTTGAGATGATATGCAGTACAATCCATGACAGGTTTGTGACTGAGGACACAATCAAAATGATTGCCTTCCCGTTCCTTGGTTGATAGAGCTGCCTATTGGCTAAAACATATGGGGAGGTACATTGATACTTGGGAGCAACTCCGAACCGCATACTTAAATAAGTATTACCCACTCGGCCGAACAAATGCAGCAAGAGCTATGATCAGCAATTTCACAATGATCCCTAATGAACAATTCCATGAGGCTTGGGATCTCTTTAGAGAGCTCATTGACCGGTGTCCGCATCACGATATATCAAAGCCCAATCTTGTTCAGAGTTTCTTTTGTGGGCTGACACCGGAGCTGCAGGGGCTTGTAAATACCTCTTGTGGAGGGTCTTACTTTTCCAAAGGTGAAGATGATGTTTCGGCTATTTATGAAGGAATGGCAGAGAATTCTACAGTCATGACCCAAGCCAGAGTCTACACACAGCAGAAACCACCCCAAAGAGCAGGATCATACCAAAGGATCGCCCGCATCGATGACGGTCCCATTACTCCGTCAGCAGCAGCACAAGAAGAATCATCCGCCGCTGACATGGGCATAATCAGCGAGAAATTGGACCGCATTGAGATTTTAGAGAAGAAGCAAGGCCAATGTCTAGAATAAATAGACCAGTTGGCTAAGTCCATGAGTGACCTGAAGACTCACATCTTGAGTATTCAGGAGGCACAATCATATTCACATCAGCCTCCTAGGTCACTGGCTGAGTCCCGAGGAAGCCGTTCTACCCCACCACCTCCCGCATACCGCCAAGTTCACCATGTTCAGGAGGTGCCGGTTCAACAGTTGCCACAATATTCACAGCAGCCACCATCTCAGGACACTCAGATGGTGGTCTATCACCCGGATCAGCCATTGGCAGCATTACCACCTCCACCCTTCGAGCAGGAGCCGTTGATGGAAGTCAACGGGATATGGTACGACCGATACCCCCAGCAGCCTGGGATTCGTCATGATCACCCAGGATTCCGTTGGTCCACTGGATGTTCCTCATCCCAGCAGCAGCCTCCAGCTCAGGGCAATCACTACAACCAACAGCAACAGTAGCAGCCCCAGTATTCCCATCAGCCACAGTCTCACCATAGTCCTCGTCCCACCTATCAGGGACAACAGTGGAGGCAGCGACAGCAACCTTACCAACAACAGTACCCTCAGTCGCACCAGCAACCTCAGTTCCAGCAAGGGAACACTCCCGGTTCTCCCACACCTGCCTTGGAGAACCCATCACTTGATGATCTTGCCCGCCTGCTCTCCGAACAGCAGGCATCCTTTCGATGAGAAATGGATGAGTTCCGCCAGGAAATGAGGGATATTATGAAAGGCAAAGCCGCCATACCTGCACAGAGTGAGCCGAATCCGAATAACCTAAAAGAAAGTCTGAGCAGGTATAGTTTACAGAGGATACCACTCCTAGTGCTTATTTGAATGACATGCATTCTATGTTTGATACTCACTTCGTGTCACTTAGGAGCTGTAGGGAACCAGCTGAAGGTGGCTCATATGAGGGACAACACCATGGAGATTCCAGAGCCCCATATGAGGAGAGAAGCGGTGCTGATGCCACTAACAACAATGATGATGATGACGGTGGTGCTGATGCCACCAAGGATGACCTTCCAGACGAAGGTGCTGAGGCTGTCGTAGAACCAGATGCAGACGGTGGTGCTGAGGCCACAATTTTTGATGTTGAACCAGAACGCAGTGCTGAGGCCACGAAGGAGAATATTTTGGGTGGTGCTGATGCCCCCAGTTTGAGTCCATCTGTATTCCAACCTTCTGTATTACCATTTTCTGTATCTCTGGACACTGAGAAAAAGACCAAAAAATGAATAAAGGAAAGGTTTCTCCATCAATTGCAAGTCCATGTGTGTTGAATGATGATGTTTGCATGGATTTCAGTCCTTCACAGGGCCAGAAACCTTCTCCTAACCCTCTGTCTAAGGAGGGCCCCTCCATTCTCTTCCCTCAAGCACCCCGCTTGGTGAAGGGGAATAAAACAGAAAATCCCAAAAAGAAGGAACAATTAGAGTTCAACCAGCAGATGATAGACAGATTCCAGATACAGCTGACTCTACAGGAGGCACTAGAGCACATCCCCCTCTTCCAAAAGAATCTTAGAGAAAAGACCATTGTACATAGGAGGAGGCGGAACAACAGAGGAGACATCAATGTGCTCACCCGTGCCACATGTTGTTCCATTCAGAACCAGTTGCCAGCCAAGCGACCAGATGTAAGAGATCCATATGTCAGATGTCAGATTAGTGAGCAGTAATTCTATGTACTTTATTAGACAGTGGCTCTTCTATCAATCTCCTTCCGGCAGCCTTACTCGACCGATTCGAGTTCGGCCCGCTCCTTCGAAGTCAGACAGTCCTTCAGTTTGCTGATAGGTCTATCAAGAGGCCGAAGGGGTTGTTGAGAGACGTGGTCGTCACCATTCAGGGCCTGAAATTCCCCGTGGACTTTGTTGTATTGGACATGGAGATCCCTGAGTCGGTGACCGATGCCCCCATCATACTAGGACGCCCATTCTTGGCCACAGCCAAGGCGGTGACCGACCATGATAATGGGAAGGTATACTTTCATGTAGAGGGCGAGAGTATACAAATAGAGACGATTGACGAGACCCGAGCGAGAGATTCAGCCTGCTCAGAGCCATGTAGTGACATAGTGCAACTGACAGATGCAGAGTTAGATATCCACCAAGAGTGTGATTTTGTGATGACCGATGACGAAGCAGTTTGGGAAGATCCAGAAGCGCGAGCCCTTGCCTTGTCTACAGACTCAGAGTACCCACCTTTTGAAGCAGACGAGATTTCAGAGAGCACACCCTTGGCAGATGACACTATAGAGGGTGACAGTTGTGTGATGATTGGAGACACTGATGATTGTTCAGACTCAGATCCCTCGGAGGCAGACTTTGATTGGAAGGACTTTGATACATATTTGCCATGTCTGTTTCCCGATGAGCCGACAGAGAGGACGCAGAGAGAGCCCCAACAGACGATAGACACACCAACAGGGTTCCCGTTGACAGAATCACAGGTACAGCGAGAGTTCTCACATGCAGACCTGGTTGCTTTCACGCAGACATATCAGAAGCCAGATTTGCCAGCTCCCACCAAGCCAGAATTGAAGCCTTTACCGCAGCCGCTCAAGTATAGATTCCTTGCAGGAGAACCAGATATGCACCCAATCATTATCTCAACAGATTTGACTGGAGAGCAAGAATCTCATTTGATGGAGGTTCTTGAACGCAACCGCAAGGTAATAGGATGGAATGTGGCTGATCTCAAGGGGATAAGTCCGGCCCTGTGCTCCCACCGTATCTACCTCGAAGAGGATGCTAAGCCATCGCGTGAGTTCCAACGACGGCTAAACCCAAATCTTCAAGATGTAGTAATGAAGGAGATATCTAAATGGTGGAGCGCCGATTTTATCTACCCCATCTCCGACTCTAAATGGATAGTCCGTTACATGTGGTACCTAAGAAAACGGGTGTCACTACAGTTGTGAATGAGTCTGGAGAGGAGATCGCCACCCAGATACCCACTTCTTGGAGGGTCTGTGTGGACTACAGATGATTGAATGAGGCCACCAAGAAGGATCACTTCCCGCTACCATTTATTGATCAGATTATCGAGAGGCTAGCTAGGAAGAGTCATTACTGTTTTCTTGACGGGTATTCCTGATACAATCAAGTGGCCATTACGCCCGAAGACCAGGATAAAACGACATTCACCTGTCCATTTGGGACGTATGCTTTCAGACGGATGCCCTTTGGTCTATGTAACGCTCCGGCGACATTCCAGAGGTGCATGTTGTCCATCTTTTCGGACATGATAGGTGATTGCTTAGAGGTCTTCATGGATGATTTCTCGGTCTATGGCGACGGGTTTGATGCTTGTCTTGACTGCCTAGACCGAGTACTTCAGTGATGCATAGAGGTAAACCTTGTACTATCTTGGGAGAAGAGTCACTTCATGGTGACTCAGGGGACAGTCCTTGGTCACATCATCTCCAACAAGGGCATGGAGGTTGATCCGGCCAAGGTGGATATCATTAGAAAACTCAATCCACCGTCCAATTTGAGACAGTTGCGGTCTTTTCCGGGGCATGTCGGTTTCTACCGACGGTTCATTCAGGACTTTAGTCGAATTGCCCGACCGCTTACAGATTTGTTGACTAAAGACACCGACTTTCTTGTAGACGATAAGTGTCTTAAGTCCTTCGAGACTCTCAAGAATTTAGTTGTCGAGGCTCCTGTCCTTCAGCCACCCAATTGGTCTCTTCCCTTTGAGATCATGACAAACGCTTCTGATTATGCCATATGGGCTGTGCTTGGACAGAGGAGGGATGGATTACCCTATGCTATACACTACGCTAGCCGGACGTTGGATGCAGCTCAGAGGAACTACACGGTGACTGAGAAAGAGATGCTAGCGGTAGTCTTTTCTTTCGATAAGTACAGATCTTACATTCTTGGATCTAGAGTGACAATATTTACATATCACACTGCCATTCGGTACTTGATGTCGAAGAAGGATGCAAAAGCCAGGTTGACCAGATGGATCCTTCTCCTCCAGGAATTTGATATTGAGATTAAGGATAAACCTGGAGTTAAGAATGTTGTGGCAGATCACCTCTCCCGCCTGGAGAACCTTGAAGAATCTGAGCCCATAGCACCTATTACTGAGACTTTTCCAGATGAGGCGATCCTTGCTATCACCTCTCTTCCATGGTATGCCGACATTGTGAATTACCTTGTTGCCAAATCCATCCCACAAGGTTCGCCCAGACAGCAACTTGAGACCTTCCTTGCAAAGGCAAAGTCGTACCATTGGAAGGACCCCGTCCTTTATCATGAAGGAGGGGACAATATCTAGAGACGGTGCATTCCTCAAGATGAGCAACATAGCGTCCTCACCTATTGCCACAAGCTTGAGGCAGGAGGACATCATTTTGGGAGACGGACAGCACAGAAGGTGCTCCAATCCGGCCTTTGGTGGCCTACCCTTTTCAAGGATTCTAATGAGTTCGTGATAAGGTGTACAGACTGTCAGAAGATGGGTACGTGCGGACAGAGAGACATGATGCCCATGCAAACCATTCACTTTTGTGAGGTTTTTGACGCATGGGGGATTGATTTCATGGGTCCATTTCCTAAAAGTCAGGGGTTTGAGTACATTCTGCTCGCTGTGGATTATGTGAGTCGTTGGGTTGAGGCCATCCCCGCCCGAGCCGCAGATGCTAAAACCATATGTCGTTTCTTGAGGAAAAATATTATATCACGGTTCGGGGTGCCTAGAGTCTTGATTTCAGATGGGGGATCTCACTTTATTAACGATAAGGTAAAGGCCCTTGCAGATGAGTTCAGTATTGACCATCGTGTTGCCACACCGTATCACTCTCATACTAATGGTCTTGCTGAAGTTTCGAATAGGGAGATTAAGACAATTTTACAGAAGGTAGTCCGCCCAGACCGAAAGGATTGGTCACAGCTTTTGGACTCGGTCTTGTGGGCTTACCGGACTTCCTTCAAGACAAAATTAGGGACATCTCCCTTTTGTGTCGTCTATGGAAAGCCATGCCATTTACCAGTGGAGATAAAGCATAAGTCACTTTGGGCAGTTAGCTATTATTGGATCCCAAGAGTGTAGGAGAGCAGAGGAAAGCAGAGTTGGCAGCCCTGGAAGAACTGAGAGATACGGCCTTCTCAAATAGCCTACAATATAAGGAGAAAGTGAAAGTATGACACGATTCCCGAATCATCCATAACTAATTTGAGCCAGATCAGCAAGTATGGTTATTTAATGCTAGGTTAAAATTATTCTCAGGGAAATTATAAATTAAATGGAGAGGACCATATGTGGTTCGGAAGGTACATGATAATGGTAGCATTGATATATTCGAACCTTCATCATCTTCCACTTTTAGAGTCAATGGTCAGCGCTTGAAACCATATCTAGATCATGATCCGCCGACCGTTGATGTTGCCCCGATTCATCTGGTATAAGACGTGCTCTTTGACTCACAACTTATGCGTCTCGTACATGATTATCACTTCTACCTTCCTCTGTACAGATCCATTTGTCTATATCATTCAGTCTTCCGTTATGTCTGTCACCCCACCTTCATCCTATGATTTTGCTGTACTTAGGCCACGCCTTGTCCTAAGTATAGGGGGGTGCACACACCGGGTTATTCTTTTCCTTTTCTATCTTCTTTATTCTTTGATCCTCTCCATTGTCTCCTCTTCTTGACTATACTTAGGGATATCTTACCCTAAGTATAGGGGGAGACAATTGGAGTACGATTTGTTCATTCCCACCCTTGACCCTCCCTGCTTGTGTACAGTCTGTTATACTTAGGATTATTTGATCTTAAGTATAGGGGGGATGGTCAACTTCTCATTCGTTCATTCATTCCTTCGTTCCGTATTCTTTAGATTTTCCTATACTCAATACGAGTTATGTCTTCTCTTTTCTCTCCGATCTATGAGGACATAGCTCAAGCTAAGTATAGGGGGGTCGTATATACTGAGTATATACTTTAGCCAGAACTCGTACTTTCGTATTTTCTTAATAAATATGGCTAATTATACTTATAAATTCAATACAAACTCTTAATAAAAAGATGTTATTATTCCTCAAATTCTTTTTGTAGATACTGATTAATAAATCAGATGATTTGAAAAATAGTTTGGAAATCCTTGTAAAAATCTTTTGAAACTATTTTGAAAAAACCTGTGTACATGTTTCCAACCTTTGTAAAAATATTTTGATTGCAAAATTATTTTCTTTGTGTGAAATAAAAAGGTTTGAAAAATAATTTGCAAGTGGTTTGAAAAATGGTTGCAAAAATATGTGAAAAATCTATATATATACTGTTTGGAAAACCTTTGCAAAATGATTTTCAAATGTGTGTAAATGTTTGTAAAAATTGTTTGTAAAAATTATTTTGGACTATAGTTTTCCAAAATTGTTTGAAAAACCTGTGTCAAATAAGTTTGAGGAATACATACATCGCACCAAAATCCATGATATATATACCTATAAAATTGATCATTTACCCTGTAAATTCTTAACATCCACTTCTTGTAAATATAAGAAGCACTCCCGTGTAAATATTTGTACCTAGCTTTTAGCCAAAATCTTTTCTTTTCAAAAATTCCAAAAACATTTGCAAAATTAAAATCCAAAAACATTTGAAAAATCTCTTCGAAAAATCCAAAAAATGCATACGCATCATCTTTTCAAAAATCCATAAAAAGTTCAAAATCTTTGAAAATTGCATCTCAAAAATATTTTCTGCATAAGCATTTGCATAACATTCGCATTTTTCGGATTAAGTTTGATAGTTGAACAAGTCTAAATAAAATCCGAAGATTGGAGCTTGGTTGGACCTTAAAATCTACCTAATTAATAGGAACCTTATAGGAACTGGAATTAAGGTACTTCAGGTCTAGTTGACTTAATTCTTTGAGGATCACGACATTGGGTTCAATGGATTCTTGACTGCATAAGTAGAGTATTTCAGAGCACACGCACGACTCTTGTTGATAATGACCTAACTTGGACACCTGCACCTTTCACATGGCTCAACTCAGTTGGAGTGGCGAGGGGATAGGATTTGCCGGTATGAGACGCACACAAGTGGAAACACTTGTCCTCCTCTAGGGAGGGAAGTGCACCCCAACCCGTCCACTGATGAGGAATTCTAAAGACAGGAGAGTGTGGGTTGCAATAAAGCTTCAAAAGAGGGATACTCTACTGTCTCAAGAGGAAAAACTCCCTATGTAAATGCTGCTGTAAATAGTATTTCAAAAAAAAGAAAAGAGAGGACATGCCTGTACAAAAATAAATGCTTGCAAATTATGTGAATATGTTGTAAAGTCAATAAGCAAGCTTGAGTTCCAAAGTCAAATATGTGAGCCTGCAGCTGGATGACTTGACTACACTGGTCTTGCATCCTAGGATAGGTAGCTACACTGGCTACCGCCCATTCTTCTCTTCACCCCCTCCTCTTGAGCTAGTTGCCACTTGAACTTAGAAGGGAATACCCCGCTCCTCGAGGAAGGAGTTATTGGATTGGAGAATCATTAGGTTGTCGTACTGGAGAAGTCAGTGTCTTTGTCATTCTAGTTGGGGAGAGCCACCATCACTTACACTATACGAGTCAGATTCATAGTCGTAAGGGTTTGCGTATGAGTTGAAGTATTTCTGACCTGGCTATTGAGGAGACTTGAGCAGAGTTTTGAGATTTTCAGAGGCTGTTTAATTTCAAATCCGGTTCTCATTAGGGTTCTGCCCGCACTTAAAATCCAAAGGTCCGACTTAAGTTCCAAACTTTGATTTTGTGAAGATCAGTTTAATAATTAAATTCAATCCATCTTTCTTCTTTTTCTTTTCTTTGTTTTTCTTTCTGCACTTATTGCATAAGTGTTTGCTAGGGACTAGCAAAGGTAAAGTATAGGGGAATGATGAATCCACATTTCATCATCTTTATTCTATCATTTTGGCCTCAAAAACCCTAGCAAATGAGTGTAAATACCATTAATTCTAGCATTTTAGCATTCATGCATGTGCATGTAAATAATGTATAAAATACTTTATTTAAAGCCAAAATTATAGAATAAATAAAAGAAAAGAAAAAGAATAAAATATTATAAATATTTTATGACCCGAAACCCCGAGACCTAGGCATCTAGATGACTAGGTTGATAAGGAATAAAGTAGGGGGAGATAAGGACCAAAAATACAATAAAAATTTCTTTTGTTTAATTCATTCTTTAATTATTTTAGGACCTATTTTTAGTTCCACCTTTTATACTTCAAATAAAGAAACTTTGTACATGAAAGTTGTAGATAATTAAATAAAGAAAAATATAAAATTGATTTCACTCAAAAATAATACACAGATAAAAAGTTATGATCTGAATACGTTTCCAAAATCCTAATTTCCCAGACATGTATCTCTCAAATAAAAACTCAAAATCTATCAAACTCACCTTTAATTGTATATAATATTCAATAATCTATTTAATGAGGTGGTTTCATATTTTTCGGAGTTACGGTTTGAAAGTTGAATTTTGGACCCCTATTGTATACTATACCGATTAAAATATTCATTTTATTTGTTATTCATTATTTTTATTATGTCATATTTTTTATTATTATTTCATATATTATTATATATGTACATATTAAAATTGGAATAAAATGATAAATAAAACATTAAAAAATAATAAAATTCTTGTATAAAATACATAGATGAATTACCAATGTACTGTGTTAGAATCACATTTTTGATCATTTTCGTCGATTATTGGAGGACGCATCGTGCATTATTTCAAGATGAATCTTTCTTGACTTTTTCTCCCCATAAATCTATTATACACGCCCAGCATATATATGGAGGAATGGATAATGAATTCGTCCTATTATTGTCTATCTTTGGAGCACGTTCATCATGTTGTCTGACCCCCCTCTGTTGTGCGTCAGAACAATAGTTTTTGCCCATATTCTCGAATTTTTATAGGCCGATTCTTTCACCAAATCGCTGGGCTTCCTTCTTGACTTTTGCTCCCCATACAACCAACATACACGCCCAAGCATAATATCGATGGTTGAGTTGTCAATTCACTAGATACATATTGATCTTCTTGCCATCTCATCAACTTTCTAACCAGCCATTGCCACTCCTGTCAGAGCCTCATTTTTGTCCGTTTTCGTGGATTTTTCAAGGCCTGTCCTTTCACCCAATCGCTAAGCTTCCTTCACGACTTTTTCTCCTTGATGTAGCCTCATACATGCCCAGAGGTTGCTTCAAGGATTGGATCAACGATTCGCTAGATATCTATCGTTCTTTGGAGCAGCCCACCTCACATGTAAAAAACCACCTCCATTCTTCCCTCTCGTTTTTGAACCACTTTTAGTCTAAGTTTAGACATCCAAGTTGCAGCCATGGGTCTCCTGTGACAGAGGATAGATCCCAGCTCCTTGTTGAGGTACGGCGGTGGCTTGAGGCGCGTTCCACCACCATCTCCGGCCACCTTGGCCGTGAGGTCCATCTCGCCATTCTTGGCTTGAGGTACATCGAAGCATCTTCATGTACATCCCCTTATTGTCCAAGAACAGCTTGACGCCATCTGGATTAGTGGGACATTTTGCAATCATGTCCCCTCGTTTTGGCATATTTCGGAAAGTTTTCGAGTACATTTTTGAACTGCAGTTCCGTATTTATTTTCTCATATGTACCCTTGTACTCAAATGGCTATAACTCATTCGTCTGAACTCGGTTTGTTGTGAGATTTTTTTGTTAGAAAGTTGTTTAAGAGTTCTACATCATATCCAAATTTCAGAATTTTCTGATATACGAACTATTTATGGCGAATTTATGAAGTGAGAGTACTGATTGGGCTTATTTTTTTGATAACGCTTTGAATACTCAATATCACTTGCTCATTTTTTGATATGTTGTAGGAATTAGTAGGGTCGAATTTGTGTGCAAATTTCAACAAAAGATATTGCGATTTGTGTCCTGTAGAATTTCTACAATATTTCGAGTCATTGATTTATTTCTAGAGCACCGTTTAGCTATTTGAAAATCTAAAAATATGTCCATGTGCCCCTGACTTTGTCTACAACCAGTGATTTTTGTTGTACTTTTATCCTTTTGTTTGATTATTCAAAAAAACCAAAAACATCATTCCCACCTTCATGCAGTCTTTTATTTTTAGTATATTCATTCATTTTTGAAAAATTCCAAAAAAGTTACATTTTGTTTGTTTCTGTGTGTTTTCACTTCAGACCAAAAATCATTAAAAATTTCAAAAGGAAACCCCTAAAAATAGCAAAATACCAAAAACCTTGATAAAAATCTTTAAAATTCCACAAAAATCCTAAAAATACAACTTCAGTTTCTGAATTTTCATTATTTCATTATCTTTATTTTAAAATTAATTTGAGGAATTTTGGATACTGTTTGATATTTTTCATCCTCATTTTAATTTCGGCCAGCAACTTATCTCACTGTTTACTAGTATTTTTTCCCTTAAAAATACCAAAAAAATTAGGAAAAATCTAGAAAAATCACAAAAACTTAGAAAAATATAAAAATCACAAAAAACATTCCATTTACTGTATTTTGAGCATTTTCCCCTATTTTTATCCCTCTCTTATCTCTAGTGTACATATATATTCCTTATATATATTATATCTTTATTAAAAGAAAAAGAAAATATAAAAATACAAAATATAAAAAGAAAATACAAAATCAGTAAATTAAAAACCAAAATATAAAAATATAAAATCAAAAATTAAATAAAAAAATATAAAAGTAAAACCCACAAAAAATATAGCACTTGTAGGCATTTAACCACTTTCACATTTCTGAGCATTATTGCCTTATTCTACCTGTCTGCTCCCTGTGTTCGACACTCTACACATACTTGCACTATACACATTTTTGTAGAGTTATTAATAAATTTTGACTCCACATTTGTTTTCTATTGTTTGATATTACATCGTGGGTTGATTGTTGACTAATTAGGGTTTCTTGCGGGTCGCCACAGCGACTCTTGTCTCCGCCTAGTGTGAGACATCTTTAGACCTGTGAAAAACTCTGGTTATCAAGAAATTATTTGCTCAAGGCCGATTTCCTCGTTGCATCATATAGATAGGTTTTATTTCTGTCATTTCAATTATGCGCGGATCACTTTGCATGTAGAGTGCTGGAGGCAAGGTACACATTTCGTACTCAGCATGCATCATCATGTTTAGTCACACATCAGCTTTTTCACTTTCTCTCCCTGTTTTTAGACTTATAAATAATCAGGAGAACCGAAAAATTCGTTAGGCATTATTTGATTTTGAAAAAGATCAAAAAAATAAAAACCATAAAATTGAGACTGTTTAATCAAACTTGATCTTAAAAGACATTGACTTAATAACTTGTCTTGGGAGAGCAATCCCCTCCTTGTATGGTTTGGATCAGAGAGAGTGACCTGCACCCTAGGCTAGAGCCACATCCGACCCTTCTTCAGACTACTGGTCTTGAGTTAGTCGTTCTCCAGTGAGGATCGCTCTGGTCTCCGATAAGCGGGCCACGATATCCTTAACAGAGCAAGTCGATTGGGTAGCTGGTAAATGATCCTCGACTTGTACTAACTGGGAAAGATCTAGCTTGGGATCGGGACAGTCTCCTGGGGACGTTGGATTCCCAACAGCTCGCTTAATCGCTCTGAAAGACTGTTTGATCACCTAATAAAAATTGACAAGATAAAAGATCGAACCTTCACGGTCATCAGCTCTGCGTGCGTAGGTGAATCGGTGTTTTTTCTTGATCGATCTTGTTTGCTATTCAGATCTCATCCGCCTTACTCGTCAGATCAAGATGATGGGTCGGAGGTCCCTTAGGCAACCTCTGGCTGCATCGCTTTTGAGCACTCAGGTCCGCTCATCTAGGTTGATTCGCGAGAGCCGAGACCCGCTCTCCGAACCCGAGTACAACATCTTGTTCCCCCTCGACCACCCTTCTACCAGTCCTGAGGTTCCCGATCAGAGACAGCAGCAGCCAGTTGATTTATTGGCACCTGAGTTTGGGTCTTTTGCCTTTGAGAGACCATATCCAGCAGCGAGGAGCACACCGATGGTCCTGGAGGAGAGCAGACATACGTGATGGACCAAGGTGTGATCAACAACACCCTGTTAGCCTCCCTTGAGACGATGCAACGACAGATCTGGGATCAGGGAGCTTTCATGGTAGATATGCGCCGGGAGATGGAGCAGTTGCGAGCAGACAGAAAGCAGCGCAGACCTGGAGGAGAAGATGGACCATATGACCGACAGCCTGAGGAGCATCCCGTATAGCCAGTAGCGGCCGCAAGACCGATGAGGGAATTGCACAACCTTGGTGCGACTCTCACCCACAGATGGAAGTGTTGCCGGCTATTTTGGGAGATTTCAAGCTCCCACCTCAGACGATCTAGCTTCTTCCCCTCTTCCACGGACCCACAACCGAGGAGCCGCACCTTCATCTCCAAGAGTTTGAGATGATATGCAGTATTGTCCACGATTGCCTCGTTGATGAGGACACCATCAGGATGATGTCCTTCCCTTTCTCCCTCATCGACAGAGCAGCCAACTGGCTGAAGCATTTAGGGAGATCCGTCACTATAAGGGAACAACTCCGGAACGAGTATCTCAACAAGTATTATCCACTCGACCGAACCAATGCAGCCAGGGCCCTGATCAGTAATTTATCCATGCTTCCCAATGAGCAGTTTCACAAGGCATGGGATCGCTTCAGGGAGCTCATAGACCGATGCCCTCATCACGACATATCCAATCCCAATCTCGTCCAGAGCTTTTTCTGCGGATTTACACTGGAGCTGCAGGGGTTAGTGAACACATCCTGTGGGGGTTCGTATTTCACCAAGGATGAGGATCAGGTCTGGACCATCTATGAGGAGATGGTTAAGAACTACACGGTTATGTCCCAGACCCGACTCTACACTCAGGGGAAGCCCACGCCACATGTCGTGTCCTATCAGAGGATAAAACGGGTCGATATCGGTCCTTCTACATCATCAGCGGCAATAGCACAGACAGAGTCGACACCCGTTGATATGGGGATCATCAGTGAGAAGCTGGATCGGATCGAGTTGATCGAGAAGAAGCAGTATCGGGGCATGCCACAGATCGATCAAATGGCACAGACGTTGATTGATCCGAAGACCCAGATCATGTGTCTCCAGGAGGCATAGACGGCTTCTCAGCCTCGTCTCAGGTCACGGGCAGACATCAACAGCAGCAACAGCTCGACCCAGCCCTCCGCCCAGTACCGACAGGTTCACCATGTTCAGGCGGAGCCGTTCCAACAGCCGCATCAGTAGTACGTTCAGCCACCACCATCTCAGGACAGTCAGATGGTGGTGTATCAGTCGGACCAGCCCCTGGCAGTACTCCCCCCACCCACCTACGAGCATGAGCCGTTGATGGATGTCAACGGGAAATGGTATGACCGACCTCAGCCTGGGATCCGATGAGACCATCTCGGATTCCGTTGGTCAACCAGAGATACCAGTTCCCAGCAGCAACCTCCAGTTCAGGGTGGCTAGTACGGCCAGCAACGAGAGCAGCACCGGCAGCCCCAGTTCCCATCACACTAGCAGCAGCCACATCCACAACAGTCTTACCAGCAACATGGTCCTCATCCCTATCAGCAGGGACAGTCTTGGAGGCAGCAGCAGCCTTAACAGTATCACTCTTAGCCCCAGTATCCCTCTCACTTCCAGCAGCATCAACCTCACTTCCAAAGAGGCCACCCGTCAGGTTCTCATGGGCCCGCTTATGAGAACCCTGCCTTAGATGATTTAGCCCGCCTCATCTCCGACCAGCAGGCTACCTTCCAATGGGAGATGGATGAGTTCCGTCAGAAGATGAGAGAGATCATCAAAGGAAAGGCCACCATCCCTGCCCAGATTGAGCCGAACCCGAACAACCTCAAGAGAAAGTCTGAGCAGGTAGAGTTTACAGATGTTACCACTCCTAGTGATTCACTTGGTGGTATTTCCGCATACATATTTGATGCTGACTTTGTTACACTTAGAAGTGGTAGGATGCCAACCGGCGGTGCCTCGTCTGAGCGACGACCCCATGCAGCTTCAGGATCGCCAGACGAGGAGGAGAGCGGTGCTGATGCCGTTCGTGATGATGATGATGATGACGGTGGTGCTGATGCCACCAAGGATGTTGATCCAGCTGATGGTACTGAGGCCGTCACTTCACCGGATGGAGGAGGTGGTACTGATACCACTAGAGTTGCTGAGCCAGAGCGCGGTACTGATGTCGCGAGTCCAGATGCCGAGGGTGGTACTGATGCCACCATTTCCATTCCTATTGCATTTCCTGCTATTCATATATCTCAAGACTATTCTCATAATAAAGGAAAGGGTTTGTCATTTGCGATTCCATCTATGTTACTTGATGATTTATGTATGGATTCTACTTTGCCACAGCAGCGTAGACCCGATCCTAGCCCTTCATCTAAGAAGGGCCCAACCGTCCCCTTTCCCCAAGCACTCCGCTTGGCTAAGGGCCTAAACAAGAAAATCCAAAAAAATCACACCATCTAGAGTTCAGCCAGCATATGATGGACAAATTTCACATATGGCTGACTCTACAGGAGGCCTTGGAGAACATCCCCCTCTTCCAAAGGAACCTCAGAGATAGGACTACTATTTGCAGGAAGAGGAAGAACCACCCGTCAGAGATCCATGTGCTCACTCACGTCACTTGCTTCGCCATCCAGAACCGTCTGCCAACCAAGAGGCCAGATGCATGAACTCCCTATGTTAGATGCCATATTCATGAGCATAGGTTTGATCGGACTCTATTAGACAACGGTTCGTCTATCAACCTACTTTCGACAGCCTTACTCGACTAACCTCTCACCTTCAAAGTCCGTTGATGCACAGATTCCAACAGAGGAAAGCTTGGAAAGTACATTCCTGGTACATGATACATTTCGGGCAGCAGATCATGTTCTCGATAGCGAGGCAGTTGATTTTTGTGATTCAGATCCCTCAGAGTCAGACATAGATTGGGCAGAGTTTGATGATATGATTCCTTGTCTGATGCCTACAGAGCCAACAACTAGGGTGGATGCGATCCCATTCAGAGCAAAGACATACCAGCAGAGCAGTCTTCACTAGATTCTGATTTTCAGTGAGAGTTCTCATTATCCCATGCAGATTTGGTCGCATTCACTCGGACTTTTCAGAGACCAGATCCGCCAGCACCCAGTTATCCAGAGCTGAAGCCCTTGCCGTCATCGTTGAAGTATAAGTTCCTTGCGAGTGAGCATGAGATGCACCCAGTCATTATCTCAGCAGATTTGACTGGAGAACAAGAATCTCGTTTGATAGAGGTTCTTGAAAAGAACCGTAAGGCGATAGGATGAAGCGTAGCCGATCTCCAGGGGATAAGTCCAGCCCTGTGCTCCCACCATATCTATCTCGAAGAGGACACGAAGCCGTCGTGTGAGTTCCAGCGGCAGCTGAAACCGAACCTTCGAGAGGTTGTCATGAAGGAGATCTCGAAATGGTGGAGCGTTGATTTTATCTATCCCATCTTCGACTCCAAGTGGGTCAGTCCGTTACATGTGGTGCCCAAGAAGACGAGCATCACTACAATTGTTAGTGAGTCTGGAGAGGAGATCGCTACCCGGGTACCCACTTCCTGGAGGGTCTGCGTGGACTACAGACGATTGAACCAGACCACCAAGAAGGATCATTTCCCGCTGCCTTTTATTGATTGGATTATAGAGAGGCTAGCAGGGAAGATTCATTACTACTTTCTGAACTGGTACTCCGGATACAATCAGGTGGCCATTGCGCCCGAAGACCAGGACAAGACCACATTCACCTGTCCCTTTGGGACATATGCTTTCAGACGGATGCCCTTTGGTCTATGTAATGCCCTGGCGACATTACAAAGATGCATGTTGTCCATCTTTTCGGACATGGTGGGTGAGTTCTTGGAGGTCTTCATGGACGACTTTTCAGTCTATGGCGATAGGTTTGATGCTTGTCTTGACTGCCTAGACCGCATCCTTCAGTGATGCATTGAGGTCCATCTTGTGCTTTCTTGGGAGAAAAGTCACTTCATGGTGACTCAAAGGATGGTGCTTGGCCATATCATCTCCAACAGGGGCATGGAGGTTGATCCGACCAAGGTGGATATCATCAGGAAACTCAGTCCATCGTCTAACTTGCGACAGTTACTGTCTTTTCTGGGGCATGTCGGTTTCTACCGATGATTCATTCATGATTTCAGCAGGATTGCCCGGCCGTTGACTTATTTGCTGACGAAAGACACCGAGTTCATTGTGGATGATAAGTGTCTAGCGTCATTTGAGACTCTCAAGAGTCTAGTTGTTGAGGCTCCTGTCCTCCAGCCGCCTGATTGGTCTCTCCCATTCGAGATCAATACGGATGCCTCTGATTTTGCCGTAGGGATCGTGCTGGGACAGAGGAGGGATGGAGTACCATTTTCCATTCTCTACGCTAGCCGTACTTTGGATTTCGCTCAGCGGAACTACACCGTCACTGAGAAGGAGATGCTAGCCATAGTATTTGCCCTAGATAAGTTCAGATCGTACATCATTGGATCTAAGGTGACCATTTTCACAGATCACACCACCATCAGGTACCTCATGGCCAAGAAGGATGCCAAAGCGAGATTGACTAGATGGATCCTTCTACTCCAGGAGTTTGATATAGTGATTAAGAACAAGCATGGAGTCAAGAATGTGGTGGCGGATCATCTCTCCCGATTAGAGCATCTTGAGGATTATGAGCAGATTGAGCCTATTTCTGAGACCTTCCCAGATGAGGTGATCCTTGCTATCGCCTCTCTCCCTTGTGTACGCCGACATTGTGAACTATCTTGTCGCCAAGAAAGTTCTACAAGGTTGGCCCAGATAGCGACTTAAGACCTTCCTCACGAAGGCCAAGTTCTACCATTGGGAGGATCCCGTCCTTTATCATGAAGGAGGGGATAACATATGGCATCGATGCATTCCTCAAGAGGAGCACCATAGCGTCTTCACTTACTGCCACAAGCTTGAGGCAGGAGGACATCACTCTATGAGGAGAACGACACAGAAAGTGCTCCAATCCGGCCTATGGTGGCCTACCCTCTTCAAGGATTCTGATTAGTTCGTGAAGAGTGTACTGACTGTCAGAGGATGGGCACTTGTGGATAGTGTGATATGATGCCGATGCAGTCCATTCACTTCTGTGAGTTTTTGACGCATGGGGCATCGATTTCATGGGTCCATTCCCTAAGAGTCAGGGATTCGATCGAGTACATTCTGTTGGCTGTGGATTATGTGAGTCGTTGGGTTGAGGCCATCCCCGCTCGAACTGCATATGCCAGGACTGTATGCAAATTTTTAAGGAAGAATATCATTTCACGGTTCGGGGTTCCTAGAGTATTGATATCTGACGGGGGGTCTCATTTCGTCAACGACAAGGTAAAGGCCCTTGCTAGCGAGTTCAGCATTGACCATCGAGTAGCCACACCGTATCATCCTCAGACCAACGGTCTTGCTGAAGTGTCGAACAGGGAGATCAAGACTATTTTGCAGAAGGTCGTCTGCCTTGATCGAAAGGATTGGTCACAGCTTTTGGACTCAGTCTTATGGACATATCGGACTTCCTTCAAGACGCCTTTGGGCACATCTCCCTTTCACCTCGTTTATGGTAAGCCCTGCCATTTACTAGTTGCGTTGAGACATAAGTCACTTTGGGCAGTCACTGATATACTTTTGGATCCAATGAGTGTAGGAGACCAGAGGAGGGCAGAGTTGGCAGCCCTGGAGGAGCTTAGAGATGCAGCCTTTTCGAGCAGCCTACAGTATAAGGAGAGAGTGAAGGAGTGGCATGATTCTCATATCAGCCATAAGCAATTTGAGCTAGGACAAAGAGTATGGTTGTTCGATGCTAGGCTTCGTTTATTTCCAGGGAAGTTGCAGAGCAAATGGAAGGGACCATACCTGGTCCGAAAGGTACTTGACAATGGAAGCATTGACATATCAGAGTTGTCATCCGAGTCTACCTTTTGTGTCAACGGGCAGCGGCTCAAACCATATCTAGATCATGAGCCATTGGTCATCGACGTCGCCCCTATTCATTTTGCGTGAGATGTGGTCTCTTGACTCACATCTATTGCATCTCATGCCTGATTATCACTGTCTTCCGACTTTTATAGATCCAGATGTCCATATCACACTATTCTTCAGTCCAACACCCCATTTGCATCTTTGATTATGTTATACTTAGGGTGCACTTTACCCTAAGTATAGGGGGGATGTAAAACTTTTGATTTTCATTTGATTCTTTTCTACCTCTGTTTTGCTGCCTATACTTAGGGGTATTTTACCCTAGGTATAGGGGAAGTAGACCCTGTACATCCTTCCACTCGGATTTCCTTTTGTGTACAACCTAATATACTTAGGATTACTTGATCCTAAGTATAGGGGGAAACCCCGAGATTCTTTTCCATTCTATTCTTTATTCGTCTTTGTAGTATAGTTTTCCTTTTCACTTCCCTATACTAAGCACGAGTTATGTCTTCTTCACCGCTCTTGATTCACTCTGATGACATCGTTCGAGCTAAGTATAGGGGGTGTCGTATATATTTCATATATACTTTAGCCATAACGTGTACTTTGTGTGAGTATGTTAATATATAAAATGGCTAAAATCCGTAAAAATCCATAAAAATTTTAGAATTTTTCTTGTACATAAAATTCTTTATTGCACATACATAGCTATTTATAAAATTACTTTTGTAAAAATGTTTGTAAAAATGTTTTGTGTAAAGATTTTGTAAATATTTTGATATCAAAATTATGTATATAGTACAAAATTTTTGTAAAATATTTGAAAAGCAAAAAGTTTGCAAAAATACTTTTGTAAATGTGTGTAAATATTTTGCAAAATTTCTGCATTCATGCATACATCCATGTTTTCAAACATTTTCAAAAATTTTGCACATTTTCAAAAATTTGTACCAGTTGCATTTTTGTAAATATATGTATAGTTTTTTTCTGAATCATAGTTGACATTTAAACTAGCCTGGAATTAAATTGAAAAATGGAGCTTGGTTAAGATATTAATCCACCTAATTCTAAGAGGAACTTTATAGGGCTTAGGGTTAAGACTTTTCAGGTCAATGGTGACTTAATTCTTTGATTCCACTAGGCTATGATCATACGTCATCTTGATGAGCCTAAGTAGAACACTTAACAACACACACATGACTCTCACAAACAATGGCTTTACTTGCACCAGCACTTTACACCTAGCTCTCTACGGATGAGGTGGTGAGGAGGCAATCTTCTTTGACTCGGGGTAGCATATAAGGGTTATACTTCTAGGGCGGAACCTCTCTTCTTCTTTTAGTGAAGGAAGTGCGTCTCAACTTGGTCTGGTAGCAATGAGGTCTAAAGACAGGAGTTGTGGGTTGCGATAAAGCTTCAAAAGAGGGATAGTCTACTGGCTCAAGAGGAAAAACTCCTTATGTATATATGTTGCACCATGTAGATATGTTGTACATATGCACATCGAAAAAAATGTGCAAGAAGAAAAACTCCAAAAAAGTGGCGGGTCTGATAGAAAATGAAATACCCACCGGAGTGTATATGGTCAAATAAAGCAAATCTTATGTTACCCATGCCCATCTCATGAAGCTTGCAACAGGGAGACTTAGCTACACTGGTTGAGTGTATACTCATATTTATTTTACACTTGTAAATACCAATAAAATAAAATAAAAATTATTTTATACTCAAAATAATATGTTGTAAACAAATAAAATATAAAATTGGGGTAATTGTACAAAAATAAGAAAATAAAAATAATTGTATAAAATATATAGGTATTTTATTTCTGTATATAATATAATATATGTATATACCTTAAATTATTTTTCATAAAAATAAATAAAAATCACTAAAAAATAGTTTGGAAAATAAGGGACATTTTTCATTTTGAACATATTTTAAAATAAAATCGTTTTCTATTTTTAAATTATTTTACAAATAATTTTGACCAAGGAATTTTCTGATTGGTCCAGGAGGGATGTTGACCCTGGTCAACTCCCCCTCCCGGACCCTCTCTTCGCCCAGATTCGGTTTGAGCCCCATTTCTCGTAATTTTCCCGATCGGATCCCTCCACCTTTTGCTCCGATTCCTTCACTCGATCCTTCCCTTTGGATCCACGACCCTCGCGGATCCCTAGGGAAGGACAGATCTTCCTTGGATCACGCCCTCCATCCGATTCTTCTTGGCCACCTGGGAACGCATATAAAAGATTCACTCCTCTCCCCAGTCCCCCAGCTCGCAGCGCACACCTTCCTTCTACCCTAGAAACCTTCCCCTTGGTGACAACAATCGGAGGAACCCTTTGGTAGTCGGAAAGAGCTGTTGCAGCCGACGCTCGCTTCATGTGGCCGGAGATCCACCGCGTTGAGCCTCCCCGCCTTCCGCAGCATGGTTGAGGCAACGACCCACCTCGACTTCATCCCCAGGAACTCATGATCTTGTTAGGACCACCAGGTATACCTAGTTTCGATCCTAGTTCCCTTCTATCTCGAATCTTTCATCTGCCCTTTGCCGGCTCCGACCCGACGGTCGAAGCTCCATCAATCACCTATATTCGTTCCGATCGACTTCCCCATTCATCGTCATCCTTCCCCCGCAGCCTGATCACCCTAGACTTGGCTTGGATAGCTAAGATTAGGATCGAAGTTCCTCTGTCGCTTCGTTGGAACTTCAACCTCCATTCGTCGTCGCTTTTTGTTGATTTAGGTCAAATAACCTTGGCCGGAGCACGCCTCCGAGCAGGAGCTTTACCCTGCAGGTCTAGTTGTGCGTGGAGATACCCCAGATCACCTCAGCCCATCTTCGCCGGAGCTATTTCAGGTCACAGCCACCTTACCGAAGATCCGACCGGCGGATACTCCATCTGACCCTGCCACCCGACGCGGAGGGGTCTTGCGAGTCGAGCCCCGCTGCCTGATCGTTCATTGGACGCCCGAATTACCACCGGTTCTCTAGCGAACTTCGCCCAAACGGAGTTCATCCAGCATCCTCCTCCACCATCGGATCGTCGCCAGTTCATTCCGAGCAGTCCATTGCCTGCGCCTGTCAGGCCGTTAGATCTGACATCTAACGACCCCGTACGCCCCACGTTCGCCTCTTCGTCAGGCCGTTGGATCCGCTAGGTGTCAGCGCCAGAGCCGCACATCGCCAGCCATTCAGAGCGTGCCACCTGTCACCCCACGTGACCCGCACACCCGCTTGGGTAATTTGCTCCATTTACCGTGCATTTATTTCTTTTTATAGTTTAGACCGTAAAATAAAAAGTATACTGTGGACTATTTGCATCTGTGCCCCTACAGTTTCTAATATTTACAGTTTAGTCCTTCCTTTGTGGTTGCACGTGCATCGTCACGTGTCTTTCTGGGATATTTGCATGTATAGCCTTGGGTTTAGTGGATGTTATGCTTTGATATTTTAGTTTCAATATTTACACTTATACCCCGGTGCGTGGTGTTTTGGACATGTGCTGAAATGGTGTAAAACTTGTAGTAGGTCCCCTGAACTTTTGACGCGTGTTCTAATTCAGTCCCTGGAAGTTATTTTCTTTGCGTCTAAGTCCATGTGTGATGTGTCTTTCTGATTGGTTTTAATAAATAGCAAATCTCATCGAAAAATCGTGAAATTTTGATACATGGCTCCTGCCATGTTGTAGGAATTTCCATGAATTTTTGGGTTCATTTTGTTTTTGTTAGTTATTTTTAAAATTCAAAAACCTTAAAAATTACTCCTATCCAGTTTTAAAAATAAACTAAAAATTTAAAAACCCTCTAAAAAATCTTAAAAAATCAATGTTTGTTTATTTTAGTGTGTTTTTACTTCTATCAAATTTTCATTGCATTTGGATTTATAAAAACTCTAAAAATTGAAAACACTAAAAAACTTAGAAAAATCATTAAAAATTCCTAAAAATTCAAAAAATGCATTTTCAGTTTCTGTAGTTAGGTTTTTATTTTTAGTTTATCATAAAATTGTTGCTTGAATTTTATAGGCTATTTAGGTATTTTTAAATAGCCTTTAGATTCTGGCTGCACATTTTTTTGCATTTTTGGCCTTGTTTCATTTTTATAAAATTAACTAAAAATCAGAAAAATCCAAGAAAAATATCAAAAACACTTGAATATTTATAAAAACCAAAAATATTTTTATTTTGATTTTCTGATCATTTTGGTGTCTTAAATAATTGATTGATTGTGTATTTTTCATTGCTTTTATTCTTTTTCTTAATTTAAAAACCATAAAAACACAACAACAACAACAACAAAGCCTTTTCCCACGATTAAGTAGGGTCGGCTACATGGATTCTTCGCCTCCATTCAGATCTGTCTTGGGTCAATCTCGGGCTTATATCCAAAAAACTAAGATCCCTTCGTATAGTCTCTTTCCAACACTTCTTGGGCTATCCTCGCCCTCTCTTGGCCGGCTCAACATCCCAACACTCGCATCTCCTAACCGGTGCATCAGTTGACCTTCTTTGCAAATGACCAAACCATCTTAAACGGTTTTCTCGCATCTTATCCTCGATCGGAGCTACACCAACTTTCTTTCGGATTGCATCATTCCGAATCCGATCTTTACGTGTATGTCCACACATCCATCTTAGCATTTTCATTTCTGCTACAGCCATTCTCTGCACATGTCTATGGTTCACAGGCCAACATTCAGAACCATAAAGCATAGCAAGTCTCACGGCTGCTTTGTAAAACTTTCCTTTAATTTTTAAAGGAATTTTCTTATCACAGAGAACAGCGGAGGCTCCTCTCCACTTTAGCCAGCCTGCATTTATTCTATTAGTAACATCTCCATCAATTTCCCCATCATGTTGCAAAATAGATCCCAGATATCTACAAGAATCTCTCTTCTGAATGTTATCGTCACCAATCTTCACCTCGATTCCTTCACCATTGCTTCCATCAAAGGTGCATTCCATATATTCCGTCTTAGCCCTACTTATACGAAAACCTTTAGTCTCCAATGAATGTCTCCAAACCTCAAGCTTCTCATTTACTCCATCTCTAGTCTCGTCAATCAACACAATATCATCAGCAAATAACATACACCAAGGTAACTCATCTTGAATGTGACTTGTCAACTCGTCCATAATCAAAGTAAAAAGAAATGGACTCAAAGCTGAACCTTGATGTAAACCAATATTGATATCAAAATAGTCAGTCTTCCCCGTCGGGGTCCTTACACAAGATAAAGCCCTATCATACATATCCTTTATGAGATTAATGTATAGGACAAGTACTTGTCTCTTCTCTAAAACTCTCCATAGTATCTCTCGTGGGATGGAATCATAAGCCTTCTCCAAATCAATAAAGATCATATGGAGATTCTTCCTTTTAGCTCTATAAATCTCCATTGTTCTCCTCAGCAAATGGATGGCTTCAATAGTTGAGCGACCTGGCATGAATCCGAATTGGTTTTCTTTTACTTGGGAAACTTGCCTTAACCTTCTTTCGATCACACGTTCCCAAATTTTCATAGTGTGACTCATCAGCTTGATACCTCTGTAATTTGAACAATTTTGAATGTCTCCTTTGTTCTTATAAAGAGGCACCACGATACTCCTCCAACAATCTTCAGGCATTTTCTTGCTTCGCCAAATAACATTGAATAGATCCGTAAGCCAAGTCAAACCACGCTCACCTAAAACTTTCCATACTTCTACAGGGATGTCATCCGGTCCAACACCTTTCCCATGTCTCATAACCTTCAAAGCCTCCTCTACTTCTTTTCTTTGTATTCGTCTACAGCATGCACGATTCAAGTAACTTTCACTACTAGCTAGATCACCCAAAGTGATCTCTCTATTTCCTTCTCCAATGAGAACTTTATGGAAGTACTGCTCCCATCTAGTCTCTATATCCTTCTGAGTAACAAGCATGTGACCTTCCTCGTCCTTAATACATCTCACTTGAGAAAGGTCTTTGGTCCTTCTTTCTCTTGCTTTGGCCAACCTGAATATATCCTTCTGGCCCTCCTTAGAGTTGAGATTTTTATACAAAACCTCATAAGCTTTTGACTTAGCTTCACTTACAGCCTTCTTTGCTTCCTTCTTCGCTATTTTATAGTCTGTGACAGAATCCTCTGTTCTATCCTTAGACATAGCTTTAAAGAAAGCTCTTTTAATTTTTAGCTTCTCTTGCACCCCTTCACTCCACCACAAAGCCTCCTTTTGACCCGGAGCTCCTCCTTTTGACTCGCCTAGCATCTCTTTGGCTACCTTTCGGATACAAGATGCTACTGCCTCCCACATCTCGTTTGCACTACCGCTACAATTCCAAGATAAGTCTTCTAAAACCTTCTCCCTGAAGCGTGATTGCTTCAGCGGAAGATTCCACCACCTAGTTCTAGTGATCTTAGGAACCTTCCTTTTCTTTACCAGCCCTTTTATTTGTAAATCCAAGACTAACAAGCGATGTTGGGTTGTCAAACTCTCTCCAGGGATTACTTTGCAATCTTTGCAACACAATCGATCTCTTCTCCTCAACGCAAAGTAATCTATCTGTGTTCTAGTTGAGCCACTCTTATAAGTAATTAAATGCTCCTCCCTCTTCTTAAAAAGAGTGTTTGCTATGAAAAGATCATATGCAGTTACAAAATCCAGAATGACTTTTCTCTCTTCGTTTCTATCCCCAAAACCATGTCCTCCATGCACACTTGCATACCCTGAAACATCTTTTCCCACATGTCCATTAAGATTTCCACCTATGCAAACCATCTCTCTTTGTGGGATTCCTTGTAAAATCTTATCCAGATCCTCCCAAAAAGGTTGTTTAGTCCTATCATCTAAACCAATTTGCGGTGCATAAACTGAGATGATATTCAGAATTTCTTCTTCAAGCACCAACTTTAGCAAAATAATCCGATCCCCAAATCTTTGCACCTCAACCACACAATCCTTCAAATCTTTATGAACAACCACTCCAACACCGTTTCTGCCCTTATCTTTACCTGAATACCAAAGTTTAAAGCATGTCTTCTCGATCTCCCTTACTTTCTCTCTAACCCATTTAGTCTCTTGTAGACATAATATATGAATCTTCCTTCTTTCCATTGTATCCACTATCTCCATCAATTTTCCAGTTAAAGTACCGATATTCCAACTACCAATCCGTAACTTCCTTTGCAATCTCTTTTGGACTAACTTCTTTACTCGCATGCGTCCATTATGCGAGAACCCTTGCAAATTTTGGACTGCATCCGGGCGGTGATGCAGCGGAACTAGTTTATTTACCCGCATGCGTTCCTCATGCGAGAACCCTTGCAAATTTTGAACTACATCCAGGCTGCGATGTAGCGATCCTTGCCAATTTTTCATTGCATTCGGGCGATGCAACGCGTCGCAAGTAGGGAACGCCCCAACGAAATCTGTATGTTTGCTTAAATCCATGTTTAAAGGATCCGAACGGTTTCGAGATAAATTCATAAATAGTGTTCTTAGAAGAACTTTAAGAACACTATTTACGAATTTATCTCTCCTGCGCTGGCTGTCGGCTACCTAACGCGCAACCCTCCTCATTTACCCGGGCTTGGGACCAGCCATGGCTGAGTTAAAAACCATAAAAAAATTTAAAAAATATAAAAATCCACCAAAAATAGTTTATTTCTTTTTATTTTTGAATCCTGATTACTTTGTAGGTTTACCATACCGTGCTCTTTGTGTTCGACCTTGGTAGCTATACCGGGTAAAATAAAATAGCGAGACTGCTATTTGATTTGCTTGCTTGATTTTTATGTTGGTGGTCTTTGTTTTCTTGATTGAGTCCGATCTGAGATGTTGAGGTCGCAATGGCCATTGATGCCTTTTTACCTTAGTCGCTCGGGTCGCTCATCAGTATGGCGCCGTTGCCGGGGAGCACGGCTTAGTAGTCGGCTTTTCTTTTTCGTTTTCTTTTATTTGTTTTCTTTTTATTTTTGTTTTGTTTTTGCTTTTATTTTTATTTGTGTTTTTATTTCTTTTCTTTATTTTTGTTTTTATTTTTGCATTTATTTTTATTTTATTTTATTTTGCATTTTTATAATAATCGTGGACTAACACATTTCTGTTTGATTTTCTTGTGAGGGCCTGAAGATCAAGGGCGGCTTTCTTCGGGAGGCTGACACACCCGCGAGATTCGGAGACGGCTCTTTTCTGCATAGGTCCGTAGGAGAGCGCGAGAGAGGAGAGCAAGAGTGTGGAGAGTTTAGCTTAGGCTTCGCTTAGTTTTTATTTCTGCATTATATTATTGTAATAATATAGGACCAGGACACTCAGAGACTCTCTATTAGACTTGGTGATTGCTCGGGGTCTGTTTCATCGAGCACCGGTGTGCTCGGGGGACCTCACCGCGGTTTTCACCGGTTTTGTATTTATAGTTTTTATTTTCTTTGATTCTCGAAATTTTAGCCTTAGCTTAGGATTTTCTCTTGCCTTGTGACGTAATTATTAAGGCCCAACCCTAATTACTTTTCTGCACCTATAGATCGTAAATGGATCTTATTAATTAAGTCACTAATAAAAAGCTAACCTGGTCACTTGAGGGGTCACGTGCTGCTAGATGCCGTATACAGCGCTGGTAGGATCCGTTGTGGCGGACACCGATCGGCATCAGAGACCGGACCCCGACCCCTCTCGTTGACCTGTTAGCCATTGTGCTTCACGTGTAGAAACTATTCGCTTAAGGCCGATTTCCTCGTTGCATCATATAGATAGGTTTTATTTTGTCATTTCAATTACGCACGGATCACTTTGCATGTAGAGTGCTGGAGGCAAGGTACGCATTTCTTACTCAGCATGCATCATCGTGTTTAGTCGTGCATCGGCTTTTTCGCTTTCTCCCCCTATTTTTGGACTTATAAATAATCAGGAGAACCGAAAAATTCGTTAGGCATTATTTGATTTTGAAAAATATCTAAAAACAAAAACCATAAAATTGAGATTGTTTAATCAAACTTGATCTTAAAAGACATTGACTTAATAACTTGTCTTCGGAGAGCAATCCCCTCCTTGTATGGTTTAGATGAGAGAGAGAGTGACCTGCACTCTAGGCTAGAGCCACATCTGACCCTTCTTCAGACTACTGGTTTGAGTTAGTCATTCTCCAGTGAGGATCGCTCTGGTCTCCGGTAAAGCAGGCCACGATATCCTTAACAGAGCGAGTCGATCGGGTAGCTGGTAAACGATCCGCGACTTGTACTGACTGGGAAAGATCTAGCTTGGGATCGGGACAGTCTCCTGGGGACGTTGGATTCCCAACAGCTCGCTTAATCGCTCTGAAAGACTGTTTGATCACCTAATAAAAATTGACAAGATAAAAGATCGAACCTTCATGGTCATCAGCTCTGCGTGCATAGGTGAATCGATGGTTTTGCTTGATTGATCTTGTTTGCTATTCAGATCTCATCCGCCTTACTCGTCAGATCAAGATGATGGGTCGGAGATCCCTTAGGCAACCTCTGGCTGCACCGCTTTTGAGCACTCCGGTCCGCTCATCTAGGTTGATTCGCGAGAGCCGAGACTCGCTCTCTGAACCCGAGTACAACATCTTGTTCCCCCTCGACCACCCTTCTACCAGTCCTGAGGTGCCTGATCAGAGACAACAACAGCCAGTTGATTTATTAGCACCTGAGTTTGGGTCTTTTGCCTTTGCAGAGACCATAGCCAGCAGCGAGGAGCGCACCGATGGTCCTGGAGGAGAGCAGACATACGTGATGGACCGGGGTGCGATCAACAACACCCTATTAGCCTCCCTTGAGACGATGCATCGACAGATCTGGGATCAGGGAGCTTTCATGGTAGATATGCGCCGGGAGATGGAGCCGTTGCGAGCAGACAGAGAGCAGCGTAGACCTGGAGGAGGAGATGGACTAGATGACCGACAGCCTGAGGAGCATCCTGTACAGCCAACAGCAGCCGCAAGACCGATGAGGGAATTGCACAACCCTGGTGCAACTCTCAGCCACAGATGGATAGTGTTGTCGGCTATTTTGGGAGATTTCAAGCTCCCACCTCAGACGATCTAGCTTCTTCCCCGCTTCCACTAACTCGCCACCGAGGAGCCGCACCTTCATCTTCAGGAGTTTGAGATGATATGCAGTACTGTCCACGATCGCCTCGTAGATAAGGACACCATCAGGATAATGGCCTTCCCTTTCTCCCTCGTCGACAGAGCAGCCAACTGGCTGAAGCATTTAGGGAGATTCGTCACTACAAGGGAACAGCTCCGGAACGAGTATCTCAACAAGTATTATCCACTCGACCGGACCAATGCAGCCAGAGCCCTGATCAGTAATTTATCCATGCTTCCCAATGAGCAGTTTCACGAGGCATGGGATCGCTTCAGGGAGCTATGAGGAGATGGTTGAGAACTACACGGTTATGTCCCAGACCCGACTCTACACTTAGGGGAAGCCCATGCCACAGGCCGTGTCCTATCAGAGGATAGCACGGGTCGATATCGGTCCTTCTACATCATCAGCGGCAATAGCATAGGCAGAGTCGACAGTCGCTGATATGGGGATCATCAGTGAGAAGCTGGACTGGATCGAGTTGATCAAGAAGAAGCAGTGTTGGGGCATGACACAGATCGATCAAATGACACAGACGTTGAGTGACCCGAAGACCCAGATCATGTGTCTCCAGGAGGCACAGACGGCTTCTCAGCCCCGTCTCAGGTCACGTGCAGACATCGGCAGCAGTAGCAGCTCGACCCAGCCCTCTGCCAAGTACCAACAGGTTCACCACGTTCAGGTGGAGCTGTTCCAGTAGCCGCATCAGCAGTACATTCAGCCGCCACCATCTCAGGACAGTCAGATGGTAGTATATCAATCGGACCGGCCCTTGGCAGTACTCCCCCACCCACCTACGAGTAGGAGCCGTCGATGGATGTCAACGGGATATGGTATGACCGACCTCAGCCTAGGATCTGATGAGATCATCTCGGATTCTGTTGGTCAACCAGAGGTACCAGTTCCCAGCAACAACCTCCAGTTCAGAGTGGCCAGTACGGCCAGCAGCGAGAGCAGCACCGACAGCCCCAGTTCCCACCACACTAGCATCAGCCACATCCACAACAGTCTTACCAGCAACATGGTCCTCATCCCTATCAGTAGGGACAATCTTGGAGGCAGCAGCAACCTCAGCAGTATCACTCTCAACCCCAGTATCCCTCTCACTTCCAGCAGCAGCAACCTCACTTCCAAAGAGGCCACCCGTCAGGTTCTCATGGGCCCGCCTATGAGAACCCCGCCTTAGATGATTTATCCCGCCTCATCTCCGACCAACAACCTTCCGACGGGAGATGGATGAGTTCCGTCATGAGATGAGAGAGATCATCAAAGGAAAGGCCACCATCCCTGCCCAGATTGAGCCAAACCCGAACAACCTCAAGAGGAAGTCTGAGCAGGTAGAGTTTACAGAGGTTATCACTCCAAGTGATTCACTTGGTGATATTTCCGCATACATATTTGATGCTGACTTTGTTACACTTAGGAGCGGTAGGATGCCAACCGATGGTGCCTTGTCTGAGCGACGACCACATGCAGCTTCAGGATCACCAGACGAGGAGGAGAGCGGTGCTGATGCCGCTCGTGATGATGATGATGGTGGTGCTGATGCCACCAAGGATGTTGATCCGGCTGATGGTACCGAGGCCATCACTTCACCAGATGGAGGAGGTGGTACTGATACCACTAGAGTTGTTGAGCCAGAGCGCGGTACTGATGCCACGAGTCCAGATGCCGAGGGTGGTACTGATGCCACCATTTCCATTCCTATTGCATTTCCTGCTATTCATATATCTCAGGACTATTCTGATAAAAAAGGAAAGGGTTTGTCATTTGCGATTCCATCCGTGTTACTTGATGATTTATGTATGGATTCTACTTTGCCACAGCAGCATAGACCCGATCCTAGCCCTTCATCTAAGAAGGGCCCAACCGTCCCCTTTCCCCAAGCACTCCGCTTGGCTAAGGGGCCTAAAAATGAAAATCCAAAAAAATCACACCAGCTAGAGTTCAGCCATCATATGATGGATAAATTTCACATACGGCTGACTCTACAGGAGGCCTTGGAGAACATCCCCCTCTTCCAAAGGAACCTTAGAGATAGGACTACTATTTGCAGGAAGAGGAGGAACCACTAGTCAAAGATCCATGTGCTCACTCACGTCACTTGCTTCGCCATCTAGAACCGTCTGCCAACCACGAGGCCAGATGCATGAGCTCCCTATGTCAGATGTCATATTCATGAGCAGAGGTTCGATCAGACTCTATTAGACAACGGTTCGTCTATCAACCTACTTCTGACAGCCTTACTCGACCGATTCGAGTTTGGCCCTTTACGACAGAGCAAGGTGATCCTTCAGTTTGCTGATCGATCTGTCAAGAGGCCGAAGGGGTTGCTGAAGGACATTGTCGTCACGATTCAGGGCCTGAAATTCTCCGTGGACTTCGTTGTGTTGGACATGGATTTATCCCTGAGTTCGTGACCGATACCCCCATCATTTTAGGACGCTCGTTCTTGGCCACAGCCAAGGCAGTGTCTGATCATGATAGCGGGAAGGTATACTTTGACGTCGAGGGCGATAGTATACAAATAGAGACAATCGAGGAGACTAGAGCCATAGATTCAACTTGCTCAGAGCCACTCACAGATTCAGAGCAGATGACAGAGGCAGAGCGAGACATCCACCAGGACTGTGATTTTGTGATTACAGATGATGAGGCAGTTTGGTCCGACCCAGTTTTATGAGCCATCCTCTCACCTTCAGAGTCCGCTGATGCACAGATTCTAGCAGAGGAGAGCTTGGAAAGCACATTCCTGGTACATGATACATTTCAGGCAGCAGATCATGTTCTCGATAGCGAGGCAGTTGATTTTTGTGATTTAGATCCCTCGGAGTCAGACATAGATTGGGCAGAGTTTGATGATATGATTCCTTGTCTGATGTCCACAGAGCCAACAACTAGGGTGGAGGCTCATCCCATTCAGAGCAAAGACATACCAGCAGAGCAGTCTTCACTAGATTCTGATTTTCAGTGAGAGTTCTCATTCTCCCATGCAGATTTGGTCGCATTCACTCAGACTTTTCAGAGGCCAGATCCGACAGCACCCAGTTGTCCAGAGCTGAAGCCCTTGCCGTCATCGCTGAAGTATAGGCTCCTTGCGGGTGAGCATGAGATGCACCCAGTCATTATCTCAACAGATTTGACTGGAGAACAAGAATCTCGTTTGATGGAGGTTCTTGAAAAGAACCGCAAGGCGATAGGATGAAGCGTAGCCGATCTCCAGGGGACAAGTCCGGCCTTGTGCTCCCACCATATCTATCTTGAAGAGGACACGAAGCCGTCGCGTGAGTTCCAGCGGCGGCTGAACCTGAACCTTCGAGAGGTTGTCATGAAGGAGATCTTGAAATGGTGGAGCATCGATTTTATCTATCCCATCTTCGACTCCAAGTGGGTCAGTCCGTTACATGTGGTGCCCAAGAAGACGGGCATCACTACAGTTGTTAGTGAGTCTGGAGAGGAGATCACTACCCGGGTACCCACTTCTTGGAGGGTTTGTGTGGACTACAGACGATTGAACCAGGCCACCAAGAAGGATCATTTCCCGCTGCCTTTTATTAATCGGATTATAGAGAGGCTAGCAGGGAAGAGTCATTACTGCTTTCTGAACGGGTACTCCGGATACAATCAGGCAGCCATTACGCCCGAAGACCAGGACAAGACCACATTCACCTGTCCCTTTGGGACATATGCTTTCAGACGGATGCCCTTTGGTCTATGTAACGCCCCGATGACATTACAAAGATGCATGTTGTCCATCTTTTCGGACATGGTGGGTGAGTGCTTGGAGGTCTTCATGGACGACGTTTCGGTCTATGACGATGGGTTTGATGCTTGTCTTGATTGCCTAGACCGCGTCCTTCAGTGATGCATTGAGGTCCATCTTGTGCTTTCTTGGGAGAAGAGTCACTTCATGGTGACTCAAGGGATGGTGGTTGGCCATATCATCTCCAACAGGGGCATGGAGGTTGATCCGGCCAAGGTGGATATCATTAGGAAACTCAGTCCATCGTCCAACTTGCGACAGTTACAGTCTTTTCTGGGGCATGTCGGTTTCTACCGATGATTCATTCATGATTTCAGATAGGATTGCCTGGTCGTTGACTGATTTGCTGACGAAAGACACCGAGTTCATTGTGGATGATAAGCGTCTAGCGTCATTTGAGACTCTCAAGAGTCTAGTTGTTGAGGCTCCTGTCCTCCAGCCGCCGGATTGATCTCTCCCATTCGAGATCATGACGGATGCCTCTGATTTTGCCGTAGGGGTCGTGCTGGGACAGAGGAGGGATGGTGTACCATTTGCCATTCACAACGCTAGCCGTGCTTTGGATTTCGCTCAGCGGAACTACACCGTCACTGAGAAGGAGATGCTAGCCGTATTATTTGCCCTAGATAAGTTCAGATCGTACATCATTGGATCTAAGGTGACCATTTTCACAGATCACACCGCCATCAGGTACCTCATGGCCAAGAAGGATGCCAAAGCGAGATTGACTAGATGGATCCTTCTACTCCAGGAGTTTGATATAGAGATTAAGGACAAGCCTGGAGTCAAGAATGTGGTGGTGGATCATCTCTCCCGATTAGAGCATCTTGAGGATTATGAGCAGATTGAGCCTATTTATGAGACCTTCCCAGATGAGGTGATCCTTGCTATCACTCTCTCCCTTGTGTACGCCGACATTGTGAACTATCTTGTCGCCAAGAAAGTTCCACAAGGTTGGCCTAGACAGCGACTTGAGACCTTCCTAGCGAAGGCCAAGTTCTACCATTGGGAGGATCCCGTCTTTTATCATAAAGGAGGGCATAGCATCTGGCATCGATGCATTCCTCAAGAGGAGCACCATAGCGTCCTCACTTACTGCCACAAGCTTGAGGCAGGAGGTCATCACTCTGTGAGGAGAACGACACAGAAAGTGCTCCAATCCGGCCTATGGTGGCCTACCCTCTTCAAGGATTCTGATGAGTTCGTGAAGAGGTGTACTGACTGTCAGAGGATGGGCACTTGTGGATAGGGTGATATGATGCCGATGCAGTCCATTCACTTCTGCGAGGTTTTTGACGCGTGGGGCATCGATTTCATGGGTCCATTCCCTAAGAGTCAGGGATTCGATCGAGTACATTCTGTTGGCCGTGGATTATGTGAGTCGTTGGGTTGAGGCCATCCCCGCCCGAACTGCATATGCCAGGACTGTATGCAAATTTTTAAGGAAGAATATCATTTCACGGTTCAGAGTGCTTAGAGTATTGATATCTGACGGGGGGTCTCATTTCGTCAACGACAAGGTAAAGGTCCTTGCTAACGAGTTCAGCATTGACCATCGAGTAGCCACACCATAGCATCCTCAGACCAACGGTCGTGCTGAAGTATCGAACATGGAGATCAAGACTATTTTACAGAAGGTCGTCTGCCTTGACCGAAAGGATTGGTCACAGCTTTTGGACTCAGTCTTGTGGGCATATCGGACTTCCTTCAAGACGCCTTTGGGTACATCTCCCTTTCACCTCGTTTATGGCAAGTCCTGCCATTTACTAGTTGCGTTGAGACATAGGTCACTTTGGGGATTCACTGATATACTTTTGGATCTAATGAGTGTAGGAGACCAAAGGAGGGCAGAGTTGGCAGCCCTGGAGGAGCTTAGAGATGCAGCCTTTTCGAGCAGCCTACAGTATAAGGAGAGAGTGAAGGAGTGGTATGATTCTCATATCAGCCATAAGCAGTTTGAGCTAGGACAGAGAGTATGGTTGTTCGATGCTAGGCTTCGTTTATTTCTAGGGAAGTTGCAGAGCAAATGGAAGGGACCATACCTGGTCCGAAAGGTACTTGACAATGAAAGCATTGACATATCAGAGTTGTCATCCGAGTCTACCTTTCGTGCCAACGGGCAGCGGCTCAAACCATATCTAGATCATGAGCCACTGGTCGTCGACATCGCCCCTATTCATTTTGCGTGAGATGCGGTCTCTTGACTCACATCTATTTCATCTCGTGCCTGATTATCACTGTCTTCCAACTTATATAGATCCAGATGTCCATATCACACTATTCTTCAGTCCAACACCCCATTTGCATCTTTGATTATGTTATACTTAGGGTGCACTTTACCCTAAGTATAGGGGAGATGTAAAACTTTTGATTTTCTTTTGATTCTTTTCTACCTCTGTTTTGCTGCCTATACTTAGGGGTATTTTACCCTAAGTATAGGGGAAGTAGAACCTGTACATCATTCCACTCGGATTTCCCTTTGTGTACAACCTACTATACTTAGGATTACTTGATCCTAAGTATAGGGGGAAACCCCGAGATTCATTTCCATTCTATTCTTTATTCGTCTTTGTAGTATAGTTTTCCTTTTCACTTCCCTATACTAAGCACGAGTTATGTCTTCTTCACCGCTCTTGATTCACTCCGAGGACATCGTTCGAGCTAAGTATAGGGGGTGTAGTATATATTTCATATATACTTTAGCCATAACTCGTACTTTGTGTGAGTATGTTAATAAATAAAATGGATAAAATCCGTAAAAATCCATAAAAATTTTAGAATTTTTCTTGTACATAAAATTCTTTATTGCACATACATAGCTATTTATAAAATTATTTTTGTAAAAATGTTTGTAAAAATGTTTTGTGTAAAGATTTTGTAAATATTTTGATATCAAAATTATGTATATAGTACAAATTCTTTGTAAAATGTTTGAAAAACAATAAGTTTGCAAAAAATCCTTTTGTAAATGTGCGTAAATATTTTGCAAAACTTCTGCATTCATGCATACATCCATGTTTTCAAACATTTTCAAAAATTTGTACAAATTGTATTTTTGTAAATATATGTATAGTTTTTTTCTTAATCATAGTTGACATTTAAACTAGCCTGGAATTAAATTGAAAAATGCAGCTTGGTTAAGATCTTAATCCACCTAATTCTAAGAGGAACTTTATAGGGCTTAGGGTTAAGACTTTTCAGGTCAATGGTGTCTTAATTCTTTGAGTCCACTAGGCTATGATCATATGTCATCTTGATGAGCCTAAGTAGAACACTTAACAACACACACATGACTCTCACAGACAATGGCTTTATTTGTACCAGCACTTTACACCTAGCTCTCTACGGATGAGGTGGTGAGGAGGCAATCTTCTTTGACTTGGGGTAGCATATGAGGGTAATACTTCTAGGCGGAACCTCTCTTCTTCTTTTAGTGAAGGAAGTGCATCTCAACATGGTCTGGTAGCAATGAGGTCTAAAGACAGGAGTTGTGAGTTGCGATAAAGCTTTAAAAGAGGGATAGTCTACTGGTTCAAGAGGAAAAACTCCTTATGTATATATGCTGCACCATGTAGATATGTTGTACATATGCACATCGAAAAAAAATGTGCAAGAAGAAAAACTCCAAAAAAGTGGTGGGTCTGATAGAAAATGAAATACCCACCAGAGTGTATATGGTCAAATAAAGCAAAGTTTATGTTACCCATGTCCATCTCATGAAGCTTGCAACAGGGAGACTTAGCTACACTGGTTGAGCTCCCAAGGATACATGGCTACACTGGCCATGGTCCATTCTCTTCTTCCTCCTCTTCTTGAGCCGGTTGAACTTGAACTTAGAAGGGAATACCTCGCTCCTCAAGGAAAGAGTTTCCAGACTAGGGTATTAGAGTTACCTTGTTGAGGGGGGTTGCCACTTTACCATTTCTGAGGTGGGGAGCTACCTATCACTTACACAGTACAAGAAAAGATTCATGGTCATCATAATTTGTGTATGTAGACTTGTTCTGATCTGGATTGTTGAGGAGTCTTGACTATAGATTAGTAGAACTTAGAGGCTGAGTTTTAAACCTAAGTCCAAATAAGGTTCCGACAAATTAATAATCCAAAGATCTGAATGAGCTCCATACTTCAATTTAACGAAGATAAACTTAATAATCAACCTTGATTCATCTTCTTCTTCTTTTTCTTTCTCTTTTCACTTCTTTTTCAAATAAGTGTTTGCTAAGGGACTAGCAAAAGTAAAGTATAGGGGGTGATGAATACTCATTCATCACTCTTTATTCTTTTATTTTAGCTATTTATCTTGGCAAAACATCATGCATATAGCTGTAAATACAATAAATTATCAAGAAGCATGCATTTGTTAAATATAAATAATTAGCATGTATTTGTGCAAAAATAAAAGAATAAAGAAAAAGAAGGAAATATTTAGAATAAATATTGAGTGACCTAATCCCAAGAGAGGGCCCAATATGGGCCTGATCGCCAAATAAAATAAGTAGAGAGAGATAAGGCCATTCAACCTTGTGATATTCCTTCTTTTATGTATATATTTTATTTTCACAAAAATAAAAATAAAAATGTGTTTATATTACCATGTATATATTTCTAAAAATAAAATCAAAATTTAAAAAAATAAAATTAAAGTAAAAATAAAATTCTCTATAGCCCCTTGTACATAGCACATGTATATATGTATCATACTCATATTTATTTTACACTTGTAAATAGCCAATAAAAATAAAATAAAAATTATTTTATACTCTAAATAATATGTTGTAAATAAATAAAATATAATATTAGGGTATTTGTACAAAACTAATAAAATAAAAATAATTATATAAAATACATAGGTATTTTATACTTGTATATAATATAATATATTGTATATACCTTAAATTATTTTTCATAAAAATAAATAAAAATCACTAAAAATAATTTGGAAAATAAGGGACATTTTTTTATTTTGAAAATATTTTAAAATAAAATCATTTTCTATTTTTAAATTATTTTACAAATAATTTTGACCAAGGAATTTTCTGATTGGTCCAGGAGGGATGTTGACCCCGGTCAACTCCCCCTCCCGGACCCTCTCGTCGCCCGGATCCGGTTTGAGCCCCATTTCTCGTAATTTTCCTGATCGGATCCCTCCATCTTTTGCTCTGATTCCTTCGCCCGATCCTTCCCTTTGGATCCACGACCCTCGCAGATCCCTAGGGAAGGACGGATCTTCCTTGGATCGCGCACTCCATCCGATTCTTCTTGGCCACTTGGGAACGCATATAAAAGATTCATTCCTCTCCCCAGTCCCCCAGCTCACACTGCACACCTTCCTTCTACCCTAGAAACCTTCCCCTTGGTGACAACAATCGGAGAAGCCCTTTGGTAGTCGGAAAGAGCTGCTGCAGCCGACGCTCGCTTCACATGGTCGGAGATCCGCCGCGTTGAGCCTCCCCGCCTTCCGCAGCATGGTTGAGGCAACCACCCACCTCGACTTCATCCCCTGGAGCTCAGGATCTTGTTAGGACCAACAGGTATACCTCGTTTCGATCCTAGTCCCTTATATCTTGAATCTTTCATCTGCCCTCTGCCGGCTTCGACCCGACGGTCGGAGCTCCATCAGTCACCTATATCCGTTCCGATCGACTCCCCCATTCATCGTCATCCTTCCCCCGCAGCCTGTCACCCTAGACTTGGCTTGGATAGCCAAGATTAGGATCAAAGTTCCTCTGTCGCTTTGCCGGAAGTTCAACCTCCATTCGCCGCCGCTTTCTGTTGATTTAGGTCAAATAACCTTGGCCGGAGCACGCCTCCGAGCAGAAGCTTTACCCTGCAGGTCTAGTCGCGTGTGGAGATACCCCAGATCACCTCAACCCAGCTTTGCCGGAGCTATTCCAGGTCACAGCCACCTTCCCGGAGATCCGACCGGTGGATACTCCATCTGACCCCGCCACCCGACGCGGAGGGGTCTTGCGAGTCGAGCCGCGCTGTCTGATCGTTCATCGGACGCCTGGATTACCGCCAGTTCTCCGGCGAACTTCGCCCAGACGGAGTTCATCCAGCATCCTCCTCCACCGTCGGATCATCGCCAGTCGCCAGTTCATATCCGAGCCGTCCATCGCCTGCGCTTGCCAGGTTGTTAGATGTGACATCTAATGACCCGTACGCCCCACGTTCACCTCTTCGTCAGGCTGTTGGATCCGCTAGGTGTCAGTGCCAGAGCCGCACATCGCCAGCCATTCAGAGCGCGCCACCTGTCACCGCACGTGACCCGCACGCCATGCCTGGGTAATTTGCTCCATTTACCTTGCATTTATTTCTTTTTATAGTTTAGACTGTAAAATAAAAAGTATATTGTGGACTATTTGCATCTGTACCCTTGGAGCTTCTGATATTTACAATTTAGTCCTTCCTTTGTGGTTGCACGTGCATCATCACGTGTCTTTCTGGGATATTTGCATATATAGCCCTGGGTTTAGTGGATGTTACGCTTTGATATTTTAGTTTCAATATTTGCACTTATACCCATGTGCGTGGTGTTTTGGACATGTGCTGAAATTGTGTAAAAATTATAGTAGGCCCCTTAGACTTTTGATGCGTGTTCTGATTCAGTCCCTGGAAGTTATTTTCTTTGCATCTAAGTCCATGTGTGTTGTGTCTCTTTGATTGATTTTAATAAAGAGCAAATCTCGTCCAAAAATCGTGAAATTTTGACACATGGCTCCTTCCATGTTGTAGGAATTTCCACGAATTTTTGGGTTCATTTTGTTTTTGTTTGTTATTTTTAAAAATTCAAAAACCGTAAAAATTGCTTCTTTCTAGTTTTAAAAATCAACTAAAAATATTAAAAACCCTCTAAAAAATCTAAAAAAATCAATGTTTGTTTATTTTAGTGTGTTTTTACTTCTATCAAATTTTCATTGCATTTGGATTTATAAAAACCCTAAAAATTGAAAAAACGCTAAAAAACTTAGAAAAATCATTAAAAATTCTTAAAAATTCAAAAAAAAATGCATTTTCAGTTTCTGTAGTTAGATTTTTATTTTTAGTTTATTAAAAAAATATTGCTTGACTTTTATAGGCTATTTAAGTTTCTTTAAATAGCCTTTAGATTCTAGTTGCACATTGTTTTGCATTTTTAGCCTTATTTCATTTTTAGAAAATTAACTAAAAATCAAAAAAATCCAAGAAAAATACCAAAAACACTTGAATATTTATAAAAACCAAAAATATTTTTATTTTGATTTTCTGATCATTTTTGGTGTCTTAAATAATTGATTGATTGTGTCTTTTTCATTGCTTTTATTCCTGCTCTTATTTTAAAAACCATAAAAACAATTTAAAAAATATATAAAAAACAATCAAAAATAGTTTATTTCTTTTTATTTTTGAATCCTGACTAATTCGTAGGTTTACCGTACCGTGCTCCTTGTGTTCGACCCTGGTAGCTATACCATGTAAAATAAAATAGCGAGATCGCTATTTGATTTGCTTGCTTGATTTTTTATACTGGTGGTCTTTGTTTTCTTGATTGAGTCCGATCCGAGAGGGTTGAGGTTGCAACGACCATTGATACTTTTTTACCTTAGTCGCTCGGGTCGCTCATCAACAGTCTACTTTTATACGCTTGGTCCTCTCATGGAAGTCTGGGTTGTTGGTAATGAAGAGTGCAACTTGGTTGTTGCATTGGAGGTGCATGTGAAGAGGAGGCACCTCAACTACTAGGTCAATAAGAACCGATCTAACTCGCATCATTTATATGCTAGCATGTACCATGGCTCCGTACTCTGATTCTGCAAGCACTGTCTGCTTCTTGCTCTTCCATGACACCAATGAACTCCCTATGAACGCTACAAAGTCAGAGGTAGACTTCATGTACTTGGGACAGCTCGCATAATCTGCATCTGTACAAGCTTTAAAGGCAAGGAATGTCCCTCTGCTAAATAGAAGACCGGTGCCAGGTGAGGTCTTCAAATACCTCAAAATCATATGGACTTGCATCCATATGTGCATGTCTAGGCTTCTCCACGAGCTGACTCACTTTGCTTACTACAAAGGATATATATGGCCTAGTGAAGGTTACGTATAATAGGATCTTCCCAACAAGCTCGTTGTATATCCTTTTGTCTACCTCCTTAGTGTCATCATTATACAACTTCATGCTTAGGTCCATGGAAGTAGTGGTTGGCCTGCAATCTGTCATGCCTGACTAAGAGATAAGATCTGTAATGTAATTCCTTTGGGTCATCACAAGACCTCACTAATTCCTGGCAAACTCCAGTCCAAGGAAGTAACATACACTACCAAGGTCCTTGGTTACAAATTACTGACCTAGGAAATCCTTAGCAGCATGGATGCCCTGCTCATCATCCCACGTAACTATCGTATCATCAACATAAACAAGTACGACAACTGTAACTCTCTGACACCTTTGATATGTAGAACAAATACGTCTCTACTTCCACAGAGCAATAGGCACATCAAAATCACCTTCCTCCTCCTGAATATGTAAACTACCCTCTTGAGAGGGCACTTGCTAGTCCTGTACAGAATCTTGTTGCATCGACAAATCACGAATACCATCAATAGAAACAATGTGCACATTACATACATGGAGCGTACAGATGATGGGGAAGACCCATGAGCAGGGGAACAATGTGAGACCTGCGAGTAAATACACGTGGCGAAAACTGAATAAGGTACTGAGTGGTGGTCTAAGGGCAACCACAGGAGCAGGAGTAGGTATTGGAGGAGGTGGTGGTGGAGGTAGTGGAGGTAGAGTAGGTATTGGAGGTGGTGCAAGCGTAGGAGGCATGAAAACCTCATCTCCCGAGTCTGATGGAGTCAACCTTTCACATGTAGGAGAGAAATACATAACAGACTCAAAGAATGTGACATCAACACTGATAAAGAACTTCCATCATAGCAGATTAAAATAGTGGTACCCTTTTTAGGTACGAAAGTAACTTACAAAGACACACTTTACAGCTCTAGGGGAGAGCTTGTCACGACCATGCATTAGATTGTGAACAAAGGTCATAGAGCCAAACACTAGGGCATAAGGGAGAACAAGTCCTTGGAAAATGCAATCAAGAAAGGGGCCTCTTCTCCTAAAACGGAAGATGAAATGTTGTTCACCAAATAGCAAGCTATAAGGACTTCATCATCCCATAAAGAGTGAGGTGTACAACTCTAGATCAAAAGGGTCCATGTCACATCAAGTAAATGAAGGTGTTTATAAACAACAACACCGTTCTACTTGGATGTGTAGGTACATGAGGTCTGGTGTACAATGCTAAGAGATATGAAGAAATCAGATAGCTGTAAAGTGCAGAACTCTAAGGCATTGTTAGAGCGTAAAAACTTGACAATAGCAGAAAAAATGTTCTTTATTTCATTGAGAAATGATTAACGATAGACCCGGCCTTAGACTTGTTTTCTAACGGAAAGAGTGAAGAAAGTCTAGAGTAGTCATCCTCAATAACAAGATAAAAATGGTGTCTCTGGTGATCAAGAACACAATTGAGACCCCGAATATCTAAGTGAGAAAGCTCAAATAACTTATTATTGCTACGACTCTGACGACTAGGGAATGAAGAGCGGTGATGCTTCCCAAACTAGCAAGCCTCACACTAGAAGGAAGATCACATGGAAATCTGTGGGAGGACATGACACAGCTTCTGCAGAGGAAGGTGACCAAAATGAAGATACCACAAGTACGAAGAGACTGGTCCAGTAGGAATAGTAGAGGCACCATCATGAGGAGGCTAGACCAGTCTGTAGAGTCCTCGTTGCTCATGGCCATATCCAATCACCATGCACGTAAGTATGTCCTGAAACACAAGAGAAGAGGGGTCTAAACGGCACGACGATGCAGATGCTTCGTGATCTGACTAATAGAAAGCATATTCATATGAAAGTCAGGAGCATATAAAACATTCTATAATCGCATAGATGGCTTTAAATGCACCTCCCCCAGTCCAGTGTTGGGTAAGTAAACCCCGAATGATGACCTATCTACCAAGGGGTATAGATCTGTAAGAACTGAGCCGTGCTCTGTCTCCACATGAACAATGAGAAGCACCAGAGTCCATGATTTACTGTGTCATATCTGCCTTGCTACAATGGTTAAAGCATATGCTATATCTGAGGAGCTCGAAGAGGCTTTAGCAACGGTTGCAACATCTGGGGAACCTATAGTGGTGTCGGTAGCATGAGTCATTTTCTTCCTCAGAAGGGAAACAATATCATTAAGGTGTGAATCTGCATGAGGAGTCGAACTGTCTGGGGGCTCAATCTGCTCAGCCACATGAGCAAATGCGGTGATCCATGCTTCTAATGGCATGTATCCTCAAAGTGGTTTGGACAACAAAAAAAGGTGCAGGAGAGACACTGATGTTCACCTCCTCTGCCATGGGGCCACACCCTATGAATTGGGTAGAACCTCATTTGCTGTGAGATGCAACCATCGTTGAGGAGGTCTGGGTGGTGCTAGTAGACGGGATAAGAAGCCTACTAAGGCGGTTGTAGGTCTCCTCCATGGGAGGTATGGTCTCACCTGTAAGAAGCTATGTGTTTGCGGCCTCAGACTCTAGGTCCAAGGATGCCAAGAAAACGCCAACCATCATGGAGTTCATGTATGCCATTTGCTGCTCCGTAGAAGTGGCAACATGCATGAAGCTGTGAAGCTTCTCAAAACATGCCACGAAGCGAAGATTAAAGTGTATGCAAAGGGTGGTCATTCTACTTGACCATATATATCAAACTGTAGCTGAAGAATCATGGCACCTCGTTCTTCGCTTGGGCATACGTGGCAGCCAGAATATCCCACAATGCCTTGGCGGTGGGATGGTTTACAATATAGTTGATGACTCTGTGGTGAGTGTCCTTGAGAGCCAAATACACGTGCACATGTCATATTGATTCCACAAAGCATTGTCTCCAGACTTATCTGCTGACTCGGGCTTTGTCAGAATGTGATCCTTGTTATTGCACTACATAAGGGTCATAAACTGCATGGACTACAACTCATAATTGGTCACATCCATCTTCACGATGGGAGTCGGGCCCTTGAAGGCACTGGACGAAGAGCAGACATCACCCTTGTTCTTTGACATGATGAAAAAAAAGGCCGGATCAAAACTAGACTGAAGAAATAGGTTGATCCGAGCAAGTATACACGATCATATAGAGGATTAGTTATACGTGTAGACTTATAAAACCATCCCTGTCAATCCTCGATCCACCTAGCACTGGAAAAAGTGATTTATAGTTCTGAAATCACCTTTTTCGGACAAAATCAGGTCGTTTCAAAGTGCAGTCTGGCGATGGAAAGGAGAGAAATCGGCCATGGGGGCTACAACGACGTTTGTAAGGGGCTAAGGCAACATCTATGGGGCTCGTGGATGCTCTAGTGACGTCATTCGAAGGCCTAAAAGACGAAGGCTACAACACAATCATAGTAGCAACACAGTCGGGCGGTGTTGGTGTCGTTGTGGCCTCGAGAGTTGCACACATGTGTAGTGCAGTGATGCTAGTGATGCATGGTGGCACACAGAGGTACGTGTAGGTGCGGCAAGGCACGAAGGGCTGGCGAATGAGGTCTATAACACATGTGGGGTACGAGAACTATGGTCTAGGACCAACGCTATGATACATGTTGAGAGAAAAATTACATAAAGAAGACAGAAAGAATAGAGAATACTTAAAAGAATAAAAGATAACTAATATCTCTACAATATTCTTTTAAAATAAATGAACATGTGAATAATTATAAATGTTTATAGATGCAATGCGAATCTCTAAGTCATGTTAGGGAAGACGACAATCGACCAAGTCATACTTTTTTAAGAGTATTCTACACCATGAACCTTAAAAAAATTTAAAATTACCTTCTTGACCCCAAATTCATAACTATCATCTAAACCCACAAACTTGTTCTATTTTATACCATAAACCCTACCGTCAGTTCTAACTTATAAGAGAATGTGATCGACACTCCCTCTCATGTTTAGTCTCACGTGTATATGTGAATCTCATGGAGAGGCCATGCCAACTTGGAATCACATGTAGGAGTCGGAGGGCTTGGGCGACATCCTTTAGCGAGAGGCAGCACTACCTGGAGTTGGCTTCGGAAGCCATGTACAAGGGAGGCGACGAGAGGAGAAGCTTCATGGAGGAGTCAAGCGAGCACTACCACATGTAGATTACCGGTGCATGGTGAAGATTGTGTGGGAATGCATAAGACTTCCCATTGTTGCCAGGGGATATGGCATGGATGGGAGTCAGAGGCGTTGTGGTTCATTGTGACAAAAAGGGTGGCGCCTTGGAGTGGATGGCCAACGTCGGGGCACTGTGATCGATTGGCGGAGGTGCGAGGGGGATGCACACGAGATCTTCTCGGTCGTGAAAAAGAGTAGAACCCGTTGATTATGGTTCTCAATGAAGAAGCATCACCGCCCATGGTTTTCTAGGAAGGAGGAGTCATGTGAGGAGGTATGTTGCATGGAGAGATTTTGCTCCTGGATAGTTCACAATGATGGAAATCGCAATTGATTTCTTCCTGTTGGAGCATATCTTTTAGGCTGCTATGATTATTGTAGCGAGAAACTTTGGAATTCAGAAAAATAAGACTCTTTCGTCCAACATAAAAACAAAACTGCACCAGAAACTTTAATATCACAGGAAAATAAAAATTGAATCCCTAGATTAATTTAACTCAAAGCCGACTTGCTCTGATACCAAGTTGAAATAAATAAGCAGAATAAAATTGACAATCAAGAACAAGAACATAAAAATATAAAGAGAACAAGAACATAGAAATATAAAGTGCATGCTCGGATTTTACATGGAATCCTACTACGTGAGGGAGCGGGATGAAATCATGGGAGAAGGCCTCAAAGGACTGAATTTTCTATTTGTTTTTTGAATGTAACCTAGCTAGTGTTGATGGATTTGACTTGTATTGTTTGGTAGAAGGAAGGTATGCATTTATATATAGATTGTTTAATTTGTTTGCTTTGATTGATGCACACACAAAGACACTTGGTGTATAATGCAGGTCCAGGACTGATGAACTTACCATGTCCCCTCTTCTCATCCTCGTTGTGCCTTTGATGTTTGATGATGGAAGTTCTTAAATATGTGGATACCATTGGGATTCACCTTCTCTTTAACCATGTGGAATCATGCACTTCAAACTTTTTTGAGTTAGCCAGGTGAAATTGTTCATATATGCCGCAAAAGTATCATGCCTCTATGGTAAAATGATCATTTTATCAAAGGATGAATGGCACAAATGTCAAATCCGAAACCCTTCTCCCCAAAGAAATGAACACTTGGAAACGAGCTGACAATTTGGACAAGTTTAGTTCATTTGAATCTAACATATTACATGTATTTAGAAATCGTACAAATTTATGTCTCATGTGCATAAGAAAACAACCTAACAGGATGTACAATATTCAGACAGACTCTAGCAGGAATGATTCGAAAAATGGGAAGAGAATAAGGTAATGTAATCAGAGGTGAAGAATCAGAATGATGCTGGAAATTTCAATAGTTCACTCAGTGGCTCCAATGTATGCTAAGTCGTCAACTGTCGTTAGCATCTTTAGGTGATCGCGGATTTCACCTTGGATTTACATCACTGCAACTAAGGAAAGCACCGGTTTCGTGGCCGGAAGTGACAACGGTCGGCAAATTCTTTTGTGACGAGCTGGAAGTCTGCTTATTAGGAACATTAAGTTTCAGCATATCATCTATGAGACCGGGGCGCATCAGATTCTTCTCGTCGAGCCGAATTTTGTTAGAGAGCATCTCAACAACCTGGGTCATATTGGGCCTTCGGTTGGCAGCTCCTTGTGTACAAAAGAGGGCCACTTTCATGAATTTGAGAACTTCCCCCAAGGGATATTCTTCTAGATTTGGATCAACTAATTCGATCAGCCTCCCTTCCTGGTAGAGCTTCCATGTCTGTGGATTAAGCAAGAACCAAGTCATTTAAAGATCTCAGACTAACAGTGGTTTATTGTCGAACACATGCAATTTGCATTTTACAATCAGATCAAACTTTTCACAACTTATGGTGAAAGGAAAAAACCAGCTGTGAAGTAATAGATGGCTTCATAAGACATACTGACTATTGTGCTAACAAAAAACACAAATTTTTAGGGACTTTTATATTTATGCATACTATTGCAATAACAGTTTAGTCCCTACATGTATCCTATTCACACTGGCTCGCTCCAGCCATTAAAATTTGCTGTAAAATCATAATAATATTTAATTGCGTCAAATTAAAAAGTGATAGAGATTGTTAGATTATGCATCATCTCATAGATGGGTAATTGGATCCCTCCAGGGTCCAATTACTACATCCACATGTTTAGTCTCACATATATTGTTAGTGGGACTCCAGTCTGTCTGTGGGACTATATAAGAAGCCACACACCCATTGTATCAGTTGAGAAAAGTTAATGAAAACATTACATTGGCCCTTTGAGGTGGTTCTCCCAGGGTTTCATCCCGCTCCTCACAGAGTAAGGTTCCACGTAAATCCCGGTGTTCTTCCATGATCTTTATTTCTTTACCCTTGATATGCTTCTGCATTATCATTATCTACATGGTATCAGAGCGGGTTCGATTCTCAAGGGTTTATTTATCTGGATATTTACACTCATAACCCTTAGTAATTTCGTAATTACGTACATAACCCTGCATAATCATGAGTTACACGAGGAACACTGAGCAATGGTTAACTCTTACACAACATGACCCTGTGTTAACTTCCATCCATTCTCTTCGTTATCTTCGACGGAATCTGTCGAATTTTGACCATTTTCCCCCTTAAACTGAAATACATTTGCAAAAGGTGCCATCGATTGCTCTCCCAATTTCGAGAGCTACAACGGGGGCATCAGGCGACCGAGTTGGAGGGTCGAGGGGCACTGGAACTATCACTTCCCCTCCATTGAGATGCCCTCCATCCTTCTCTCCAAGTCCTCCCCTTTGAACACAATGCAACTCATCGTCTTCTCTATGTACCTTGATTCCCACACACTCCCTCGCCACCTTCCTTCCTTCTGCGCTGCCGCCAATCTCTACTGCAACATGAAGCCAGCATTTTCTAGCATTGCTGAACGCAAGGACACGGGTGCAGATCCTGATTTCGAGAGCTACAACGGGGTAGTTAGTGAGGCTCCAGGAAGTGCGGGGGCAGTAAGCGATGACGTAGACCTTCTAGGGGCCATCGGGTGTGTCGACAAGGGGGAGGATCTCGACGAGGCTGTTTCCAATGATGTCGGTGGCGACGATGACGAGCCCCATCTCCCGAACTTGGGAGGGACTGATAGGGGAGTGGATGGCGGAGGAGATCAAGCGTAGGAGGAGGCTTTAGGTGGTGATGATGGAGGAGAGGGGGCTCGAGTGTAGGAGGTTGAAGGGGATGTGACTTCAAGCGGTGATGATGGAGGAGAGGGGGTTTGAGCATAGGAGGCCTGAGGGGATGGGGCTTCAAGATGCGATGATGGAGGAGAGGGCGCTCAGGCATAGGATGCCGGAGGGGAGGGGGCTTGAAGCGGTGATGATGGAAGAGAGGGGGCTCGAGCGTAGGAGGCCAGAGGGGAGGGGGCTGGAAGCAGTGATGATGGAGGAGAAGGGTCTCGGGCATGGGAGGTTGGAGGGGACATGGCTTCAAGCGGCGATGATGAAGGATAAGGGGCTCAGGCGTAGGATGCCGGAGGGGAGGGGGCTTGAAGCGACGATGATGAAGGAAAGGGGGCATGGGCGACGGGGCTAGATGGTTGAGGGTGTCGATGGAGGAGTTGGGTTAGGGTTTTTAATTTATTTATATTTGTATTTTAATACAATGATGTGATTGAGTTAACGAATAAACTTACAGAGGGTTATGGGTGTGAGATATAGTAATTATATAGGGTTTTTCATGTAATCACGATTATGTGAGGTTATGAACGTAATTACGAAATTACTCAGGGTTATGGGTGTAAATATTTCTTATTTATTCGTGATTATTCGAGATTCAATTATAGGATTTATGCTAAAACACTAATTCTGCACAATACATTGTTCAATTCTTGGTTGATTCTGGAAGATTTATTTTTTAAGATTATTATTTGTTCATGGTTGTGATACATCCGAGTTTTGAGAAATTATAGGGTTTCTTGAAATCCTAATTCTTCATCGTTCTCGATCTGAAGATCGTCGTCCAAGTTATATAGTTCAATTCTGGTTCCTTTGTTGCTATTGCTATCCATGTACAGAGTTCTCTCCAACAAATTCCAGGCTCCAACAATCCTACAAGTCGATCAACAATTATCTAGGGTTCTCGTTGAGAAACCCAATCCTCAAGCTTCTTCACGATTGACCCCCAAGCGATTGGATCTACACGATTTCTTGCGTACATAACACAACTGCATTCAGGCATCATCAACGACTTGGTGTATCCGAAACTCAACTCCAGGAGATGGTCCACGTCAAGCACGTATCTCCGGGCTATATTCATGGCCTATGGGTTCTGTTATGAGAACCCTAGAAGTTCAAAGCAAGGAAGAAGATGATACAACAGGAAAAAGACCCTTATGTGATTCAGAAACCCCCCATGAGATTATTGCTCTGCCTCCTTCTCCAGTTCCGCCTTTTGATCGACAACCACAAACCCCCCAGGAGAAACCTCCCATCTCTGGTGATCGATGACATGCGGTGTGAGCCACATCAGCCTTAGGTCTAGGGTGCACGACACAAGGAGGATTGAAGGTTGTTCGAGGTGTACGGTTCACTGCAAAGTTCAGGCCCAATCAACTTCGCACATGCCCCAGTTCCAGGCGACCCGATCCCCTTCACGCAAGCAGTTCCAAGTGGCGTTATACTTTAAACTCCAGGCGGAATAATACTCCAGGCTACATGATACCCTCGAGAAACCCAACAACCTCCACGTGATTCCAGCATCTCCACACTGCACCTCTAGCCCCCTCATGATTGATGGCGGAGATGGTTCCTTACAGGAAGAGGTGTCGAATATCAACCCTCTCGTGTAAAGATGCGCATACCAACTCTAGAAGGGCAACTCCCAGCGGCAGACTCCAGGGAAGAAGCGGGCCCCTTGGCGGTGCGTCGTGAGAAGAAAGAAAGGGTTCCCATCGTCAAACCTAAATAGCCGACAATTTATTTATTTTCAGGCTTTTTTTAAATGTGGAGAATGGCCTAACTAGGTTGTTACTTTTGTCCTTGAAAGAAAGCGCGAGGAGGGGCTGACCTTTTATTGGGGAGCCCAACTGTGGATCGATCTACTTAGTTTTAAAAAAATAGTGAAAGAGAGGAGATTATGGGCCCAATAGTGGGCTACATAAAAAGGGGGAAGAAGATGAAGAGAGCTGTAAGTTTTGGGGTACCAATTGGGTCGTGAGTTTTGGGAAAAAAAGGCACGGAGAAAAAACAGAAGAAAAGAAAGAAAGAAAGAGAAAAGCTATGTATGGAAAAAATATTTTATGAAAAGGAGATGACTATAAAAAAAGAGAGAGGAAATAGCCGAAAAAATTCATTTGAGATTGTTTTTCCCCATATCCAAGTCTTCTCCCAACTTGTTCGATGTCATCTATTCCGACCAGTATGGGAGGAAGGGGGAGCATTATGTAGAGTTCTACAGACCGGATTCGGATTCTCCAGTTCAGATTCTAGGTCAGATTTCATACTCTACAGTTCAGATTCAAACTCTAATTTAGATTATTTTAGAGTCTATAGTTTGATACAAACATGTTTGCGGTCATTATTTGAGAGGTTCCCATCTTTAATTTGGACTCAGGGATTTCATGTGATCCATAGGGACTCCAGAGTAGAGATCTCATTCTTTGAGCCCTTGTGAGCTTAGGATTTTCAGGTGGTTTCATAGGACTTCAGAGTAGAGATACCATTCTCTGAGCCAGTACAGGAGAGACCCAATTCTCTGACGAGGAGATTTTCCGACTCCATTCTCCAGTGTTCGTGGTCTACAATACGAGATCCTTCCGAGTTTCCTATGAGAGAAAACCCACTTTGAGGTCCTTATGAGAGACCCATCTTCAGAGATCTAAGTATGGATAATTAGCGATGTTTTTCGTTTGATCCTTCAAAGATGGAGCGGTTGTCCACATGATGCAAGTCTTCTACATGTGGCGGGCCAGAGTACTCCGACAAGGAGACTCATACCAGTTTCAGTGACTCTGATAGATTTAGTACATAGCATACATTCTCCGACAAGGAGACCCGGTTCAGTTCACACTTCAGCCCTTCTGTTCCTCCTCACCAGCACGACATGAGAAGCAATGCCTCAACAATCAGCTAGTAAAGTATGCATATAGTTGATATTGTCCGTAGGGTCTTGTATTGGAGTGAGTGATTTCTTTCTATTTGCCTAAGATGAGCATTGCATGATCTAGCTTGAGGGAGAGTGTTATAGTATGCATCATCTCATAGATGGGTAATTGGATTCCTTTAGGGTCTAATTACCACATCCATAGGTTTAGTCCATATCTAATGTTAGTGGGACTCCGGTCTATCTGTGGGGCTATATAGGAAGTCCCAAACCCATTGTATCAGTTGAGAAAAGTTAATGTAAACATCAACTCTTTGAGGTTCTACCATGGTTTCATCCCGCTCCTCACGAAGTAGGGTTCCATGTAAATCCAGGTGTCCTTCCATGTTCTTATTTCTTTATCTCTAATACGCTTCCACATTATCGTTATCTACAGAGATCAATCCTCATTACAATCTACCGATGTTAATAGTCCTAAATGGATTATGGGAAATCATTTTAGGTTGGATTTCAGTTAAATAAGGTAAGTGTATGGCATGCAATTTGATCAAATCTAATATAACTCCTGATTGAGTTGTAACTGGTTGTTAGAGTCCTAATTAGAGTAGGAGATATTTTTACTCTGTAAATGAACACAAAGGTCTCACATTATAGGCGGAAAACTTTAGCGATAGATGGAAAAGAAGTAGCCTAGAGGGGATTTCAAGTGGTTAAGAGCAGAAGCTCCCATTAATGTCGACGTAATGACTTTTTCTATAATTGATGTTTCCTAACAGGTCTTCAGAAATGATCAATCTATCCCCTTGTATCCCCCCTTGCGGAAAAGGAATTCCATGTTAAATACATTGTTCCTATCATCTGAGCATGCAACACCTTGATCTTTGTGTTGATGTCTGTAAGAAAAACTGATACTTTCGTATAGTATAACACATAGTACTAGAGCAAAGGTTTGAGATCATAATAAGAACCCACAATTCTCACATGATGACCATGCAGGATTATCGTGTGATGCAGACCCATGAGAAAATAAAGAAGAAAAAGGTGACTAAAAAGGATGATTTAAAAATTTGATGACAAGAGGAGAATGAAAAGAAAGGAATAGATATTTTTGTTTATATCTTCCATATGGATCTATAGGAGATATGGCAGTGTTGGTCAACTCCGTTATTCGTATGATTGTTAATAAGCTCACATATGAGATCTTTTGTTGAAGGGGTCTCTGTTAGAGTATGTGTCATCTCATAGATGGGTAACTGGATCCCTCTAGGGTCCAATTACCACATCCACTGTCTCATTTAGTCCCACATCTACAGTGAGTGGGACTCGGTTTTACGGGTGGAGCTATATAAGCCCCACACCCATTGTAACAGTTGAGAGAGAGAGAGAGACAAAGCAATAAAGATACCCTGCTCTTGAGAGGTCTTCTCTCGTGGTTTCATCTCGCTCCTTATGGAGTAGAGTTCTACGTTAAATCTCGATGTTCTTTCCATGTTTTATATTTCTTTATCTCTGATATCACGCTTCTGGATTATCATTTTCTACATTCCTCATACTCATGTATGATTTTAGAGACTTAATCTGGACCACACATGACATATATCCATGATAGAAGCTCCGCATGACAAGATCTGTATGGATTCATGAGGGGATTAGATCCTACGATGTAAGGTGAGTTGCAACAGAGGTGATGTAATGTGATTTTTTTTCGAATTGAATTCCAAAAATCCAACCTTATAGATTGAATATCGATTAAAATTCTACATATCCTCCAAATTTCACTCAAATCCGATGTCATTGGCTATTTTATCTTAATGGTAAAAAATATATGCTTCTTTTTCATATAAGATTTAAGTTGCTTAAATGTGGATCAGACCTTTAACCATAAGAGAAAATGGCAAATGTTATCGGATTTGAGCAAAATTTGGAGGATATGTAGAACACTAATCGAATATTCAATTTATAAGGTTGGAGTTTTGGAATCAAATTTGCCAAAAAATATTACTGCACCTCTGTTGTGACTCACGTTACAACAGAGGATCTGTTCCCTCTCATGAGTAGAGAACACATTCTCTTAGACAATATATCCGAGAGGTCCAGTTTGAGGACCTCCATAAGAGACTTATTGCAGAGGTTTCATGATGGAAATCTATTATTCATATCCTCATATGACGGTAGCACTCACATAGGTCTATGGTGGCATTCACATGGTTAAAGATGTTCTTGCCTTCTCCACCGAAAAAGATCATATGTGATCGAATTTTGGTATTAGCCTTTTCAACTGATCTAAAAGGATTGGGACTCTTTGTATATCCCCACCAACACAACCAACTCCCAACTTGAAGTAGTATGGGGTTAAACACAACCCCGCATAATAAGTCAATTTCCCCCTTAAGATGAAGCATGAAATACTCATCTTAAATAATACAACACTCAACACACACATATACAAATTAGTACCATCTCTAAAGCACAACTCTCAAACTCAAAATTGTATATTATCGTTCTTGTAATCTAGAAAACATTCAACTACTAGACTAGATTTATGTGGACCTCTCCTTTCGAGACCTCTTTAGTGCCTCCTTCATATGAAGACAAAACAATGGGTTTCCTCGTGTAACCACAGAAATGGGTCTCTGTCATAGAAGAGCTTCGAACTAGACCTCCTTTGTATATTGATTCAGAGAAAGTTACTCAAGGGTCAATAAGGATCTCTCCGTACCGAGCTTCTACCATGCGTCTTTAACATGCGCGGTCTACATAACTCTGGGCCACATACATGAGCATATGGACCTCTCAAAAATGATCTCATATGTGTGTTTCATACAAAATATGGAGGATTTTATTGATACTACATATCTCACTTATCCATATAGATGATAAAAACAAAAGTTTTATTTTCATTCCTTTTTTGAGTTATATTGCTCATTTTTAGACCTTCCTCCTCTTTTTTCCAACCATCTCTTTTATCACTCCTGGTCCTTTTTTGGATTGATTAAAATGCTTTCATCTTTTCTTTCTTCTGTTATTTCTTTATTATTAGAGTTGTGGAGTCCTTTATTGGCCTAAGAAATATATAAATAAATAATAAATCTATTGTTTTGTTTGCGACGATCGAGGTGCAGCCCAACGACGTTGGTGGGGGCTAAGGCGCATCCCAGGGGCCTTAAGGTGGAGCCTAGCAGTGATGGCAGGCTGCTAAGGAGCCCCGGCGGAGGTCCTTGGGTGGTTGGCAGAGGATAAAAAGTCAAGCCCAGCTTCAGGCGGAGGCAATGTCGAGGGCTGTAGGAGCCCTAGCGAGGACCAAGAAGGCCTTGCGGAGGCTGAAGGAGGCCCGGTGGAGCCCTTGCAGAGGTGATGGCAGCCTCGATGGAGCCCCAATAGCCTAGGCGACTGCTTTTTAAGCCTCGACGGCATCGCCTGAGGCATTGAAGTAGGGCCCTGGTTACGTTAGGTGACCTTGTGTGAGGAAATGGGGCCCTGGTTGCATAAGGCAACCTTGCACAGAGCCCTAGATGCTGGAAGGGACCCACACAAGGGCTGGTGGCAGCTGCAGAGAGGCGACAACTGGTGGTGGTGGCAGGATCTAGGTCACAACACCTATCTAAGACCACTGCTTTGATACCATGTTGAAATATAAATACAAAGCCTAATCAGAACAAGAATGAACAAAATAAAGAAATATTAAACGTGGAACGCTCAAGATTTAACGTGGAACTCTACTCTGTAAGGGAGTGGAATAACACCAACGGAGAAGACCTCAAAAGGCTGGATCTTTTATTAGAATCTCTCAATGAGTACATAGGGTATGTGGCACCTTATATAGCCCCACAGACAGACCGAAGTCTCATTGATAGCAAATGTGAGATTAAACATGAGTGAGGGGTTATTGGATCATGGAGAGATCCAACTACCCCTCTGTTACATGCTCCAACATAAAAAATAAAAAGCACACCAAAGGGTCAATAGGTGAAACCTCATTTCTTCTTAACTAACACAAAAATATGGTTTCGATGGCGAGGACCCAACTTTACAGTGATGACACCTCCTTTGGCACTTACAATCACATTGTTGATCCTCTAAAGGTGTCGACACCACTTTGTGGCATTTGTCTCAATGTGGCTTCCACAACATCTTCATCAATCCACTTATTGCCACTTGTACTTGCCACCATGATCGAAGCTTCTCATCATCATTGAAGATCGTGTTAATGAGTCTTCTCACATATTGCTTGAAATCATGATGGCATAACATCTTCTTTGCATGCAACACTCGTGACGCATTATGTCATTGTTGACCGCTCGACATTAAAAGGTTGCAATTAGTTCCCTTTAATGTACTTTTTAAGCATGCTCGCATGTTATTTTCCACTAAATCATCTTGACTAAACCATTATCAATGAAACACTAGGATTTGACATCATCGACCACTGAAGAACTAAGCAACAATTCAATTATGTCGATTTTCCTTATAACTGACATCATGAGAGTCGAAATCAAAGCACATGCATAAAGCCCTAAATGCAAAATCACATTTCGAGCAATGTTCCTCCTTCACCCCAGAGCCACGACCTTCGTGATTGTAACCTCACTTGTCAAGAGTGTTGATCATGTTTCCACACAGAATATTGCAGTTTCTTAGATGTTGCGTGTATCAAATCATCTTCACGATCGAAGGATAAAATAAAATAACTGTGAGGAGTTTCATTAATTGCATAAATCAAATCCGTGTACTTGTGAATTAAGAAATGAAATTTGGTCTTTTCAGTGTTTTCCCTTGTCTGTCGTGAACTCCGACTCCTAGAGCTTTCCCCAATAATTACAAATAACAATGACTTATAAACACCCTTTTTCCATTTATTTTTATATCTTTTTGAAACGAAACCTTAGCGGGGGAATTTACTTAGAGTAATAAGTGTAATATCTCTTTCAAATTCATATAAATCAAATATTCCTAACATGTCCACCTAGAAGGGATCAATCTCAACAATTATAAGAATAATAAAATTTGATAGCCTTGATGGATGTGATAGAAGTCTTGACTTAAATTGAATTTGGCATGGCATCATGGTGATACATGGTGATCTTAGTTCCAAGGTTTCATTTCTAAAAGACCAAAAAAAACAAAAAGAGGTGGATGCAAAGATGTAATGTGCACCATGTCGCATACTCCTCAATCCTATACATGTATGTGGGTAAAATGTATATGTTACTGCGGAGTTGCTAACTTGGCTACTCCCACCACTTTTTCTTAAATTTTTGGTGGTATTGTTAAAAACTCTTGCGGGGATTTAAATAACATATTGTCATGAAGTTATCATTTAAATTTCGTAAAAAACATGCGCTCCTAACATGTCCATCTATAATAAGTCGGTTTCAACAATTCCGAGATCATTAATATTTGATAAGCTTGATGGATGGGATAAAAATCTTAAATTGAGTCGAAATTTGAATGACATCACGACAATATGTGATTTAAATCCCCCAGGAGTTTCGAAAAAATATCATAAAAAATAAAAAAGGTTGAAGTAGACAAGTTAACTACTCCCTGGTAGCATATACATTTTACCCTATATAGAGGGTTCAAAGGGGATACCCCCGAGGGTAGCCAACTTGGCTACCCCCATCCTTAATTTTCTCATTTCTTAATGTATTCGCTGAAAACACCTAGGGGATTTATTCAACTACATGACAGTATCTTCTCATTCAAATTTCATGTGGAACATACATTCCTAGCATGTCCATCTAAATTGAGTCGATTTCAGCCATTTTAAGACTGCTAAAATTTGATAGGCGTGATGAATGGGACATGTATCTCAAAATTTAGTCGAAATTTGAATGAGAACATGATGTCATATAGTAATATAAGCATCCTCAAGTGTTTTAAAAAAATACCTTAAAAAATAAGAAAAATATGGGTAGGTAGAAAAATAAATAAATAAATATATGAGGCCTTTCAAATGAGGCGTCACCTTTCCTTGATGATAGAAAACCGTGTAATGACCTTCAGATGAAGGATAAACATGTATGATCAAAAGAATGTGATTTCATCCAACTATCTTTCCTAAAATGTGAGATGAAGTTAATTGATGCATAATTAAATGTAATACATGTCATAACACATTCTATTTTAAAGGGAACCTATACTTATTATAGGTCTACCATGACCGAAGCTTCTCATCATAGTTGAAGATCGTGTTATGAGTTTTCTCACATGTTGCTTGAAGTCATGATGGCATAACATCTTCTTTGTGTGCAACATCCATGAGACATTACATCATTGTTGATTGCTCGTCGTTAAAAGGTTGCAATTAGTTCCCTTTAAAATACTTTTTACACATGCTTGCGTGTTCTTTCGGACTATAATCATCTTGACTAAACCATTATCAATGAAACAATAGGATTTGGCATCGTCGATCACCGAAGAACTAAGCGGCAATTTAGTTAAATGGTGATGTTCCCTATAACATGAGTCAAAATCGAAGCATAAGCATAAAGCCTTAAAAGTAGAAATCACATTTCGATCAATGTTCCTCCTTCACCCCAGAGCCATGACGTTCGTGATTGTAACCTCACTTGTAATGAGTATTGATCATGTTGCAACACAAAACATTGCAATTTCTTAGATGTTGCATGCAATCATAAGGCTGCCTTGCAATTCATCCTCATGATCGAAGGATAAAATAAAATAACTTCGAGGAATTTCATTAGTTGCCTAAATCAAATCCGTGCACTCATAAATCAAGAAAGGAAATTTTGGTTTTTACAGTGCTTTTCTCTTGTCTGTCATAAACTCTTGACTCTTGTGCTTTCCCCAATAATTACTAATAAAACTAACTTATACACACCCATTTCCCATTTATTTTCAGATGTTTTTAAAATGAAACCTTAGCGGGGGATGGGATTTACTTCGAATAATAAGTGGAATATCTATTTCAAATTTCATGTAAAACAAACATCCTATAACATGTCCATCTGGAAGGAATCAATCTCAACAAATATAAGTGTGGAGAGAATAGAATTGCTTGTATACGTAGAGGCCCTAGGGCACTCTTATATAGGAGAAAAGCCCTGGGCAAATTACATAAGAGGTACATGAAAGAAAAAGAAATAAGAAACAGATATAAGGAGATACAAAGATCTCAACAATCCCCCTCAAGCTGAAGCATATATGTCTATTAGGATCAGCTTGGAACGTCTCTAAAATGGACCTATAGCAAGTGCTTTGGTGAATATATCGCCAGTCCGATCTCCAGTAGCGACATGGGAGGTGGATATGGGTCCCTTCTGGACCATGTCTCTGGTATAGTGGCAACCACCTCTATATTCTTGGTCCGTTCATGGAATATAGGGTTATTGGCAATAAAAAGAGATGTTTGATTGTTGCATAGAAGCTGATGGGAAGAGGTACCTAAACTGCAAGATCAATCAAGACCGATCTAACAACATCACCGTTGTGCTCTCCTGATCCATGGCTCTGTATTTAGACTCTGCATTGGATCTAGCAACCAGTGTCTACTTCTTGTTTTTCCATAACATGCGTGAGCTCCCAAAAAAACAACAAAGCCAGATGTAGACTTCATGTCTCTAGGACATCCTGCATAATCTGCATCTGCACAAGCTGTCACCTCAAGAGATGTACCTCTGTTGAATATAAGGCCAGTACCTGGTGAAGTCTTCAAATATCTTAAAATTATATAGACAACATCCATATGTACCTTCAAGGGCTGCTCCATGAATTGTCTCACTTTGCTCACAACAAATGATATGTCCGTCCTAGTGATAGTAGTATAAAGAAGCTTCCCAACAAGCTCCATGTATCTCTTCTTATCTACCTCCTTAGTGTCATCACCATATAATCTCATGCTCGGATCCATAGGGGTAGTAGCAGGATTGCACCCTGTCATACCTATCTCTAGTAGAAGATCAGTCACAAACATCCTCTGGGTCATTACAAGACCACGTTGGTTCATGGCGGACTCTAATCCAAGTAATGTAGACTGTCAAGATCCTTAGTCACAAACTGCTGACCTAGGAACTCCTTAGCAGCATGAATACCCTTCTCATCATTACCCATGACAATATCGTCAACATAAATCAGAATGGCAACAATACCTCTCTCTGCTTCAGGTCGTAAATTGCCTTATGGAGCCTACACACCTACTGAGATTCCCCCTCAGCAGCAAAACCTAATGGCTGCTGCAAGTATACCTCCTCCTATAGATCTCCATATAGAAACACATTGTACACATCAAGTTGGTAAAGAGGCCAGTCCCGAGTCATAGCAACCAATAGAAGAATGCACAATGTCGAATGTCTAACCACTGGTGAGAAGGTATCCTGGTAGTCCACCTCATATGTGACACCCAGATCCGAATAACCCAAACGCAACCCGATTAAGTTCCATTTGATCTGATAAAACTATCGATCAAAATTAAATAATATGAATAGATCCAGAGATCGTAAATCAAAATTTGTTTGGGATCGATCGATCAAAAATCGATTGCATCGTAAAGTGTGCCACCAGAAAAGCCACGACACAATTGGAATCTATTAAAATAATCTGAGATCATCATAAATTCGTCTCAACAAAATAAGATCGACCGTTCGTAAATAGGAGGTCGTTTGATAATTGAAAATCGCAAAATTTGATCAAAAATGAAGATAGTATTTCATCAAATTCTGTATCCATCTTAGATCAGAAAGTATGAAATTTATAACGTTTGATCATCATGCACAAACGGTCGAAACAAGATATTATACATCAGAATAAGAGATTCGAGGTGCAAATGTGGATGACTTTTGTATCCAAATAAGATATATATATATATATATAATTTAAATTAAATTTATTTACAGTCAGCTGCAGCCAACATTTGGCTCTTATTTCCTTAATGCTTGACAAGCATAAAGCCTCTTTTCCCCCTTATTTATATCAAACTCAAACCCTTTCTTTTTTCCTCATCTTTTTCTCTCTTTTTCCCTCCAAATCCAGCCGAAGGGAACCCAAATTCCCCCTTCTTTCTTCTCTTAGAGTTGCTGTCCAGCAGCTTGAATGTAACTCCTGCCAAGCCAACTGCAACAGCAAGAAGATGTTCATCCTGTTGTTCGAAGTCCTGGAACCCTTCTTCAACCGGAGCTGCTAACTTGCAGCTCAAGAGCTCCTCTTCCAGCCCAAATTGCTATTGTGTTGCATCAGATTCTGGTGCTGCTACATGCAAGCTTGGATCTTCAAATCTTGGAGATCCAAAGGTACAAATCCCCCTCCTCCTGCTGCCTTTCATGCCAATTTAAAATCAAAATCAAAACCCTATTATTTGCTTCTAAAATTTGAAGGAAAAGTGGAATTTTACATGAAATTGATTAACATTTCCGATCAATTAAATAATCCCTGGTCTCATGTTTAAGGATGAAAAGTGGGGATAAATTATAAGCTAATAGACTTAATTACAGACTATTATAAGCTATTATTCATGCATTAAAATTTGAAGAAATTTGGGGGATTTATATGCATGTTCTGTTATTGTGTGATTAGTTATTTGGCTGAAAATTTGAGGATCAAATTACCTATTTTAGTTGTTGCATGCTAGATCAAGACCCTGGCATCCTCCAAACATAGAAGATCAAAGGTACAATCTTTCCTCCTTCTTGTTGCCTTCCATGAATTTAAATATAAAATACAAAACCCAATCATTTACTTCTGAAATTGGATGAAAAATGGGTGTTTTAAATGTAGTTAACTCCAATTCAAATCACTTATTAATCCACTGATCTCATGCTTAAATTGTGAAATATTAAGGATGAATTGCACATGAATTAAGTCTAAAATTCAGACTACAACAGCTACAATTTCATGGTTAAATTGTGAAAGATTAGGGATGAATTGCATGTGAATTGAGTCTTAAATTCAGACTACAATAGCTACGATTTTCATGCTTTAATTGTGAAAGATTAAGGATAAATTGTATGTGAATTGAGTCTAAAATTCAGACCACAATAGCTACAAATTTCATGCTTAAATTGTGAAAGATTAGGGATAAATTACATGTGATTTGAATCTAATCAAAACGCAAATAGCTACAGATTTCATGCCTGAATTGAGAGTTTTAGCGTGATCAACATACAAATTAGACCCAAATGAAGATCACTTATTTAGCTACTAAGTTCACGATTTTTAGATTTAAAAGATTTGAGAATTTTGTGTAGCATTGAATTTAATCGAGATCTAATGAGTAGCTCTAAATCTCATGAGTTAAAGAATAAAAGAGCTGGATAATATGACATAAAATTGAACTTAGATACATATCCAATGACTAGTTTATAATCTTATGATTGTAAAATGATATCCTGTGACCACAAGGACTAATCATCTATATGAAATCATCCTTTATGTATACTATACTAAATATTGATCACTATTGACAAGAGATATTGACAAGATACTTAGATAAGTTAAGTTGACCACAAAAGGGGAAAGGATTAAGAAATCAAATAAGTATGACGGTGACTCAGTGATGACAATTAATTGTGCCGGTCATGGTGGACCCTTACACCTGACCGTGCGAGGGCGCGATGATTCTCAACTGGGCAGGAGATAGGAAGCCCAGTTAGAGCATCGGTCACCTAGTGCACGGGTCTAGGATTCCAGTCATTTTTATGGTTTTTATGCGAGCTCGTAGTGTTTTTACGCTTCGTTGGGATCTAGGTTTTTGACGAGTTCTGCTGACCATGCTTCAGTATAGTACCTAGGCAGAAGGAACCTTGGTTTTGTTTTTCAAGATCTTTTTTCCTATACCCGTAGAGCTGATTTTGGAGTGACTTAGTCCGGAAAGTCTCTCTCGCTTCTCTCTGGAGCATAGTTTTAGAGTGTACCTAGCCCTCTCTTGGACCACACTACCACTGGGAGAGCGATACGGAAGATTCTCTTAGAGAGCTTCCTCATCGCATGAGTCTTAGTTATTGTTCAGCCAATAGGTCTTGGCTAAGAAAAGATCGTTGTAAGGTGCAGTTGAGTTTGATTGCAATTGAGTTTTGTTGCAGTTGAGTTTGGCAACAATTGAGTTTGGTTACCGTTGAGCTTGGCTATAGTTGAATTTAACTACAGTTGAGTTTGGTACTATTCTTGAGTTTTGGTTACAGTTCTGCCAGTAGGTCTTGGCAATGAAAAGATTGTGAGTCAGAAATCATCAACCATCATCAGTCATCGACATTTAATCATAATTTAGAACTATTAGTACGGATGTTAGGAGAAGCTAGTGGATATGTTGGGAACTTAGTTAGGATGCATTATACTCATTTACAATGCATTATACTGCACTGCATGCCTACGGAGGCACCCCAACCCTAAGCTATTCTCCACACCTTAGAGTCATAGTGTGAGGTCACACTTAGACCAAGACCACAAACTATCCACTAAGCTTGAGAAACTAGACAACAATAAAGACCAGATCAGAGACTTATCATCTTCAATACCAAGATCTATCAATATGAACTATAAGCAATAAAAAATGGTGGTAGTCTAGTTATGGATCATATAATCAAAATGTGAAAATATTAGGTATGGGTAGTGAAGATTTGATGAGTAAGAAAGGGGTTGCATATACAACCAATTTCCAGGCAAGTAGTTTGTTAAATTTACATGGCAATACCTATCTACTTGCTTTCTTTTGAAACTGCTGAAATACATTTTATTTTTAATAAACTAGATTGTACTCAACCTTTGTGGACAACCTTTTCTTCTTAATATGAATGGCAGGCAAGGTACATGCAACTCAGTAGATTGATAGCTAGACCCTGAGGTTCCGTAGTTATTTTGACAGTACACAAGTTATAATTTTTGTACGGGTTAATTAAATGCTTTTCTCTCTCTTCTGTTATATTTTGGGATATATGTACATAATATTAGATTCTTTTGACACATGTAAATATATATAGAAATTAATGCAAATATGAATGTGATGATACTTGTTAGATCTGTGGTTGTTTATCATTATTATAAATGTCATTCTAATCGCGAAAAATTTTCCCTTAATTTCTGTAACCTAATGTGATCAATAGCGAATATAATGTTGCAAATGTTGTGTAAACAAGTAACGGGAATCCCGAGACGGGCGTCGTAGTTTGGTATTATTGGAAAATAGGAGGCGGAAGCGGAATTAGGAAAAATAATATAAACATGAAGAACAAAAGTTTTTTTTTGAAGCTTAGAACAAAAGTTTTTTACGTGGAACCCTACTCCCTAAGGACTGGGATGAAACCACGGGAGAAAGCCTCACAGGGCTGATTTGTCTATTGACTTTCTCAATGGATACATGAGGCCTGGGGATCCTTATATATCCTCCACAGAGCCTCCAAGTCCCATCACTGGTAGATGTGGGACTAAACATATGGATGTGGTAAATGGATCCTGGAGAGATCCATTTACCCTCCTATAACTCATATGACGCACAACCAAATACTCCGACACTCCCCCTCAAGCTAGAGCATGCAATGCTCAGCTTGGACAAACAGAAAGAAACTCAACTCAAGCTACATGAGACTACAAACAATATCAACTCAACGCGCACAACTGTTGGTTGCTGTCGAGGACGTTGCTTCTCATGCCGTGCAGGTGAGGAGGACGAACGAGCTGGAGTGTGAGTCTGCTGAATCTCCTCGTCGGAGAGAATTTGCTCTGAACTGCGCCTGTCAGAGACACTGCAACTGGAATGAGTCTCCTCGTCGGAGTACTCTGGCCCGTCACAACATGTGGACAACTGCTCCATCTCTGAAAAGGGCCGGAATGAAAAAGGCCGTGGAAGTGCAATCCTCGTCGGAGTCCACGGTCGCTAGAGAATGGAGTTTAAAAAAGTTTCCTCATCAGAAAACTGAGTCTCTCCTATCTGGCACAGAGAATGGTACACTACTCTGGAGTACCTATGATACCACATGAAAACTCTGGCCGAAACAACAAGAAAAGATGGGGACCACTACAAAAGATGGCAAACATCTGCACATCTGAAAAGACCACATACTCATGCGTGTCTGAAACTGACTCGGAATCTGACGTCGAGTCTGGATAATTGTAGAATCTGAATAATCTGACTTGGTCTGAAATGTGACATCTGAATTTGCAATAGACCTGTGACTCTACAGAATACTCCCCCTTTCTCCCAAACTTATCGGAAAATAAACATTAACAATGGTGGGAGAAGACAATAACATTGGGGAGAAAAACAAAATATCAATAAGCCATTCATAAATTTGCTGGCTTTTCAAATTATCCATCATTTTTTTTCTCGAAACAAAATTTTTTAATAAGCCACATCAAAAAAAATTTCTCATTTTTTGGTACGGTTTTTTTTTCAAGCTGCATACGGTTTCATCTCTTTTTTATACGCACCTTTTTTTCTCTTCCTTTTTTTTAAACAAATAAAAGGTGGTCCAATTGGACCCAATCATACCTCAGCCCAATTGGGCTTACAAAACACAACTTCTTTACCCCTCTCTTTTTTTCTTCTTCTCCTTTTTTTTCACACTCGATCTTTTTTTTAATTGAAGCCCATTTGGGCCCTAAAAGAACTCAGCACATCTGGGCTCTTAAGCAAATAACCCTTCCTTTTTTATATAAACGTCAGGCTCCTCTTTTAGGGTTCCCAATCGTTGGGAACCCCTTTTCCCTGCACCGCCCCCCGGATGGGGTACTTCATGTCGCGCACCTCCGTCTGGGCACTCGGAGCGGGATCAAGTGGAGCGGAATCTCCGCCAGCGGGAGATGGAGCGGGAGAGGCACTTGCTGGAGGCTTCGCTTGGAGTAGCGCGGATGGAGGAAGCACCACACGCTTGCGTGAAGGAGAAAGGCTCGTAGATGCACCTGTGCGGATGGGGAATGCCTGGACCATTGCCGCCTCCTTGAAGATCCGAAAGTTCCACTCGTGCTGCCTGCGCAAGGGCTTGGGGCTAGGGGATGGAGGCGGAGGCGGAGGCCTCGTCGCTGTTGCTGCGGCTCCGTGTGGAGAGGAGGGGCCACCTAGGGGCTTGTGCCTGGAGCACAGTCATGTGCTCTTGCCGTGTCTGGGCAGCGCGGGGCCCTCTTGAAGAGGGTAATGCTGGAGATTGCGCCTCCGATAAGATGCGTAGCTGGGAGAGGCTGATGTGAGGAGCTCGTCAGGTGCTTGACCGGCTGTCGCCAAAGCTTGGGGAGAGATGGATTCGTGGCCTGGAGGTTCTGCGATGTTCAAGCCTGCATCTAGGGTTTTTCCTTCTTGAACAACAATGACACCTCCTTCTTGAACAACGGTGGCGCAGTTGGCTAAAGATCAGTGATGCGGAAGCGGCGAAGCTAGGGCAACAGCATGAGCCCTTCTTCCGCATGACGAAAAGAAACTATAGAACCAATTAGGGTTTCAAAAGAAACCCTAAATATAAATCTTGAACCAGAATGATACATAATTTTCAAACAACAACCGAACATGATCTTGATAATCGAATCTCGAAAAAGAAAAACTTTAATAACAAAACCTTGAGAATCGAACCCGCTCTGGTACCATGTTAGAAAATAGGAAGCGGAAGCGGAATCAAGAAAAATAATATAAACATGAAGAACAAAAGTTTTTTACGTGGAACCCTACTCCCTAAGGATCGGGATGAAACCACAGAAGAATGCCTCACAGGGCTGACTTGTCTATTGACTTTCTCAATGGATACAGGAGGTCTGAGGCTCCTTATATAGCCTCCACAGAGCCTCCAAGTCCCACCACTGGTAGATGCGGGACTAAACATATGGATGTGGTAAATGAATCCTGGAGAGATCCATTAACCCTCCTACAACTCATATGATGCACAACCAAATACTCCAACAGGTATCAGAGCAGTGATACCCCACTAGACACATTCTTAGTATAAAATTCCGATCGCATTAAGTTATCGGATAGCGACAGTCCTCCAACTTGTTGTGAATCTGAGAAGGGAAAAAATGACATACAAATTCAATAACTACAGATGTCACCATTTGCAAATAATTTTCATATAATATCCCAAGAAGAGAAAAGCTTAGATGGAAATATCAGTGACCGTCAACTATTATGATTAATGATATTGGTTCTCGTGCAGAACCTTGATGTCTAGAGCTGACCAGGAGATAATGGATCGTTTGAAGAACATCCTGACTGCCCTCACCGACCTCCAGTAATAGCAGACTGCCATGCGAGGTCGCCAAGACCAGATCTTGGCCCAACAGACAGAAACAACAGACAAACTAATATCGAGATGAGATTCGAGGAGCTCTCTGATTTCACTTACCATCCTTCTCAAGATGGAGCACGACAGGACAAACGTCAGTCTGTTGAGGTACAAAAACCTCAGTTTGATGATCTGCATAAGGAGATAACAACATATGAGGAAGCAGGACCTTGTACCTTTTGCCGACGAGTTTGCGCCCAACCACTCTACCATTCACAATTATCAGTCAATTTTTACTTCCTATCAGTGAGCCAATGTGCCCATGTTCGAGGGCACCAAGACATCAGATAAGGTCGAGCAATGCCTAAAGAGGGTGATGAAAGTACTTCGGATGATTCGCGTAACACAAGATGCGTGGTTATCTTTTATAGAGTATTCATTGACATCATTCGCCAAGAGATGGTGGGAGGCGGCAATTTCCGAGATGGGTCGCGAGCCTATATGGGACGATTTCGAGACGAGATTCAGATCCCACTTCTTTTTTTGTGAAGTGGAAGGAGTCCTAGCGCCGACTATTCATAGAAATTCGACATGAGCGGATGACAGCTAGACAGTACTTTGTTCACTACACTGAGCTGTCGCAACACACACCTGCAGTCGTTGCAGTCCCCGAAGAGAATTTGAAGAAGTTCATTAGAGGGATGTGGGAAGAGGTGCAAGAGAAGCTGGCTGGACTACATCTCACATCTATCTCCGGGGCTATTGATGCAGCGGAGAAGTTTGAGGACATCAGAGAGAGATGCTTTGGGAGTTCATCTGGAGCAGTACCTACACCACAACGGTCATTCGGACCGATTCGACGACCGTTTCGGCAGTAGAGATCAATCATGTGGTTTCATCCTTCAGGTTCAACATTCTCTAGCAGTGCTCGCTCAGCTCCAGCAACTACTTTAGGAGAAGCACTTACCAGACGTGACACCAATTCAACTCAACCATCTGGGTCGTAGAGAGTAGATAGACCCCCGGCCGGACCGACTCGGAGCATGGCATGGGTCGCAGAAAGTAGAGAGACCCCCTACAGGACCGACTCGGAGCACGACATGACTACTATGCCTACCCCGTCTGTACGATGCTAATAGAGAATCCAGTGGGGTTATTACTGGTATCAGTGCACCGAAGCTTTTGGTGAGCCTAGACTGCAGCCACAACCTTCATAGCCACTAACACATCATACTAGGTGTTAGGAGTATATATGTTAAGAAAATATTCTATATGACAGGAGTATATGCTAAGAGAATATTCTGTGGTAAATATCCTATGTGGCAAGAATATTCTATGAGGTATTTTTATATTTTCTCCTTTGAGCTCTCTAGAGTTTTGTCCTATATAAGGACCCCTAGACCTCTAGAATAAAATAAGCCTTTCTATTCTTTCATTTTTTTTCCACATGGTATAAGAGCAGCGGCCCTAGACCGGTGTTCTGACCTAAATCCCTCCGCCAGCCCCAAGTCCTCCCTAAGCAGCCGCCTCCTACCTGCGACGACACCAAGCACTTGCGACGCAGCCCACGCCACCGCTCGCTGCTCTAAGCAGCCTAGCGTTGCCCCAAGCGCTCGCCCGCGCCATCCCAGGCGCCCTGCGCCTCCGCTCACGCCCTAGGCGCCCCCAGCACCGCCAGACGCCAACCAGGCTTCCTGCGTCGCTCCAGGAGCTCGCCAGCGCCGTTCCAGATGCCCCGCGCTGCTCCCAACGCATCAAGTGCCTCTTTCTCCTTTGTCGATCACCTAGGGTATCATCACTTGATGCCGATTACCTAATTGATGCGCTGCTAGGTCTCCGTGATGCTTGAATAAGATTGCAAGAACTAACTAGGTCACTTTTTCTTGACCTACTCGACCACCATGGCATCTGCAGAGCCCAAACCCATATACCCGACTTCTTCTGTAATGGCACAGGGCACTTCTATAAAGCTAAAAGGCTCCGAGAACTATGTACTATGGTCCAGATCCTTCAAGGTATTTATTGGTGGTCAGCGAAAGAACTATGTTCTCACAAAAGATCTGCCCAAGGAGACGGACAAAGACTACAATACCTGGTACGTGGACAACTGCCAAGTGATTACTTGGATGATGAACAGTGTCGATCCAAATATTGCATCAAATCTTCTTTACAAGGAGATGACAAAGGCTATGTGGGAGAGCCTTGAGAACACCTACTCTCAAAAGACAACTAAGTCCAGGCTCTCAGGTATCTACACATGGATTCGGTCTGCAAATCAAGGAGATACATCCTTGGTCGAGTACTACAGGCTCCTCACAGACATGTTTGAGGAGCTTCTTATCTTTCAGCCTGCTTGTTGTGATAAGCAGATAGGTAGAATGGCAAGTGTATCATTTCTTGTCAGGATTACATCCGCGATACAAGACTGTGAAGGACCAATTTCTAACTGCTGCTACGCTACCCACTCTAAAGACCATATATGGTCGACTACAGGACATGATTCTCCCTCTCCTCAGCTATCTACGGAGACTACTGCACATTCTGCTAGAGGATGACCTAACTACCAAGGAGGACGCGGTCGTGACTTTGGTCGTGGTCGTGGCCGTGAGGCTGGACGAGGGCGTGACTTCGGACGTGGATGTGGATGGGATCATGCCACCGCCCACTATCCAACAACTGGAATCATCCATCTAAACGTTGGGCAAAGTTTGGCATGCCTACTAATGCCAACAGTGCGTATGAGGCTACCTCATACGAAGGCCCATATGATAATACAGATACCTCGCCAGAACAACCGTCGGGTGATAGTCAGACATCCTTCAGAGTATGCTCTTGATTTTCCGCTTAGTCTCTTATATGTTCATAAGTTATGCCAGGAACTTAACTGTCGTGTGATTTTTGATGAGTTATGTTGTTATTTTCAGAACATCCTGAAGAGACAGATTTTTGGTGGGGGACATGAGAAGAACGACCTATATTATCTTGATATGCCCTATGATTCTGGTTTTGCTGGTACTACATCTATATCCGTTGATCCCTTTTTTTGGCATCTTCGCCTCGGTCATCCATCCGCCAAAGCTCTCTTTTTAATGTTCCCTGAGCTTTCTACGCTCAAGCTCTTTGAGTGTGAGGCGTGTCAGTTCGGGAAACATCATCGAGCATCCTTCCCTGCTCGTTCTGAACCTCACTGCAAAAATCCCTTTTCTTTAGTCCATTGTGATATTTGAGGACCCTGTCCAATCCATACCCTGAGTGGACATAAGTACTTTGTTGTTTTTGTCGATGACTACAGTCGATCATCTTGGGTCTATATGTTAAAAGAACGATCATAGATTAGCAACATTATTAAGAATTTCTTCCATTATGTCAAAAATATCTTTTCCTCTGGTGTTCAAATTATTTGCACAGATAATGCTTTGGAATTCACTCAACATGATCTAACTAACTTCTTTGCATCCCAAGGCACCATTCACCAAACATCATGTCCTTACACTTCGCAATAAAACGAGGTAGCCGAAAGAAAACTCAGACACCTTCTAATTATAGCCCGATCCCTCCTCACCCAGATGAAAGTTCCCAAAACCTATTGGAGGGATGTTGTTTTAACTGTTGTCCATCTTATCAACAGGGTTCGATCTCCATCCCTAAATGGATCCACCCCCTTCTGTCTGCTTTACCCAACTGAGCTACCTTTTCCTCCACTCTTACGAATTTTTGGATGTGTTGAATTTGTTCATAACTTTCACACTACTGACAAACTCTCTCCTCGTGCTATTAAATGTGTTTTTCTTGGTTATTTTCGTACTCAAAAAGGTTACAGGTGCTATGATCCAATTGGACGTCTCTATTATATATATGCATATGTAACCTTTTTTGAGCAGACCAACTTCTTCACATAATATGTTACCGATATCTCTCTTGATCTCCCACCTCCACCCATTGTCTATAAGAGAAAGCAAAAATCCCAATCATCAGATGTTCCATTACCTATTTCTTTATTGTAGGATGATATACCTAATTCAAGTGTCCCTTCCACTGCTGTCCCGGATGTTCCTGAGGAGCTTCCCATTGCTCTACGCAGAACTAAGAGACAATACACACTTCATCCCATGTCTCATTTCACTTCTACTGCTAGTTTATCAACCACTAACAGATGATTTGCAGATGCTCCCACGACCATTTCTATTCCAAGAGGCCACCATAGTGCTTTGCAGGATTCAGGATGACGAAAGGCTATGGATGACGAGATGGATGCTCTTATTTCCAGGGGAACATGGGATCTAGTGTAATGTCCCAAAGGAACTAAACCTGTATCATGTAAATGGGTCTTCACGACTAAACAATCGCCATATAGGTCAATTGACAGGTTGAAAGCTTGTCTTGTGGCAAAGGGATTCACGCGGATATATGGAGTAGATTACTTTGAGACATTCTCACCGGTTGTGCATACAGGGTCAATAAGGACTATCCTTTCTGTGGAAACTAATAAGGCATGGTCTATCTTTCAGTTAGATGTGAAAAATGTGTTTCTATATGGCAATCTTGATGAGGAAGTATATATGATGTAGCCTCCGGGATATGAAGTCGAGGGGGAGTGTGTATGTCGACTTCGCAAAACAATATATGGCCTAAAGCAGAGCCCAAGGGCATGGTTCGACAAACTTAATGCAGAGATCAACACTCTTGGCTTCTAGCGAACAACCTCTGATTATTTTGTGTTTGTCAGAAGACGAACAACTAGTACTGTTATTCTTGCAGTTTATGTGGATGATATGGTCATCACAGGTGATGATGATAAAAGGATACTAGAGACCAAGGCCTTCCTCCAGAAGGTATTTATTACCAAGGATCTCGGTCCAGTACGATATTTCTTGGGCATAGAAGTACTACGTACTACAGAGGGTCTTCATCTTTCACAGAGAAAATACCGTCTGGACATTTTTACAGAATCTGAATTACTTGGATGCAAGCCTGTTGGTATTCCCGCAGATCCTACGAAACACAGGTGATGATGATAAAAGGATACTAGAGACCAAGGCCTTCCTCCAGAAGGTATTTGTTACCAAGAATCTCGGTCCAGTACGATATTTCTTGGGCATAGAATTACTACGCACTACAGAGGGTCTTCATCTTTCACAGAGAAAATACAGTCTGTACATTCTTACGGAATCCGAATTACTTGGATGCAAGCCTGTTGGTATTCCCGCAGATCCTAAGAAACACTTCACATCCTCTGATCCTATCTTCGAAGATGTTACTCGATATAGGAGCCTGGTTGGCAAACGTCTTTACCTTACCGTCACCAGACCAGATATTTCCTATGCAGTGAGCAGAGCTAGTCAACACATGGAGCAACCTTGTTACAATCACTGACATGATGTTCTTCAGATTCTACGATACGTGAAGGAATCACCAGGAAGCGGACTCTTCTATGGCGCAAATGGGTACACCGATATTATTGCATATGCTGATGCAGATTATGCTAGCTCGCCAGAGGATCGACGCTCCACCATAGGTTATGCTATGATGGTTGGAGGAAATCTTGTTACTTAGAGAAGCAAGAAGCAGACTGTTGTATCTAGATCCAGTGCAGAAGCAGAGTGTAGGGCGATGACTCAAGCTACTTGCGAGATCACATGGCTATTAACTTTTCTGCAAGAACTTGGTATTGTTGTCACTACTCCTATTCCACTATATTGAGACAACAAATCTGCTACATATATTGCCACGAATCCGGTGTTCCATGAGCGAACCAAGCATGTAGAGGTTGATTGATGTTTTGTTCGTGATGCTGTCATGATTGGAAGGATTACTACTCCTCATATCAATACCGACCTTCAGCTTGCAGATGTCTTCACACAAGCACTACCCAAGAAGCGACTCTCCTGGATTTTTTCCAAGTTGGGCATGACTGATAAATATGCTCCAACTTGAGGGGGAGAGTTAGGAGTATATATGCTAAGAGAATATTCTATATGGTAGGAGTATATGTTAAGAGAATATTCTATGTTGTAGGAGTATATGTTAAGAGAATATCCTATGCGGCAGGAATATTCTATAAGGTATTTATATATTTTCTCCTTTGAGCTCTATAGGGTTTTGTCTTATATAAGGACCCCTACACCTCTAGAATAAAATAAGCCTTTCTATTCTTTCATTCTTTTTTCCACCCTAGGAGTTTCCGTGGAAATAACTCCAACTTTATGGGACCACTGAGATAGACACAGAGCATGGTCGGTTCGAATACGATATTAGCTAGACAAGGTCGGTTACGTGCAGTGACTGGGGAGCATGCACGATCATCAGCTACTGTGGTGAAATGTATGGTCTCAATCCTGAGCTGACCTTTCATGTTTAGTTTTGACTCTGGAGAGACATATTCCTCCATTGTTTCGAGATTACTAGCTTCAATAGGTAGAGTTGCAGAGGCCCTATATCCTCCTTACCACATCCAAGGGCCAGGTGGCCAGTTGTTCGTTATTTCACTGATAGTTAGAGACTTACCAGTGCTGATTTGCGGTCACGAGATGATCGCAGATTGTCTGCTACTATAACTTGATGAGTTTGATTTGATTTTAGGCATGGATTGGTTGTCAACTCATCATGCCTTAGTTGATTGCTTGAGGAAGATGGTTGTCTTCAGGATTCCCAACTTACCCGAGTTCACTTTTGAGGGTACATTACATGACTCCAAAATAGAGTACATTTCAGTATTGAGAGCTCAGAGACTTGTTGATCATGGATGCGATTAATATTTAGCATTTGTTCAAAAGACATCCGATCATGACCCGATGACCCAAGACATCAGAGTAGTGTCATACTACCCTGATGTATTTCCTAATAATTTACCAGGGTTACCTCTTGAGAGAGATTGATTTCAAGATCACATTTCTAACAGATACACAACCGATCACGATGACTCCTTACTGCATGGCACCAGTTGAGTTGAGAGAGCGGAAGATGCAGTTACAGGAGGTACTTGACTTGGGTTTGTGAGGCCGAGCACTTCACCTTCGGGTGCTCACGATCTTTTTATCAGGAAAGACGCATCGATGAGATTATACATTGATTACCGGTAGCTGAACAAAAAAACAGTGAAAAACCAACCATTATCATCTACCATGCATTGATGATTTATTTGATCAACTATATGGATATTCGCTGTTTTCGAAGACCGACATTCAATCTGGCTACCATTAGCTGAAAGACAACTTTTCGGACTCGATATGGTTACTACGAGTTTGTGGTGATGCCGTTTGGGCTCACCAATGCCCCTACAACATTCATGGACATGAACATGGTCTTCCATTCATACTTGGACACGTTTGTGGTAGCACTAAGTGATGATGTGTTAATTTATTCTCGGAATGAATAGAAACATGCTAATGATCTGAAGATTGTCCTGGACACGCTCTGAGAGCAGAAACTGTATGCCAAGCTGAGCAAGTGAGTTCTGGTTGTCCCAGGTCTCATTCCTTGAGCATGTCATTTCTGGAGCAGGTATCGCAATTGATCCTGCAAAAATTGAGGCAGTCATGTCTTGGGAGTAGCCAAGACAGTCACTCAGATTCATAGCTTCCTTATATTAACGGGCTATTACAGACGCTTTGTCAACAGATTTACACGAGGTGTTCTTCCCTTGATATGATTGACACTGAAGGGAGTTCCTTTCATTAGGGATGATTCATGCGTCGAGACCTTCAGGACATTAAAAGAAGGGATTTTATCACTTGTGCCCCTCCGAGATCTCGCAATTCCAGTTATGCCCCTATCTTTTTGATAATATCAATTGTGCCCCTCACTTCTTGCTATTTTATCACGTGTGCCCCTCAGGTTAGTGACCATCCATCTACAGTGCAAACGAACGTTAACTTTAAGGACATAAGCGGTATTAATTTTAAAAAAAGAGTTATGTGGTCATTTTATACCTCTTCCTCATCCTCTTCAGTCTTCTTCCTCCCTTCTCTTCCTCCTCCACAGCTCCTCCCTCCTCCTCCTCGAGCTCCCGTGCAACCTCCCCCGAACCTCCGGCTCCGTCCAGTCCTCCTCCTCCGCCCCCTGTACTACCCCCTGCACCTCCCCTCCTCACCCAGCCCCAGCCCCGCACCTCCCCCCTCCGTCCCCTGCACCTCCCCTCCGCCGCCGCACTGCCCTCTGCACCTCCCCTCTGTGCCCAGCCCCAGCCCCGCAACTCCCCTCCGTGCCCAACCCTAGCCCCGCACTGCCCCCTGCACCTCCCCTCCGCGCCCAGCCTCAGCCCCGCACCTCCCCTCTGCGCCTAGCCCCAGCCCCGCACTGCCCCCTGCACCTCCCCTCCGCACCTAGCCCCCAGGCCCCGCGACCCTGCCTCCCCCCGCGCCCCTGCGACCCCGTACCCCCTAGCCTCGCCGACCCCGCGCCCTCAGGTCGTCCTCTAGTCCGCCGCCCGGTCGAGACATACTCGACAAGCTCGATCAACGCCTGGCGCTTCATCTCCTTCTCGAGCGAGTTGTTCAAATCATTAAAGTCAAACACAACACAACACAAATTCAACTTACTGAGGAACAGAATCTGCTTCTCCTAATTGGAAACATCCTTAAACGACAGCAAGGGCTCGATCCCCGCAACCACACTGGAAGGGAACACCGCGGAGGACATCCTCTTCATGGCCGCGGCGAACCTGCAATTCGCTGCATCGTTCATATTACCGTTCCGCGGGACGGGCACACCCAAATCAGTGGCATTCCCGTTGCAATTCCCTGACAGAGGATCCGATCCGAGCTCGGATTTCGGTGATTTGCGGGGCAACTTGCTGAGGAACTGCTTCCACATGGCCAAATCCAAGTACTAAGCAGCTCCAAAACCACAATCAACAGCAACAAAAAGACTTCACACAACAATTAAGAGATCAAATACCATCTGAAGCTCCAATCCCAGATCCAATCTCAGCAGAAAGATGCACAGACTACACAAAGGCGTAATTAAGAGATCCACTAATTGATTCAAAAAAATCATCAAAAAATTCAATAAAATTCACCGTTTGATCCGTAATGAGTGATATATCCGTGAAAATGCAAAAATTTTAAAGATTCGATGGATGCATGAAGGTGTAATTAAGAGAGAGGAATTATGAAGAGAAAGGAAGAAGGACAAATGGAGGAGGAAGAAGATGAAGAAGAAGTCTGGACACTAATACCCCTCTTAACTGCACCAAGGTTTGAAAAAACTATGGTTAAGTCAACTCATTGACGGTCAATCTGATGAAAGGGCACAAGTGATAACGAAGAAAGAAGTGAGGGGTACAACTGATATTACCAAAAAGATAGGGGCATAACTGAAATTGCAAGATCTCGGAGGGGCACAAGTGATAAAATCCCTTAAAAGAAATATTGACGACTGCGCCTATTCTTGCACTTCCTTCAGGCACTCAGGACTATGTAGTTTACACATGCTCAGAAGAAGATTTAGGAGTGGTTCTGATGCAACGAGGTCACGCGATTGTATATACATTACGTCAGTTGAGGCCGTATGAGCGGAATTACCCCACCCATGACTTGGAGCTAGCGACATTTGTCTTTTCCTTAAAGATCTGGCACCACTATCTTTACGGGGTAAACTTTGAGATTTTCACGGATCACAAGAGCTTAAAGTATATTTTTGATCAGAAAGAGTTGAACATGAGACAACGCAGGTGGCTTGAACTACTAAAAGATTACGACCACACGATCTATTACCATCCCGAGAAGGGAAACGTGGTGGCTGATGCGCTTAGCATGGGAGCTCATGCTGAGGGTACAGCAAACTGGCTATACACATAGGATATGCTCACAGCTTTTACTGATTGGCATCCTCCACAGTTTTTGGGATCATATAGTAGAAGGCCAGAAATCAAATCCTTGGATTAGAGACAGATACATGTGTGCCATTAAGGATGAATTTAATGATTTTGTCGTGACATAGTCTATATTGTGGAAAGCTGGCCGGGACGTTGCGCCCAACGATGAGTAGATACGTAGAGACAATCTTGATGAGGGATACAGTTCATAATTATCTATTCATCCTGGCAGCATAAAGATGTATCGTGATCTTCGACAACATTTCTGGTGGGACATGATGGAGCGAGATGTGACACAACATGTTAGAAGATGTTTGACCTATCAGATGGTCAAGGCTGAGCATGGGAGACCACCAGAGTTATTACAGTCTCTCCCCATTCTCAAGTGGAAGTGGGAGAGTATCTATATGGATTTTGTCACTGGACTGCCGAGGACACTAGGTGGCCATGATGCTATTTGGGTCGTTGTTGACATGTTCACCAAGTCAGCTCATTTCATACCTGTTAGCAAGACCTACACTCCATCCAAGTTGGCCAGATTGTACATGCAGAAAATTATCAAGCTCCATGGTATACCACGTGAAGTAGTTTCTGACAGAGTCTCGAGGTTCACAACGCACTACTGGAACCAATTTATGTCATCACTATAGACAGAGTTGAAGACGAGTTCCGCATACCATCCACATACCGACAGACAAAGCGAGCGCACCATTCAGACACTTGAGGATTTGTTACACACATGAACTCTTGAGTGGAAAGGGTCCAGAAAGGACCACCTGCCATTGGTAGAGTTCACATGCAACAACCACCACCATTCCACTATCGACATGGCATTATTCGAAGCCTTATACGGGTGGAGATGCCCCACACCTCTCAGTTGGCGTGAGGTAGGTGACCGTGCTCTTTACTCCGTGGATCACTTTGAGGAGACTACGTAGGTTGCTGAGCTTGTGAGGCGGAAGCTTCTGACGATATAGAGCCATCAGAAAAGTTATACAGATCGTCGAAGAAGAGATTTAGAATTTCAGGTAATCAGATCATCTTCTCTTCATCCATTTTCAAACATGACTTATCAATATTCAACATAATCTCTCACACTGATGAAACTTCTGTAAATACAGGTGGGAGATTGAGTATTCCCACAAGTATCTCCCATGAAGGAAGTACAAAGATTTGGTGTTCGTGGCAAGTTGGCACCACGGTATGTTAGATCGTTTGAGATTATTGCTCGTGTGGGGAAGGTGGACTATCGAGTAGCCCTTCCTCCACACCTATCAACCATAGACGATATCATTCACATATCCAACGTGAGGAAGTATGTGCACGACCCTTGACATGTCATCAGCTACAAGAATCTTGATGTGGAGCCTGACTTGACATATGAGGAGAGGCTAGTGCAGATACTTGGTAGTACTTTAAAGAAGCTTCACAACAAAGAGATTCATCTAGTCAAGGTACTATGGCATCGATATGGTGTCGAAGAGGCAACAAGGAAAACTGAGGTAGACATGCGAGCACGATACCCGCACTTATTTTCAGGAAATTGTCAAAACAATCCCATTTGATTATACATGTTGAAAGAATATGACTTGTTTTTCCTTTGAGGTTTTTATGGGTTCAAAATCTTTTAGATTTGTATGGCAAGATGAAACTCAGAGAAAAAATATAATGACTCTGACCTGAGTCTCGAGGATGAGACTCCCTTTGACGTTTTTATATTTGTGACACTCGGATACAAATAACCCTGAACCCGATCCGATTAAGGTTCAATTGATATGATAAAACTATCAATTAATATTAGATGATATGAACTGATCCAACGATCATAAATCAAAACTTGTTTGTGATCAAGCAATCAAAATCAATTACATCGTAAAGCGTGCCACCAGAAAAGGCATGACATAATTGGAAACTGTAAAAATAATCCGAGACCATCATAAAATTCGTCTTGACAAAATAAAACCAACAAAATCGATGGTTCGTAAATCAGCATTCGTTTGATAATTTTAAATCGTAAAATTTGATATAAAAAATCAAGACCGTAATTCATCAAAATTTGTATCCATCTTGGATTAGAAAAGTATGAAATTTATATTGTTTGATCATCATACATAGACAGTCGAAACGAGATATTGTACATCAGAATCATAGATTCGAGGTGCAAATGTAGATGATTTTGGTATCCAAATAAGAGACAGATAAATATATATAATAAAATTTAAATTAAATTTATTTTCGACACAGTCAGTTGCATCCAACATTTGGCTCTTCTTTTCCTTACACTTGGCAAGCACAATGCCTCCTCTCCCCCTTATTTATATCAAACCCAAGCCCTTTCTTTTTTACCCATCTTTTCCTCTCTTTTTCCCTCCAAATCCAACCGAAGGGAACCCAAATCCTCCTTCTTTCCTCTCTTAGAGCTGCTGTCCAGCAGCTTGGATGCAGCTCCTGCCAAGCCAATTGCAGCAACAGGAAGTTGTTGTTCCTCCTGCTGTTCAAAGGTCTGGATCCCCCCCTGCTGCAACTAATTCCTTCTTCAACTGGAGCTGCTAACCTGCAGCTCAAGGGCTGCTCTTTCAGCCCAAATTGTTGTTGTGCTGCATCAAATTTCGAGTGCTGCTACATGCAATCTTAGATCTCCAAATCTTGGAGATCCAAAGGTACAAATCCCCCTCCTCTTGCTACCTTTCATGCAAATTTAAAAACAAAATCAAAACCCTATTATTTGCTTCTGAAATTAGAAGAAAAAGTGGAGTTTTACATGAAATTGATCACCATTTCTGATCAATTAAATAATCCCCGATCTTGTGTTTAAGGATGAAAAGTTGGGAGTAAATTATATGCTAATAGATTTAATTTCAGACCATTGTAATCTATTGTTCGTGCATTAAAATTTGAAGAAATGTGGGGGATTTATATGCATTGCTATTGTTTGATTAGTTATTTGGCTGAAAATATGGGGATCAAATTACCTATTTTATTTGCTGTAGCATGATAGATCAAGACCATGGTATCCTCCAAACTTAGAGGATCAAATGTACACTATTTCTCCCTTCTTGCTGCCTTCCATGAATTTAAAAATCAAATACAAAACCTAATCATTTACTTCTGAAATTAGATGAAAAGGGGTGTTTTTACATGTAGTTAAGTAGAATTTCAAATCATAATTAATCAACTGATCTCATGCTTAAATTGTGAAAGATTACGGATGAATTGCATGTGAATTGAGTCTAAAATTCGAACTACAACAGCTACAATTCCATACTTAAATTGTGAAAGATTATGGATGAATTGCATGTGAATTGAGTCTAAAATTCAGACCACAATAGCTATAGTTTTCAGGATTTTGTTGTGAAAGATTAAGGATGAATTGCATGTGAATTTAGTCTGAAATTCAGACCATAATAGCTACAGTTTTCATGCTTAAATTGTGACAGATCAGGGATAAATTGCATATTATTTGAGTCTAAAAACAAAACACAAATAGCTACAGAATTCATGCTTGAATTGAGAGATTTTGGGGTAATCAATATATAAATTAGACCCAAATGAGGATCGCTTATTTAGCTACAAAGTTCATGATTTTAAGATTTAAAAGATTTGAGAATTTTGTGTAGCATTGAATTTAATCCAGATCTAATGAGTAGCTCTAAATCACATAGAATAAAAGAGTTGGGTAATTCGACATAGAATTGAACTTAGATACATATTCAATGAATATCATATAAGCTTAAGATTGTAAAAATGATAACTTGTGACCAAAAGGACTAATCATCTCCATGAAATCATCCTTTAGGTATACTCTACTAAATATTGATCACTACTGATAAGAGTTATTGACAAGATACCTAGATCTGTTAGGTTGACCACAGAAGAGTTTAAGGATTGAGAAATCAAATAAGTATGACGGTGAATCAGTGATGACAATTAATTGTACCGGTCATGGTGACCCTTACACCTGACTGTGCGAGGGCGCGGTGATCCTCAGCTGAGCGGGAGACAGGAAACCAGTTAGCTCAACGACCACCTAGTACGCAGGTCTAGGATCCCAATCCTTTTTACAGTTTTTACGCGAGCTCGCAGTGTTTTTATGCTTCGCTGGGATCCAGGTTTTTTACCAGTTCCGTTGACCCTGTTTCAGTAGGGTATCTAGGCAGGAGGACCCTTGGTTTTATTTTTCAAGCTCTTTTTGCCCGTACCGGTTGGGTCAGTTTTGGAGTGACTTAGTCTGGAAAGTCTCTCCCACCCATATCAGGCTTAGTTTTGGAGTATGCCTAGCCCTCTCGTAGACTGCACTTCCACTGGTAGGGCAAGACGGAAAGGTCTTTTAGGAGACTCCTCACCACTTGAGTTTTGATTATTATTCCTCCAGTAGGTCTTGGCTAAGAAAAGGTCATTGTCAGGTGCAATTGAGTTTGGTTACAATTGAGTTTTTATATAGTTCAGTTTGGCTACAGCTGAGCTTGGTTACAATTGAGTTTGATTATAGTTAAGCATGCCTACAGTTGAGTTTGGTTACAGATTTACAGTTGAGTTTGGTACTGTTCTTGAGTTTTGGTTACTGTTCCTCCAGTAAGTCCTAGCAATGAAAAGATTGTGAGTCAGAAATCATCAATCATCATCATTCATCAAGCATCGACATTTAATCATAGTTTAGAACTACTACTATAGATGTTAGGAGAAGCTAGTGGATGTGTTGGGAACATAGTTAGGGAGCATTATACTCCACCGCATGCCTACGGAAGCACCCCAACCCTAAGCTATTCTCCACGCCTTAGAGTCATAGTGTGAGGTCACACTTAGACCAAGACCACAGACTATTTCCATGAACTATAAGTAATAAAAAGGTGATAGCCTAGTTATGGATCATATAATCAAAATGTGAAAATATTAGGTATGGGTAGTTAAGGATTGGTGAGTAAGAAAGGGGATGCATATACATAACAACTTGAAAATCAATTTCCATGCAAGTAGCTTGTTAAATTTACTTGGCAATACCTATCAACTTGTTTTCTTCTGAAACCACTGAAATACATTTTATTTTTAATAAATTAGATTGTACTCAACCTTTGTTGACATCCTTTTCTTCCTAACATGAATGGCAAGCAAGCCGCTTGCGACTCAGTAGATTGACAGGTGGACCCTGAGCTTCCACAGTTACTTTCGATAATACACATGTTATAATTTTTGTATAGGTTAATTTAAATGTTTTTTTATTTCTCTTTTGATATATTTTGGGATACACATGCATAATGTCAGTTTCTTTTGACACATGTAAATATATATGGAAATTAATGCAAATATGAATTTGATGACACTTGTTAGATTTATAGTTGTTTATCATTACTGTGAATGTCATTCGAATTGCGGAAAATTTTCCCTCATTTTATGTAACCTAATGCGAGCAATAACGAATATAATGTTGTGAATGCTGTGTAAATGGGTAATCCTGATCCCGGGGTGGGTGTCACACTGTATATCTGGGTGAACCCTCACGTTAATAGCCTTGCCTTATAGCGATCCACACTGACATCTACATGTTTGCGTAACCGTAAAGATCCATTTGCACCCCACAATAGAGGAACCTGAAGGAGCAGAAACAATGCTCCAAGTACCACGAGACAACAAAGCCGCCATCTCTTCTTCCAAAGCATGTCGCCAGCTAGTATCATGTACTGCCTCCTGCTATGTTCGTGGGATAGTAACAACAAAGTCGTACCACAAACTTCTTGTACTTTTTTGAAAGATGATCCAAGAAAACATGAGCAGCTAAATGATAAGTGGTACAGGTACGATGCGTCTTCCTCAAGGTAATATACACATCAAGATCATCGGTCTTTATGTTCTCCGGTATCATCTCCTCCTGTACAGTACCCTATGGTACAAGCATGTCACTACTGCCACTGGTAAAAACAATGTGTTCAGTACATACTTGAGGTGTGCTGGATGACAGGGAAGGCGCATGAGCAGAGGAACGAGTAGAGGGCCTACGAATGTAAAACCGTGGTAGGAACTGTGTCAGGATAGACAGTGGTGGAGGAGGTGGTGGTGAAGGAGGTGATTGTGGCTCAACCAGAGGAGGTGGTGGTGGAAGTAAAGGAGGCAGTGGAACAAAAACATCTTCGCAAGAGTCAGAGTTAGATAACCAATCACGAGAGAAATACATGATAGACTAAAAAAATGTGACATCAGCACTCACATAATACTTTCTCCTTACAGGATTAAAACATCTATACCCTTTTTGGGTATGAGAATAGCCAACGAACACACATTTGATAGGTCTTGGAGAGAGCTTGTCACGACCAGGAGCAGAATTGTGGACAAAGGCCACAAACCCAAAGACCGTAGGAGTAAGGAGAATAAGTCCTTCTCGAGAAGCGCAATCGAGAAAGGAACCTTTTCTCCAAGGACCATGGAAGGCATGCGATTCACTAAGTAGCATGCAGTGAGGACTGCATCACCCTAGACGAATGAAGAGCTCGACTCTAAATCAAAAAAGTCCTCATGACATCAAGAATATGACAACATTTGCGTTCAACAATACTATTCTGCTGCGATGTATACACACAAGAAGTCTGATGAACAATACCGAGAGATCTGATGAAGTCAGACAGTTGTAAAGTTGAGAACTCCAAGACATTGTCAGTGCGAATAAACTTCACATGAGCAGAAAAATATTCTTTATTTCAATAAGAAATGATTTGATGACAAAGCCAGCTTCAGACTTATTCTTTAACAAGAAACCTAAGAAGGTGTGGAAATTCATCTATATGGACTAGATAGAACATATGCCCCTGATGATCGGGAATACGACTAGAATCTCAAATATCAAAATGAAATAACTCAAACGACCGACTACTGTGACTACTCTGGCTACTCGAAAAGAAGGAACGATGATGCTTCCCAAGCTGGCATGCCCTACACTTTAAGGTAATATGAATAGAGATTTGAGGAAGGACATGACATAGCTTCTGTAGAGGAAGATGTCTAAATAGAAGGTACCACATGAACGGAGAGACCGATCCAACATGAATAATATCAGTAGCAGCAAAAGAAGGCTGGACCTGTTTGTAAAGCCCTCTCTGCTTACGACCACATCCAATCACCCTGTCGTGAGTATGTCCTGAAATTCAAGAGAAGATGGTTAAATATGACACGACAATGTAAATATTTTGTAATCTAACTAATAGAAAAAAAGATTCATCTGAAATATTGGAGCATGTAAGACATCTGCAGGCGTACTGAGGGTGATAGGACAATCTCCCCATGACCAATAATGGGTAAATGAACCCCATTTGCAATAACCAATGATCTCCCAGGATGGATAAATATGTAAGAACTAAATTGTGCTCGATCTCTGCACATATGATGAGATGCGCCGGAGTTCAAGATCCAATCAATCAAATCTGAGTTGCTATAACTGGTAAGTGCGTAAGCTATACCTGGCGACCTCGTAGATGCTTTTGCAGCAGCTGCAACGTTTAAAGGTCCTGCAACTGGTAGTTAGTGTGGTCATCATCTCTCTCAATCGAGAGACAATATCGTCGAGCCTCGTATCATGAGAGGGAGCTGGAGTAGTCTCTATCTGCTCAGCTACACGTGCGACTAATAAGATTTGTTGGACTTTGGTTGGTTTTTTATTTTCTATTTTTTAAAAATATATTACTCATTTTTATACAAATATTCTTATATAGATGTACATTATTTTCTATACTATCATTAATGAAATATAAAAGATATGTGAATTAAGACAAAGGAGCTCCTAACACTTGTGAACAGTCTTGAGTTACCTCTCTTTACCCAACATTTTATTGGGAGCTCGTGCAATGTTTTCATAAGTACACAAGGAATATTATTGGCCTTTGTAGTTGACACTTGAATGGCCAAAATGTAAGTTTGGCCTTTGTATTATAGGTACCCAATGCATGAGACCCTTCTCGTGAAATGCAAAATACTTTCTTAAGGGTGATCAAGAAAGGGGTATTGCATGTACATGAATGTTTTATTGTGCTTCGGTTTGAAACTAGTAAAGAGTAAGAAAAAGGTAGGTAGCGTTGTCGAGAGAATCGAAAGAAATTTGAGAACTAGGTTCCAAATCGTGTTTTTTCAACTAGAGGGGTTTCCACATAAAAATCTTATGTATTATTGTAAAGCAGCTTTATTTATAATTTTCTTAGGTTTTTGGGTGCAAAACTCGATTTCCCCTTCTCGTGACACTGACCCGCCTCCAAATGCATTGTTTACATTAATCATGTTTATATTATAAAGCAAGAAGTAAACCATGTGTTCCAAAACAAATATGAAGCATAAGTATGTGACAACATTCTACGTATACTCTTTGGGTTCTGATTATGATCCACATTATAGGGATCTTCATCAACCTTCCTATGAAATTCTATTTTGACATCAATGTTGCCTTTAAACTTGCAAAAATCATGAACCACATGGTTTCACCAAGCATGCCGAGGTTGACACTTTTTTTGAGAAGAGAAAGGGTGGTATCCCGAGGTGGGGTCCACCACATTATATATTAACAGTAAAAAAATAATACATCATGCTACATGGCTCCAACTACATGTCGAGGTTGACACTTGACACACTTCTTTTGGAGAAGATCAACTTTGAGCGACTATCCTCCTTTTTTATCAGATAAAAAGACAAGCTATATGTGGTGTTCTACAGAGGTCTCACCATGACACAACATAAACATGGGCAAGTTGGGTATGATTGGCATCCATATGCAACTTAAGGGAGAATGTTGATTTTTTTTGTTCGTTAAACATGCTCTCATATTTGTTTCATAATGGAACTAAAAAACTCATTGCAAAGAACATTTTCTTCCCCTTTACAAAAGAGGTTTAGACGTAAATCTTATATACTTTGTATTATGCCCAACTTGCAGGTGAATGTTGAGTTGTCTTGTCTTATCTAGCAATGAGGGATTGTTGTCGTGTTCAGAGGTATCCTCCATGTTGCTTGGGTGAAGCAACATGCATGTGGGCATTTTCCCTTGAGTTCTACAAGTCTGGATAGTTTGTCCTTTGTTTTGCAAGGTTTTTAGACTGTGTAAAGAGGGGTTGTTCGTATTTTGTTAGTGAAATTAAAGTTAAAGTTGGAGCTAAGGTACTCGACATAATGGCTGAGAGATAAACAAAAGCTAATGTTGTTCATATGTTTGAGGAGTTGAAAGGAACAACTAAAGATTTTTTGTCTTGAGAACAATGCTGCTAACTTCCCTAATTTAACACCTACATTCTTTAATAAGAAAGATGATTTAATGAAGAAATTCATGTAGAAGTTAATTCAAGTTAGCTCCGCAAGAAATTGAAGCCAACAGGGTGAAAGATTCCTATGTTGATGCAATGAAGATGATGCCTATATGTCGGTCCAATCCATTATAGAAAAATAAAAAACAGAGGACATAATGGATATTATAGTAAATCTAAATATATATGGTTAACATAGTCATGATCATATTCAAGAATTTTACATTTATATGAGAATGATAAATACTTGAGAGGGAACTTCATTTTTTAGCTTGCACTACCAATATTGCTCTTGCAATTCCCGCTCAGAAGAGCCATCGTCATTTGCATACTTATGAGAACAAAGAGCGGATAATTAACAGTGGTGACACTGACCAGATGCCCTAATTAAAAGTGTGTCGCATTGTTGTAGTCGGACAATCAGGAGAGATAAAAAATTAACCACATGAATCGATGAATCAAATTAATTAATGTGTGGTTTTATGTATATTTAACCTGGGCAAGCCCCATGGTCGATTCAAGGAGGCAAAGGAACAACGTCGGATCAAATTAGGCGAATTAGCTCACGGTTTACCAAGTGGGATTTTTTTGTATCTTTTATGCAATAAAAATGCCAAATGCAAAATGCAGTTGAATTAAGTCAATATGAAAACACATAGCATAGCCAAATTAATTTTAATGTGAAACTAATCCAAATTAGGCATGCTATAATTTTCTTGGAAACCTAATCCAATGACGAATGCAAAATGTATTTTTTTGGAATTTTTGAATTTAAGACGCACAAATGAAAAATGCAAACTTTTATGGGTTTTTATGGAATTTTTCGTGCAAACAGGATGCAAAAAATATGAAATTTTTATTCGAACTTAAACATGATAAATGAAGCTAAAATAATTTTTTTGGAATTTTCTGACAATCTATGATTTTTTTATGAATTTTCTAATCGAAACAGAGTGACTGTGAGTATTTAATTCCTAATAAAACCACGAAATAAATTATCCAGAGAGTGAATTATCTCAAAAAGATATTTTAATGAACAATCCATGAGACTTGAAATTTCGTAAAAATGATAACCATGGATTTAATTAAAAATAAATTACATAAATAAGTCAATAATTTATTTTAGACAAAATACACATCCATTTTTGATGAAATTAAGACAGTAATTAAAGCACAACTAAAGACATCAACTATGATTTTGCATAATTTTTTGAGAAATATTTAAGTATGTGCGAATTTCAGAGCATAAATGGGTAAAATATCAATGAATTTCAAACTCTGGTTTTTAATAAATTATCCAATGCTCACAAAAATCTAGATAAATAGCCAAAATGTACAGAATTGATTTCTAAACAAAAATGCTATTTTTGTATTAAAAAATGATGTGAAATGAATGTCCAAATTAATGCGTAAATGCAGGGGTGTCTTTGCAATACAGAAATAAAAACTTAACAGAACAATGTGCACATGGGTACTTTTGCATTTTAAGAAATATGAGGGTTAAAATGCAATTTTCATAATAAAAAAATAAACAAAAAGAAATGGACCTTTGTAGATCGTGGGTTCCAAAAAATGGGAACCCACCTTTCTTCTCACGCACGCTAGGGATCGCAGGCGGTGCGGGCTACTGGAGGGCGCAGCATGCAAGCGGTTGACGCAGGAGGTGGCTGGAGGCCGTGGAGGCGGCCGCGGGCTGGAGGGCGGGCTGGAGCAGCAGCGAGAGCGAGAAACGACACCAAAGGACGGTGCGACCTGGAGGCGCGTGGCGACGGCGCTGGCGATCTAGGTGGCACGAGGAGGGAGGAGGGCCTGGGGCTACAGGGAGCGCCGCTGGTAGCGATAGGTGCGCGCGGGGTGCGGTTGCACGCAGATCCGCGTGCAGTGGCAGCAGGCAGCTGGAGCGAGAAGAGGGGGGCGCGCACCGGCTGTGCGCAGCGCAGCGAGGGCGGCTGGGAGCCGCTGCTGCGCGAAGTGGCTCGAGGACGCTGTGGAGAGAGGGGCGGCACCGGCAGCGGCTTGGATGGAGCGTGCGCGGCCAGGGGGCGACTGCAGGAGGCGGGGTTCGCAGGAGGGCTGGCGGATGGCGGTGCGGCCCATGACCGCAGGAGGCGAGGGGTCGCAGGCTGCCATGGGTTGGAGTAGCAGCGGACGCGCGAGGGTTGCCGCTGGCTACTGGGCGAACTGCTGCCGGAGCGACGGCGACTGGGCGGAAGGGAAGAGTCCAGGACTGGCTGTAGCTTTTTATTTTTTTTTGTTTTGAATTTTTTATTTTTTTTCAAAGAGAGAACAATGGAATGATGAGGATGTGGTGATGTGGTGAATGGAGATGATATAATGATGTAAAAAAATAAAATAAAATAATGATGATGAATGATGGTGGTGAATGATGAATGTAGTGATTGTGATGATTGTAATATCAATCAACAAGGAAAAAATATGTTAGATAAAATAAAATGAAAGGGTGAAGATAGAAGATTTACATGTGTAGTCGCCTGGAGAGTGGGGAGCTATGCTCGCTCCGAATTGTCGCCTCTACATGGGTGGTGCCCCACGGATCTCACTTAGGCCTTGTCGTCGCTCGGCTAGCTGCGTTGAAGCTGTCACCGACGACACATCAAAGGGGCTTGAGGCTCTTCTCTATGAGAATGGTGGATGATGAAAATGGGGAGGAGAAGAGAATAAAAAGGAGGAAGTTAGAAAAGAGATGCAGAATGTGGAGGAGTGGTAGAGGAAGTGGAGGAGTGGTGACTTGGAGTGGGGAACAAGTAAAGGGAGAAGAAGTAAAAGGGAAAAAAATAAAATAACAAAAATAAAGTAATATAAGTAGGCTACTAAAAATAATGACGAGAAAATAAAAGTATAAGAAAAAATATTAAAAATAATAAATAAATAAATATAAATAATTAATTTAAATAATAAATAATTAAATTAAATTAAATAACAAAAATAAAAAAATAGGGTGACACGCAGTAGCTCCAGGAACTGTCACGTGTCGCTGCCAGAAAAATCACAAATTAAATATAAATAAAAATAAAAAAGAAATAATAAAAGAGGTCCAATAAAAAGGGGTTAACATGAAAGTTGCTCGTCTCAACGAGATCTACAACTTTTGTGAAGGAACGAAAATCAAAAGAAGTCATATGTACAAAGTGTATTTTTGGTTGGTACCTTATAGATATAAAATAACGCATTTTTATCTTTTGTAGATTTTTTTATTATTTTTAAATAAGAGAAAAATCAAAATAGAGATAGAAAATATATGAAAGGAATATTTATAATTTAATCTATTTTTTTGGATTTTTAATACTTGAGAAAATAAAAAGATAAAATGAAGGGTATTTTGGTAAATATGTACAATATACCATAGGGACCCAAAACCCAAGTTTCACATAAGATCTCCGATTTTTATGAAATTGGTCTTGTTTTGAAGATCTTTGAATGTATATTACTTTAAAAGTGAGTAGACCTAAATCGGACACTGTAAGAGAGAGATATGTGCACTTTAAGCTTCTTAATCTCAAACTTGGATTTAGGTTTTATTGGACAATTTTACAAGCTAGTATTTTTTGATATTTTTCCTTTATTAATGTTAGTAATATATATACTATAGAATTGATTTTATTGGATTTGGAGTTAGTGTAAAATAGATACAAATAGGTGAATATGTAAAAGGAATTTCAGGCTTCTTATTTATGCTAATAGGAATGCTAAAATGCACATATGATTTACACATGCATGAATGCTAATTATGTAATATAAGTGATGAAATGCAGCTAATTACTCGGGAACAAATCTTTATTTCAACTTTTTGAGTGATGAATCACATATTCATCAACAGAGGACCAAAAAACTCGTTAACACTTCTAAAGTAGCCTCTAGCAAGGATCATGTTGCCCTTGCTGATGGATTTCATGTTACAGTTGTAGGGTAAGGAAGTATATCCCTTCTTAACAAATTTCTATTCACAATGTGCCTTATGTTCCAGACAATCCTCTAAAAATCCTTTTTGCTAGCAAGATAACAAAAAAAATGAAGTATGAACTTGTTTTTTCCTCTGATCGGTGTATGTTGCAAGCATTGGTGACAGAGAGGAGATTGGAATTAGTTTCGAGTACGAAGGCATGTATCGTCTACCAGTTAAAGTGACAACTGTGTTAATGATTGCGATTAAAGGAAGGAAAAATATAAAGGAGTGTCAGACTCTGCTCATATAATGCATGAACATCTTGGTCACCTTCCATTTTGATATCTGAAGCGGTTATTTCCTTTATTTTTTAAAGATTTAAGCTCTGCGACTTTGTTTGTCATGTTTGTTTGAAGGAAAAGCATGATCGTGCATCTTACTCTATTTCGGGAGCACGATAAGTGATATTTTTGATTTAATCCACTATGATATTTGAGATCTCTATAATGTTCCTACTCTTAATGTCTACAAGTACTTCATTACATTTATTGATGATTATTCTAGAAGCATATTTATTTCTTACTTTGTGATCGTGGACAAGTTCATAGAATTTGAAAAAGATTTTAAATTTGATAAGATACTATGCGAGAAAGTAATCAAATGTTCATGTCTGATAATACTCAGGAATATTTGTCCAAGAGCTGCAATAAATATTTGGCATCGAAGAAACTACATAACCTCTTCTAGCTATGCTTCTCAGTAGAATGGTAAAGTAGAACGAAAGAACATACGCCTTCTTGGAGTTAACAGAGTGCTTCTATTTCAAAGAAACCTCTACAAGAGAATATGGGAAGATGCGTTCTCACCAGTGTCGTCCTTATAAATAGGATGCCCTCAAGACGATCAAACATAGCTACTTTTTTCTATTATTCTGCCAGACAGTAAGTTGTTTTGCTCTTCCTCTGAAAACTTTGGTTATGTTTGTTCCCTAATTCTGCGTCTGATGGTAAGAAACTCGATGCACATGCAATCAAAGGTATTTTTTTTGAGATATTGTCCTACTCAGAAAGGTTATTAATGCTTGCATGCTAAGGATGGGAAAATGTATATTATCAATAATATCACCCTTATTGAGCATGAATCTTACTTTCCTAAGCGTTCAGTTCAAGGAAGAATGGATGATGGTAAAGGAAATGTTCAGGATAATCTTCTTCTAGATGCTTGTGATGATTGCTTAAATCCATGTTGAAAAGATCCGGCTGTCATGAGGCAACTTCCAAAAGATTATTTTTTAAAAAAATACTATTAAGGACGAGGAAGGTCACATGCTAGTTACTCGGAAGGATATAGAGACTAGATGGGAGCAGTACTTCCATAAACTTTTCATTGGGGAAGGAATAGAGAGATCACCATGGGTGATCTAGCTAGTAGTGAAAGTTACTTGAATCGCGCCAGCTATAGACGAATACAAAGAAGGGAAGTAGAGGATTCTTTGAAGGTTCCGGATGACATCCCTTTAAAAGTATGGAGAGTTTTAGGTGAGTGTGGTTTGACTTGGCTTACAATTCTATTCAATGTTATTTGGCGAAGCAAGAAAATGCCTTAAAATTGGAGGAGTATCGTGGTGCCTCTTTATAAGAATAAAGGAGACATTCAAAATTGTTCAAATTACAGAGGTATCAAGCTGATGAGTCACACTATGAAAATTTGGGAACGTGTGATCGAAAGAAGGTTGAGGCAAGTTTTCAAAGTAAAGGAAAACCAATTTGGACTCATGCCAGGTCGTTCAACTATTGAAGCCATCTATTTGTTGAGGAGAACAATGGAGATTTATAGAGCTAAAAGGAAGAACCTCCGTACGGTTTTTATTGATTTGGAGAAGGCTTATGATTCTGTCCCATGAGAGATATTGTGGAGAGTTTTGGAGAAGAGACAAGTACATGTCCTATAAATTAACCTTGTAAAGGATATGTATGATAGGGATTCATCTTGTGTAAAGATCCCGTCTGGGAGGACTGACATATATACAACATATCTACAAGGTGCAGCATATACATAAGGAGTTTTTCTTCTTGAGCCACTAGACTATCCCTCTTTTGAAGCATTATTGCAACCAACAACATCCTGTTGTTAGGCCTCAATGCTACTGCCTCAATGCTACTAGACAAAGTTGAGGTACACATCCCTCCCTAGAGGAGGACGGGAGGTTCTGGCTAGCTGTACTACCCCCGTATGCTACTCCAAAATAAAGGATTATGCCTCCTCATAACCTCATCCGTGTTGAGATATGTGTAAGGTGTGTGTCCAAGTCAAAGCCATTGTCTCTGAGAGTCATGCGTGCGTTGTTAAGTGTTCTACTTAGGCTCATCAAGATGGTATGTGAACATAGCCTAGTGGACTCAAAGAATTAAGTTATTAATGACATGAAAAAGTCTTAACCCCCAGGTCCTATAAGGTTCCTCCGAAGTTAAGTGGATTAAGGTCTTAACCAAGCTCTATTTTTCAATTTAATTCCAAACTAGTTTAAATGTCAACAATGATGTCAGTATTTACAGAAACTCTTTTTAGTGGGAATTTCTAAATTATGTAAATTTTTATAGATTTTGAATTTTTAAATTTTAGGTATTTTTGAAGATTAGGAAAGATTTGTACACAGATATATACATATTTACAAAAAGTTTATGTCACAGGTTTATGTAGAAAATGAATATTATTTACACGATACTTATATAGAAAGGGCGGATTTTGGTTTCATAAGTTATTTCCCTTGTGGCAAAATAGTTTTCAAAAGAATTTTTCAAAAGGTTTTTTTTCAAAACTATTTACAAACTGGTTTTGCAAACATTTTATAAACATTTTACAAACATTTTATTTTCACACAATTTCAAAAATTTTATACTATATACATAATTTTGATACAGAAAATAATTTATAAATGTTCTGCAAACAAAACATCTTTACAAACATTTTTACAAAATAAATTTGAAAAGGTTTTTACAAATAATTTTGCCAATTTTTTATTTAGTAATAGATATTTTATTACACACACTCAAAGTAGGAGTTATGACTTAAGTATATATACAATATATATGACACTCCCCTCCCCCCTATACTTAGCTCGAACGATGTCCTCAGAGTGCTCAGAGAGCGATGAAGGAAGACATAACTCCTGTTGAGTATAGAGAAATGGGAAGAATGCTATACTACAACGACTCAAAAGAATGAAAGAATAGAATCAATAGAAGTCGGTGATCCCCCTATACTTAGGATCAAGCAATCCTAAGTATAGAAGATTGTAAACAAAATGGAAAACCGAGTAGAATGTACCAACATTATCTCCTCTATACTTAGGGTGATATATCCCTGAGTATAGGCAACAAAAATAGAGGTAATGGAGAAATAGAAAATCACATGCCAAATACCCCCTATACTTAGGATAAGGTGTATCCTAAGTATAGCACAATCATACGATGGATCTGAGATATTATACCAAAATGAATGAATGATATAGACAATATGGATCTATACAGTTGCGGAGTAAAAGTGGAACTCAGGCATGAGATGCAGGTGATGTGAGTTAAAGAAAACATCTCATACAGAATGAATAGGGGTAACGTCAACTGTCAGAGGATCATGATTAAGATATGGCTTCAGACGCTGACCATTGACGCGAAAGGTAGACTCAGAAGACAACTCAGATATGTCAATGCTTCCGTTGCCGTGCACCTTTCTGACCAAGTATGGTCCCTTCCATTTGCTTTGTAATTTTCCTGGAAATAATCTCAACCTGGCATCAAATAGCCAGACTCTCTGGTTGGGCTCAAACTGTTTATGACTGATGTAAGAATTATGCCATATCTTCACTTTATCCTTATATTGTAGGCTACTTGAGAAGGTTGTGTCTCTCAACTCCTCCCAGGGCTGCTAATTCTGCTCTCCTCTGGTCTCCTACACTTTGTAGATCCAATAATAACTCGACAACTGCCCAAAGTGACTTATACTTAACCTCCACAGGTAAGTGGCATGGCTTGTCATAAACGAGTCGAAAGGGAGATGTGTCGAAAGGTGTCTTGAAGGAAGTCTGATAGGCCCACAAGACCGAGTTGAAAAGATATGATCAATCCTTTCGATCTGGGAGGACAACCTTCTGCAAAATAGTCTTAATCTCCCTATTTGAAACCCCAGGAAGACCATTAGTCTGTGGGTAATATGGAATGACAACTCTATGGTCAATATCGAACTCGTTAGCAAGAGCCCTTACCTTATCATTGATAAAATGTGTCCCTCGTCCGAAATCAGGACTTTAGGTACCCTGAACCATTAAAAGATATTCTTCCTCAAAAATTTGCAAACAATCTTTGCATCCGCGGCTCCAGCGGAGATGGCCTTAATCCAACGACTAACATAATCTACAGCAAGGAGAATGTACTCAAAATCCTAACTTGTTAGAATACTTCGATGATTCATTCCATAGAGCCCTCGGGTCTCTTATATAGGGAGAGAGCCCTTGGGTAAATTACATGAGAAGTACATAAAGAAATAGAAATAACATGAAAGACTATCAACTATCTCTACACTCCCCCTCAAGATGGAGCATAGATATCTATCATGCTCAGCTTGGAAGAACATCTCTGGAAAGGTCCTCTGAGCAATGGCTTAGTAAATATGTCCGCTGTCTGGTCCTCTGAACTGACGTGAGACGTGGAGATGAAGCCCTTCTAAATCATGTCCCTAGTGTAATGACAATCCACCTCTATGTGTTTGGTTCTCTCATGGAAGGCTGGATTGTTGGCAATAAATAATGCTGCCTGATTATCACATTAAAGGTTCATAGGCAAGGGAACATCAACATTCAGATCTTCTAAGACTGCTTTAACCCACATCATTTCTGTGCTTGCCTGTGCCATGGCTCTGTACTCGGATTAGGCACTGGATCTTGCCACAACAGTCTGCTTCTTGCTTTTCCAAGAGACTAAAGAGCTTCCTATGAAGATAGCAAATCCAGAAGTAGACTTACGATCCCTTGGACATCCTGCGTAATCTGCATCTGCACAAGCTGAAATAGACAGATCTGTCCCTTTCTTGAATAGCAACCTTGTGGCTGGGGAAGACTTCAGATATCTCAATATCATGTACAAGGCATCCATATGTACTTGCCTCGGCTGCTCCATGAATTGACTCACCCGGTTTACTGCAAGAGCAATATCCGGTCGAGTTATAGTGATATATAAGAGCTTACCCACCATTTCTCTGTACCTTCTCTTGTCCACCTCTTCAGTATCATCATCGTACAGCTTCATACTCGGGTCCATAGGTGTACTTGAAGGTCTGCATCCAGTCATCCCTGTTTCAACAAGCAAATATGTGACATATTTTCTTTGAGTCATCACCATTCCTTGTGCATTTCTTGCAAATTCTATCCCCAGAAAATATCGTATTGTGCCTAGATCCTTTGTAATGAACTGGCTGCCCAACATAGACTTGGTTATCTCAACCCCCTGTGCATCATCTCCAGTAACCAATATGTCATCAACATATACCATAACAACAATGGTACCTCTCGGGGTCTTCCGGACGAACAGTGAGTGGTCCGCATTTGATCTTCTGAACCCCTGTCGTTCAATAAGCTGGGAGAGCTTTTGGAACCATGCACGAGGACTCTGTTTAAGGCCATAGATAGCCTTATGAAGTCTGCACACCTTCTGAGACTCCCCCTCAGCAGCAAACCCGGGTGGCTGCTGCATGTAGACTTCCTCCTGTAGATCACCATACAAGAAAGCATTCTTAACATCAAGTTGGAATATAGCCCAGTCACGTACCACTGCAACTGATAGAAGGATGCGAAGAGTAGAGTGTCTCGCCACCGGTGAGAAGGTATTCAAATAATCTACACCATATGTCTGGGTAAATCCCCGTGCAACGAGCCTGACCTTGTATCTGTCTAGACGGCCATCCGCATGATATTTCACTGTAAAAATCCACTTGCAACTTACTACTGAGGCACCTGGAGGAATGGGGACAAGAGACCAAGTTCCCCTAGATTGCAAAGCACGCATTTCCTCTTCCATTGCAAGACGCCAGCAATCAACCTTCATAGCATCTTGATAGGTCCGTGGGATCTCAACTGACGATACAACAGCTGCAAACTTCTGAAAATCCCCAGTGAGTCTATGAAAGGAGACATGAGAGGCAAGGGGATACGTGGCACACTGTCTGCGCTGCTTCCTATGAGCAATAGGCCGATCCAAATCATCCAAGACTGTGCTGACCGGTTGCTCCTCCTCCTGTAGTAAAGATTCCTGCACAGGTGCATTATCTAAGCCATCGTTAGTGTTAATTTCAGAACAAACCTGAGGCGTGGTGGATGGTTGACTTGTAGCTTGAGCAGGGCCTGTTCGCCTCGTATAGAACTTAGTGAAAGGGACAACTGGAGGAGGTGGTGGTGGTGGTGGTGGTGGTAGTGTTGGTGGAGTAGAGGATTGACCCAGGCTTGGCGGTGGTGGGACAAAGACATTGGAATCTGGAGAAGTGGAGGAGGCCAATCTGTCACCCGCAGGTGAGAAATACATGACAGGTTCGAAAAAGGTAACATCTGCACTCACATAGTACTTGTCATGGAGAGGATCATAGCATCGGTATCCTTTCTGTGTCCTGGAGTAACCCACAAAAACACACTTGATAGCCCTAGGAGAGAGCTTATCAAGTCCTGGAGATAAGCGGTGAACAAACGCAACAGTGCCGAAGACCCGAGGTGTAAGTGCAAACAAATCTCTGTCTGGAAAAAGAACAGTGATTGGGGACTTTTCCCCAAGAACAGTTGTAGGCATTCGGTTGACTAGGTAACACGTTGTAAGTATAGCATCTCCCCAAAAAGATAATGGAGCACAACTTTGAATGAGTAATGTGCGAGCAATATCAAGAAAATGTCGATGTTTTCGTTCCGCAACCCCATTTTGTTGTGAGGTGTAAGCACATGTGGTTTGATGAACAATGCCTTTTGAAGAAAGAAAGGTAGCAAGAGAGCGAGTGCAGAACTCCAAAGCATTATCAGTTCGAATATACTTAACAGTAGAAGAGAAAACATTTTGAATTTCATTAATAAGATTTTGGATAACACTTCCCGCTTCAGATTTATTTTTAAGAAGAAACGTCCAGGACACACGAGAGAAATCATCAACCACTACTAAATAGAACCTGTGGCCCTGATGATCTGGGACACGACTTGGACCCCAAATGTCTACATGAAGTAATTCAAACGGGGAGCGACTGCTCCGACTCTGACGACCTGGGAAGCTAGATCTATGGTGCTTCCCTAACTGACATGCTTCACAACGAAAGGAGGAACTCGGAGAGATCTGAGGCAGTAGGTGACGCATCTTCTGTAGGGGCAGATGACCAAACCGAAGATGCCAGGTGTACGGAGATACGGCGCCTTGGGAATGCAGTGAGACGCCAGCGTAGGAGTTACGGACTAGACGATAAAGGCCATTGTGCTCAGAACCACAGCCAATCACCCTGCCCGTCAGTATGTCCTGAAAAATAACAGACGACGGATTAAAAATGGCACGACAGTGCAAATCACGCGTAATCTAACTAATGGATAAGAGATTCATAGAGAATTCTGGAGCATGTAGGACATTCTGTAAGTGCATAGAAGGTAGCAAAGCCGTCTCCCCCTGACCGATGATAGGAGAATGAGTGCCATCAGCTATGAGTACAGATCGACCGGGCTATACAGCTCTGTAGGACTGCAGAATATCTTTCTCACGGCATAGATGATGGGTAGCTCCAGAGTCTACAATCCATCCTGTGATATCATGACAATGAGGTGAGACTGAAGGACTACCTGAGGCACTGGCAGAGGCGGATGTACTAGCTGACGCCGAGGCTGCAACATCAGAAACTTCAGTACTTTCTGGCGACGATTGTGGCATGATATCACGAAGTCGTGCCATCAACTCTTCGAACCTGTGATCTGTAGCAGGAGCTGAAGGACCCTGAACATGATCCGCGACACGTGCAGAAGGAGGGAAGCCGTGCTTGGAATAGCACGTATCCTCCGAGTGACCAGTACGGCGGCAGAATGAACACGTGGAACGTATGCGACCTCCGCGACCACGTCCACCACTTCCTCTTCCACGAAATGAGGACGAACCACCACGTCCCCTGGAAACTGCCATTGCTGACGGAGTCGCAGTCGCTGTATTGGACGGAACATGTACACGACTGAGCCTCCTGTATACCTCTTCCATCGGTGGGATGGTGGCATCTGCTAGGATCTGAGCGCATGCTGCCTCGTACTCGGGGTCTAGGGCAGCGAGCAATACGCCAACCATAGTGGCGTTGCGGAACGTCTTCTGCTGTTCCGGCGTGGCTGTAAGCGGAATGGTGCTATAGAGCTTCTCAAACATGCCACGAAGCGACGTGTACAGGGAATGAAGAGGCTTCCCATTCTGCTTCGTGGTAAATATATCATGCTGCAACTGGAGCATCTTCGTCTCATTGCGGACCTGAGAGTACGTCATAGACAAAATATCCCACATCGCCTTAGCGATGGGCTGGTGAAGGACATCATTCGCTATCTCCGTCGTGAGCGTACCTGAGAGCCACACCTTGGCGTACGCATCATCAGCCTCCCATGAGGCATAGATCCCTGTCTTCTCCGGTGGTTCATCCTCGGTAAGAATATGCTTATTACCGCACGACTTCATGAGACTGAGGAACTGCATCGCCCACAGTTCGTAGTTGGTCCCGTCCATCTTGACGATTGGTGCAGAACCTTTGAAGGCACCTATGGCGGGCATTACGATCTTCTGATCTGACATAATGCCGGAGAAGAATAACTACTGATAGACCAAGAAAACTGTCTACCAAGACCTTGTAGGATTCAAGTGCATAGGTAGACGATTATGCACTTGAATCGAACATGACGCCGAGTCCGACGAACGCGGCACACCTGCAACGAGTAGAGGCTTTTAGAGCCTCTACTTGACAAAGACGGCGACTGGAAGGGGACGGCGGCGGCTGGACAGCAGGTGGGGCCCTGCGGCAGGGGCTGGCGGCGGTGGAGGGGGCCCGGCGAAGAAGAGAAGGCGGCGGCGGCGGGAGGCTTGGAGCCCGGGGGGTGGGCGTCGAAACCCTAGAGAAGGGGGGGGGGGCGGCGGTGGAAAACCCTAGGTTAGGGTCATGGCTCTGATACCATGTTAGAATACTTCGATGATTCATTCCATAGAGCCCTCGGGTCTCTTATATAGGGAGAGAGCCCTTGGGTAAATTACATAAGAAGTACATAAAGAAATAGAAATAACATGAAAGACTATCAACTATCTCTACATAATTCTTAGGGAATAGATCTATGAAATCGATGTCCCATGCGTCAAAAACCTCACAGAAGTGAATGGGCTGCATCGGCATCAAATCTCTCTATCAACAAGTGACCATCCTTTGACAGTAAGTGCACCTCTTTACGAATTCGTCTGAATCCTTGAAGAGGGTAGGCCACCAAAGGTCGGATTGGAGAACTTTCTGTGTTGTCCGTCTCCCAGAATGATGTCCTCCTACCTCAAGCTTGTGGCAATAGGCGAGGACACTATGGTGCTCCTCCTGAGCAATGCACCGTCTCCAGACGCTATCCCCCCTTCGTGGTAAAAGGTGGGATCCTCCCAATGATATAAGTTGGCCTTCGCGAGGAAGGTCTCGAGTCGCTTCCTGGGCCAACCTTGTGGAACTTTCTTGGTAACAAGATAATTCACTATGTCAGCATACTATGGAAGCACGGTGATAGCAAGAATCACCTCGTCTGGTAATGTCTCTTTAATAGGCGTGGTCTCATCAGAATCCTCAAGGTTCTCTAATAGGGAGAGGTGCTCCGCCACCACATTCTTAAATCCAAGTTTATCCTTAATCTCTATATCAAACTTCTGGAGTAGGATCCATCTGGTCAATCTGGCTTTGGCATCTTTCATTGCCATGAGGTATCGGATGGCAGTGTGGTCCGTGTAAATAATCACTTTGTATACCAGAATGTATGATCTGAACTTATCAAGAGCGAATACTATTGCTAGCATTTCCTTCTTTGTCACAGTGTAATTCCGATGAGCGGCATCTAAAGTCCGGCTAGCATAGTGAATGGCAAACGGTAAGTTATCCCTCCTCTGTCCAAGCACAGCCCCTACGACAAAATCAGAAGCATGTGTCATGACCTCGAATGGGAGAGACCAATCGGGTGGCTAAATGACAGGAACCTGCACAACTAATCCCTTGAGAGTCTCAAACGACAAAAGACACTTATCATCTATAAGGAACTCAGTGTCTTTTGTCAGTAGATCAGTAAGCAGTCGGGCAATTTGGCTGAAGTCCTGTATGAACCGTTGGTAAAAACCGACATGCCCCAGAAATCAACTGTCGCAAATTGGATGGTGGATTGAGCTTCATGATGATATCCACCTTGGTCTGATCAACCTACATGCCCCTATTGGAGATGATGTGACCAAGGACCGTCCCTTGAGTCATCATGAAATGACTCTTCTCCCAAGATAACACAAGATTGACCTCGATACAACGCTGAAGTACTCGGTCTAGGAACACAAGACAATCATCAAACCCGTCGCCATAGACCGAAAAATCATCCATAAAGACCTCTAAACATTCGTCCACCATGTCTGAGAAGATGGAAAGCATGAACTTTTGGAATGTAGTCGGGGTATTATATAAACCAAAGGGCATCCATCTAAAATCATACGTTCTAAACGGACAAGTGAACATCCTTTTCTCCTGATCTTTGGGCGCTATGGCCACCTGATTGAACTCCAAGTACTCGTCAAGAAAAAAGTAGTGACTATTCTCGGCTAACCTCTCGATAATTTGATCAATAAATGGTAGCGGGAAGTGATCCTTCTTGGTGACATGGTTCAATCGTCTGTAGCCCACACAGACTCGCCAAGAAGTGGATACTCGGATAGCTAAGTGTAGACCCGAGTCTGGGACATCACAGTGTAGTTTTCGATCATTTCCTCATAATTAGCCCAGACTTGGTCTTCATCCTTGACGAAATAGGAACCTCCACACTAGGCGTTCACTAGCCCCTGCAGCTCAGGTGTCAGCACACAAAAGAAACTCGGGACGAGGTTGGGCTTGCTGATCCATGGTAAGGACACATGTCGATGAGCTCTCTAAAGCGACCCCAAGCTTCATGGAATTGTTCATTAGGGATCATGGTGAAGTTGCTAATCATGGATCTGGATGCATTAGTCCAGCCGAGTGGATAGTACTTATTCAAGTACTCCGTCTGGAGATGCTCCCAAGTAATGATCACCCTCCCAAGTGTTTCAACTAGTAGGCTTCTCGATCAACTAAGGAGAACGGGAAGGCGATCAACTTGATTGTATCCTCGTCCACCAGTCTATCGTGGACGGTACTGCAAATCATCTCGGACTCCTACAATATGGAGATGTGGCTATTCGATGGCTAGCCCAAGGAATTTGGGCAGTAACTGAATGGTCTAGGGACGGAGCTCGAAGTCGGCCAAGATAGCAGGCAGTTGAATCCATCAGTGAGTGAAGGTTGCACCAGGTTTGTGCAACTGCCTCATGGTACGGGCTGGTCTGGATGGATCATGCGGCTCATCCTGGCATTTGGCGTCTACTCGGCCCTCCTGACGTGGTATTTCTCCACCACCGGCTGGTCATTCTAGCTCCTCTCTCCTGGCTCGCATCTGCGTAAGCTCTCTCCTCACTTATGCCATAAAGATCCCGTGATCCCTGATCTGTCTCTGCATGGTCTCCAAGGAAGCTAGCAGGGTATTGTTGATGGCTGCATGATCTAATACGAATGATGAAGTCTGAGGTTGTTCACATGTTTTATCTTCACTGGCTATCTCTCTCTGCAAAGGAAAAAGACTCTAGCTCAAGTGTTGTCAAATGAATATATAGTTGTACGGGCCCGTCTGATTGTACCTCAGGAGTAGAAGAAGGGTGGTCAAGGGGGAATAGGGTAGAGGCTAATTCAAGTTCAGAGATCGGGTCGGAGCTCTCTGAAGCCGTCCTAGATGAACGGGGACGAGTGCTGGAAAGTGGTGCTGCAAGAGGCAGCCTAAGGGACCTCCTTCCCATCATCTTGATATGGGGATTTATGTAGATTAATTCTGAACTGAAAGCAGGATGAGAAAATAAACTCCCGGTTCACCTACTCAACACAATATGATGACCGTAAAAGGTCGGTCGTTTATCTTGTCAAATTTTATTCGGTGATAATCCAATCTTACAAAGCGGGTTAGTGAGTTGTTAGGAGCCCGATTCTCCCTAAAAACTGGCATGGATTCTTGCGATTAGTTGCGCCTATTTCCAGCCTGTATGGGTGTAAGTACGGACCATTTCCGGCTACTCGATTTTACTTGAGGACAGAGCTTTATACAAGGTCATCTAAACCACCCACTCTGCTAAGGAAGTTCGAACTGTTTACCGACTACCTGAAAGTCCTCACTGGAGAATAGCTAATCGTTTTTGTTAGATACGATAGTCTGAAGGAAGTTCAGGCGTGGCTTTATCCTAGTGTGCGGGTCATTCAACTCTCAACAGTAAAATCAGAGAAGGAGGGGGTTACTCTCCCCAAAACAAAATTTTTGAGTGAAGTTCGGTTTTAGGTCAAGTAAGCTTTAGCAGTTCCGATTTTATTGGTTATGTCTTTTTAAGTGTTTCTCTGAATAAAGAGAACGTCTAACGAATTTTCCGATTTCATTTTTATTTAAGTCTAAGAAAACAGAGGGAGAAAGACGGATTAGCCGATGCGCGATCAAACATAATGACGCATGCAAAGTAAGAAATGCGTAGCTTACTCCAGCCGTCTACATGCAAAGTGATCCGCGCATAAATTAAAGATAAAAATTAAACTAATCTAAATGATGCACGAGGAAATCGTCCTTAGGTGATAACTTATATTACGGGAAGAACTGGTGGCTAACTAGTGAGAAAAGAGACCTGAGTCCGATCTTAAATGTTTATCGGTGCCTACCACAGTGGGTCCAGCAAGCGTTGTATTCAGCCTCTCTCGGCACGTAGTCTCTAGTCCAATTAAGTTAGCCTTTTTTATTTGACTAAGTCCAAAATGTGATCTATAGGAACATATATTCTATTAGTGTGTTTGGACCTTAGCTTTTTACCGAGTTCAACCAGAGTAAAAACCTAAGTCTAGAGGTTAAAACCTCGAGAATCAAATAAAAATAAGAATACGAAAAACCGCGAACAACTCGGTGAGGTCCCTCGAGTGCACCGGCACTCGATGAAATAGACCCCGAATAGTGTTCAAGTCAAAGAGTTCAAATGTCTAAGTTATTATAAAAATATTTGCAAAAATAAAACTAAGGCTAAATTCTCTCCACTATAACTGCTTCTCTTCTCCTCTGCTCCTCCTCAGGTGTGGGTCCCTTCCAAGCAGACCGAGTCATCCTCCAGGAGGTACCTCGTACGAAAAACAAAACAGAAGATGGTCAGAAACAATTACAAGAGAGAGAAATAAAGATAGACAAAAATAAATAAAATTTAACTACTTAGTCGTGCTCCTTGGGAACACGCGATTCTGATGACCGACCGACCAACTAGGGTTAAGTTATCAATTAATCAAATGTCGTTGTGACCCTAATCAATCAAGCGATCAATCGAGAAAATAAAGCACTTTAAAGATTAAACAACGAATGCGAGCGGTTTGCTACTTTTATTTACATGGTATAGCGACCAGGGTCGAACACAAGGAACACAATTAAGAGCTACATAATGAGATTTCAGAAATAAAACTCTTTTCAATGGTTTTTAATTTTTCAAAATTTTAATTTTTTAATGTGAGAAAAAAGTAAGACATACACAAACATTCTTTTAATATTTTTCAAAAAGGGGTCAAAAATAATTAGAAAAATGCAATAAAAATATTTTTAGAATTTCTACAGGAGGTTCCTGTAGAAATTCTAGATTATAAAGTACACGAGCTTCATACAAAGAAGATTCCCTTAGTTAGTTTTATGGAGGAGTCACGCAATAGAAGAAGTCACATGTGAATGATAGGAAGAAATGAGATCTCAATACTCCTACTTATTTTCTAACAAGCAAAGATTCTACAATTTCGAGGACGAAATTAATTTCAAGTAGGGGAGAAATTGTAATACATATTTTGAATGGTCTTGAGTTTTTGTAAAATATCACTATATATACTATATTTTGGATGTTTGCAAGTGTTATTTCAAGGAAATATTGGATTGATAGTATTCACACTTTACGGTTAACATAGTCAATAGATTCGTCTTAATGCAACGATTTTATTGAAACTTGTTGTGTTTATATCAGAGACTATCTTGTATAAATATGACTTCAAAAGGTTCTCTGGATTTTGTAGCACATCAAAATTGGAAGTATGGTACTAGCTTATAAATAGAAGAAGCTACTACTAGTTTAGGGCCAGGAGGTTACAAATCTATGCTCATTAGACCATAATCATGTCATTAAGACAAATTAAGCGTGATTAGTACTACTTATCCATCATTAGTGATAATTAAAACATAGTACCACATCTAGTAATTTGGAAGTATGGTACTAGCTTATAAATAGAAGAAGCTACTACTAGTTTAGGGCCAGGAGGTTACAGATCTATGCTGATTAAACCATAATCATGTCATTAAGACAAATTAAGCGTGATTAGTACTAATTATCCGTCATTAGTGATAATTAAGTGTCATTAACAATAGTAGGACACATGGAAGACAAATCATAGGACACGTGTCATTGTACATTCAGGACATGTGTCAATGCACAAGAGTACCATGTGTCATCATTCTAAGACTAACATGTGCCCTACACATCATTAAGACTAATTAAGCGTAATTAGTATTAATTACTGTGATTTGCGATAATTAAGTGTCATTAGAAAAAGTAGGACACATGGATAGGAAATCATGGGACACGTGTCATTATACATTTAGGACAAGTGTCAATACCCAAGATTACCATGTGTCATCATTCTAAGAATAACATGTGTCATAGTGTAGCCTCATGCTTGGGCAACAAGTTCTCTCATGCATAGGAGACAAGTGGCATGGTACATGGATGGCAAGTGTTGCCATGTGTCTTCATGCATGAGAAGGAGGTAACATGTGTCCTAGAGCCTCCCTTATATGTTGACACATGTCACCCATGCAATGGGGTTGGAGCTCTATATATACCCATGAGCTCCCATTCTACTCACTTCATCCCACACCCCTCTCACCACCTTAGAGCTACAAGGCCGTCGAGGTTGCTGGAGGAACACGATAGGAGTCACGGCGAAGCTCTGTCGGTGAACGAGAGCGCATTAGAAGCCGTAACAAAGTTATGTCTGCCATCAAGCCGTAGTACTCGATCTAAGACGGATATAGGGGGTATTCACTAAAGAAGGCGATTCCGACTCATGTTAGATAGCGATCAGGTGAGGGACTCTCAAGCACTATTTTAAAGTAATATGCTTTATCTTTTATGCTTGGTTTTGATAGAAAGTAGGTAATTGTATTTTCTAAACCTTTTATGTATGAATTGCAAGTACCATATAGTAGATATGAAATCAGGCCTTTAGAAAGTATTTCAAATGTAGTTTCAAGTGTTTTATCATAATAGCACATTTTCAAATACATGGTTCTTTGTGGAACACGAAACATATGTTTCACTACTTAGACTTGAAAGAAACATGTTTGAACAGTCATTATGCAATATGTATCGGTTTTCAAGTCCTTAATAGTTTCCAGTTACAAGAATATGCATGTTATGACAGATTGTTTTATGTTCATGAATTAGCTTTTATAAGCATGAATTAGCAAGAGTACGGATTATTAGTGGCAAGAAAAGAATCAAAATCTGATAGTAAGCACCACAGTAGCTATTTTATACAAGTCATGAACTAGCCATTAGATATGGTGATGTCATTAGATATGACCCTAAAACCGCCATTAGATATGGCAAACCATTAGATATGGTATCAAGAGGACTTTGGGTCCGCATTCTGTATACATATAGGCTTTGGGCCGTATGCAGGGTGTTTTTGGTCTTTGGGACCGTCTGCGCGTATGACTTAGCTTTATTTTAACGTTCATGAGTCGATAACTTAGCCACAGCGGTGATTAATGCAAAACAGCTTGATAGTAATAATTATGTTTCAGTTTATCTTCTTTTGAAGTGATTTCAGTATTCAATTGCAAAAGTAGCATATTGTTTTTATATGATTACCGTCATGAAGTCTCTTTCAAGCTATTTCAAAGTATTCAGCATAAATTTTTGATATGATGCTCATATTTCAGCTTTTAGGATCTTGAGAAGAATAATATTAGGAGTTGGTCTGCAAATTCTGGAAGATAATTTAGTTATCATAATTAGATTTGGACTTAGAAGAAAATTGAAATTGTAGTCTTGGGGATAATTGGAATTGTAATCGGAGGATTTATATAGATGAAGTATGTAATTGAAGTTTTTTTAGAGGAAATAATGGCAGGATAGCACCACCCAACGCCCTAGTCCAGAGAATGATAACAACAATGTATATGACACGTTGACCTTGATAGCTCAACCACTAGGATGCATGGTTGCCTAGTCCGTTAAAAGACATGAATTTGAGCACCAGTTGTCATTTGAACATGTAAAGAAGTTGGGAGCAGAACCATTTGTAGGAGACATTGACCTAAAGAAATATAGAAGACTTAACAGAGTGATTGTCCGTAATAACTATCCTCTGGCCATAATTGATGACTTATTTGATCAGTTGCAAGAGATATCTGTGTTTTCAAAGATAAATTTGAGATCAGGGTATCTTCAGCTAAAAATTAAAGTTGAAGATGTTCCTAAGACTGCCTTTAGAACTCGTTATGGACATTACGAATTCCTGGTAATGCCTTTTGGATTGACAAATGCCCCAACTGCCTTTATGGACTTGATGAATAGGGTTTTCCGTCCATATCTGGACAAGTCCGTGATCGTATTTATTAATTATATTCTAGTATATTCTAAAACAGAGGAAGAACATAGAGAACACTTGAGAATTGTGCTTCAAACTCTAAAGGAACACCGATTATATGCAAAGTTTAATAAATGCGAATTTTGGTTGAAGAAGGTTGTATTTCTAGGCCATGCCATATCTGGAGAAGGAATAGCATTAGATCCATCAAAGATAGAAGCAGTTCTTAGATGGGAATGACCGATAAATGCATCAGAAATCAGAAGTTTCCTTGGATTAGCTGGCTATTATCGAAGATTTGTTGAAAACTTCTCTAGAATTGCCGTACCATTGACAAGATCAACTAGGAAGGATGTGAGGTATAGTTGGGACGAAGAATGCGAGAAGAGTTTTAAGGAACTTAAGAGTCGCCTCACCTCAGCACCTATACTTAGCCTTCATTCAGGACAAGGTAATTATGTAATCTATAGCGATGCCTCAAGACAAGGGTTGGGATGCGTCTTGATGCAGAATGATAAGGTGATTGCTTATGCTTCTAGACAGCTAAAACAACATGAGTTAAATTACCCAACTCATGACCCTGAGTTAGCAGCTATAGTGTTTGCCTTAAAGATCTGGAGACCTTACCTATATGGAGAAACTTGTCGAATCTTTACGGATCATAAGAGTTTGAAATATATTTTCTCTCAGAAAGAGTTGAATTTAAGGCAAAGAAGATGGTTAGAGCTAATCAAAGATTATGACTGTTCCATAGAATATCACCCGGGGAAAGCCAATGTCGTAGCTGATGCTCTCAGTTGAAAGTCTAAGGGTCAGCTAATGTTTTTGGTAATTTTTTATATATTTTTCAAATGTTTTAGTAATTTTTTAAAAATCAAACAGTGATAAAATAGACAAACAGTGAATAACTAGGAGTAATTTGCAACTTCCAAATAGATAAATGCCCAAAACTCCTGAAAATAATTTTTATGATGAAATATGAGCAAATATCTACAAAGAGAGACTAGAATAACAATTTTTGGATTTTTCTATGATTTTATACAATTTTTATAAGTTTTCAAGTGTTTTGCATTTTTTTACTTTTATGAAATATTTTTGAGCAAAAATGATACTGGAGCTTAACGAAAATAACAGAAAATTACTCTATTTTTTTAGAATTTTCGGATATATTTTTGAATTTTTATGATTTTTCTAAGGCGAATATGACACTTTTTAGAGGTTATTGAATTTTTAATAATAGAAAAATGTGAAGAAATTAACCAGCAAAAAATACCATAAACACACCATGCAAACATGAGTCAAATATAATTTTTGGGTAATTTTTGGGATTAATTAGCTATTTATTGTACTAAATAAAAGTCACACAATTAAAAACAGTTTGCAGGAACCTATCTGTAATTATTTTAAGTTTATAGACCTCTGGAATAACAAAATCAGGAACTATAGGGGGTCGACATGCAATTTGTCGAGAAAAGTCAAGCGCAACATGTGAAACAGGCACACAGGGGTATAAATGCAATTTTTGAAACTATAAATTCATTCCTTAACATATGCAAAGTTCAAGTGATAATATGCAAAAACACCCAAAAGTGTGTGTGAGCGCACGCGACTACAACTCGGGTGGACTAAATACAAATATTAAAACTACGGGGGTTTAACTGCAAATGTTAGTAACTACACATTATTTTTATTGGACTAAAAAGAAATAGCATAAAAGAAAAGGGTAAAAGTGAAATATACCCTTCGTTGGGGTACGTGTCGTGCGTGTGGGGCTTCAGGCGTGTACGGTCCTGATGCGATCCTACAAGGTTGATCTGGCGGCTCTGATTTTGTCGGGGATGTACAGCCAGATCTGACACGTCAGGTCTGATCCAACGGTCTACAGGGATGATCTATTGGGCGGCACAGGACCAACTCAGATCAGACATTTAAAGGTTGGGCACTATATGACGGTCCTGATCAAGTCAGGAGCTTCGTCTCCAGATCGGACGGCCAGGGAAGGTGCTGGACGAACTCAGCTCAGGCGAGCTTCAACCGGACATGGGGGATGATCCACGAGTCCGATGAAGTTGCTTAAGGGTCCGACACCTTCTTGAAGTCACTCGACGCTAGCCAAGGGGTTCGGATGAAGCAACTGACGGTCGGATGGTCGAGACGGTGGTGCTCCGTCTGGAGCTGCTCCATGATGTGAAGCTCAGATTGCATCTCCTTTTGCGTGTGAGTACCTGCGAAGGAACGAGAGGCTCGGAGGCTTTGCTCCGGTCACGTTATTGCTTGCAAATATGGAAAGAAGCCAAGTGGAGCGGGTGCTTTGGTTCCCGGCAAAGGCGAGGGAAGGAACCTATCCTAATCTCGCTCCGATGAACGGGATGTAGGGAGCTCAAGTTAGGTGGAAGGTGACGGATGAGTTGGTATATCGATCCGTGCAGGACGATGTACGTGACGGAGCTTCGACACGGTGGTCGGAGCTGATGAACTACAGTGGAGTTGAAGGAGGAAATTAGAATGAAAATGGAAGCATAGGCGAAATGGAGGGTACCTGCGAGTGCTGATGTGCTCAGCGATGCAAGGTGGAGTGGACGGCGGGATTCTGGCCTCAACTGAGATGCGGAAGGCGCATGAGGCTACACGCGGCGGAGCTCCGACCACGTTCTTGAGCTGCGATCAAAGAGCCACCAAACTAGACTCCAAAGGCTTCTCTGGACTGTTGTCACACTGCAAGAGGTAGCTAAGGAGGGAGGTAGAGGCGAGGGACGAGCTGAAGAGCTCGGGAGACGGAGGAGATGTTTTATAGGGGATCTCTAGGGTCTAGAAAGATCGAGGGTTCGCGTAAAACCCTAGGAAGATTTGGTTGTGCCTAGGGATCCCGCGAGGATCACGGAACCTAGGAGAAGATCGGGGTGCAGAAAACCAAGTAATCGGAGGTGGGACCCGACCAGGAAAATGCGGAGAAATGGGATATGACGATGGATTTGGCGGGTCGGGTGAGAAGAGGGGGAGGATGACCGATGTCAATATTCCAACGTGAACTAATAGGAAATTAGGGATTTACACATTGAAAGAATATTGAATAAAAAAATAACAAATGATTTTATAATAAAATAAATAAAATGAAAATTATTTATTATTTTCCAAACTATTTTATGTGATTTTTAATTATTTTTATAAAAAATATAGATAGGATATATATAGTATAATGTAGTATGTATATGTATAATATACCTATATATTATGTACATGTATTTTTTTATTATTTTTACAAAAAAATGTTTTATTTTATATTTTATTGATTTATAAAATAAATTGAGGAATATAAAATGATTTTTATTTGATTTTTATAGAGTAAGTAGATATATTAATTAAATAGTTATTCTATACAATATATACAGGTGTGTCTTTTGTTCAATGAACTTTGGATTTTATTTTTGTTTTATTTTGTGTTTCCTAAATTTTATTTCATTTTTATTTTATTATTAAGTGTATGCACAAATGCTAAAAATATAATATGTACAAAGTATAAACTGAATATAATTATTTATAGCTATAAGTATCAAGTGACTATACAAGGACCCTATCTCCCCCTACTTTCTTCCTTGTCGATCAGGTCACTTATTGACCTTCTCTCGGGGATTGGGTCAATCTGTACTTATTTCATAATTACATCCTTCTTTCTTTTTCTTTTCTCTTTATGCTTTTATTTTTTGAAAATGTGTTAATTATGCAGTATTAACAAGGACATGTACAATGCTAATTTATTATAATTACACTTATTTATAGATGTTTTTGCTAAAAGATGAATCTAAAATAAAAGAATAAAGAATGAGAATCATAGATTTATCAACTGACTATTTTGACATCAATATTGGTTTACATCAAGGTTCAGCTTTGAGTCCATTTCTTTTTACTTTGATTACGATGAGTTGACAAGTCACATTCAGGATGAGTTACCTTGGTGTATGTTATTTGTTGATGATATTGTGTTGATTGACGAGACTAGAGATGGAGTAAATGAGAAGCTTGAGGTCTGAAGACATGGATTGGAGACTAAAGGATTTCGTATAAGAAGAGCTAAGATGAAATATATGAAGTCCACCTTTGATGTAAGCAATGGTGAAGGAATCGAGGTGAAGATTGGTGACGATAACATTCGGAAGATATATTCTTTTAGATATCTGAGATCGATTTCGCAACATGATGGGGAAATTGATGGAGATGTTACTAATAGAATAAATAAAGGCTGGCTAAAGTAGAGAGGAGCCTCTGCTATTCTTTGTCATAATAAAATTTCTTTAAAAATTAAAGGAAAGTTTTACAAACCAGCCGGGAGACCTGCTATGCTCTATGGATCTGAATGTTAGCATTTGAACCATAGACGTGTGCAGAGAATGGTTGTAGTAGAAATGAAAATGCTAAGGTGGATGTGTGGACACATACGTAAAGATCGGATTCAGAATGACGCAATCAGAAAGAAAGTTGTTGTAGCTCCGATCGAGAATAAGATGCGAGAAAACTGCTTAAAATGGTTTGACCATTTGCAAAGAAGGTCGGCCGAATGCACGAGTTAGGACATGCGAGTGTTGGGATGTTGAGCTAGCTAAGAGAGGGCGAGGACAGCCCAAGAAGTGTTGGAAAGAGACTATATGAAGGGATCGTAGTTTTTTGGATATAAGCCTGAGATTGACCCAAGATAGGCGAAGAATCCATGTAGCCGACCCTACTTAATTGTGGGAAAAGGCTTTGTTGTTGTTGTAGATGCTTGTGATGATTCTATAAGTTCTATAGGTAGCTCCAACCAGATTGATGCAAAGATAGAAGGGTGGAAGTCTCATTCTCCTTATTGACATGAGAAAGCTTACAACAAAAAATATCAACAAGTAACTCTGATGCAAAGTTTGAAAATAGAGATCAATCTTGATCATGTTCAAACCCTACACGATCCAAGTCCTTCCACTATCATTGTTGATTCAGATTATAATCTTGAAAGTGGTCAGGAAAACGATGTCAATGACTAACATAGAAGATGTAGGTGTTGATGGGTTGATTATTTTTAAAGAAGATTCGATCGGACAAAGATACGAGTTAATGGAGATAAAGCCACCTTTGAAAAATGTGTAATATACTAATTGACAAATATGTTGGCTACTCTAAACTTAGTAAAAAGTACAAATGCTTTATCTCTTCACTTTATGCCTTGTGATTCCCAAGAATGTTGTTGAAGCTAGTCTTGATCTAGATGGGTTCAGGTTATGGATGAGAAGATGGAGGTCCTTAAAAGAAATTATTCGTGGAACATTGTGACAGATGAGTGCATCTAATTGGTTCGAAGTAGGCTTACACCATAAAATACAGACCAAATGGACAAGTAGAAATATACAAGGCTAGACTTGTTGCAAGGGGTTTCAACCAAAAAATATGATGCTAACTACGTCGAGACTTTTGTTGCTGTGGCAAAAATGAATACAGTGCAGATTATTCTTTCTCTTATCAATATCAAGGAACAATCTTCATTAGAAGATGTAAAGAATCCCTTTTTTTGAATCAAGGCCTCTTAGAAGATGTTTACATACATCTACCAACTGGCTACGAGAAGATAGGAAAATGTTGTAAATTTAAGAAAGATTTATATATATTGAAATAATTTCTTAGAGCCCGGTTTGAGAGATTTAAAATGGTAATGATCAAATTGGGTTATCACCAAGGCAATGGTGATCATACACTATTTGTTCATAAAGGAAAAAAATAAAATGGCTCTTCTTGTTTATATCGATGACATGATTATCATAGGGAATGATGAGGTGGATATAGCTCGTTTAAAACAAGAGTTTTTTGTGGTCTTTGACTTGAAGGATCTTGAGAACCGAAAGTACTTTCTCCGTATTGAATTGTCAAGGTTGAATGAAGATCTCATGTTTTGTCAAAAAATATGTTATGGATCTGTTGAAGGAAACTGAAAAGTTGAGATGTAAACTTGCCCATATACCTATTGAGGGGAGTCGTAAGTTGAACATCAAGGATGGAAAGCAACTTGATGAAGATATCAAGATTCGGTACCAGATATCTGTGAGACTCGGGATTACTTATATTATCAACATGGTGAGTAAATTCAAGCATGCACCTACTGATATTTAATATTGTAAAGTGTATCCTCTACTATGTGGAAAAAGACTCTGAAAACGGACTTATCTTTAAAAAAGATACAAAATTTGAGATCGAAGGATACGCCAATGCAGATTGGACTGAATGCACTGATACAAAGAGCTCTATAACTAGATATTTCATATTTCTGAGTGCGAACATGGTGATTTGGAGAAGCAAGCGACAATCTATTTGTACTAGCTCTAGTGTTGAAGTTGAATACATGATTGTTGCCATGGGTGTTGTTGAGATGTTGTGGTTTAAGAGTATTTTGACTGATATTGGAATAAATATTGAGCTTCCTATGAAATTATTTTGTGACAACAATGTTACCACAAGTATATCCAATAGTTTTGTCCTACGTGAGAGAACCAAGCATGTTGAGATCGATCCTCACTTTATCAGAGAAAGAATTGACAACAAGGAGCTTGACTTGTCATACATAAAAAAGTGAAATTAAGTAACTAACATCTTCAAGGGGCTTTCCACAACTAGCTTTGAGAAAAATGTGGGCAAGTTTGGCAATGTACAATATCTATACCCAACTTGAGGGGGAGTATTAAGTTACTTGTCTTGTGGTAAATAGATGAGGATCCATTTATTTCCAAAACAATATATGCAACTCACCGCACCTTGGTTTGATATATAAGAAAGAAAGAATAAAAGCCCTTCTTGTTGTGAGCAATAGAGACACTTATTCCAGTGGTCTTTCCCTTCCATAATGGAGGGTTTCTTACATATAGAATTGTTAGAAAAAGACGAATGCGGAAGTTAATATCAGGGAAAAGAATAAAACATTATAAGAACACCTGGATTTCTACGTGGAACCCTACTACCTAAGGAGCGAGATGAAACCACGAGAGAAGGCCTTGAAGGGCCATATGTTACATTGCACTTTCTCCCTGAATACAGATGGTGTGGGGCTTCTTATATAGCCCTCACTGAGTCCCCATATCAAACAACTGGTAGATGTGGGACTAAACAACTGAATGCAATACACTCCAACACTCCCCCTCAAGCTGGAGCATGCAATGCTCAGCATGGACAAACATAAAGAAATCACTCAAACTCACAATACAAGACACTACAGAAAATATCAACTCAACAGAATTGTCACCTGCAGTCGAGGACGTTGCTTCTCATGCCGTGCATGTGAGGAGGAACAAATGAGCTGGAGTGTGAGTCAAACTAAATCTCCTCGTCGGAGAGCATGTGCTCTGTATTGCGCCTGTCAGAGTCTGCAACTGAAAATGAGTCTCCAGGTGGAGAACTCTGGCCCACCACATCATGTGGACGACTGCTCCATCTCGTTGAAGGGTCGAATTGAAAAAGTCGTGGAGACATCCTCGTCGGAGTCCATGATCGTTGGAGAATGGAGTCTAAAAAGTCTCCTCATCAGAGAATTGGGTCTCTCTTATACTAGCTCAGAGAATTGGATCTCTACTCTGAAGTCCCTATGAAACCACATGAAAACCCCGGCCCACATGGCATAGGGAATGGGATCTCTACTCTGGAGTCCCTATGGATCACATGAAAACTCCGACCAAAACAAAAAATGGGGACCATAAAAAATGATCACACACATGTGCATATGAAAAGGAGTCTCTCTCTAGAGAACTTAAAGCACTAGGGTCAATCAAATATGGAGTGCCTCAAACTTGGACTCTGAACCAATCCGCAGAGTCTGAAACTGAATTGTAGAGTCTAACAATATCGTTGGTCTGGAAAATCCGAATACGATCTATATCTCTACACAATACTCTTTCTCACATACTTGTCGGAAAACAATGGCATCGACTAAGTTGGAATAAGATATGAAAATGCGGGGAAAAAAACATCACATATGCCGTCACAATTTCTCATTTTTTCTTCTTAATCAAATTTTCAAATCATTTTTTTCTTCGGTTATTTCATCTTTTTTTAATAGTCGTCTTCTTTTTTAAAAAAATAAAGCCATTCATCATCATTTTTTTCAGCTTTTCCCTTTTTTCCGTACCTTTTTTCAAAAGATTTTTTTTGAAACATGACCCATCTTGGGCTCTAAGATAAGCACCACCTTTTTTCTTATGCAGCCCAATCGGGCTATACTTAGGGTTCCCACTTGGGAACCCTTCTCCCCAACACCGCCGCCTCCAATGAGGCTTTATTCCTGTAGGGTTCTCACGAACCCACCGTCGCCCCGATGGGGCTTCTTCATCGGCGCGAGATGGGGGTGCCTCCTGGATAGGGTGTGCGGCGATCTGGGAGGGAGAGCTCGTCGTTGGAGCTTGGAGGAACATCGCCTAAAGTAGATGCGACCAGTGTTGCACTGCCTGGAGAGTTGGAGAGGCTCCATCGCTTGCTCTCGCGCGTTGCCTTCGAGGTGTTGAAGGTGCTTGATTCAAGGGTGGTGCCGCCTGAGGTTGAAGATGCGGTCGCCGCAAGGAGTTAGGGTTCATGGGAACCCTGGAGCCGCCTCCCCTGATGGGAGTTGCCACTTGTACTTGGAGGAGATGAAGAGATGCCTCTACCTTTGGGAGATGCTCTGCCTGGAGCATCGTGGAGTAGCAGCTTGGAGGTTGCTCCTCTTGCCAAGTATCGCTCTGGAGTGGGGTTGCGGTGCCTAGAGATCACTGGTGTCTCCACCACAGTGAGATATAGAGGGTGGCGGCACCTATCTGATACCATAGGGTTCCTCTTCGAAGCAGCACCACAATCTAAAGCAGTATTGCCGGGAGCATAGTTGGAAGTACGGCCGGGAGATGTCGGCTGCCAATCTGAAGCAGCACCGCATGAAGAGACTGGAAGATGCGTCGATGCTGGATGATACACATCATTGTGAGAGAACAAGGAACTCAGATCTTCATATCTGCAAGTGATTCTTTGCATGATTCTTAAAATTAGGTTTTCTCTAGAAACCCTAGAACAAAATATGTGGAACCAAATCTTGAATTAATTTTTTAACAAAAACCCTAGAAATCGAATCTTGAATTTAGAAAATAAACAAAGAACATAGAAATCCTCGAGACAAACCCGCTCCAATACCATGTTAGAAAATGATGAATGTGGAAGCTAATATCAGAGAAAAGAATAAAACATCATAAGAACACCAAGAATTTTACGTGGAACCCTACTCCCTATGGAGCATGATGAAACCACGGGAGAAGGCCTCAAAGGGTCATATGTTGCATTGGACTTTCTCCCTGAATACAGAGGGTGTGGGGCTTCTTATATAGCCCTCACTGAGTCTCTACATCCCACAATTGGTAGATGTGGAACTAAACAACTGGATGTAGCAAATGGATCATGGAGGGATCCATTTACCCATCTACCACATAAGTGACACATACATCAATATACTCCAACAAGAATAATGTAAAGTTGTAAGACTATAAAACAATGTAAAACAGGCGAAAAAGAACCTGTTCCAAAAGAAACCCATTTATGCCGGTGCTAGATAGCTTTGAACTACTTTTTCCGCTCACCACTTCGAGTACAAGTACACCAAAGCTGTATACATCTGCCTTCTTAGTCAGCTTTCCACTCATTACATATTCAGGTGCCAAATAACCACTAGACACAAAAGGCTTTAAATTAAATAAAGGACAAGATAAACACAAGAATCGTATATATCGAATAAAAAATTACTTGATAAAAAACAATCATAACCTACATTAAGAAAGAAAAAAATATCAGCAAAGCAATAATAATACCATCCACCCATGGTAAACAAAAGTTATCACCGCACGGTTATTTTTAGGAAATGGTAACAGTAATGTTTGAATCTTGGTCATTTAGATGGCAGACACATTTATGTGGGTTTCCCTGCACCAGTATTCTAGATTATGCATTTCTCCATTCATCTTGTAGTTCTTAGTTTGTTAATCTAGTCCAATCCTTTTGTGCCGCTTGTAAGTTCTGGACTTGTTCCAAGTAAACAATCATAGACCAAAATAATTACTGGACTTGTTCAGACAGAAATTTTCTAGTTATTATACTTCCGGGAAAGTAGTCTTGGTACGCAAAAAAAAGGCCGGGAATAAATCAACAGATATGAAACCGATACTAAACGTTAAAAGAATGGTTGAGGATCTCGAATGTAGATTTTGAACATGTGGAAATTGTGGTCATGAATGCCTACTCCATAAAATGATGACTATGCCTTTTTAAAATAATACAACATGAATTTCAAATTTTCAACCTCTTCTAATTGATGCAAACACATAATAAATGTTAGAAAGCATACTTACGTCGTCCCAGCTACCCTGGTGCTCAAGTGAGTTGCATTGTCAGGAAATAGCTTAGCCAAACCAAAGTCTCCAATTCGGGGGATACAATTTGCATCTAGGAGAATATTAGTGGCTTTGATGTCTCTGTGAATAATATGGGGTTCAACTTCTTCATGAAGGTATTTGAGACCTTCTGCAATTCCTGTACATATTCCAGATCTTATCTTCCAATCTAGCGTTTTAGTATCTTCCCCTGCGCATCAAACATTACATTTAAGGTGTGCTCAAACAATAGCATCCAATATGTAGAATCTCGTGTCAAACTGATGGAGATAATAATATTTACCTAGTAAAGCCTGGGCAAGGTTCCCTTTGTCCATTAATTCATAAACTAGGAGTCGATTGTTGTTTTGAACACAAAAACCAATCAGATTGACAAGGTTAGGATGCCTGACATTAGCAATGGTTTTCATCTCATTTGTGAATTCGATGTCCCCTTGCTTAGACCAAGCAGATAATTTTTTAACAGCAATTCGAGTCCCATTTTTTAGGACCCCCTGCAGTGAGCGAGTATGAAAACAAAGTCAGTATTTATAAAGTGGGAAAACACCGCTATTCTTTTTTACTAGGTGATTATAGTTTATGTTGAGAGAAAACAATGATTTACTTATTTATGAGGCCCTAGAGTTCTTTAATATAGACGAGAAACATGTTGGTCAAATTACATAAAGAAGGCAGAAAGAACATAGAATACATAAAAGAATAAAAAGATAACTAATAGCTCAACATTTTCCCTCAAGCTGAAGCGTAGATATCAATCATGCTCAGCTTGGAACAACATCTTCGGTAAGCCCTCTGGCTAGGGCCTTGGTAAGCACGTCAGTTCTTTGATCTCCTGAGCTACTATGAGTGGTGGAGATGAGGCCCTTATGAATCATGTTTTGAGTGTAGTGACAATCTACCTAGATATACTTGGTCCTTTCATGGAAGGTAGGACTGTTCGCAATGAAGAGTGCAACATGGTCGCTGCATCGCATGTGCATGGGAAGAGGCACCTCAACTGCTAGGTCAATAAGATCCAATCCGACTCACGTCATCTCTGTGCTAGCCTATGTCATGGCTCTGTACTCTCATTCTGCATTGGATCTGGCGATCAATCATTGTATGCTTCTTGTTTTTCCATGACACCAAGGAACTCGCTATGAACACTGCAAAGCCAGAGGTGGGACTTCTTGTCCTTGGAACAACTCGCATAATCTGTACCTGCACAAGCTGTAACGGCAAGGGATGTCCCTTTACTAAACAGAAAACCAGTGTCAGGTGAGGTCTTCAGATACCTTAGAATCATATGGTTGCATCCCTATGTACCTATCTAGGCTGCTCCACGAACTGACTCACTTTGATTAGTGTAAAGGATTTATCTAGTCTTGTGATGGTTATTTATAGGAGCTTCCCAACGAGCTCCATATACCTCCTCTTGTATATCCCCTCAATGTCATCATCATACAGCTTCATGCTCGAGTCCATGGTAGAGGCAAGCCTACAATCTGTCATGCATATCACAGAGAGAAGATCTATAACGCACCTCCTATAGGTCATCACAAGACATCGTTGGTTCTTGGCAAACTCCAATCTAAGGAAGTAACGTAGACTTCCAAGGTCCTTGGTTACAAACTACTGACCTAGGAAATCCTTCGCAGCCCATATGCCATACTCATCATCTTATGTAACAATGGCATCATCAACATAAACAAGCATGACAACTGTACCTCTTTGAGACCTCTAAACAAACAGTGAATAATAAACAATTGATCTCACAAACCCATGTTTTTCTATCAGATCCGAGAGCTTCTAAAACCATGCTCTTGGACTCCGCTTAAAGCCATAGATTGCCTTGTAAAGCCTGCAAACCTTCTAACACTCCCCCTCAGGAGTGATTTCAGGTGGTTGTTGCATATAGACCTCCTCTTATAGGTCACCATAGAGAAATGCATTCTTCACATCTAGCTGATATAGGGGCCAATCTCGCGTCACTATGACGGAAAGAAGAATATGCAGTGTAGAGTGCCCATCTACTGGAAAAAGTATCCGAATAATCCACCCCATATGTCTGGGTGAACCCACGTGCCACAAGTCTTTCCTTGTAATGATCTAGGCTGTCATATGCTCGGTGCTTCAATGTTAACACCCACTTGCATCCAATAATAAATGCTCCTATAGGAACTGTAACAATGTTCCACATGCTACGTGATTGTCGCGCAACCATCTCCTTCTCCATGGGAAGATGCCACTAACCGTCTTGTATTGCCTCCTGATATATCCATGGTATCTCCACGACCGACAGCCCGACAAATCTCCAGACGTCCTCTAAAAGTCGACCCAAGGAAACATGGGTTGCAAGAGGATATGCAACACAAGTACGTCTCTGCTTCTGCAGAGCAACAAGCACATCAAGATCACCTACCTCCTTCAGAACTTGTAAATTACCCTCCTTTAAGGGCATATGCTCATCATGTACAAAATCATGATGCATAGATAAATCACTAGTACCATCGGTAGAAACAATGTGCTTATTACATATGTGAGGCATGTTGGATGATGGGGAAGGCCCATGATCATGGCGAACAGTGTGAGGCCAACAAATAAAGACACATGGCAAAAACTTAGTCAAGGTACTAGGTAGAGGTCCAGTGGTAGCCACAAGAGCATGTGTAGGTACTGGAGGTGGTGGTAGAGGCAGAGTAGTTTCTGGAGGTGGTGCAATCATAGGAGGCATGATCTCACCTGAGTCTGATGGAGTCAACATGTCACCTATAGGAGAGAAATACATAATAGACTCAATGAAGGTGACATCAGCACTGACAAAGTATTTCCATCGGAGCAAATCAAAACAATGGTACCCTTTCTGGGTACGAGAGTAGCCTACAAAGACACACTTGATAGTTCTGGGGGAGAGCTTGCCACGATCAGATGTCAAATTGTGAACAAAGGCCGCACAGCCAAACACATCGGGTATAAGGGAGAACAAGTTCTTCTCAGAAAATACAATCAAGAAAGGAACATTTTCTCCTAAAACAGAAGATGACATGTGGTTCACCAAGTAGCTTGCTATGAGGACTGCATCAACTCAGAAAGAGTAAGGAACACAACTTTGGATCAAAGGGGTCTGGATCACATAAAGTAAATGATGGTGTTTACGTTCAGCAACATCGTTCTGTTGGGATGTGTAGGCACACGAGGTCTTGTGTACGATGCCAACAGACATAAAGAAATCGGATAGTTTTATAGTGTATAACTCTAAAGTAGTGTCAGAGCGTAAAAACTTGATAATAGCAGAGAAAATGTTGTTTATTTCATTAATAAATGATTTAATAACAGACCTAACCTCATACTTATTTTTAACAAAATACCCCAAGAAAATCTAGAGTAGTCATCCACAACAAGAAGATAAAAACGATGTTCCTGGTGATCAGGAAGAGGATTGGGATCCCAAATACGTAAGTTAATAAGCACAAATAACTGAGTACTACGACTCTGACGGCAAGAGAATGAAGAGCGGTGATGCTTTCCAAGCTGGCAAGCCTCGCATTGGAAGGAAGACCACATGGAAATCTAAGTGAGGATATGTCACAACTTCTGCAGAGGAAGGTTTACAAAATAAAGATGCCACAAGTACGATAAGACTGGTCCAATGGGAATATTAGAGGTACCAATATGAGGAGGCTGGACAAGTCTGTACAGACCTCGTTGCTCATGACCACATCCAATCACCCAACCAGTGAGTATGTCATGAAACGCAAGAGAAGAGGGGTAAAAAATGACACGATGATGCATGTCCTTCATGATCTGACTAAAGGAAAGCAAGTTCAACTGAAAGTCATGAACATATAAGTAGACCACATTTTGAAAGTAGACCTTCCCATGTCCTGTGATGGGTAAGTAGACCATGTTCGCAATGACGACCCATCTACCATGGGGTATAGACCTATAAGAGAAGAACTATGCTCTATATCCACATAGATGGTGCGAAGCACCAGAGTCCGTGATCCTGAAGGAAGTAATTGAAGATTCAAGAACTTCGCATTAAGGAACATGGAATATTTAGCAATTTTTTTTGCTTACAACAATGTATGTTCATTGCATGAACAAGAAATTTTAGCACAACGATTTGTGCATTTCGAAATCATCAATTCTAAGGAAACAATTTACAAAATGATTTCTAATATTCCATAATGAATATAAAGAATAGATCAGGGTTACCCCATGAAGCGTGAGTTTCTAGTAAAAGAAACCTCCTGAAACAAGTCCGATATGCTATATCTCTCTCGCAGTTGTGGAGATGAATCGTGTTGCTTTTCATGAACTTGGACGTCGTCTTCACCAACAAGGCTTCAAGAAGCATGTGAGAGATGGATACTCTCAAGACTCCTCTTTTTCTACAAGGCACGAAATTCCCAAGGGGCTAGGCTCTCCAAAAACACCAAAGTTAATAAAGAGAGAGACTTACTCTCCGTTTATACAGAAAGCATGCATATCTTAAATAGTAGGGCTTCAAGTAGGCGTGTGAAATTGTGGCCCTCGGATTGTTGATCAAGGGTTTAAGATCAAGTCCTTGTTCAAAAAGAATTGTATCTATTTTATTTTCAATTAATATTAATTAATAAACTAAGCAACACAATTGAGTCTTTAATCAATAAGAACTCAACAACATGGCACCATGTGTACACCACCATGTACACGCCCCAAATTTGCCTAAAACATGCATTGTTGTTGAATTTATTAATTAAGTGAATAATCCAATTATCCACATTGGAAAAATTATGGAAATAATCCTTATAACTTATGAATCATATTCACAAGCACAAAATTAAATGAAAATCCAATTTACATCTATGACATTAATGCAAATCAAATTCACACAATTTCATACTTTGAAAATAATTATGTAAATCATATTTACATAAATATTTATATGAATCATTTACATATAAATGTCAATTATTGCAAATCATTATTCACATCAATTAATGAACTATATTTGTGAATCATATTCACAAAATTACCTTTATGAATAAAATATAATAATAACAATAATTATTTCAATATTGACATAAATAAGTATGAGTCTTAATCCTATTAGGACTCATGAGATAAAAATGCAGATACTTGGAGATAATATTGGCGAGATCATACTATCCATGTGTAGCGACTTGAAATCTGGATATCAATCTAATTTAAGGGTTTATACCATTTTAAATTGAGCCCGAGTGGAAAACTTCACACTATAAGTGAACTCAATAAAAAGTAAATCCTCACTATATGAGCTCGATAAAGTATTGGAGAGCTGAACCCAGCTTCCTTGACCATTTCTAATCATAATCCAAACCATTTGGAGCTTACAAATGACCTTAAGAGAGGGAGGGGGTGCGAATCGGGTGATGACGGAAAAGGGAGGGCAGGTAGGGAGGAAGGTGAGGTAGGGGAGTGGCTAAGGGCAGGGCTAGAAGAGTAGGTGTGAGTCAATTAATATTGTTACTTAAAATATAAGAGGACTGGGGCAGGCAGAAAAAGGACGGTCACAAGTCAATTATTGATGGACCACAGAGCGGACGTAGTCTTGTTGCAAGAAACAAAAATTCGCAAGGTGTTGATGTGGCGTGGAAATAAAATAGGGGTAACAAGCTATCGGAGTTCAAGGCGATTGTGTCAGAAGGAGCGTCTGCCGGCATAATGATTGGATGTAATGGTGATATGCTTGATACGAAGGGGGGCAAGATGAGGGGGAGGTACTCGCTAACTTTGACACTGCGGTGCATGGCTGATGGTCTCAGGTTGTTGGTTACAAACATGTATGGTCCATGTAACGGTACCAACAATGCTCAACTGGTGGAGGACATGTTCATGGCCAGGGGGTTTCCATGATGCGGCTTATACCATCGCTAGCAACTTCAATATGACTCTGCATTCGGGAGATCCTCTTGGGGGTCGCGGTGGGAGAGATGCCGGCTTGGTGGATTTAGCGGGGGTAGTGGATGAGCTTGTGCTTCAGGTTGTGGATGTTGCAAGTTATATTTATACGTAGCGAAGCTCAAGATCCAGATCCTGTATTGATAGATTTATGTTGTCTCACAAGGCGTCGGAGGTGTTCCCGTTAGATGGAGCCTGAGCCCTACCTAGAGCACACTCAGATCATGCGCCACTGTTATGGTGTGCTGGGGAGGACATTCACACTCGAACTTTTTTTCCTCTTCGAGAGCGCTTGGTTGTTAGAGGATGGTTTTCGCGAGGCTATTGCAAAGTTCTAGAATGGTTGCAGACCGTGCGGGTTGGCGACTGTTAGACTGGCAAGGAAGTCGGTGTCACTCGAGAGGCATTTGATGGAATTTAATAGGACTAACCATCTACAACGCAGATTAAGAAGGTTGGCAACCCAAGAGGAGGTGTGTAGACTGGACAGATTGGAAGATGATAGGCAATTGATGGTTGAGGAGTTGGTAGAGAGAGGCAGCCACTTGGATGCGATTCTTCTAGAGGACAAGAAGATTGAGGTGCCATGGAGGTAGCAATCCAAGCAGTGATGTTTGAGGGAGGGGGATGCGGATGCGAGGTTTTTTCATGCTATGTCCAGTGGGAGACGACGCAGGAATATGATTCAGTTGGTCTCCGTTAGAAGGGTTATGGTGGTGGAAGATCGGGCTGTAGGTGTAGCGTACAGTCTCATTTTCATAGATTTAGCAGACAACACATGCGATCGGGCTAGGGATGGTTGGGAAGAGTCGTTGCACAGATCTCTAAGTCGGAAGCGGGTTCATTGGTGAAGGAGTTTATTGAGACGGAAACAAAACGGGCACTATTTCAGCTTAATGCGGATGGGGCACCGGGCATGATAGTTTTCCAGTGAGCTTCTATAGAGATTTCTAGGAGGTAGTCAAGCGAGATGTGATGAAGGTGCTGAAAAAATTTCACAAAGGGAATCAAAGTTTTGAGAGAGTAAACAATGCTCTTATTTTTTCTACAAAAGGACTCATCGATTAGGATGGGGGATTATAGACCAATTGCGTTGTATAATGCTATATACCTCATTATTTCTAAAATCCTAGCTAACTGCTTGAGGGGGCTCCTGCAACGGATTATTACGTCCGAGCAGACGTCATTTGTACCGGGTAGAGATATGACTGATGGGTTGGTGATGGCTTCAGAAATAGTGACGGATTGGAAAAGAAGAAAGGCCAAAGGTATACTCTGGAAGGTTGATTTCTCCAAAGCATATGATTGTGCAGATTGGAGGTTCATGTGGTCTTCGTTAGCAAAGCGAGGATTTCCAGAGATGTGGATTGCCTAGATCAAGACATGTATTACGACGGGATCCCATGCGGTGTTAGTCAATGGAAGACCAGGGGAGGGGGGAGGGGTTCTGAAGGATATGGAGACATCTTTAAGCGCATCACAGAAGCGTGAGGATCGCATCGTATGCGATCGAGAGCGACTAGTCGCACTAGTTTCTCGAGGCAACGGGAATTAAAAAAAAGTCATGCGATGAAACCACATGATCCAAGAACACTTCTCGGATCGTTTCATCTAAACCACAAACAAGTATTAGGGTTACCTCTTGAAGCGTGGTTGCGATCGAGTCTCTAAACGAAGAGACCTCCTGTCTCAAGTCCGATCCGACGGAGGAGACGCTTGCGAGCGTGTTAATGAAATACGTGCTTCTCGCAATCCATGTTGATGATCCAAGTGACGGATCTCCTGATCTCGACACATGAGATCCAACGTCTTTTTCACGAGCGAGGTGTACCGAAGGAGACGGAGATCCACGAGCAAACGATCGGGCAGCATAACGACGACGTTGCGGTGATGGAGAATCTCTCTAGGGCATCCATGGTGGACGACCACATGAGAGAAGGAGAGAGAGTGGGCATGCAGAGAGAAAGAGAGAGAGAGAGACTTATGTTCTTATTAGCATATGAAGAGCAAGGGGTGCCCTTCTATTTATAATATTTTGGGATCCATGGATCTCAATCCATGGACAACACAAATCCAATGGCTCACATTGATTTGTGTTTCTTTAATGGCCAAGATTTTGTTGGTAAAAAATCAACAACAATTAATTTAATTTAGATTAAATATATATTAATAAATCAATATGATTTAATCCCAAATTAAATCAATCAAGCATACATGGAGATATTTGGATGGAGATTTCATGCAATCTTGGAAATCTCATGCAATCTTGGAAATCTCATGCAATCTTGTGAGATTGCATTATTCCTTGGAAATCTCCATGATTTTACAACAACACTTGTTGTAAATAATTCAACAATAATAATTCATAATTATTTTGTGAATATTGCAATCTTGCCATTAGAAAATTGTGAATCACATTCACAACCCAAAATAAAATGTAAATTACATTTTCAATTTAATGTCCAATGTGAATCCAATTCACATCAACATTTAATTAACCAATGTAAATTACAAATAGCTCTTTTTTATATATTATAAATCACATTTATAATATATATGATTAATATGGATAGTGCTATCCACATTATTCAATATTCATGATAATTAAATCACATTTAATCATATTCGTTGCTCGTTAAGTCAACTCTTTAACGGTTTAACCACATAAGTCTCGTGTGCTAATGAGATATGTTGCTTATGATTTCCTATATCGTGACAGCATACGACATATGACTTTGGTTATCTCGATCTCATTAAGTCAACTCTTTAACCTAACTTATCTAACACCTCCGAATCTCTATTCCTATGCAGAGGATCTGCATCAAGAGGTCGGTTAGATATCAGCCTAAATAAGAAAGGATTGCCATCTCCTACTCAGGCTGGAGATCATCTCTTAACAATCATTTGACGGTGCTTGATGAGTCCTCAATCTAACTCTTTAGATATTCATCCAAGACCAGCCTCTATGATTCAATAATTGAATCAACAGCTGTATGATCATCAAGATGGCCATGGTACATAACCCTAATTGTACTAAGGGACCTATTATGCAAATTATCTATTCTTCATTTCAGATCAGTGAATGATATTCACAATAACATTTATTGCATAATGGCTCCTCGTGGGCTCGCATGTCCAACAGGTCCAGCCTTAGAGTGGAATCAGGTAGGGATGTTTGCTGATCCGCTTCTCTTTGTGATTATGGCGGATGCGCTCGCAGTAATAATGAGCAGTGATCACGAATGCAGGCTGAGCAGCCGCATATGCGATCACATATACGTATGCGGAGGCCTTAGTGCGCCGCATTCCTTAAATGCCTCACTATGCGTCCCTTGCGCATATGCGGGATGTGCGGTCGCATATGTGTACCGTGTGCCCGCTTCCAACTCCAAAGATGTTATCGGGTAATCGGATCCGGATCTTAAGATCCAAATATGATTTTAAGGCTTAGACAACCTGATTTGGACTTGATTTCTCCTCTAGATACGATTTTTAATGTTTGATTTTTGGGAGCCAACTTAGGTTTATTGAATGATTGTTTATCTTATTCCATGCCAACTTATTCCAAGATCATACATATTCTTGTGATTTTCTTATGGAGCAGCAAACTTATTCTAACTTAGGTTTGATTCTTGTGATTTTCTATTCCAACTTAGCTTTGATTCTTGTGATTTTCTTATGCTAGCAGCCAACTTCTTCCAACTTAGGTTTGATTCTTGTGATTTTCTTATGCCAACCAACTTATTCCAATTTAGATTTGATACTTTGATTCTTGTGATTTTCTTTGATGTGAATTGTAATGTATTTTGTCCTAACAATGTTTAGGCATATAAAATGATTACTCTAATATGATTATTTCTAATTTAAATCTCCATTATTTACTAACATGTTTACCTATACAAAATGAAATTGTAATTAGATTATCTTGAATGTTTATTTTTTTGAAAGAATTTAAAATATGACAAGGTCTTTACTGTACGATATTGTTTGTTTCCATGTATAAAATGTTTATGCTAAGTTATTTTTTTGAAAGAATTTAAGGTATAATTATGTCAGTTTTGTGAATTTAGTTCTTTTATTGGACCGCAATTATACATAAATTTAGTTCACTTGTAGTCACTTCTGTGTGTTTGTATATATTTATTTATTTAAATAAAAAATATGAAACCGTGTAGAACCGCATATACCCCGCATATGCCCCCGCATACCACTTAATCGCTATTCAGTGACCTGTCCGAACGCATACATACCGCTTTCCTGAACCTTGATAATGAGGATGGCAACAAGTAGGGACTCGTGTTCGGGGTATAAGGAGGAGAAATCCATCCCGCTATTGCAGTATGAAGATGATATTGTTTATTCCTGGGGGCAGAGGAGGAGAAGATTCGTCGGGCATCACATATCACGGAAATTTTAGGGGATGTTTCTGGGCTCCAGATCAATAGAGGTAAATCAGTGGTGGTTCCATTTGGCCTCTCGGAGTTGGAGATGCAGAACGAGTATACGCGGTTGGGTTGTCCTACTGATGCATTGTCGAGTACATATTTAAGGTGCCCCTAGTAGCGGGAAGTCCAAAGGCAAAAGATTGGAGAGCATTACTGGAGAGACTGAAGGGGAGGTTAGCAGGGTGGAAGGCAACAATGCTATCAAAAGGAGGAAAGTTGATTCTTCTCAAACATATTCTTTCTACCATCCCTATGTTCTTCTACTCCTCGAGGTTGATGCATGTTGGAGTGCGCACAAATATTAAGGCTTTGGTGAGAAGGTTTTTTTGGTTCAATGGACAACATGCAAGGAAGGGATTCCATCTGTTAGATTGGGTAAGGCGACGAGGGAAAAAAGGACAGGTAGTGAGTGTTGTGGGTGGAAGAGTTATGTATGGAACTGTCAGTTCAAAGGGGGGATGATTTCCTGCCTTTATAGGAGGAGCTAACACAGATAGAGGGACCATCATCTAGTAGAGACTATTTTGTTTAAGGAGATGGGAGATTTTCGGTGAAGAAAGCATACCGTTTTTTATAGAGGATGGAGGGGGGATGCAAGATGAGGTGGGGGTAAACATAGGTTTGATATGAAGAAACCAAGTGCCAAACCGGGTGAAGGTCTTTCTTTGGTTGTTCATGCTTGGCAGGATTCTTACCAGAGGCCGTCGGGGCCAGCTGTTGGGCTAGGAGGATGGCACATGTGATAGATGTGGATCAACAATGGTGGGCATGGAACATCTTTTCTTCTAATGTCCTTTGTCGGCCCAGGTGTGGAACAGGGATAGCATCACATGGCTGGATAGGCGGGACTATATCAACTTTTGGTGAATATTGGATCAGTATGTGATTATGGGCACGAGAACTGTGCTAACCCCTTTGTGTTGGTTTGGGTGATCTGGTGTCGAGCGTAAGAGAGTGAAAATAATAGAAGTATAGAAGTCGACCTGCCATCTATACTTCGGCTTTGGTCAGCCTAATTGTAGAAGAAGAGCAAAAATGGGATGGTTGAGGTCAAGATGAGAATTGTATGAATGAATATACAAAGTGGGCATCGGTCCCCCCTATACTTAGGCTTTGTTCAGCCTAAGTATAGAAGATAGAGTAAGTGTGAGAATCGACAGGATTTAAAGAATGTATAGAGAAATAAATAAAAAAGAAAGGAATGACTCGGGTCACTCTCCCCCCATACTTAGGATCTGGTCATCCTAAGTATAGCTACAATGAAAATGATATGGAATCAGAGTGAGTGATGCGAATCACGGGAGAGGAAGGGAACAAAAAGAAGAAAATATATACAAGCTGAAATGAGAATATATAAGGATCAAGAAGGTTTATGATGAACCTTCTTGCAAGAACGGATAGGGAAGATGAAGTGTGAACCTGTGTCGCCGTGTGATTCATCCCCAGAAGAATAGTAGTGAGGAGGGTGGAATGTCCATCAACGATCGACACAGGGTTGCTTGCTCGAGTATGGTTGAACGACAACCTTGCCGTGCCCATTTATGATGATCACATTGTTGGAATCTGAAGAGGAATCCTCAGAGGAGACCATCTAGTCGATTTTCTAGAACCTGAAGTATAGAGAGCATGATGAGAGTAACACGCCTTGAGGGGTTCAAGGGAACGCCTCGAGGAATCAGTGCTCTTCATCTTCTCACTAGAAAATCGACTAGAAGAAACAACTTCCTTTTTGGAGTGATTTTTTGAGATGTTTGCCGTCTCTCTGGTTGGTGGTTGTGATACTAAAGGAATATAAATCAGATCACCGAAATGGTCAATACAATCAGAAAAGATGGTGTCCGGCTCGAAGAGAGCTTCTACTTGTGAGTCCTCTACATAAGCGGTCACAATTATGGTGATGCAAGCTGCGAGAATTGTGGATGTATGGGAGTCTATGAACTAATGATCGGCTCGACAGGCAGTATCTCATGTGTAGTAGAGAGGTAGGACTCATCTATCTCTCAATGGTCACGTCTGTTAGCAACTATGTGGGCCACATTAGGATGGAGTGTGTCCTCAAAGGTCATGCACGATCTGTATGTACCCAACGTCGGAAAATAGATCTCCCTAGTCTCACAATATATAGTCTCCTTAGCCAAGGCTAAGAACAGCTTCTCAAAAAATAATATGAACTGGGTGAACTCTCCTTAGTGCTCAATATCAATGACCGTAAAGTCCACTCTAAGCGGAGCACCTTGGAAAGTAATGATAATTAGGATAATCCCTCTCGACCATTTTATGGATCGATCAACTAGCTGAACGATCACTCATGATTTCCTAATTAGTTAGAGTTTGAGCTTGTCAAACACGGAGGTCAGGAGGTTGTCACAGATGAGTCATCATTGATTCTAGCATGGGCAAAGATGGTGTTTTTGATTTCATATTCAACCATAGGCAACTGCTTCACTCTGCGGTTCTCAGTCTTTCTCTCCATCACCAAGGAGATGGTCGTAGACACTAGGTGTCTCTCAGTCCTTTTTCTCTTATTACCCGACCGCTTGGGCATAAATCTACACTTGACAAATCTTTTGAGGTCGGGAAAGTGTTCTATGGCCTTTATTAAGAGAAGCTTAAGAATCAGTTCCTTAGCAATGGCTTCCCTAGGGGCAGGATCCAAGTTTTTAAAATCTTTTTCATTTTCAATTTTATGAGATTTTCTGGTTTTTTCAAATTGTTTGGTCTTTTTTGAGATTTTCAATTTTTTTGTGTTTTTGATAGGTGAATGGTCAGACTGAGGATTGGAAGTAAGTGGTCAGTAGAAGAGGGAGATAGAATAAACTCCAGCTCTACAGAATGTGTGGGTTCCCTAGCGTCCACTAGGTTTTAAACATCAAATCCGCTCATCTCGTTCTCCAATTTCATACCCGAGCTGACAACAAATGAGTTCAATATGTTAGTGACATTTCTTAACTTGTCACTAAATGATTCAGATCTCTCGACAAGTCTAGAAATGTCATCCTCCAAAAAGTTCTCATGACAAATCATGGGAGGAGTCTGCTCAATTAGAGGATACCGCTGAAAACTTGGAGTCTCATACTCAACATACCCAGACTCTGGCAAGTAATGCTGGGTTGAGTATAGACCATCCGTATGGCAGATATTGATCGGAGTCTCGTATAATGGATTTGATATACAGGGGGCTTGTAGATCTAGCTCATGAGTCCAATCCCATATAGGTGTATGCTCTCTGAATGGGTGGTATGAGGGCTGGTCAATGTAGGCTTGATCACTAATTTCAATCAAGTCCGGAAATTCATAAGGTGCAAGCCTCTCCATTCAGTTTGTTCTTTTGACCAAGTTATACCTTGAGGTCTGATAAGAGCATCTGACTTAGCGGTTAAATGTCTCAGTTGTAGAGACTGCAGAAGAGAGAAACTATTGTCAAACAAAAAACAACAAGATAGAAGAAAGGGAGAGACAAGAGATGTAAAAAAGAATAAACTTCTCTCTCCTAATTTGTTTTTCACTAGTTAGTTATCCAGGTAAGTGTCCCTGGGTTGAACATAAGGAGGCAGAAAATTATACTTGGATTTTTTAGCAAGAAAATATTTTTGTGATATTTATTTCTTCACGAAGAAAATCTTTTTGTCAGTTTTAGTTTTTATATTTTTATTTGATTTTATATTTTTGTCAATTTTTATTTAATTTTTCAAAGTGATGATTTTTACAAAAAAGTGATCTATATAGTATATATGTGGTAGAAAAATATAGGAGATACTATATAAGTAGATGACACGAAGATAACTCGAGCAACGGGCTCGAAGAACATTCAAAACAAAATCAAAACGGAGTCGAAAAATCGAAGAAGAAAATCTCGATGAAAATACGATCAAATTCTTCAAAACTCGACTCAAAACAAATCTGCGGTAGTTACGTAACTACCCCAAGAAAAAGAACTCAAAGTAATGTCTGGAATAGGTCCAAAATTCCCACAATGTTCAGGGGTACAAGTGTAAATAAAATAAAATAAAATAAAATTTTCTATGCAATTGGGTCCCGGGTCAGGGACCTAAAAGTAAAGAAAAATAGTTATTTTGCAATTAGGTCCTCGCACGGGGACCTATATGCAAATACCTAAATGTTCTGCAACGGTTGGAACTTCTGGAAGTGATAAGGGCTTCTTTGCAATTCTTTCACCATTTGGCAGTGAATGACCAAGATTAGAAGGCTGAAATGAGATATCGGTCGTCTGATGAGGACACACGTCCACAGCCTGTGCACTTGGGTTGTTCTTCACATTCTTCCCCAATTCGGGAAGGGCGGCGATGATAGCTTGGGATCAGCTGCTCCGGTGATTGAAGGCAAAGGCAATGAAGTGCTCCGATAGGGCCAGAAGGGGGAGCCTCCTCCCCCTTCGAGCTTCCCTGCGGTGGAAAGAGGCCAATGGAGATGCGTCAAAGAAGAGGGCATCGCGGGCTGCTAGGTCTCCGATATGTTGTAGATGAGGTCTTGTTCTTTCTCTGTTGATCGAGTTACAACAAGAAGGAGGTTCTTCCTTGCTTCAAGAATTCCTGATGGGTTGATCCAGAAGGTAGCATGACCTGCAAGAAGGGTTTATGGGCTCGATTCGAGATGAATCAACCTGCAATAGAATTGGGTCTTCTTGCGCAAATAGAAGAGGCTCAGAATGCAAAGATTTTCAGATCATATTCGCACCTAATTGGTTCAAATTAGTTGAGGGTTTCAGATCTAAACTAACAAGGGATGATTAGGATTTCTACAATGGTGATTGAAGGTACTAACTAAGCGAGAAATTCAAGGGAAAAGAAAAAGGGCGGAGTAGTTGTACCTAGGAAAGAGGGTATACCACCCTTTGGTCTTCGCTCACGGCCGATACTTGCTGGAGCTCTACGTTGTTAAAGGCGACGATACAAGGCAGAGCACCGCGTTGGAACTACTCTCTTGTCGACCCTACTCCACATGAACCTCCTCCCTTAGTGCTGTCACCACCGTGTGCGGTGGAGATCGGTTGGAAAGTAAGTGCGACAGTCAATTTAGAACTAGAGCAGAGTGTGTTAAGTAGATATGGTGGAAGTTTGACTGATTAAATAGGAATAAGGATGAAAAGATAGTGAATATTTACGGGCCAGTGTTGAAGATGGTTGTTCGGTGAAGAGCTTGGACGGATTGGATTTGATTTTGGATGGAGGATGAAGGTGGGAGGAAATGGTGAATTGGAGTTGTTGGAACAGAAGAAACACCCAACTTCTTGGAGGAAGAAGGGATGTGGTGCTGACATGTGTCAGCACCATATTAATCAACAATGTAAATATGTTATAAAATTATGTTAAATATTAAATGACAATAGTTTAAGTAGGTATAAGAACAAAAAATGTAAATAATTAAATTACCTAAATTATGGTATAGTTTATATTTATAAATTATGTATATTTTATGATTTATAAATAAAATATTAATAAATATATTAATATACTTAATAAATAGCTTATTCACTTTTACTGATATTACATGTAGAAAGACACTTGATGTTATGGCCTATTTTGATGCTGATTATGCAGAGTGTCCAAATGTCAGTAAATTACAACAGGTTACTATACCTATCTTGGTGGTAACCTACTCACATGAAGAAGAACGAGGCAAACATTGGTCGCTAGATCTAGTGCAGAATCAGAATACATGGCAATGGCTCAAGCCATGATAGAACTTGTGTGGATCATCAGTTCTGAAGATTTTATACTTACCAAACCCAAGTCCAATGACAATGTAATGCGACAACTTTGTTGCAATGTTCATTGCAAATAATCCTACTTTCCATGAATGTACAAAGCATGTGGAGGTAGACTTCCATTATATGAGAGATATGATTAAACAAGCAAACATTAAGTCAGAGTCCGTTCCATCAGAAGAATAGACAACTGATGTTTTCACCAAGTTACTCGGTCGGTCCCTGTTCACAAAGTGTATCTCAAAGTTGAGCACGATGGACATCTATGCTCCAGCTTGGTGGGGAGTATTGAATCATTCTGGAGTGTATGAAGATTAGTTTATAATTTGAGGGTGTGTGTAATTGTTTCAGTAAACCCTAGACTCCTTTCTAGTAAGGGAGTCCTATGCAATAAGAAAATCAAGCAACTATTTACCATTTTTTTACATATTATAAGAACCAAGACATGCACGCGAAATTGAAGTGCTTTGAACTACTCTTGCACTTGTCTTGATCTGCAACTTCCATGAGTGCCATGAATCCTAGCATATGCATATCATAATAAAGCATCATGGATACGAGTACTTCTGCTTCTAGCTTCTAGAGGAGGGAAGAGACTGCAGCTAAAAAGACCTCATCAAGGCTTGGTACATGTCCTCTTTAAAGGAGTAGAATATATAAGCATCAAAAAGTATACCGTGCGGAGGTGCTAAGTTTTGTACGAGTTAAGAAAGTGCAAAGCAAAATGTACACAATTTATTTAGTGGCTGACAAGGCGAAGGAAAAGAAAGTTTGGGGGAAGTAGCTATTGCACGTAGATTCGATTTCTTTGTTATAGAAAAAATCTCATGTCTTCTTCGAACTCAGAAGTTCAAGCTTGACCACATAGATATAATCTAACCAATGAGGTCAAGTCTTGTCTTCTACTAAGTGGTATGGATCTTCCGACGCTCTAAAAAGGGGAATCTTTACCGAGCTCCTAACCTATGGCTATCATGAAATTCGATAGATAGTCTACTCTTTTGCATGCATGGAATGCATACTTGATAACCTCTCGAACTACTCTTTGAATGATTATCAGCCCCTAACCACGTGTCTTCCTCCCACGGAAATCTTCATCTTAGCATACCGAAGATGGTAGATAATAATTACCTAGTAGCACCTCTATGTTTCACAATACTAATTTCTTTATTAATTGCTAAAGAATATCACTTAATTACTAAGAAGATGCCTTTGTTTACTATATACTAAACTTAAACATATAAAAAGAAGACAAAATCGATTCCTCGCTCAACTTTAGGGAGGAAAAGCCTTAGAAGGATGAGTACTATTTAGATGAGGTGGCTTTATTAGTCATAGTCTCCATACATGGACAATAACCAACTATGAATACTTAGACTTCAATCTACACCAACTCACAGTAAAAGGATTTGATTTTTCCTTAACTTATAATGTCCTCAATATTTTTATGTATTACAAAGTAACCATGAGACCTAATGCGCACTATTGATTTGAATGTTGGCTTGTGAATTGTTGAAACAAATATATTTCTTTGTTTTTATTTATATTTTTCTAGTTCTTTAGCCTTCTTTATGTAATTTCTCCCTGGAGCTTTTCTCCTATATAAGAGAGCTCTAGGGCTACATGGAATACAATCCTTTCATTCACGTCTTTCCACATGGCATCAGAGCGACGATCCTAGACCGGAGCCTGTGCCCTGAAGTCACACCCCATTGAAAGCCCCTCCGCATCGTCAATGGGTAGACGAACCCCATTGGTAATAACTACAGATTTTCCAGGTGGGATAGACATGTATGAAGTAAACTGCGTCTGGTCTCCACACATATTATGTGACGCTCCAGAATCCATAATCCAATCAGTCAAATCTGAATTGCTACTACCGGTAAACGCATAATGAATACCTGATGAACAAGACGACGCTCTGGCAGTAGTTGCTGCATCTGTGGAACCTGGAGTCAGAGTAGTAGGAGTGCTCATCATCTCACGAAGTCTGGAGACAATATCATCTAAACGAGTATCTGAAGTAGGCGCAAAAGAACGCTCAGTCTGCTGAGCAACACGTGCAGACGCCGGATATCCATGATTCTGAAAGCATGTCTCCTCAGAATGACCAATACGATGGCAATGGGAACAAGGACCACAATGTCGGCCTCCTCCTCGACCACGAGGTCCACGAACACGAAACTGGGACGACCCCCCTGCCACGAGTACCTGCCATAACAGAAGGAGTCGTTTGGGCCATAGTAGTGGATGTGGTAGTAATCTTACTCAATCGCTTGTAGACCTCCTCCATCGGCGGTTTTGTCTCGCCAGTCAGAAGTTGAGTACAAGTGGCATCATGCTCAGAGTCTAAAGATGACAAGAAAACTCCTGTCACTGTGGCATTCTGATATGCCTGTTGCTGTTCAGTACTGGTGGTAATGGGCATGAAGCTGTGTAGTCGCTCAAACATGCCTCTCAGATGAGAGAAGTAGGCGTGGAGCGGTCGACCATTCTGTTTGGTCGAGAAAATGTCGAACTGTCGTTGAAGAATCTTGCTCTCTTTCTTTGCCTGCATGTATGTGTCTGCCAATATATCCCGCATAGCCTTTGCACTTGGCTGATTAACAATATCATTAGCAATCTCTGTGGTAAGCGTCCCAGAGAGCCAGATGCAAGCATAGGCATAATCTTGCTTCCATGAAGCATTGGCCCCAGTCTTGTTCGTCGGCTCTGAATCAGTCAGAATATGCTCTTTGTTATGGCACTGCATTAGGGTACGAAATTGCATTGACCACAACTCGTAGTTAGTCCCATCCATCTTTACGATAGGAGCTAGGCCCTTTAAGACATCGGAAGAGGAGAAAACGTCACCTTGTTCTTTGACATTGTACCAAGAAGCCGGAAGGCGGAACAGCTGAGGAGTAAATCGAAGAGACAGCGTCTACAGGACCATAAGAAGGATTGGTTGTATCTGTAGACTCATACAACCATCCCTATGTCGTCTTGTGATCCCTAGATCCGCATAACGTGATATAGATCAGAAAAAATCACTCTCGGCGGGCCATATCAGATATGCGACCCACAGAAAAAGGCGGCATGATGACGTACAAGGCTAGCTGGAGCCCGTGGCAGCCCCGCAGGGCGACGATCGGTGGTGCAGGAGGCCCTCGCGCGGTGGCGCGTGAGGGAGAGGATCCCCGTGAGGCGGCCTTGGAGAGATGAGAACCCTCGTGCGGCGGTGCTGGAAGGTCTTCGACCTCCACACGGCGGCGCTGGATAGGGTGAGAGGGCTCGCAGCACCCCGACAGCGGCGGGGGGGGATACCATGTTGGGAGAAAAATGAATCATACTCGTAGAATTGACCGATGGCTCTCTTATATAGGAGAAATGCCCTTGGGTTAATTACATGATAAGTACATCAAGAAAACATAAAACATTCATGATACCGGGGGATATCTCAACACATATCGTTTCTATCCAAAGTCATTCATGTCACATATATAATAAAAAATATCCACAAAAGACTCCATGGGATTTGAAAAGAGTTCATCACAAAATACATTTCTAAAAATAATCATAGAATACATGGCCAAAAGTCAGAGATTCGGTTCTTTAGTTAAAGTACAAAAATCTACTTATCTTATCCTCCTCCTTTAATAGGTTCTTGTGCCATCTCTACCATCAATTCTCTCTAATTGTGAACTTCATGTGCCTTCATCCTCGTCGAAGGTGGGAACGAGTTACAAGGTAAGTATAGCATACGTTGGTTGAGCCACCCCAGCTTCTTCCCCTCTTATGTTCCTTGCAAGTGCCTACGAAGTTGTCATCTCCTTGTCATGTGGCTTAAAGGCAAGTGTGACGAATTGTGTCTCCAAAACGTACTCGAGGACCTCGTCCATATTCGGTCATAGTACATGACCCATCTCCAAGTTTTCTCCTCCCTCATTGATCTCAAGCGTAAAATCTTGTTTCCCTCATCTACAACCCCATCCATGACCCTCTTACTGTGTGTGCCCTAGATAGACCTCTTCCTCTCCCACGTCCTCTTCCTTGGGAATGCTCCTGTTGCGCATACTCCTAGTTCAAGGTCATGGCATCTGCAAATTTGATGGCTAACGAATGCTCTATTACAGATTTAGTCTCTTGTGTTATGTTTCCATGTAGGGGTGTGGATCATCAAGCTTAGAGATTACCATATCCCATTAAATTTACGATAATGTCCAAGCAAACACCACTTGCAACTCTTGGAGTCCATCATGCACAAGATGAACCAAACCAATGTGCTAGATTCTTTGATTGCAAAGTTGTAATGGGAAAATATGTGGTACTTCTTCACAAAAAAGATAACATCATCTTTTGTTTTGAAAGTGCGACCCTTACGCAGTTTATGGTCAATGTTGTCAAAGCCATTTTTATTTCGAAAATTCTCTTTAAAATTGGCAAGCCCATCATCGCCTCTCACATTGTAGAATGGTATGGAAGAAGCAATAAGCTGGTTAGGAGGAACGCATCTGTTAGATGGTCACTCACAACATCGCCTTCAATGTGACGCACTCAGATCCGGGTACTCGTTTCCACAGCACTCACAGCGTTATTTTGATAAATGATCGCATTAGATAAAGCAATGCCACCTTAAGGACGAGGTCAGGATTGCCGAACTTTGGAAGGTTCTATTCACCAAGAATAGATACATCATCTTCATAGATTAAGAAAGAAAAGAGTAGACACGCAAGTAAAATGTTGGTGACTAATAATTATGATGATAGGTCATGACGACCTTTATACCTAACCGTGTGAGGTCACGGTGACCCTCAACTGGACGGAAGATAGGAAGCCCAGTTAGAGCATCGATTGCCAAGTGCGTGAGTCTAGGATCCCAGTCCTTTTATGATTTTACGCGAGCTCGCAGCGGTTTTAGGCCGTGTTGGGATCCCGACTTTTGACCAGTTTCGTTGACCCTCTGTTTTAAAGTGCCTAGGCTTGGGGTCCCTCGGTTTTAGTTTTTCTTACGAGCTCATTTGCCCGTACCAGTCGGGCTGGTTTCTAGAGTGACTTTTCTGAAGAGTCTCTCTCACCCGTCTCAGTGGCGTAGTTTTGGAATAGAGCTATCCCTCTATTGGACCACACTTCCCATTAGAGGGCGAGACAGAATGTTCTCTTAGGAGACTTCCTCACCGCTTGGGTTTTTGTTACCATTTAGCCAATAGGCTTGGCGATGGCTACATCTGAACCCTATATAGCTATATTTGAATCAGTTACAATTGCATTTGAGGATTGCAACTGAACTTGGAATGAAGCATAATTGAGTTTGGCTAGTGTTGAGATCATTCCCAATTGAGTTTGGTTAAAGTTAAGATCTATTGCAATTAGTTGACTACAATTGATATTGGTACTAAATCATCATTTATCATCAATCAATCATCGACAACTAATCGGATCTTAGAACTACTACTGGTGATAGATAAGCTAATGGACGTGTTGGGAACGTAGTTAGGATGCATTACACTCCATCGAATGCCTACAGATGCACCTCAACCCTAATGTACTCTTCATACCTTAGAGTCATAGTGTGAGGTCACCCTCAGACCAAGACCACAGACTATCCACTAAACGTGAGAAGTTAGATAGAATCAAGAATCATATCAGAATTTCATGTTTCTCATCATCAAGATCCATAAACATGATCTCTACATAACAAAGAGAAAGTTCACATACACCTATGGGTCATCAACTAATATATAAAAATGTTGTACGTGATGAGAAATCATGGGACATACGAACAAAGTAGCTTGAAAACCCTTTTCGACGCAGGTAGTCTGTTAAATTTAAATATCAATGCCTTTCTACTTGCCTTCTTTTGGAAACACTGAATTACTTGTCATTATTTGTATATATTGGAATGTACACAACAACCATTGACGTCCTTTTGTTCCTTGCATGCTTGGCAGGAAAATCGCATGCGTCTCAGTCGTTGATTGACGATACCGAGCATCCGCTGCTATACCAGACGATACATTTGCCTACGTCTCAGTCGTTGATTGATGATACCGAGCATCCGCTGCTATACCAGACGGTACATATTTTGTTGTTTCTGTACAGTTAATAATGTATAAATGATTTTCTTTTCTTCTGTCACTTTTTGGGAATACATGTACATAATGGTATATTCTCTTTTGATACATGTAAACTATTTGGAAATTAATGCAATGGAAAATTGATGGCATATCTTGTTGGCAATTTGGTTGTGTATATTTATTGGAATGTCATGGCAAAACATGAAAAATTTCCCCTCAATTTCATGTATCTAATGCGACCATTATTGAATGTTATATTGCAAATACCGTGTAAACAGGTACCCGAATTCGAGGGCATGATAGTGTGGTATCAGAGCCGTGGTACCCCAATACACGCATTCGCAATATTACAATTCTAGTCGCATTAATTTCTCAGACCGCGAATCCAAAAGGGAAATATGACATTCAATTTCAATAACCACATATGACACCAACTGCATTTAATTTTCATATAATATCCCAAGAAGAGAAAAACATGATTAGAAATTTCAACAAACATCAACCGTTATGATTAACAATTTTGGTTCTCGTGCAGATTCATGACGTCCAAAGCAGACCAGGAGATGGCAGATCGATTGGAGCGTATCATGACCGCTCTCATCGACCTTCAGCAGCAGCATATTGCTATAAGAGGTCAGTAGGACCAGATCCTAGCTCAGCAGACAGAGATCGTTGACAAACAGACAGACATGGAAATGAGGTTTGAGGAGCTGTCAGACTTCACTTACCATCCATGATACAATACAGGACCAGCCTAACTCCAATTCGATCTGCCCCTCGGTAGGTAGGCTTCTACCTCATCCCGATCACAAGGGAAGGTTCACCATGATGAGGGAGTCAGTTGAGGTACAACAGCCTCACTTTGATGATCCACATGAGAAGATGCCAGCATACGAAGCCGAGGATGGAGATTTCAACAGGGAGCAGGACCCTGCACTTTTTACAAAAGAGGGCGCACATGAGTACTCCACTATCTACAAGCATCAGTCGATTTTCACATCCTCATCGGGCCAATGTGCCCATGTTCGAGGGCACCGGGACGTCAGACCAGACTGAGCAGTGGCTGAAGAGGGTTATGAAGATACTTCAGATGATACGCACACCACGAGACTCGTGGCTATCTTTCATGGAGTATTCGCTGATAGATTTCGTAGAGAGAGGGTGGGAGGCGAGAGTTTCTGAGTTGAGATGCGAACCCACATGGGATGATTTCAAGACGAGATTCAGATCCCACTTCTTATCCGGGAAGTGGAAGGAGTCCCGGCACCGATTGTTTGCATAGCTACAACAGGGACGGATGACAGCCAGGCAGTACTTTGTTCGCTACGCCGAGAAGTCACGACACAAATCATCAGTTGCTGCAGTTCCAGATAAGAATCTGGAGAAGTTCATCAGAGGGATGTGGGAAGAAGTGCAGGAGAAGCTGGCAGGATTACGTATCACTTCCATCTCCGAGGCTATTGATGCAACGAAGAAGTTCGAGGACATCCGAGAGAGACGCTTTGGGAGCTCATCTGGAGCTGCACCTACTCCACAACGATCTTTTGGACGGATCCGACGATAGCTCCAGCAATAAAGGTCAGCTAGACGGTTTCGACCTACAGGTTCGGCATTTTCAGGTGGTGCTCGCTCATCTCAAGTGACTACTTTAGGAGGAGCACTCGCCAGATGTAGCACCAGTTTAGCTCGATCATCTGGGTCGTGCGAGCAGACAAACCTTCAGTAGGACCGACTCAGAGCATAGACACGACTACCATGCCTACCCCATCTGTGAGGTGCTACTTGTGCAATGAATGGGGATATTACAGATCTTAGTGCCCACAGGCTTGTGGTGAGCCTCAGCCACAACACAAATTCAGCGTACAAGGAGTTTCCGTGGCAGGAACTCCAACTTCAGGATGTCGCTGATACAGACACGGAGTATGGCAGGTTTGAGTATAGAACCAGATGGGCAGGTACAATTACATGCGATGATCGAGGAGCAAGCACAATTAGCAGCTACTGTGGTAAAAGGTAAAGTCTCAGTCTTAGGCCGACCTTTCCATGTTTTACTTGATTATGGGGCGACACATCCGTGGGTCAGGTGGCCATCTATTCATCATTTTCCTGATAGTTAGAGGCTTCCCGGTGTTCATTGGTGGTTACGAGATGATTGCAGATTGTCTCTTACTTCAGCTTGATGAGTTTGACTTGATTTTAGGCATGGATCGGTTATCATCTCATCATGCTCTTATTGATTGCTTTAGGAAGACAGTTGTCTTCAAGATTCCATATTTATCCGAGTTCACTTTTAAGGGTGCATTAGATGACTCCAAAATGGAGTACATCTCAGTGTTGAGAGCTCAACGACTTCTTGATCAGGGATGAGATTCATATCTAGCATTTGTCCGAGAGAGCCGATGGCATAGGAAATCTAAGTATTATCAGACTACCCAGATGTGTTTCTTGATGGGCTAACAGGATTACCTCATGAGAAACAGAGATCGAGTATGAGATCACATTGCTACTAGATACACAGCCGATATCGATGGCACCTTACCACATGGCACCAACCGAATTGAGAGATCTAAAGGTGCAGTTGCAGGAGTTACTTGACTTGGGATTTGTGAGGCTGAGCACTTCAACTTAAGGTGCTCCAATTCTTTTTGTTAGGAAGAATGGCAGATCGATGAGATTGTGCATTGATTACAAGAAGCTGAATAAGAGAATGGTGAAGAACCTTTATCATTTCTCGTGTATCGATGACTTGTTTGATCAGCATCGGGGATCTTCGGTGTTTTCGAAGATCGACCTTCGATCTGGCTGCCATGAGTTGAGGATTCGAGAGCCAGACATTCCGAAGACATCTTTCAGGACTCGATATGGACACTATGAGTTTGTGGTGATGCCGTTTGGGTCCACCAATGCCTCTGCAGCATTAATGGACATGATGAACATGATCTTCCATACATACTTGGACAAATTCGTGGTGGTATTTATTCATTGATGATGTATTGATTTATTTTTGAAATGAACGGAATCACATGAATGATATTATGATTGTCCGGGACACATTGCGCGTGCAAAAATTGTACGCCAAGCTGAGCAAGTGCGAGTTCTGGTTATCCCAGGTCTCATTTCTTGGGCATGTCATTTCCGGGGCAGGTATCGCAGAAGATCCTGTGAAAATTAAGGCAGTCATGTCTTAGGAGCAGCTCAAGACAACCACTCAGATTCAGAGCTTCCTAGAATTAGCAGGCTACTACAGACGCTTTATCAGTGGGTTTTAACACGTTGTTCTTCTTTTGACACGATTGACAGAGAAGGGAGTTCCTTTTATCCAGGATGATTCATGTGAGCAGGCCTTCAGGACACTAAAGGAAATATTGATAAAAGAATCCATTCTTGCTCTTCCTTCAGGCACCCAGGTCTATGCAGTCTACACAAACACATCTAGAGAAGGTCTAGGAGAGGTATTGATGCATCGAGGTTACGTGATTACATACGCATCATGTCAGTTGAGACCACATGAGCGGAATTATCCCACCCATGTCTTGGAGTTGGCAGCAGTTGTCTTCGCCTTAGAGATCTGGTGCAACTATCTTATGGGGTGAATTTCGAGATTTTCATGGATCACAAGAGTTTTAAGTACATCTTTGATCAGAAAAAGCTGAACATGGGACAACGCAGGTGGCTTGAGGTACTAAAGAATTACGATTGCACGATCTCTTACCATCCCGGTAAGGGAAATGTGGTAGCAGATGTGCTCAGCAGAAGAGCTCATGCAGAGGGTACGACAAATTGGCTATACACGTGGGATATGCTCACAGCTTAGACTGATCGGCATTCTCAGGAGAATGCATCTATATCTACTACCATGCCTCCACGATTGAACAGCTTGTGGGGCTCCATAGTAGAAGGCCAGAGGACAGATCCTTGGATTCGAGACAGATACGTACGCGCTGTCAAGGACGAGATTAATGATTTTGATGTGACAGAGTCTATTTTGTGGAAAGCTGGCTGGGTCGTTGTAACCAACGATGTGCAGTTACATAGAGACATTCGTGATGAGGCACGCAGTTCACGATAATCTATCCATCCTGGCAGCACAAAGATGTAGTGTGATCTACACCGACATTTCTGGTGGGATGGCATGAAGTGTGATGTGGTCCAACATGTTAGCAGATGCATGACCTGTCACATGGTCAAGGTAGAGAACAGGAGACCACCAAGGCTATTACAGTCTCTCCCCATTCCCGAATGGAAGTGGGAGAGCATCTCCATGGATTTTGTCGCAGGTTTGCCGAAGACACCAATTGGCCACGATTCTATTTGGGTTGTTGTTGGCAGGTTGACCAACTCAGCTCATTTCATACCTGTCAGCATGACTTATACTCCATCCAGATTGGCCAGGTTATATACGCATAACATTATCCGACTTCATGGTATAGCACAAGAGGTGGTGTCTAACAGGGACTCGAGGTTTACATCTCACTATTGGCATCAGTTCATGTCAGCACTACAGACAGAGCTGGAGATGGATTCCTTCTATCATCCTCAGATCGACGGATAGAGTGAACGCACCATTCAGACACTTGAGGATTAGTACATGTATGCACTTTGGAGTGGAAAGGGTCTTAGAAGGACCATCTGCCATTGGTGGAATTCACGTATAACAATAGCTATCATTCCAGTATCGGCATGGCAATGTTCGAAGCCTTATACGGGCCGAAATGCCTCACACCTCGCAGTTGACGTGAGGTAGGTGATCATGTTCTCTACTCCGTAGATCTCTTGGAGGAGACTGTGATGGTTGTTGATCTTGTGAAATGAAAGCTTCTGATGGCACAAAGTCGCCAGAAGAGCTATGCATACCAACGGAGAAGAGACTTGGAGTTCAAGTAATCCGATACTCTTCTCTTAATCAATTCGCAAAAAGATACCTATTGAGATTCAACTTAATCTCATACTAATGAAATTCATGTACATACATATGGGAGATTAGGGTTTTTGTGAGTATCTCCCATGAAGGGAATTCAGATATTCGGTGTTCGTGGCAAGCTGATGCAACGATAAGTTGGACCGTTCGAGATTCTTGCTAGAGTGAGAAGGTGGCCTACCGAGTAGCCCTTTCTCCACACTTTTCAACCATTCATGATGTCATTGACATATCCAACCTGAGGAAGTATGTGCACGGCCCTCGACACGTCATTAGCTACGAGAATCTTAACATGGAGCCTGACTTGACATACAGAGAGAGGCCAATGCAGATCCAAGACAATGAGTAATCCGCTATCTGCGGGCATCAGTCGGTTTTTCACATCCTCAGCAGGCCAATGTGCCCATGTTCGAGGGCACCGGGATGTCAGATCAGGCTGAGCAGTGGCTGAAGATGGTTATGAAGGTACTTCAGATGATACGCGTTCCATGAGACTCATGGCTATCTTTCATGGAGTATTCATTGACAGATTTCGCAGAGAGATGGTGGGAGGCGACGGTTTCTGAGTTGAGACGCGGGCACACATGGGATGATTTTGAGATAAGATTCATATCCCACTTCTTATATGGGAAGTGGAGCAAGTCCCAGCGTTGATTGTTTGCATAGCTACGACAGAGACGGATGACAGATATGCAGTACTTTGTTCGCTACACCGAGCTGTCACGACATCATCATCAACTATTGCATTTCCAGATGAGAATATAGAGAAGTTCATCAGAGGGATGCATGAAAAAGTGCAGGAGAAGCTTACCCAATTACGTATCACTTCCATCACCGAGGCTAGTGATGCAGCGGAGAAGTTTGAGGACATCCGAGAGAGACACTTTGGGAGCTCGTCTGGAGGGGCACCTACGCCACAATAATCTTTTGGACTGATCCGATGATAGTTCCGGCAACAGAGGTCATGTACGGTTTCGATCTACAGGTTTGGCATTTTCGAGTGGTGCTTACTCATCTCTAGTGACTACTTTAGGAGGAGCACTCGCTGTTGATGATGTAGTATCAGGTACCACTGTCATTTTTGGTAAAAATGCGCATACACTTATTGATTTTGGAGCTAGCCATTCTTTTATATCTAGAAGATTTTCTACATATGCTGATATAGAAATGGGTACTCTTGAGCATGCCTTGTTCATCTCCTTACCAAAAGGGGAACCTGAAATTGTCTGCAATGTCTTTAGAGATTGCTAAGTAGGGATAGGAGGATGCCAAATTTTTGTGAATCTGATACCTATGGACATCAAAGAATTTGATGCAATTATAGGAATGGACTGCTTAACTATTTATCATGCCCTAGTAGATTGTTATAAGAAGGGAGTCATCTTTCGAAGACCCGGTGATATTGAGTTTGTATTCTATGGAGAGAGGAGAGTGTACCTAACCCATGTCATTTCTAGCATGCTAGCAAAGAAATTTCTTAGAAAGGGATGTTTGTCTTTTGTTGCAATTGCATATCATACAAAAGCAGAAATGGTTAGCCTAGAGAATATCCCTACAGTGAAAGAATTTTCTGAAGTATTTCTGAAGGAGGTACCTAGACTTCTACCAGATATAGAGATTGAATTTGCTATTGATCTAGTACCTGGTGCCACTCCTATTGCATTAGCACCATATCGAATGGCTCCAACTGAGCTTAGAGAGCTTAAGATGCAGCTGCAAGAATTGATAGATAAGGGGTTTATTCAGTCTAGTATTTCTCCTTGGAGGGCTCCAGTTCTTTTTTGTCAAGAAGAAAGATGGGTCTTTGAGGCTTTGTATTGATTATCGGAGGTTGAATCGGGTGACAATACGTAATAACTATCCTCTTCCTTGAATAGATGATTTATTTGACCAATTGCAAGGGGCCTCTGTATTCTCCAAGATTGATTTGCGATCTGGTTATCATCAGTTGAAGATTAGCGCAGAAGATATCCCTAATACTGCATTCCGAACCCGATGTGGGCATTATGAATTCTTGGTGATGCCTTTCGGATTAACAAATTCCCCTGCCGCTTTTATGGATTTGATGAATCGGGTATTTTGTCCTTTCCTAGACAAATTTGTGATTGTGTTTATCGATGATATTCTGGTATACTCTCGGTCAAAGGAAGAGCATAAAGAACATTTAAGAGTTGTACTGCAAACTTTGAAGGATCAACAATTATTTGCAAAGTTTGATAAATGTGAGTTTTGGCTAACAAAGGTTGCATTCCTCGGGCACGTCATTTCAAGAGAGGGTAATTCCGTAGACCTGAGCAAAATAGAGGCAATTCTAAATTGGACGCAACCGACTAGTGTTACAGAGATTCGAAGTTTTCAGGGTTTAGCAGGATATTATAGAAGATTTGTTGAGAACTTCTCTAAAATCGCAGCTCCATTGACAAAATTGACTAGAAAGGAGGTAAAGTTTGTCTGGGATGAGGAATGCGAAAAGCGTTTTCAAGAACTTAAGAATCGACTAACCTCTGCATCGATTCTTAACCTTCCATCAGGAAAAGGTGGATTTATGGTCTATAGTGATGACTGATGCATCACGTCAAGGATTAGGATGTGTCTTGATGCAGAATGGAAAAGTGATTGCACATGCCTCTAGACAACTAAAATCACATGAACTGAATTATTCTACCCATGATTTGAATTAGCTATTGTAGTTTTTGCCTTGAAAATTTGGAGGCACTACATATATGGTGAGACATGTCAAATTTTCACAGGCCATAAGAGTCTAAAATATATTTTCTCTCAGAAGGAGTTGAATATGAGACAAAGAAGATGGTTGGAGTTGATCAAAGATTATGATTGCACCAATGAGTACCATCCATGAAAGGCAAATGTAGCAGCAGATGCTCTTAGTCGAAAGACAGGTAGTGGAGTGTCATGTATAAAAGCTGGAAGAAATTCCTTGTTGGCACAAATTAGGGGAATATGTGCAAGTTTGGTCATAAATGATTCTGGAAATTTATTAGCCACTTTGCAAGTCAGACCTATACTATAAGATAGAATAAGGGAAGCTCAAACACAGGATTCTGACATTAGAAGAACAATAGACAAAATAAAGGAAGGAGAACCATCTGATTTTACCACTAATGAGCATGGGGTGTTATTTTTCAAGCAGAGATTGTGTGTGCCAAAAATTCCAGAAATTAAAGCTAAAATTTTAGAAGCACATAATTCGATGTATGCAATGCACCCGGGAAGCACAAAGATGTATAGAACATTGAATACATCGTATTGGTGGTCTGGAATGAAAAGGGATATAACAGAATATGTCTCTAGATGCCTAATTTGTCAGCAAACTAAACCACAACACATGAGACCAGCTGGTACATTACAGCCACTTCCAATACCTGAGTGGAAATGGGAACATATCACCATGGACTTTGTTATTGGATTACCTAAGACCCGTCGAGGTTATGATGACATCTGGGTAATTGTTGATAGGTTAACAAATTCCTCTCATTTCATAGCAGTACACATGACGTACACATTAAATCGTTTGGAAAAAAATTTTGTAGACGAAATAGTAAGATTACATGGAGCTCCAGTGTCGATCGTATTAGATAGAGATCCTTACTTTACATCTCGATTCTGGTCTAGTTTACATAAAGTTATGGGTACAAAATTAGCATTCAGCACAACTTTTCACCCACAAACAGATGGCCAATCTGAACGTACTATTCAAACTCTAGAGGACATGTTGCGGGCATGTGTATTGAGCTTCGAGGATAGCTGGGATGAACATCTATCACTTATAGAATTCTCTTATAATAATCGTTATCATGTTAGCATTGGAATGACCCCATATGAAGCATTATATGGTCGACCATGCAGAACTCCCGTTTGTTGGAATGAAGTAGGCGAACGTAAGTTAGTCGCACCAGAATTGATACAAAACTCAATAGAAAAGATTGAAGAAATAAGGAAGCATTTGAAGATCGCACAAGATAGACAGAAAATTTATGCAGATAAGAGAAGGAGAGATCTCGAGTTTCAAGTAGGGGAGCAGGTATTCCTGTAGAATAGGCAACATAGCTTATCGCCTTCAGCTTCCACCAGAATTAACAAGGATACATAATGTCTTTCATATTTCTACCCTTCGAAAATATATCCCAGATCCATCTCATGTTATAAAGCCGCAAGAAGTACAATTGAAGGAGGACCTTACTTATGAAGAAGTTCCAAATTAAATTTTGTTTACCAAAGTTCAGGAACTACGAACAAAAAGGATACCTTTTGTAAAAGTCATATGGAAAAGGCAAGCAGTAGAAGAAGCCACTTGGGAAAGAGAAGATGAAATGCGATCTCAATACCCATAGTTATTCCATGCGTATTGAGGTACGTAAATTTCGAGTACGAAATTTATTCTAAGTAGGAGAGTATTGTGACATTCTTATACTTTAGAGCTATTAAGATTATGAAAGTTGGATCACCAATAAAACAGTAATTCTCAATTATGGTGTATCACATTAAAGTTTTATAGATCCCAACTTAGAGATTGTTATAATATCCATCTTGACAAGATGATTCTAATGGATTTTGAATCATATCGATCAGATGTCATTATGAATTCCTATGAATTTTTGAATTCAGAATAGATGATATCTATAAGCTCAAAATCAATCCTTAATCATTATCATTAGGAAAAGTTAATCATGATTAAAGAGATTAACGATGACTAAGGAGGTTAACCATGGATTAGTGTAGGCTAAACATAATCAATCTTGATTAGTATTAATTAATCGAAATTAGTGTAAATTAAGTGTCATTAGGAAATGTTGGGATAAAATTCATTCATATGAGAAAAGAGATCCCAGGTCTCTCTTATATAGGAGAGGAGCCAAGGGTTAATTACATAAGTGATACCCAAAGAAAATAAACCGTAAATATAGTACAGTGATAAATAAACATCTCAACACTCCCCCTCAAGCTGGAGCATAAATATCTATCATGGTCAGCTTGGAACAACATCTCTGAAATGAACCTCTAACCAGTGCCTTTGTGAAGATATCTGCAGTCTGATCTCCTGTAGAAACATGAAGGGTGGATATAAGGCCTTTCTGGATCATGTCTCTAGTGTAGTGACAATCCACCTCGATATGCTTTGTCCGCTCATGAAAAGCAGGTTTATTGGCTATAAATAGAGCTGCTTGATTATCACATAAAAGCTTCATAGGAAGAGAAACCTCAACAGTAAGGTCGGTCAATACTGATCTGACCCACATCATTTCTGTACACCCTTGTGCCATAGCCCTATATTCAGACTCAGCACTAGATCTGGCCACCACAGTCTACTTCTTACTTTTCCATGAAACAAGTGAACTGCCTACAAAGATAGCAAAATCAGAAGTCGACTTTCTGTCCCTGGGACAACCAGCATAGTCTGCATCTGCACATCCTATCACCTCAAGTGATGCATCCCTATTGAACATAAGGCCAGAGCCAGGTGACGTCTTCAAATACCTCAAGATCATGTGAACGGCATCCATATGTACCTTCCTGGGTTGCTCCATGAACTGACTGACTTTGCTAACTGCAAAAGCAATATCCGGCCTGGTAATAGTGGTGTATTGGAGCTTCCCAACAAGCTCTCTATATCTCCTCCTGTCAATTTCTTCGGTGTCCTCATCATACAATCTCATGCTTGCATCCATAGGAGTAGAAGCAGGTTTGCACCCTATCATGCATGTCTCAGATAGGAGGTCCATAACAAATTTCCTTCGATTTATCACGAGTCCATGTTGATTTCTGGCGAATTCTAATCCTAGAAAGTAGCGAAGATTTCCAAGGTCCTTAGTCACAAACTGTTGACTAAGGAACTCCTTGGCGGTAAGAATACCTGCTCATCATCTCCTGTCATGACAATATCATCAACATAAACAAGAATAGCCATGGTACCTCTAGGTGTCCTCTGTACAAACAGTGAGTGGTCCGCAGTAGACCGCGCAAACCCCTTTTGCTCTATCAACTCCGATAGCTTTTGAAACCAAGCTCTCGGACTATGCTTCAGGCCATAAATCGCCTTGTGAAGGCGGCACACCTTCTGAGACTCCCCCTCAGTAGCAAATCCTGGTGGTTGTTGCATATATACCTCCTCCTGGAGATCCCCATAGAGAAAGGCATTCTTGACATCAAGTTGATACAGAGGCCAGTCTCTGGAAACGGCAACAGATAGAAGAATGCGTAGTGTATAATGTCTTGCTACTGGAGAGAAGGTGTCCTGATAGTCCACCCTATAGGTTTGGGTGAACCCTCGAGCCGCAAGCCTTGTTTTGAATCTATCGATACTGCCATCGACCCTTTTCTTGACGGTGAATATCCATTTGCAGCTCACAATAGATGCTCCTGGTGGAGGTGAAACAATGCTCCATGTGTCACGTGATCGCAGAGCCGTCATTTCTTCTTCCATAGCAAGGCGCCACCTACTGTCCTGGAGCGCCTCCTGATACGTTCATGGGATAGTAACAGCAGAAAGTCCCACTATAAACTTCTTGTAGTCCTCTGACAGATGATCCAAGGAAACATGTGCAGCCATTGGGTAAGTAGCACATTGACGACGAGGTTTCTTTAGAGCAATCGGTATCTCCAGGTCATCAGCCTCACCATCCTCTGGAATTGACTCTTCCTGTTCATCAATAAAATCTCTAGTGCCATCAACCGAAATAATATGTTCCTGACATACCTGAAGCATGGTGGATGATGTGGTACGCGCATGAGCAGAGGGGCGAGTGGAAGACCTGCGAGTATAAACATGGGGTAAGAATGTAGACTCTTTGTGAGGAGGTGGAGGTGGATGTGGCGGCAGTGGTGGTCGTATAGGTGGTGAAGACCTCGGGACATCACAAGGAGCACATGGAGGTGGAGGAACCACAACATCTTCTCTGGATCCAGTAGTAGACAGTATGTCACCTGTAGGAGAGAAATACATAATACCTTCGAAAAAAGTAACATCAGCACTGACATAGTATTTTCTCCAACAGGATCAAAACATCTATACCCTTTTTGGGTACGAGAATAACCAACAAAGACACATTTGACCGCTCTAGGTGAGAGCTTATCACGGCCAGGAGTAAAGTCATGGACAAAGGCTACCGATCCAAAAACACGAGGTGTAAGTGTGAAGAGTTCCTTTTCGGGAAACGCAATCGAGAAGGGACTCTTCTCTCCGAGAATAGTGGATGGCATGTGATTTACCAAATAACAGACCGTTAGGGCGGCATCCCCCCAGAAAGAATGAGGTGTACCACTGTGAATCAACAAGGTCCTCGTGATGTCTAAGAGGTGACGTTGTTTGTGTTCTGCAGCCCCATTTTGTTGTGATGTATAAGTGCAGGAAGTCTGATGAACTATACCCATAGACTGGAGAAATTCTGCCAAATGAAGAGTAGAAAATTCCAAAGCATTGTCGGTATGAACGTATTTAACTTTAGCAGAAAAAATGTTGTTGATCTCAATAAGAAAAGTCTTAATTATAGAACCTGCTTCAGATTTATGTTTAAGCAAGAAACCCCAAGAAAGTCTACAATAATCATCAACAGCAACCATAAAAAATCTATGCTCCTGATGATCAGGAACACGACTAGGACCCCAAATGTCAAAATGAAACAACTCAAAGGACCGACTACTACTACGACTTGGACGACTAGGAAAGGAGGAGCGATGGTGTTTCCCAAGCTGACAAGCTTCACAATCCAAAGTAGTATGAGTAGATTGTTGCGGGAGAACACGTATAATCTTTTGCAGAGGAAGGTGGCCAAAGCGAATATGCCATAGAAAAGGCGAAGCAGATCCAGAGGGAATAGAGGCCACCCCAGCACATGATTGAACAACAAGTTTCTATAATCCTCCCTGCTCACGGCCATGAATAATCATCCTACCAGTTAGTATGTCCTGAAACATAAGAGAAGATGGGTCAAAAATGACACGGCGGTGTAAATCTTTTGTAATCTGACTAATAGACAAAAGATTCACTTGAAAGTCTGGAGCATGTAAAACATTCTGAAGGTGTATAGAAGGGGCTAAAACAATCTCCCCCTCACCGACAATGGGTAGCCGAACTCCATTGGCTATGATTACGGAACGCCCTGGAGGAATAGTCCTGTATGAAGAAAATTGTGTCCGATCTCCACACATGTCATGAGATGCTCCAGAATCCATAATCCAATCTGTCACATCGGAATTGTTGCTACTGAACCTGGTAAGCACATATGAAATACCTGATGAATTGGGTAGTGCTCTAGCGGTGGCCGTTGCATCTGATGGTCTTGCAGTCTGAGTCACAGGAGTGGTCGCCATTTCTCTAAGTCTCGAGACAAGTTCATCAAAACGTGCATCAGTAGTGGGTGCAGGTGAAGAGTCAGTCTGCTCAGCAACACGTGCAGACACTGGAAAGCCATGCTTGTGAAAGCATGTCTCCTCTGAGTGGCCAGGACGACGACAATAAGAACATGGACCACGCTGACAGCCTCCACCTCTACCACAAGGTCCGCAGCCATGGAATTGGAACGCACTGCCTCGTCCACGAGAAGCAGCCATAGCCGAGGAAGTTGGTTGTGGCGTGGATGTAGGTGTGGAAGTAATCCTGCTCAGCGCTTGTATACCTCCTCCACTGGTGGTATGGTCTCACCAGTTAGTAGTTGAGTACGAGCGGCATCGTACTCCGAGTTAAGAGAGGACAGAAAAACTCCAGTCCTAGTAGCATTCCGATACGCCTGTTGTTGTTCCACACTGGTAGTGATAGGTATGAAGCTGTGAAGTAGCTCAAACATGCCTCTCAGATGTGAAAAATGTGCATGTAGATTCAACCATTTTGCTTGGTCGAGAAGATGCCGAACTGAACTTGGAGTATCTTGCTTTCATTTTTCGCTTGTCCATAAATAGCGGCCAATATGTCCCACATGGCCTTTGTAGTTAGCTGATTGACAATATCATTAGCAATCTCTGTGCTAAGTGTCCCAGAGAGCCATATACGAGCATATGCACCATCTTATTTCCATGATGCGTTGGCCCCTGTCTTGTCCGCTGGCTCTGAATCAGTAAGAATATGCTCCTTGTTGTAGCATTGCATCAGGGTACGAAACTGCATGGACCATAACTTGTAGTTGGTCCGGTCCATCTTTACGATAGGTGCCGGTCCTTTGAAGGCTCCGGAAGAGGAAAATACGTAACCCTTGACTTCTGATATTCTTTAATAGGCCAAAATGCGGAACAAGAGGGGAAAATCTCCGCAAAAACTTGTCTACAGCATCAAATGAGGGATGATGTGTATCTGTTGACTTATACACTCATCCCTAATGATGTGTTTGTAGTCGAGGGCCGCAAATGAAGGGAGAAATCAGACTATTTCACCCCGCACAGATCTGTCCAGACCTCGCCTGACGTGAACAAGGGGTCCGCGGGGTCACCGAGGGTGCGTCGAGGCCTTGCAAATCAGGCCACAGCCCTACGACTGCCTCAGTGCTGTAAAGGAGGCGGCAACAACTGTTGGGGGGGTCGCCGAAGCCTTGCTGGGCCGCTGCGAGGCGGCAGCAGCCGCTGGGGAGAAGGGGCGACGCCGTTGGGAGAGGGTTGCGGCGGTACTGGAAGGGCGTGGAGGCGCGGAGGGGCGCGCGGAGGCGCGCGGAGGGGCGGCGAGTGGGGCTAGGGTTAGGGTTTTGGTTTGAGAACCCCAGTCTAGGACCGTTGCTCTGATACCATGTTGGGATAAAATTCATTCATATGAGAAAAGAGATCCCAGGGCTCTCTTATATAGGAGAGGAGCCAAGGGTTAATTACATAAGTGATACCCAAAGAAAACGTAAACTGTAAATATAGTACGGTGATAAATAAACATCTCAACAGGAAAACCATGGTTTAAAGGAGCAAAACCATAGGCAAAACCATGGGTATAAAAATCATGGTACTAGGAGAAAACCATGGTATAGGGAAAAACACATGGTATTCATCAAACCATGGGTTGAAACCATGTGCGCTTAAACCATAGTTTCCCCCTTTTAGAGGCCTATATATACCCCCCAACCCCCTCATTCTCAAGCATCCACTCCACAACCAAGCTCCTCCAAAATTTTGGTGAGAGAGGTTGAGAAGCCCATAGCGAAGCCCTGCCAACAAATAGAGGAAGGATCAGAGTGCGAGAAGGGCATATTGCAGATTTCAGGAGGAAGGTTAGTAAATCCATGCCATTCTTTCTCATTTTCTTAGCATATAAGAGGGATCTATACCAATTTCCTTTAGAAATAAGACCTTTTAAGGGGAACCCCTGCCAAAATTTTCTTAGAAAACAACACCTTTTAAGGGGAAACTCTGTCAAAATTCTCCTAAGAAATATCACTCTTACAAGGGGAAACTCTGCTAAAATATTAAGATTCTTACTTTTAGGAAAGTGGAGAGTGTATCTTTAGATAAGCCATCACAAGCATGCATAAACATGGGTTATTAGATTTCATTAATTTTCTTTCTACTAAATAGGAGGCAAATCCAAATTCGTTGGTAGATCGAGATATTTTTGTTGAAGCAAAAACATCAAAAATTCAAGGTGAGTGGTATCTCAAGCACTATTATCAATATTACCTCAATTTTGTCACCCAAATTGGTTGTTTAAGTTCCGGCTATATTTTTTACTTACGAACTCATGTTGCGTTTAGTTTTAAAATCGGATTTGTTTAGTTATGGTACACGAAATTCTTAGATTCAGATATGTAATGAAGAGATTTTGATGCTACGAGTTTTATCTATGCTATAGGAATCCTAGTTCGTACTTTAAAATATTGTAAAGATTATGGTATATGTTGAGGATTTCATGTATTCAAGTAGTTTACAGCCTAAGTTTACATGTGAACCACAAGTTTATGTAGTGATATGATTAGATATCATTCACTTTCTTCTTATAACTACGATTTGTGAATCGAAATGAAACATCATATAAGTACAAATCACAGTTGCTCTCAAAGAAGTCATGAACTAGCCATTAGATATGGTGATGCCATTAGATATGACCATGAAACACGTCATTAGATATGACGCAGCCATTAGATATGGCGACCATTAGATATGGTTTTTGAGGACTTTGGGTCCGCATTCTATATGCATAAAGGTTTTGGGCCGTATGCAGGATGTTCTTTGGACTTTGGGGATGTCTACGCCTATGACTCAGATTGTTTCAGCATTCATGGACTTAGTACAATTAGCTACAGTGGTGTTGATAGGTGTTTAAGCAATGATTATAACTAGTTACTATAGAGTTTAATTTAGCCAGAATTAAATTATGTGCAGTTATTCCTTGCTGGAAGTTGAATGTTTTACCCGAATAAAAGCTTGGAAGAGTATTAAGTTTTGGGTTATTCAAGCAATTTCATCAATTGTCTCTATGTTTTATGCAAAGTTGTTTCTGAAATAGCCCTTATTTTTTTAAAATGCTTGAGACCCATTCACTGGGTCTACGCTCATGTTGAGTTTAGACTCAGCCCTCCTTTGTTTATTACTATTTATAGACATGCCCGAGCAAGAATCTTAGAAGGAACAAGGATACTCCAAAGTAGCGGGAGGAGGTAACATTTTTGGATCTTTTGATAACTTTTGTACTTTATAATCGAGTTATGAATCTTAGAAGAATCATGTTGTGTAATAGGAGTGTCGAATACTTCTTGTAAATAGTAGTTGTAAACAAAGCAGTTGTTTATGAGAAAGATGTTCTTTTGGCACTGATGAAGAGTATATTTTGTTGACTGATTTCAAATTTCGTAAAGGAATTTGTTTTTGAAATTTATGCTCGCTCTGTTATGATACAAGAAGAGAATGATTGGATTTTTTTGTCATGTCCGTCTTGAATAGCGGGGCGGGTCGTGACATACGCAGTCTACACAAATGCATCTAGAGAAGGTCTAGGAGCGGTATTGATGCATCGAGGTCACGTGATTGCATACGCATCATGTCAGTTGAGACCGCATGAGCGGAATTATCCCACCCATGACTTGGAGTTGGCGGCAGTTGTCTTCGCCTTGAAGGTCTGACACAACTATCTTTATGGGGTGAATTCCGAGATTTCCATGGATCACACAATTTTGAAGTACATCTTTGCTTAGAAAGAGCTGAACATGAGACAACGCAGGTGGCTTGAGGTACTAAAGAATTATGATTGCATGATCTCTTACCATCCCGGTAAGGGAAATGTAGTGGCAGATGTGCTTAGCAGAAGAGCTCATGCAGATGGTACGGCAAACTAGCTATACACGTAGGATATGCTCACAGCTTAGACTGATTGGCATCCTTAGGAGAGGGCATCTATATCTACTGTTGTGCCTCCACGATTCAGTAGTTTATGGGACTGCATAGTAGAAGGCCAGAGGACTTATCCTTGGATTCGAGACAAATATATGCGTGCTGTCAAGGACAAGATTGATGATTTTATTGTGGCGGAGTCTATTTTGTGGAAAGCTGACACGGTCGTTTTACCCGACAACGAGCAGTTACGCAGAGACAATCTTGATAAGGTACACAGTTCAGGATTATTTGTTCATCCTGAGGCACAAAAATGTATCGTGAACTACACTGACATTTCTGGTGGGACGGCATGAAGCGCTATGTGGCCCAACATGTTAATAGATGCATGACCTGTCGGATGGTCAAGGTAGAGCACAGGAGACCACTAGGGCTATTACAGCTTCTCCCCATTCTCGAGTGGAAGTGGGAGAGTATCTCTATGGATTTTGTCACAGGTTTTTCGAAGACACCAGGTGGCCATGATTCCATTTGGGTTGTTGTTGAAAGATTGATCAAGTCATCCTATTTCATACCTGTCTGCAAGACTTACTCCATCTAGATTGGCCAGGCTATATATGCATAACATTATCAGACTTCATGGTATACCACGAGAGGTGGTGTCTGACAGGGACACGAGGTTTACAACTCACTATTGGCATCACTTCATGTCAGTAAAACAGACAGAGTTGAAGATGGGTTCCTCCTATCATCTTCAGAGCGAAGGACAGAGCGAACGAACCATTCAGACACTCGATGATTATGGTGTGCATGCACTTTGGAGTGGAAAGGATCCTAGAAGGACCATTTGCCATTGGTGGAATTCACATACAACAATAGCTATCATTCCAATATCAACATGGCACCATGGAAGGAAATATCGTGATATATCGGCGAAATATCGCCGATATATCGATATCGACATGGGACCGATATTGGCACCGATGGCGATATATCCCGATTTCCAGACATTTTCTTCACAAAGGCTCGTCGATATGGGCGATATTTCGGCGATATATCGTCGATATATCATCGAAATATCGTATCGATACGATATCGAAACGATATCGATATCGATACGGCCTTCCATGCACGGCACCATGCGAAGCCCTATACGGGCAGAGATGCCTCACACCTCTCAGTTGACGTGACGTAGGTGATCATGCTCTCTACTCTGTAGATCTCTTGGAGGAGACTGTGATGGTTGTTGATCTTATGAGACGAAAGCTTCTGAAGGCACAAAGTCGCCAGAAGAGCTATGCAGACCGGTGGAAAAGAGACTTAGAGTTTCAGGTAATCCGATCCTCTTCTCTTAAACAATTCGCAAAAAGATACCTATTGAGATTCAACTTAATCTCATACTAATGAAATTCCTGTAAATACAGGTGGGAGATTGGATGTTTTTGCGAGAATCTCCCATGAAGGGAATTCATAGATTCAGTGTTCGTGGCAAGCTGGCGCCACGATATGTTAGAACGTTCGTAATTCTTGTTAGAGTGGAGAAAGTGGCCTACTGAGTAGCCCTTCCTCCACACTTTTCAACCATTCATGATGTTTTCCACATGTCCAACGTAAGGAAGTATGTGCACGACCCTCGAAACATCATTAGCTACGAGAATCTTGACATGGGGCCTGACTTGACATACGAGGAGAGGCCAGTGCAGATCCTAGACAATACTGTGAAGAAGCTTCGCAATAAGGAGATTCCTTTGGTCAGGGTGCTATGGCACTACCATGGAGTCGAAGAGACGACACGAACTGAAGCAGATATGTGGGCACGATATCCGCATCTCTTCTCAGGTAATCATCAAAATAAGCCCTTGTAATTACATACATTTTAGACGAATATGGCTTGTTCTTCCTTTGAGGTTTTTATGGGTTCAAGAACCCTTTGAGGTTTTTATGGTCATATGAAAACCCAGATGAGACACATAGTGACCTTGACTCGAGTTTTGAGGACGAGACTCCCTTTGAGGTTTTTATATTTGTAACATCTGAATCCAAATAAACTTGAACCCGACCCGATTAGGGTCCATTTGATTTAATAAAATTATCAATCAATAGTAAACAACAAAAATTGATCAATTGATCATAAAGAAAAAGTCGATCGATCGCAATCGACCAAAAGTCGGGAGCATTGTAATGTGTACCACAGAAAAGTTACGACGCAAATTGGAATCCCCAAAACAAACCAAGACTACCCAAAAATCCGATTCGACGAAAAAAGACCAACGGAATAGACCGTTTGTCAATCGAAGATCGTCTGATATTTTACATTACAAAATTTAATCGCAAATCAAGACCGTATTTCGGGGATTTTTAAATTTATCTCAAATCAAAAGTATATGAATATTATGCTCATTTTGATCGTCGTTCTGAAACGGTCAAAATGACTTATTATTCGTCAAAATCCGAGACTCGAGTTGCAGATACGAACGACTTTGGTATATTCAGTAAGAGAAAGCTAAACGAAAAAAATAAAAATTTAAATTCCGATGTACATGTACAGCAGACTGTTGTAGAGGCAGCAGATCTCTCTCCCCTCCATATGGTATTTTCTTCCTCCACTTGATTTAACATCCTCTCTTCCACTTGGCATCAAATGAGCCCCCTCTCCTTGATTTTATAAGAACAAAATTCCCCAAATTTCCTTTAAAAACCTCCAACGAGAAGGCCCCAACCCCTTCTCTCCAAAGCTACTCCCAAAATCCTGGAGCTCCTTCCAATTATTCTATAGGTGAGTTGTTGCAAGCTGCTACAAAGGTTGCTGCTCCAGCAACAATTTCAGCCCTCCTTCCTCCAAAATTTGATCCAAATAGGTACAATTCCCCACCCCTTCGTTGCTGCCATATATGCATTTTATCTACTTTGATCCCATATACACATTCTTTGAGAAAGGTTCAAACTGTACAGCAATAATTCTTAAAAAATGGTGCAAGTGATCCTTAGCTTTGGTTTGATCTTGCATGCATGAACTCATATTGTATCTTTAGTTAATTCGTTTTTTTAGTGCTGAGAGACCATGAGTCAAATATTGCGTGCATGAACCAGTTCATGGAAGTGGCTGCAAGAAATTGGAATTTGGTTAATTGGATTATTGTATACGATTTCAAGGGGAAATGGGCTGTTAGACGATCATGAAAAAAATTTCTGTACTGGGATTTGATTTAGATGGTTTTCAAATATACACGAGATGTGTTCTGACGTTACCCTTAATAGTGTAGATTATATGGCTGCTTGTCCTGTTATGAATGAAATCTGCAGCTTATCTGAAAATAACATGAATCTTTATTGTTGGATCTGAAATGCAAATTAATGGATGCGTGACAATGATGAATCCTATGTAACAACTTGATGTCGAAACATTATGATGATTCTGCATTAAAGGTTCAGACCTTCATTATGTTCAAAATGAACCGAGCACTGGATTAGCGGGCCGCTGTTGTTGTATGTGGCTCTGGATATTGATGTCAATTGTCTATTTTCTCACATATTTTACAAGTGTTTGCCTTTAAGAAGGAGTAAAACTGCAAGAGTAAAGAAATCTAGATTGAGTATACTGATTGGTGGATACAAATGCTTGTGGGTGTAACCTCGTGCTATGGCATTATAACCTCCTTCTGATTCTCCACAGTTGACATTAATATAAGATGAGATTCATAAACATCAATATGAATGTTATATAGTGTATTTGTTCTGTTTAATTTAGTATCATTTACATAAGACACGGTTAGGAATGGTGTATCTGTTAGTAAAGGAGGACTCATTGATTAGTTCATTTAGGGTGTGCCCAGATTGCCTCCTAATTTTTTTTATCAAAATCCTAACTTCCGTATAAATGAAGTATGAAAAGACTGGTTCATCAAACTATGATGTGCTAGTGTAATTTTGATAATTGGGCTAAGTATCCTTCATACTTTAACAATCAAGTCAATACCACTTCATCTTCTTTGGGCTAGTGTAAATCTTGATTATTGGCTAAAGTTGAAATTGGTTACAATTATGGTTGACCACAGATGAGTTGGCAATAATTTTTTTTGATTTAAGAGTGGGAGAGCCCCCATCGTGGGGATCACCGCCCATCATGATTTAAGAGTTGGCCACAATTGACCTTGGTATAGAATCAATAATCATCATCAATCATCAATCACTTTATAATTGACATATCATGTTGGACCTGTCGTATTAGATAAAGCAATGCCACCTCAAGGACGAGGTCAGGATTGTCAAACTTTGGAAGGTTCTATTCATCAAGAACAGATACATCATCCTCATAGATTAAGAAAGAAAAGAGTAGACACACAAGTAAAATGTTGGTGACTGATAATTATGATGGCAGGTCATGGTGACCTTTACACCTGACCGTGCGAGGGCACGGTGACCCTCAACTAGGCAGGAGATAGGAAGCCCAGTTAGGGCAGCGACTGCCAAGTGCACGAATCTAGGATCCCAGACCTTTTACGATTTTACGTGATTTTGCACATGGTTGGGATCCCGACTTTTGACCAGTTCTGCTGACCCTCTGTTTTAGGGTACCTAAGCAGGGAATCCCTTGGTTTTAGTTTTCATATGAGCTCGTTTGCCCGTACCGGTTGGGCCGGTTTCTAAAGTGACTTTTCCAGAGAGTCTCTCACCCGTCTCAGTGGCGTAGTTTTGGAGTAGACCTATACCTCTATTAGACCACACTTCCAATCAGAGGGCGAGACGGAAGGGTCTCTTAGGAGACTCCTCACCGCTTGAGTTTTGGTTACCGTTCCGCCAATAAGCTTGGCGATGGCTACATCTGAACCCTATATGGCTACATATGAATCGGTTATAGTTGAATTTGGAGGATTTACAATTGAACTTAGAATGAAGCATAATTGAGTTTGGCTAGTGTCGTGATCATTCACAATTGAGTTCGATTAGAGTTAAGATCTATTACAATTGAGTTGGTTGCAGTTGAGATTGGTACGAAATCATCATTTATCATCAATCAGCAACAACTAATCAGATCTTAGAACTACTACTATTCTTGATAGATAAGCTAGTGGATGTGTTGGAAATTTAATTAGGATGCATTACACTCCATCGCATGCATATGGAGGTGCCCCAACCCTAAAGTACTCTTTACACCTTAGAGTCATAGTGTGAGGTCACCCTCAGATCAAGACCACAGACTATCCACTAGACGTGAGAAGTTAGATAGAATCAAGAATCAGATCAGAATTTCATCTTTCTCATCATCAAGATCCATAAACATGATCTCTACATGACAAAGAGAAAATTAACATACACATATGAGTCATCAACTAATACATAAAAATGTTGTAATATACAGAAAGTTATGGGGTGATGGGAAATCATGGGACATACAAACAAAGTAGCTTAAAATCCTTTTCCACGCAGGTAGTCTGTTAAATTTAAATATCAATGCCTTCCTACTTGCTTTCTTTTAGAAACACAAAATTACTTGTCATTGTTTACATATATATTGGAATGTACACAACAACCGTTGACGTCCTTTTGTTCCTTGTCAGTAGCTGATTGATGATACCGAGCATCAGCTGTTATACCAAACGGTACATATTTTGTTGTTCTTTACAGTTGATAATATATAATGCTTTTCTTTTCTTCTGTCACTTTTCGGGAATACATGTACATGATGTAATGTTCTCTTTTGTTACATGTTGGTGGCATATCTTGTTGGCAATGTGGTTGTGTATATTGATTTGAATGTCATGGCAAAACGTGACAAATTTCCCCACAATTTCATGTATCTAATGCGACCATTATTGAATGTTTTTTTTAGGCTCAAAAAGAGGGGGATACACTCGTTGGTGTTCGCCCCAGCAATATATATAACTAGAAAAAAGGGAAAACGTGGGAAACACTTACAAAGTCAAGGAAGGAGAGAAGGTATCAGAATGCGTATGCGAAAAGAAGAAACTCGGCCACCACAGAGAGGCCCAAAAGACCTACCGAATACACCAGTCTGATATAAGTCGAGCACACGAAATAAGTATGTTTTCACGATAGAAACATTGCCCTGAGAAAATAACATCGTTCTTGCCAAGCCATATGCACCACAGTCGCGCGATAGGAGCCAATAGGTCACGCCTCGCCCTGTTCCTGTTGGACCAAAGAATCTCGCAGAAAGCGGATAGATTGTCCGCTCTCGCCCAAGGCAAATCGTCCCAGATTCCCGAAACCAAGTGGCAGCCGAAGAAGAGGTGGTCAACGGTTTCATCCTCATCACAACAGAGGGGGCAAGATGCACTGAAGTGTGGAAAAAATTTGGCACAACGATCACGAGTCAACAGCCTCCTTCTTCGAAGTAACCAAAGGAAGATGCCAATGCGTTCCGGCAAGCGCAAGCCCCATAAGAATTGACAATCACGCACAAGAAGAGATGACGTAGGTGGTGGAGGAAGGGCAAAGCCCGGTAAGCCTTCCTAGTGGAAAAGGATCCGTCCTTCCAGCGCCAATGATCCCCCTGCAAATTTGGCGTAGCGACAATACTGAGAGCCACCATCATCAAAACGAAGTCATCTACCCGCTGCTCGGAGAAGTTCGCTGAGAAACAAGGACACCAACACCCATCCACCCAACATTCAGCCACAGATGCATTCCTATTCGCCGCAAGCGCGAACAATCTTGGAAAACGCACCTGGAGAGGACCACTTCCCGACCAATCATCCAGCCAAAACTTGATGGAGTCCCCCGTCCCCAACACCGGGGTGAAGAGCGCAACATTCCTCTGCAGGGCGGCCATCACGCTGTGCCAGAACGGGGAATAGTGAGGTCGCAAAACCCCCCGCTGCAGCCCGAACCAGTCGTTGCCCAAGAGCACCCTGAGAACATTGGTGAAGAAGTTATCTTCCGTCCCCCAGAGTCTACTCACCCATTTGAGTAAGAGAGCGTCGTTAACCAGATCCAATCTCCGGACACCAAGCCCACCACAGTGCGTAGGCATGGACACGTCATCCCACGCGGCCAGATGCATGCCCCTACCATTCCCCTCCTTCCGCCCCCACAAGAAACGACGCATACACCGCTCAAGTTGCATTCGGACCCCCGCAGGCATTCTCCGAACGGAGAGGAAGTAGACAGGTATAGACGAGAGCACCGATTTGAGAAGTATAAGTCTCCCTCCCCGAGAAAGCAAAGCCGCCCGCCAACCAGCAAGGCGCGATTCCACCCGTTCAGTAATAACACGCCAATCCTTGGCTCTGGCCCGCCCCACCGATAAAGGTAAACCTAGATATGCAATCGGAAGCTCACCAGGCGAAGAACCGAGCAGCCGGCCGCATTCCTCCGCCTCCGCACGCGACAAGCCAAAAGGCACCACGTTGGATTTGGAGACATTAATCGACAAGCCCGATAATTCACAGAAAAGGGCAAGAGTGTTGGCCATACCAGAAACCTCCTCCGCACCGCCCTCAATAAAACAAATAGTATCGTCGGCGAACTGGATCAAGGGCACGCAAACATCCCTCTTACGGAAACCATTAGTAAACCCCGCGTCAATTACGCGGTTCACCATGCACGCAAGAACATCGGAGGCCAGAACAAAGAGGAGGGGTGCAAGAGGACAGCCCTACCGCACCCCCCTACGAGGCTGGAAGGAACCACCAAATGGCCGGCCATTGATCATCACAGAGAGCGAAGCAGTGGAGACGCGTCTACGCATCCAAGAGATCCACAAGCTTGGGAAGCCACGCCTACGCAAAACGGATCAAAGGAACTTCCAATCTAGGCAGTCATAAGCCTTAGCAAAATCAATTTTCCATAGTACCCCCTTCTTTTTTTCCTTCTTCCATTCCCCAACCAATTCGGAAGCAACGACAATGCAATCAGCGATCTGCCTCCCCTTAATGAACGCGGCCTGAACCGGCGTAATTAGATTATCCAGAACCCGAGCCAAACGCATGGCTAAAATTTTAGCCACGATAAGGTAGATTCCATTGGAGACTGAAATTGGTCGATAGTCCTCAATACGCTGCGCCGGTACTTTTTTTGGAATTAAAACAATATTAGCCCGATTGAGGCGATCAAAACCGAGGTTACCCAAACAAAAATTAGAAATGACCTCCATGACGTCGCCCGCCACAAGCTCCCAGAAGTCGCGATAGAAAGCAATGGAGAATCCATCAGGTCCCGGTGAAGAATCTTGATTTAATGCCCACACAGCCACTTTAGTCTCCTCCAAGGAAATGGGACGAATAAGAGTCGCGGAGTCCGAGTCTGAGATAGAAGAAGCGCCAAGGCCCAGCCATCGCCACCTACGCGGGGAAGAGGTTGATGAGACACGCCTGAAGTGATCCACAATGGCGCACCCCATCTCCCTTTCCCCGGAAATGTGAACATCATTGACAGAGAGGGACCGCATCATGTTATAACGCTTGCTATTGCTCGCCACACGGTGAAAGAATGCGGTATTCACGTCGCCCTCTTTAAGCCATTTTAGCCGCGAGCGCTGATGCCATTCAATTGATCTTTTCTTGTCCTCATCCTGTACCCGAGCATGAGCGGAATCGCGCTCCCGAAGTTCATCAAGTGAGAGATCACGCTCATTTTCCAAGGAGTCCAGTTGCAAAATAGTCTCCTCCACCTCAGTGCGCAAAGCAATACGCGCCTGCCTAGAGTTCCTCTTGAATTCCGCAAGCACCCTCCGAAGCGAAGCAAGCTTCTGATCAAGTTTATAAGCCGTGGATCCCGAGACGGGGACATGAGCCCAATGGTCCTGAACGACCTGCTTGAAATTGGGTTCCAACAACCAACACTTCTCATATCTAAAAAGTCCCCGAGGTCGAAGGCCCTCGCCAGATTCCCAGATGATGGGAGAGTGATCCGAAAAAGATCGGGGGTGAGATGAAACAGAGCAAAGGGGGAAGGACTCCAGCGACTTCCCATTAGCCAAGAACCGGTCGATTCTAGAGCGAGCTGAATTGTTCCGCCATGTGTAAGAAATGTCGTTTGGTACCAAGTTAGCCAGCGCAAGGTCATCAATTACTTCAATAAAATACTGGGATCCCGGGTCATGCCCACCCCTGTCGCGAGGCCGATCGGATGAATGAATGGTTACGTTGAAATCTCCTCCCAGGATCCAAGGGAGGCCCTCAAATAAGGTAGTCGCGCCGCGCATATCCTCCCATAATTCCCTTCTCATAATATGACACGTAGGGGCGTAAATACACGAAAAAACCATTGGTTCAGTGGAATCAACCCGGTTCAAAGCAACAGAGATAATATGTCGGCCCACAAGCATTGAACTAAAAGAGAACATTTGAGATCGCCATGTCACGAGAAAGCCCCCTGCGGAGCCAGTCGCATTCATCGCTCGAAATTCATCGAAGGAACCAGCGCCAAAAGAGCGCCACATAATATCATCGACATCTCGCAACTTAGTTTCTTGGATGAGAGCAACGTCGCAACACCATTCAGAGAGTCGCGAACCCAAGGATCGACGCTTGACCGAATCCCCAAGTCCTCGGACGTTCCATGAGAGAACCTTCATTAAAAACCTCCGTCGTTTCCCCCAAGGCCTCCATCGCCAAGTCCTCCGTCGTTTCCCCCTAGGCCTCGTAGGCCCGCCGCATCCGCCACAGCCTCTCGGAGAGAGGCACAAGAGTGAATCACCCGAGGTTCATGCACAGCAAAAGTGTGCCTCCTGTAAGTTCTCCCAAAACGTCTTCAGGAAGGGCCCTCATCATCGCCGAAGAGCTGGAGACCCGAGGGAAGAAGTGTAGAAGAGAAATCAGCATGTAGAACAGAGGATGCCCGCATCGGTGTATGAGGACTAGCCAAAAGCAAAGAGTCGCGTCCTGAGCCGTCATCGAGACACAAATCCACGACGTGAAGTCGGGGCGAAACCGTCGTAGAGGAGGGCGAGAATGCCCGAATAATCGGTTGAGAGACACGCGGCCAAGATCCGAACTGAACGGGTCCGCCAACCCGCATGCTCTGGAGATCCGCGGTGGGACCCGAGAAGCCAACCAACAAGGCAGGAGCTGACCCAATCTGACGAGAGAGAAAAGCAGAATCGACCTCGGGTATCCCTAAGTCAGGGAGACGAGAAGATGCAGGCGGTTGGCGCGGGGACCGAAGGGTTGCCTCGAAGGTTCCATCCACGTCAGCCAGGAATAGGGACGCTTCGGAATAATCAGCATCACGGTCCACGTGGCACGGCAGAGACGAAACGTCGCGCTCCTACCCCGAGGCAACTGGACCGACCACCATCGCCGAGGCTACCCGACCGTCCACCAGCGCCTCCCGGTCCGAAGCAGCCTCCGGCGATGGGAGGAGGATGGAGAGCTCGGGCTTGAAACACCAACGCCCAATCTTGAGGGTCCCGAAGAAAGTCTTGCCAGGCGCATCTTTGAGAAAAGCCGAGCTACACTCGAGAAGAACCCTAATTGACTTCCAATTAGCCTCCGGAGCAAGGCCGTCGTCGATGATGGCCAGTATCTCCCCCCAACGGCGAAACGCCTTCAAGAGACATGGAACAGTTCGTGACAAAAAAGGAACGCCAGTAATAACCGCAACGCATACCTCGGTGGAAAGAGAGGCGCCATCCGCCACGCGAGTCCTCCAAACAACCTCGTCGTTAGAACCAGCGCACAGCAGCCTATCCCGTTGCTTCGGGGACAGGCCACGTACACAGCAATGAGCAGAGTCCAACAGGAATAGGTCCCCGTAGAAGAGAGGGCCCAGGAGAGTTTGAACATGCACCCTCACAGCCTCCCAGTCGACGTTGCACCGCTGTACCACCCCAATAACCACCAAGCGTCTTCTCATGTCCAAAACCTCCTTCCCGCGCACCGACGCCACATGCGAGACCTCCCCATGCACTTTCGCACGTAGCAAGACCTCCTCCAAGCACGATACCGGCTTCGCCGCCGCCTCCCTAGGCGAAACAGAAGTTGCACCGACATCCGCACCTCCAACCACCAGCTCTTCGCACTCGCCACTAGGGGGGCGAGGAAGCGACTCCGCATCATTCAGCAGAAGATCCACAGCGAGAGAGCCATCACGCGACGAGCAGCAGTGAGGATCCACCACCTGAGCGTAAGAACGAACCTCCCTCCAAGCGACAAGACCGGAACGAGAGCCATGCAAAGCACGCACCTTGAAGGAAGAGGAGACCACCCCAGACTGCACCTGGCGGCGATCACGAAGAATCCAACAAGAAGCGCGACGGTGCTCCGGCTTCCCGCATGCGAAGCACCTCAGAGGAAGAGGACAGGGAGATGCCAGATGTCCCCTCTCCCCACACCGGAAGCAACGCTTCGCAGGCTTTTTGTGCGAAACGTGCGTCCACTCCCCCTCCGCAGAACTCCTCACGATAGCACCACCGCCTCTCCCAGCAACAGCTTCGACGTGAGATAGAACCCCCTTCCCCTTCGCAGCCCCCTCATCGGAGGTGACGTTGCCAGCCACTTCGCAGTCGCCAAACGCCCCTTCGTGCTTCGCACTCCCTCCGCGCTTTGCACTCCCATCGCCCTGCCAACTCCCTCCGCACTTCGCACCCCCATCGCCCTTCGCACTCCCTCCGCACTCTGCACTCCCTTCACCTATTTTCTCCCAATCTCGAATACTGCCCCCCATTAATGAATGTTATATTGCAAATGTCGTGTAAACGAGTACCCGGATCTGAGGGCGCAACATTCAACTTCCTCAATTTCATCCTCTATCTCATCATCAGTGACCTACGGCAGACGATCATTTTGAACACGATTTACTTCCCTCATCACAGCCTCACTGATATAGCTACTCTCATTAAAGGCCAGAGTAGGTAGGATTCCAGTAGACAAATCCACCATAAGGAGTGAACCATGTGCTTCCAATGTGCGGTCATCGTGTGCACTTTCAATCAGGATGTAACTACTACCACCTCTATGGGAGTTGACCTTGCAATTGTCTTGACGTAAAGAAATACACCCTGGACATTATCATCATATGTGATAGTCGTCATCATTGTGCCATTTCCAATACGATGTGATATCTTGATGTTGTGACTGCTTATATAGAATGAAAATTTCCTACAAACCAATTCCAATAATTCTCCGAAAGACATGGACGTTCGTAATCCCAGACCTTGCAAGACTAGGCAACTAGAATTACCATTGCGACTATTCAATTCAAACATGCATTACATGAATGCCATTGACCCCCTATAAAATGCATTAATGTCATCCTAGTTTATACATAAGGCCAATGTTCAACTAAAACAAACTATAATAATGAATAAAAACCAACAGAAAATACAAAACCCAAAGTTTCTGAACATCAGACAAGGCATCAGCTTACTACTACTTGAGAGGAGATTACCCTAACAGAGGAAAACGCCGGTGGAGCATGAGAGGTGGCGGCCCAAGAAGTTGGCATGAGGTGTCGGTGGTGGCGGGTGCGGCGGCAGAGGACAAGGTACCTGCTTTGTCTGCTTTAAAGAATGAGAGAACAGGGAGTTGGTGAACAGAGAGCACCTTTGTCAGAAACAGTGAGTGAATGGGAATTGACTGTTAGGCGGGGTTTCAAGTTTTAAGGTTATGTTTATTTTTTTAGCAGCAGAACATAGCCACAGATTCTCTACGCTATCGATATTCAAAACGCAGACATTCCCTGCACTATCCTGTTTGGTTACTGGGATGGGGTGGGTTGGGGTATCCACTTGTGAATAGTAGGTGTTTGGATGGTTATGAGGGTTGGGAGAGGGTTGGAATAAGGAATGTGATATGATATCACCTTGACTTGTGATGGATTTCCAACCCAGGGTTGGAGGGGGATACACCGGGGTACCCAGGGGTACCCCGGTAACCAAACGAGCCTATGTGTGACCCTATATCGCATACAATCTATGCAGTACTGTTGCAGTATTGAAAAAAATGGTTGGCTTATTGGAGGAATTAAGTTTTCCAAGTACATTACTTGGAAATTTTTCTTTAGGAAGAAGACCTCCAGAGCTCCTCATCTTGGTCAGCAATTGCATCCCGGACCAGATAATATAGGAAATGGAATCAATCCAAGTGATATAAATACACGGTAGATGGATTTCACTCTATCCAATAGGCTAAAACAAAGGAAATAGATGCATTAAGATGTCAAGGCCTTATTCCAAAGAATGAAACTCAGATTGAACTTCTCATACTAAATATTACGTACTAGTTCCATAAGCATGGTTTCAATCTAAGATGTATCAATGCATTAACAATTAGTTGTCCTAAAGAAGCAATCTATTGATGAGATCAAGATTCAAGGAAATGAGATCGCCTCTTTATAAAAGGCATTATATGGGAAAAATGGAATTATATATTCTCAGCTCTATCAGCTAAAACGATTAGAGCAAAGTTGGGGGAGATCACAATGGAATAAAGTGAGGAAGCAATGTTTCTGAATATGCAGTGACTGGCTTTAGGAGGTCAAAGGTGTTGTCAGGAAGATATCTCTCTATATATAAAGGAAGGGATAGGGAAACGACCTAACTTGCATTTGTGCTCTACAACACCCTTAGAAACAATTATAATAGTAGGTCCCTCCCTAACAGCTCCTCAACTCAAATGTCAATTTCAATGTCATTTCACCAAGCTCAGGAAGGGAATCTCGAAGAATTTTGCTGGCATCATTCGAAATCATGGAAGTTGCTTTAAGACCCCATTTTACTCTGAAAATTAATATTTTATATATTCTTTAATTAATAAATAAGATAAAAATGCATACTTATTCCCTAAAATAAATGTCTAATGGCTGAAATATTAGTATATATTTAGAAAGTAAAATATGCAGATAAGAAAAGAAACTACAATGCACTGCAAGTATAATGATAAAATAAGTCAAAAATTATATAAAAAAATTAGATAAAAGATAATATGTCATAAATACTTACTCGGCTTCGCATAATAATTAGAAATTCTTAGGATGGATCCATGGATTGTGTATCGCATATACTACTCATATATGTATCTATGTATTACAATTATATGTCATATATACAAATTTTGAATAACTTATTCATTATCTCCTTAATGAGGGTCTCACTAACTGATTAGCGAGCCTTGGCGGTTAAAGGAGAGTAAGTGTTCTCACCCTTTTAAGGTTTGGGGGCAAAGTCCACAAAACCTAAACTAATTGCATATATAATTTGAATAGAGTTTTAGTAGGAGATATATAAGCTATAGGCTTTCGTAAGTAATCATCTAGAAACTAGTGGTATATAAAGCTATATCAAATACTTAGACATCAAGATTCTCATTATAGTAAAAGAACATGCCAAAGAAGTAGCATAAACAACTTACTCCACAAAAATACATAAAAATATGGTGAAATGGGGAAACTCTCGCCAATATCGGGCAAAATCTGGAAATCTTACTAGAGAATATCCACACTTTACCCATTTTGTTGACATTTCGTTAATTTGTCAGCAATATCCGACAAAATACGAGGAAAATCATGGAAATAGAAAGCATGTGGGATATCAATATAAGTGAGCTAGGAAACAAAACATCGAGACAAATTTCATCAAACTTTAAGGATATTCCTCCACCCACGACCACGGTAACATCATTAAGGTTAATTAGGTGCACTTTAAATTATGGGATCGGATTCCTTCTTTGTGCTCCGAATTTCATGGTATTGTCAGTTATCACCCCTTTGCGATGATAGAAGATAATTGTGTGAGAAATTCTTATATGCTAGGATGAAGACTAATTCACTAATCATCCATCGACCTCTACCTATGACCTACATGACCTCCCCATCGTCCAACTTTTTTTGGTGTTGGTTGCAATCTTTTTCTATCTAGGACCATCCCCTTATAGCGCCTTCTACTTCTAATGGGCCAAAATAAGATTTAAATACCATTATAAGGGTCCCCTACTAGGCTCTCCTCCATACCAAGAAGAAAGATCATAAAAAAAGTTTCGGTTTTTTTATTGTGGTTAAAGGTATGATTTGGGAACTTCTTTTGGCATGATTCAATTGAACTTTCTTTAAGTAATATGTCAAGTTTCTTGAAGGGCATTAATGACTAAAATGAATATAAAACTACATGTTTGTTCAAACGAATCATGTAGTCTTTTAGCAATGATAAATGTGACCTTGCACTATGCGTCTATTTTGATCTATCCACAAGGTAAAGCAACAATGGCCTAATTATGCATACTATCTTCCTTGAGTTAACTTATTTCATTCATATATAAAAATAGCAAACTTCTCTTATTTCGAGAGTGTACCAATTTCCCTCAACAACTGAAGAAGTATAACAAAAACATACCAATTGGTTATGCAGTCTTGTGGCCACCTGTCATGATCGGGGAAAGATAGGAAGCATAATCAAGCCCCCACATTAATCCATGAATGTGTATGGTGTTGTGTCTGAGAGACAATTAAGCTGAACTTCATTTCTTTCTTGACCTTGAGATTTTCTCTTTGTAGTTACTCCTTCTAGGTTTCCTCGTTGACTTCAAGAAAGGACTAGTCGAGGTATTATATAGTCCACCCTATAAAAAATGGGACGCCCAGTTTTGGGTAGTTCAAATACTGAGAAGATGGGACCATGAACGAACTAATTTAATCCTACCCACAAAGTGCTAAACCATCTTTGACAAAAAGGATTTTCTATATATGCTCAATTCTTCAATCTACTTTTATCCGAAAAATGGATTTTTCGAAAACATTTAAGCTTAATCTCCAAACTAGGACAAGAACCTTAAGGGTTATGAGCGGATATTGGTCAACTTGAAGAAACAGATCTTTGAAATGAAAAGTTGCATCTAACCAGTGGCAAAATCTTGTCAAAGTAACAATAAATTAGGATCCAAGGGAAGGTAGATTCATGGAAGTGTGAATGAATTAAAGTCTAGTGAAACTTCCAAATTTGTCAAGTGCATCTTCCTGGAGTATTCTCAAACCATGAAAGGTTATAGGTGTTATGACTCATTCTCCATGAGATATCTTTTAGCATTGGTGTCAAACTTTTTGGGTTAGGGAGATTCTTCACTACCTTTGAGTCTTGTCTCACTCCATCCAAGACTAGTACTAGTACTGAGATATACCTTTATTTTCCATCACCATCTTTTGACCCTACTCCCGAGGTCCATGTTAAGAGTTCCAAATACACATATAGTCGTCTCTTTAAGTATGTTCTATTCGTTGTCTGCTCCAATGCATAAGCCCCATCTATTATGCTTGAGGTAAATTATGAGCATATTACTAATTATATCACTATACTTGATGTTTTTACATGCCATGGGTCATGATAATTAGCACCTAATGATGAGATAGTTGAGTCTATTGCAATTAGCCCCCAATGATGAGATAGTTGAGTTTATCGCAAATTACGCCATGGTTGCACCCATAGTGGTCACTAATAATCTAGACTTTCCCATAGCCCTATACAAGGACAAATGTTTCTACTTCCTAGCATTTCACATACTCCATCTCTAAACATATTTCTATGAAGACAATGTCCTATTTTCCTATTATTGACAAATTTATATCTCTTTATCTTTATTTTGTAGTTTCTATTTCTTCCGTCTTTTTATGTAATTTCCCCTTAGAGCTTTTCTCCTATATAAGAGAGCTCTAGGGCTACGATGAATAAAATTTTTCATTTCACTCCTTTCTACATGGTATCAGAGCAACGATCCTAGATCGGAGCATGTGCCCTAGAATCCCTCACCCCACCTAAAACCCTAGCGCCCTCGTGCGGCTGCCGCCGCCAACGTCCGCGCAACAGCAACAACAACCCCAGCCACCACCACTGCTGCCCATGCAACAGCGGCAGTAGCCACAGACGTCGTCGCCGCCAAGAAGCTGCGGGCAGCAACCACCGCTGGCCATCGCTGGACATCAGGGGGCTGCAATGGCCAAGCTTGCCACCACCGGCATCCGTGTTCTGAAGCCGTAAGGCTGTCGTACCCCCTCTCGTGGGTCACTGCTAGGTCTGATTTAGTTCATAGGGTGTGTTTTTGATCTTCTAAAACCATCTTAGGTACCTAAAGAAGCCTCTAATGGATGGAAGAGGTTGTGGCACAAGTCTACACCCACAATCATCTTCTTATATGTCTATATATGTTGGAGTATATGTGTTATGCATCACCTATGTTGTAGATAGGTAAATGGATCACTACAGGATCCATTTACCACATCCATGAGTTTAGTCCCACATCTATCAATGGTGTGACTTGGAGGCTCTGTGGAGGCTATATAGGAAGCCCCAGACCTCCCGTATCCAATGAGAAAGTGCAATGCATATATCAACCCTTTGAGGCGTTCTCCCGTGGTTTCATCCTGCTCCTTAGGGAGTAGGGTTCCATGTTAAAATCCCGAGTTCTTTCATTTCTTTATCTTTATTTCTCTGATACGCTTCTGCATTATACTTTTAAACATGGTAACAAAGCGGGTTCAATTCTCGAGGGTTCAATTATTATTTTCCGAGATTCGAAATTTTGGTGTTCTGTTCTTAAAAGGTTATGTTTATTTGTTGGAGAAAATTCTAGGGTTTTGTAGGAACCCTATTGAGTCATTATTTTTGTTCAACGCAATGATGCTCAAAATTGGCCTGCTCCGAAGCTGATTCCATTTGTAATTACTTGCTCAAAGGCAGCGCATTCCTCCTCCAGTCGAAGCTCCAGGCCGCGGTGCACCTCCAGGCCGCAGCCAAGCACCAGGTCGCATCACTCCGCCAAGAGCGCTCCAAAACATGCATCTAGTTTTATGATATGATGATATGATGTCCCCAGTTCAGATCTCCCATCGCACCTCCATTCCAGTGGTGTCGTCCCTCCTATTCCCTTATCTCACGCAGGTGGCATGGTTCCAACCAGACCTCATGCTCTCGATCCAGCCCTAGCCCTAGCCACACCTGATCTCGATGCTCTAGATCCCGCACCTGATCCCAGCAGGTGTGTCGTTGCTCCACTAGATCCCGATGCCATGTGTTCGAAGATGCCGAGCTCCAGGCGATGCACCATCGTCGGCTCTAGGAGATCCTCTTCTCTCCTTCCAGCAGGCGGAGGTGGCACAACTTCAAGCCTCTCCTCCAAGCGACCTCTCCTCGACTTCGTGGAGCACCTCCTGCAGCGCAAGCTCCATGCTATAAAGCCCCAACTGATGGGATGGGATTCCCCGAAGGGAACCCATTGCCAGATCTGTGCCATCCCAGCAAGGAGCGGCGATCTTTCTAGAGAGGATTCCTAAGTGGGAACCCTAAATAGAGCAAGGGCCCCAAGTGGTCCGTGGTTTTAAAAAAGAGAGAGAGGGAGAAAGAAAAGAGGCCCAAGGGGCCTGCTGCTACGTGTATTCACAAAAAAAGAGGACATGAAAATGAAAAGGAAAAAGGAGGGAGAGATGCTTTCGTGGGCCCTATTTGGGTTGTGTTTTTAAAAAAATAATATTCTCTTGTTTAGGCTTAAGGAGCCCAGCAGTATGTAAAAAAATTGAAAAGAAAAAGAGAGAGAGAGAGAGAGAGAGAGAGAGTGAGCAAGGTGAGCCCCCATTTTGGGGGTCACCGCCTCTATATTCCATTAAGAAGTTTTTAGATTACATTATCGTGATATCCAGAGATTATGAATAGTGTTACAATGGGACAAGATGTTTTCGACGTAAAACCTCTGGTTGTTGAAGATTGACTCGTTTCTCTCGGTCCAGATGGCCCATAACGTAGCAAAGGCTTCGAACAATCATCGCTTGAGTTGTCACTGACCACTCTGATGGATCTCCAAAAATCCGTGAAACCCCCGCTCCGCACCCACGAAATTTCCATCTCAGTCCAAACCGCAATCGAAGAAGGGCATTGGAAGAAAATATGCTCAAGATCCTCATCCGATACCCCGCATTTGCCACATCGTGTATCAGAGGCCCCAAGAATGCGCCCCCTCCGTACCTTGTCGCAAATACGGTTCCTCCTCAAGCACCATAGAAATATCTTAACCCTCAACGGGATCTTTGCAGCCCAAATGATTTTGACGTCCTGGCGGAGCTCGCTGTCCAGTTCTCCCTCCAGTTGAGCTCCTTGTAAGCCTTCTTTACTGAGAAGGTTTTGGTCATTCATTGGAAGTGGTCTATGATGCAAGTGTGATTCCCCATGGGCGGAAAGATCGATTGCATCGCCATAAACTCCTCAAAATGCTGATCAAATAATCCTGATACAAAAGACAAGTGACCATATTCCACCATCGGCCACCTCCGAGATCGTCGCGTCCTTGTCCTCCGCCAACGAAAATAGACACGGAAACCTCTCCTCTAGAGAGCCATCGCCTATCCAATCATCGCGTCAGAACTTAAAAGTTTGTCCATCCCCCACCTTGGGACGTAAAAGATTGGTCAAAGATGGGAGCACCTCGCGAATACTCATCCAAAGAGGAGATTCGAAGGGGATTCTCTTCGTGGCCAGCTCGCCCCCCACCCCGTATACCTTCCGCAAGAGAGTAGCAGCCAGCGAGGTGGAGGGTCCCCAGATTTGAATGTATCCATTTGGCGATGAGGACCCTATTCATGCAGCCAATATCTCTGACTCCCAGACCCCCCTCCCTCCTTCCCATCGTGACATCATCCCATTTGACGAGATGGAGGCCACGGCCCATTTGCTTCCCATCTGACCAAAAGAACTGCTTCATCAAGGATTCTATTTTCTTCCTCACCCCAGTCGGCATGATTCTGGTCGAGAAGAAGAAGATTGGAATTACCGAAAGCACATATTTTAGAAGAACCAGTTTTCCACCTTTCGATAACGTGATAGCTTTCCATCCGGCCAGCCGTTGTTCGATACGTTGCACCACATGATCCCAATCCATGTTCCTTAGCTTCCCAGTCGTTAAACGTAGTCCCAAGTAGGAGATGGGTAGTTGACCCAGCCCACACCCACAGGCGTTAGCTAGCTCCGCACAGTCGGCATCCCCCATCCCAGAAGTTACTGTAGAGATCGATATTATTATTATGTTTTATACCTTTTCGTAATTTATGTTTACTCTGGACAACTATGTATTTTACCCGTGAGGTCTCTCCCTATATAAGAGAGCCTAGGGTTTCTTGGAATAATAGATTTGCTCATTCTTCCAACATGGTATCAGAGCCCAGGGGCTAACCCTAACCCCAGCCCTGGGGTTTTGTGTCGTCGCCACCTCTCCACCACCACCCTTCCGCCACCGTCGGGTCCTTCTCCTCCCATCGGGCCCTCCTCCTCCTCCTACCAGCCGTCGGGACCCTCCAGGCCCCTCCCACCGTCGTCAGGCCTCTCCCGTCGCCATCGGGCCCCTCCCTACACACCGCCGGGCCCCTCCCTGCACGTGGTCGGGCCCCTCCACGTCGACGTCGGGCCCGCATCTCCCGCACGCGGGGCCCCCAACGGTGTCGTAGGCCCCCTCCTACATCACCACTCTCCGCCGAGTCAAGCCCTAGGTAGGGGACCCCAACCGCAGGGTTCCCCTCCCTTCACGCCGACACCTACTCTTTTGTCGGCCGGTCTATCTCCATGGATTTGAGTGTGTAATGTCTACATATGCACTCAAATCCGATCAAGTTTTTGTAGACACCAGTTTCTAGTCTACAATCCCTAGTTCTTCATCTACGGCAATATGTCAGAGAACAAAGTCGATATGCCCTCCATAGACGCCTTCAAGGGTCCTGCGCCTATAGTCAAGATGGACGGCACGAACTATGAGCTCTGGGCGATGCAGTTTTTGAGTCTCATGAAGTCCAATGGTAAGAAGCATATTCTTACCAAAGAGGAGTCGGCAGAGAAGACTGAAATATATGCCTCGTGGGAGGTTGATGATTCTTACGCCAAGGTTTGGCTGTCAGGCACACTGTCGATGGAGATTGCCAATGATGTCCTCCATCAGCCCACTGCCAAGGCAATGTAGGATATTTTGGCCGCTACGTACTCCCAAGTGCGGAATGAGACCAAGATGTTACAGCTCCAACACAATATATTCACGATGAAGCAGAATGGCAGGCCACTTCACTCATTGTACACGTCCCTGAGACGGATGTTTGAGAAGTTATATAGTACCATTCCACTCACGGCGAATCCTGAGCAGCAGAAGACATTTCGGAATGCTACCATGGTGAGTGTTCTACTTGCAGCCCTAGATCCTGAGTATGAGGCAACCCGCTCTCATATTTTGGCCGATGCAGTTATTCCTCCAATGGAGGATGTTTACCGGAGGCTCAGTCGCATATCTGTTTCTTCCAGCACATCTACTCCACACCCATCGGCGATGGCAGTATCGCGTGGGAGAGGTGGTCAGTTTTCTGGTCGTGGACGTGGACCCCGTCGTAGGGGCGGTCGCTTTCGTCAGCCGTGTTCTTTCTGTCATCACACAGGCCACTCGGAGGATACATGCTACTCTAAGCATGGGTTTCCAGCATCGGCGCGTGTAACCGAGCATGTTCTGCCCCAGTCAGCATCTAATGCAGATAACCGATTCGAGGAGCTTGTGGCACGTCTACGTGATATTATGCCACAATCATCTACTGATTCTCCTGGTGGACCTTCAGATGTTGCTGCCACAGCTTCTGCCAGTTCCTCTGCTGTTGCTAGTACCTCAGGTAGTGCTACTGCCTTTACGTTTTGTCATGATATATCTGATTGGATTATAGATTCTGGTGCCACACATCACCTCTGCCGAGATCGAGAGAGACTTGAGTCCTATAGGGACATTCCCCATGGCCGTTCAGTGCAGATCGCAGATGGTACTCATTCCCCCCTTTGTTGGACAGGGGGAGGTTTTCCTATCTCCTTGTATGCGTCTACAGAATGTTCTACATGCTCCTGAGTTCTCCATGAATCTGTTGTCCATTAGTCAGATTACGAAGGATTTGCACTGTCGTGCTATATTTGACCCCTCTTCTCTTATTTTTCAGGACATACTAACGGGCAGGGAGATTGATTGTGGCTCTGAGCAGAATGGTCTGTATCGGCTGGTCAGGAATTCTTATGCCGGCGTCTCTTCTCATTCTGTTGGACCAGTATCTCCGTACATCTAGCATCTTCGCTTTGGTCATCTCCCGCTCCAGAAAATGCGACATCTACTACCTCAGATCTCTCCCAGTTCCTCATTTTGCTGTGAAGCGTGTCAGTTGGGAAAGCATCATCGGTCTAGCTTCCCTAGTCGTCAGAGTCGGAGCAATAGCTCCCAGTTTGAGTTATTTCATATTGATATTTGGGGTCCAAGTCGTGTACCTGACCATCAGGGACACAGGTTCTATCTAGTTGTAGTGGATGATTTCTCTCGTGTATCTTGGGTCTTTCTTTTAAAGAATAAATCTGAAGCAGGGGATGTTGTTAAAATTTTGATTAATGAAGTGCAGAATGTCTTTTCTTCTACTGTCAAATATGTTCGTACAGATAATGTACTGGAATTTTGCACCCGGTCACTCTCTCAGCTTCTCTCGTCTAAGGGCATTATTCACCAAACCACTTGTCCTTACACGACTCAGCAGAATGGCGTGGCAGAAAGAAAACATCGCCACCTTCTTGACATTTCTCGAACTCTCCTTATTCAGAGTTGTGCTCCTATCACCTTCCGGGGGGATGCTGTTCTTACAGCTTGCTATCTGGTCAATTGTATGTCGTCATCTGTCCTTGGTGAGAAAATTCCTCTTTCTATCATTTTTCCTGATAAGGAATTATTCTCACTTACTCCTCGTGTCTTTCGTATTGTTGCGTTTGTTCATCTCATGTCTCCTGGACTTGACAAGCTCTCTCCTAGAGCTGTCAAGTGTGTCTTTGTAGGTTACTCTCGGACTCAGAAGGGCTATCGTTGTTATGACCCCATAAACAAGAAATATTTTGTCAGTGCTGATGTCATGTCTTTTGAGTCTGTTATGTATTTTTCCCCTGCAGGCGACAGGCTGGTCCCATCCACTACCAATGATGATGTCTATGTTCCTCCGCCTCCAAGTTTGAGTTCACCTGAGTCCATTCCTTCTCCAGTTGCTACATCACCTAACCCAACATCACCTCCACCATCACCACCTCCACAACCTCCTATTCCACCTTTACCAAAATTCTATACGCGTCGGTCAAGTCCTGCTCAGGCTACACGTCAGGCATCCATAACGCCTCATGCATGTTCAGATGGCATTACTACTTACGGGTCAGATATGGTACATGTGCAGGATTCTTCATTGCAGGAGGAGACTCTACCATCCAGTACAGAGGACAGCGACCTTGATATCCCTATTGCTATCCGAAAGCAGAAGCGGACGTGTGCGTCTTATCCTTTTGCTTCCCAGGTGTTTTTTCATCGCCTTACAGGCGACTTTTAGAGCTTTGCTACAGCTTTGTCTTCCGTGGACATACCACGGACATATCAAAAAGCCATGAAGATTGATTGCTGGCGACTGACTATGGAAGAAGAGATGCGTTCCTTACAGTCTCGTGGGACATGGAGCTTGGTTAATGCCCCTTCTGATGCATCCATTGTTAGTTGTAAATGGGTATTCACAGTTAAATACCGTGCCGATGGCAGTCTAGATAGATACAAGGCAAGGCTGGTCGCGAGAGGTTTCACACAAACCTATGGTGTGGACTATATGGATACATTTTCTCCAGTGGATACACTCTTCGCATTCTCTTATCGGTTGTTGTGATACGTGACTGGACTATATCTTAACTTGATGTCAAGAATGCATTCTTGTATGGAGATTTGCAGGAGGAAGTCTACATGAAGCAGCCACCAAGGTTCACTGCTGAGGGGGAGAAGCATATGGTGTGTAGACTTCAGAAGGCAATTTATGGCCTTAAACAGAGTCCAAGGGCGTAGTTCAAAAAGCTTTCCCATCTGATTGAACGACAGGGGTTCAAAAGATCAAGTGCAGATCACTCGTTGTTTATTCAAAAGACTTCTGCAGGTACGGTTGTCATCATGGTCTATGTTGATGATATTCTGGTGACAGGATATGATGTTCAGGGAATAGAGAGGGCAAAAGCATTTCTGGGCCGTCAGTTCGTCACGAAGGATCTTGGAACCCTAAGATACTTTCTGGGGTTGGAATTTGCCAAGAATGCACAGGTTCCGGTGATGACCCAAAGGAAGTACATTACAGATTTTTTGGCTGAGACAGGCATGGTTGGATGCAGACCATCGAGTATTCCCATGGATCCAAGCATGAAGCTGTATGATGATGACACTGCTGATGTAGATAAGAGGAGATATAGAGAAATGGTGGGTAAGCTCCTTTATATTACCATAACTCGACCCGATATTGCCTTTGCAATAAGCCGGGTAAGTCAATTTATGGAGCAGCCAAGACAAGTTCATATGGATGCCATATATATGATACTGGGGTATCTAAAGTCCTCTCCAGGTTCAGGACTGCTATTTCAAAAGGGCACAGATTTATCTATTTCAGCATATACAGACGCCGATTATGCAGGGTGTCCTAAGGATCGAAAGTTGACCTCAGGATTTGTCATTTTTGTTGGGAGCTCTCTAGTTTCTTGGAAAAGCAAGAAACAAACTGTTGTGGCAAGGTCTAGTGCTGAATCTAAAAAGAGGGCCATGGCGCAAGCAAGCACGGAGATGATGTGGGTTCGATCTGTGCTAGAGGATCTACATATAGCCGTACCCTTACCCATGCAGCTTCGGTGTTACAATCAGGCAGCATTGTTTATTGCCAACAATCCAGCATTCCATGAAAGAACAAAGCATATTGAAGTTGGCTGCCACTACACTAGAGACTTGATCCAGATAGGCTTGATATCTACATCTCATGTGAGCTCAGGGGATCAGACTGCTGACATATTCACCAAGTCGTTGCTCAGAGGACCCTTCCAGATATGTTCTTCCAAGCTGAGCATGATAGACATCTATGCTCCACCTTGAGGGGGAGTGTAGGGATCGATATTATTATTATGTTTTATACCTTTTTCGCAATTTCTGTTTACTCTCTGGACTACTATGTATTTTACCCATGAGGTCTCTCCCTATATAAGAGAGCCTAGGGTTTCTTGGAATAATAGATTTGCTCATTCTTCCAACTGTTACCACGGATGATTTCCGCCTGTTGATCTCAGGGCCCGAGAGGTCGCTGAAGATCTCCACCAACTGCGTAGCGTTCTTGCTCTGATCGGTCGTACCACCCAAAAAGATGATCGTGTCGTCCGCGTATTGTAAAAGGGGGATAGAAATATCCCCAACCCGGAAGTCCTCGCACCATCCCGAATCAACGGCTTGCTTGAAAAGTACCCCCAAGGCGTCCGCCACAATGACAAAAAGCATAGGCGCAAGCGGGCAGCCCTGTCTCACACCCCGCTGCGGCAGCCACCCTCCGGTTTTCCGTTCACCAGCATCGAGAAAGACGACGTCGTAATGCATCTCTTCATCCAGTCCACCCACGCACTAGGGAAGCCCCTCTTCGTCAGGGATCGCCAGAGAAATTTCCATTGCACGCAGTCGTAAGCCTTAGAGTAGTCAATCTTCCACAGGGTGGCCTTGGCCCGCCTCCTCTTCCATTTGAGGCATATTTCCGAGGCCATGACCAAACCGTCCGCATCTGCCTTCCAGGAATAAAAGCAGACTGTCCCTGCAGCACCACAGAATCCATAACCCCCTTCATTCTATTAGCCAGGACCTTCGCTATGACAAGGTAAATCGCATTTGATATAGCGATGGACCGATGGTCCTCCACCCCCAAGGGGTTTTCTTTCTTTGGTAACAAAAATATCAACGAACGGTTTATCTTCTCAAATCCGGAGTTACCCTCTTTGAACTCATTTAGGACCTCCATAACCTCGTCCTTCAGTAAGTCCCAGAACTATAGAACAAAACGGGACACCCATCAGGCCCAGGAAACCCTTCAGCATTCAACGACCACACCGCCCGCCTAAGCTCCTCCTCGGTGAATGAAGCCGTCAACCCATATGCCTGAGACGCCGACATGGGTTCCACACCAGTACCTCGCCACCCCCAACCGCTTCCTCCCCTTCTTCTGGTAGCCCCAACAAAGTGGCCCTGCAAGGCCCCCCCAATAGTCGTCTTTCCCGAAAACCGAATACCTCCCACCTCAATATCATGGATGAAGTTTCTTCTCCACCGCCCAGAGGCCATCGAGTGGAAGAACCTAGTGTTGGCGTCCCCCTCCTTCAACCACTTCTGCATGGATCTTTGTCTCCATTCCACCTCATCCTTCCTGTCGAGAAGAAGAAGCTCCTCCTTCGGACTCGGAAAGCCCTCTCTCATCATCCAGGCCGTCGAGTCTAGCCACCTCGCTCTGCGCCTCCACCCGCCTCAAATTCCGCTGAGACCTGACCTCCTTCCCAAATGTCGATAGGACGGTCCTCAAAGATTTAAGCTTACCCGCAAATCGCGAGATCGCGGATCCTTCAGCAACCGCCCCTCTCCAGTGCTCCGCCACCAACTCTCGGAACCCCTCCTCCAAAAGCCAACTCTTCTCGAAGCGGAAGAAGAACCTCCCCCGCCATTCTTCTCCAGAGGACCACATATTCGACGTATGATGAGATAGCACCCGTGGTAGAGCCCACGCCCGAGAGAGAGGGAATAGATCAGCCCACCCCTGAGAAACCAGAAATCGATCAAGGCGAGATCGGGAATTCGTATTCTGCCAAGTGAATGCGCAATCGGCCGCATCCACGATCGAGAGACCCAGCTGATGAATCATCCCCCGAAATGCCACAGAGCCTGGGTCCAGTCCCCCACGACCTTGGGGCCGGTCATCCTGTAGAAGTGTAATGTTGAGATCCCCACCGATCAGCCACGCGTCATTCTCCCCCGAGCTGCCCAGATGATCAATCTCCACCGCAAGGGTGTTGCCACCCCCGCCATTAGGGTCATAAACAAGCCATGGGCCCTTTTTTATCTCAAAAAAAAAGAGTGAGCAAGCCATGGGCCCACTGTTTGGGCCTTTCTTTGTTCAAAAAAAGAGGCACGTACAAAAGAAAAGCCATATGCAAAAAAAGGGAAGGAAAAATGATAAAACGATTGTTAAAAAAATTGAAATGAAATAGTCGAAAAAATGATTTAAATTTTTTAAGGAAAAGCCGAGAAAAAATAATGTATCTAATTATTTGGTTCATTTGTTTTCTCCCCATTTCTCTTGTCTTCTCCCAACTTTGTCGATGCCATTTTTTCCGACAAGTATGGGAGAAAGGGGGAGTATTGTGTAGAGTTACATGACACATTGTCAGATTCTCCAGATTTGAGATTCAGATGTTAGAGGCCGGCAAATTTTTAGACTCTACAGTTATTCAGTGTTCAAACCGGACGATCAGATTTCGAGTCCTCAGTTCGATGTGCGCATGTGTGCCATCCTTTTGTCGTGGTCCCCATCTTTCTTTTTTGTTCTCAGAGTTTTCATATGTTCCATAAGGACTCCGGAGTAGAGATCCTATTCCCTATGTCATGTGGGCTTGGGTTTTCATGTGGTTTCATAGGGACTCCAGAGTAAAGATCTCATTCTCTGAACCAGTATGGAGAGACCCGATTCTCCGACGAGGAGACTGTTGGACATGCGAGCCCATGGCGAGCCATTATGCAATAAATGTTATTGCGAATATCGTTCCCTAATCTGAAATGAAGAATACATAATTTGCATAATAGGTCTCTTTGTATAATTAGGGTTATGTACCATGGCCATCTTGATGATCATACAGCTGTTGATTCAAATATTGAATCATAGAGGCTGGTGCTTGGATGAACATCTAATGAGTTAAATTGAGGACTCATCAAGCACCGTCAAATGAATGTTAAGAGATGATCTCCAGCCTGAGTAGGAGATGACAATCCTTTCTCAGTTAGGCTGATATCCGACCGACCTCTTGATGCAGGTCCTCTGCATAGGAATAAAGATTCACAGGTGTCAGATTAGTTAGGTCAAAGAGTTGACTTAACGAGATCGAGATAACCAAAGTCCTATATCGTATACTGTCATGATATAGGCACGCATCCTATGACCGGAGACAGATGTGTTACTATATGTCTGAGTATGTATATTTGGCAAACCAATAGGTTGATGACCTAATCATGGTCTATACACCGACGCGCTGGTGTGCATGCAAGGGCATATGAGTAATACGATCTCTCAAAGGGATCATACAGGTTCAGAACCGGAAGACATGAGCTCACTCATGAGATATTGGGAAGAATCAAATTCCGTGCACGGTCGTCTCGCTTTGGAAGCTTGACTGAATTTGTAGGTTTGATATATACTTTTTGGAAAGTATATGATCAAGACCTAGGTATGATATATGCTTTTGGAAAGTATATAATCGATACCGACTCCCAATGATCGAATGAGAAACTTAATGATAAAACTCTGAAGTAGATAGTGTAAAATTGATCTTATATTTCAGGTTTATTCTGAGTCTTCCAGTATGCAGGATGTACAGGTATTGGGAATACATGAGGGTGATGTGATCATAAATGATTGTATAACCATGATGCTTCCATTCCTAGGGAGTGATGAAACGGGTGTGGATTTTAGTGACTCCTCTCAGTAGAGAAGTAATCTGATCTTGGTCAAATGTTGGACATTGATCTGAATGTGATTCATATACAATGAGAAGATTAGATTTGTGGTCTTGATTTAATCAAGCATCTATGGGAGGCTCGAATCTGGATTTGAGATGTGATCTCAATATCCAAGTCACTATACGTGGAACAATACAATCGCCCTGTCCTTATCTCCAAGTATTCACGGATAAAGCACATTATCCTTGAAAGAGTTCAGGATAATTTCATTGTTGATATAAGTATCCGAGCATTGAGAAAATAGATAATTAAATGTGATTTAATTATCATGATTAATATGAATTCGATTCATATTATAAAGAGAGTCATCTTAGATAACTAAATATGATTTGATTATCAAAGATGTAAATAATGTGAATGTGATTCATATTATTTGGGCACAAGAGAAAAGAGATCCAAGATGATTAAATGTGATTTAATTATTATGGATATGAATAATGTGGATAGAAATATCCATATTAATCATATATATTATAAATGTGATTTATAATATATAAGAGAGAGCTATTTGTAATTTACATTTGTTAATTAAATGTTGATGTGAATTGGATTCACATTGGGCATTAAATTGAAAATGTGATTTACATTTTATTTTGGGTTGTGAATGTGATTCACAATTTTCCAATGGCAAGATTGAAATATTCACAAAATAATTATGAATTATTTTTGTTGAATAATTTACAACAAGTGTTGTTGTAAATCTTGGAGATTTCCATGGAATAATATAATCTCATGAGATATCATGAGATTACATGAGATTGCCACCAAATCCCATATTATGGAAGGAGGCAATCTTCATTCCAATGATTTCCATGATTTCCATGATTGCTTGATTTAATTTGGGATTGATTTATATTGATTTATCAATATAAGTTTAATCTAAATTAAATTAATTATTGTTGGTTTTTACCAACACAAATCTTAACCATTAAAAGAAATACAATCAATGAGAGCCATTAGATTTGTGTTGTCCATGAAATACAATCCATGGATCCCAAAATATTATAAAAGGAGAGGCACCCCTTTGCTCTTCTTGACACACAAGAGAACATAAGTCTCTCTCTCTCTCTCTTTCTCTCTACACGTCAGCCCTCTCTCTCCCATAACCGTCCACCATGGATGCCTTAGAGAGAGTCTCCATCGGCGTAGCGTCGTCGTTATGCTGCCCGATCGTTTGCTCGTGGATCTCCGTCTCCTTCGGTGCGCCTCGCTCGTGGAGAAGACGTCGGATCTCGTGTGTCTAGATCAGGAGATCCGTCGCTTAGATCATCAACATGGATTGTGAGAAGCACGTGTTTCATCAACAAACTCGCAAGCGTCTCCTCCGTCGGATCGGACTTGAGACAGGAGGTCTCTTCATTTAAAGACTCAATCGCAACCACGCTTCAAGAGGTAACCCTAATACTTGTTTGTGGTTTAGATGAAATGATCCGAGAAGTGTTCGTGGATCATGTGGTTTCATCATATGAAAAAATTTTAATTTCCGCTGCATAGAACAACTAGTACGACTAGTCATTCTTCGTCATATTCGATACGATGCTCACGCTTCCGTGATGCGCTTGAGGATTATCCCATATCCTTTAAGCTTCTTCAGACTCCATTCTCCAGCGACTGTAGACTCTGACGAGGATGTCTCTACGACTTTTCAGTTCGGCCCTTCCAGAAATGGAGTAGTTGTTCACATGATCCAGTCTTCTACATGTGGCAGGCCACAGTTCTCCAGGTGGAGACTCATTTTCAATTTCAGTGGCTCTGACAAGCGTATACAGAGCACACTCAGTTTGACTCACACTCCAGCCCGTTTGGTCCTCCTCACCTGCATGGCATGAGAAGCAACGTCCTCGACAGCAGCTGACAGTTGTGCGCGTTGAGTTGATATTGTCCGTAGTGTCCTGTAGCTTGAGTTTGAGATTTCTTTCTGTTTGTCCAAGATGAGTATTGCATGCTCCAGCTAGAGGAGTGTTGGAGTATTTATGTTATGTGTCACCTACATGGTAGATGGGTAAATGGATCACTTAAAGATCCATTTACCAGATCCATGAGTTTAGTCCCACATCTATCAGTAGTGGGACTTTGAGGCTATGTGGACACAATATAAGAAGCCTCAGACATCCTATATTCAATGAGAAAGTGCAATGCATACATCAATCCTTTGAGGTTTGCTCCTGTGGTTTCATTCCGCTCCTTAGGGAGTAGAGTTCCACGTTAAAATCCCAAGTTCTTTCCTTTTTTATCTTTATTTCTCTGATACGCTTCTGTATTATATTTTCTAACAGTGTAGACATAGTTATTCTAGTTTGCAACCCCCAGTCTTGGAGATTATTTAAGTCATGTCAGACAATAAAGCAGATTTTTTTTGAAGTCTAAAAGGGAGGGGGAAACACTCAGTGGTGTCCGCCCCAAAATATATTAGAAACCAAAGAAAAAATAACATGAGCAAACGGGTCAAAACGCACCGCAACCCACCCGTTACAGATTCCAATCGAGAAGTAGCCGATTAACAAGGACGCACACATTTTCTTTGTAAAAACGTTGACCCGAAAAAAGGAGGTCGTTTCTTCCCCGCCAGACCGCCCAGAGAATGGCCATGGGAGTGATCCGCTCCCCCCGCGGTCTATGAATGTTTGCGTGTGCCGAATCCCAAAAAGATTGGAAGTCATCGCTGTTGCACCAAGCCGGTCCCAAATCCAGCCAAACCTGAGATACCATGGGGCACGAAAAAAAATAAGTGCTCTATCGATTCGATCGCCACGTTGCAAAGAAAGCACCTATCCGAAATAACCCCCAGCAGCCTCATGCATCTATCCCTAGGTGCCTTCAAAGGTCCAGCACCCATCGTCAAGATGGATGGAACAAACTATGAACTATGGACCATGTAGTTCATGACATGGAAGGCCGTATCCCGATATATCGGCGATAGATCGCCGATATATCTACATCGACATGGGACCGATATCGAAATCGATATATCGATATATCCGATTTTCAGGCATTTTCTTCAGAAAGATTCCTAGATATAGCGATATATCGCCGATATATCGATATCGACACGATATCGAAACGATATCGATATCGATATATCCTTCCATGGTTCATGAGCCTAGTGCAATGTAATGGAAAGAAGCACATCCTCACAAAAGAGGAGCCTAGTGACAAGACCGGGGTTAATGCCTCATGGGAGGTAGACGACTCATATGCGTGTGTGTGGCTACCTAGGACTGTATCCATAGAGATAGCCAACGATATACTGAGTCGGCCCATGACAAAGTCTATGTGGGACATTCTCGCTGCTACCTACTCTCCGGCGAAGAACGAGTCGAAGATTCTGCAGCTTGAGCATGACATCTTCACATCAAAGCAGAATTGGCATCCTCTCTATAACCTTTACACTTCTCTAAGGGGTATGTTTGAGAAGCTACATGGTTACATTCCCTTGAGTGCCACACCAGAATAGCTCAAGGCAGATAGAGATTCAGTGATGATCATAGTTTTTCTAGCAGCACTCGACTCTGAGTATGACACTGCCAGAGCATAGATTCTTACTGATGCCACCATACCTCTGATGGAGGAGGCATATCGTAGGTTGAGCAAACTCTCTATATCTTCTGGTGGTACTCAGTTGTCTCAGACATCTTCAGCCATGGTGGCATCTCATGGTAGGGGGAGCTTTATGCAGTATCAAGGTTGAGGTACCCGTGGCAGAGGAGAGGGTAATCAACCCCGTTAGCCTCGCACTTACTGCCATAGGCTATGTCACTCTGAGGAAACATGCTATTCTAAGTAGGGGTTTCCCGCTTCAGCACGTGTGGTAGAACAGACCCAACAGATTGGCAGTCCTTCATCTGCATCCGATCAGAGATTTGATGAACTAGTGCGGCTCAGGGAGATTATGCCTGCTCCTGGGTCAACTACCTCACATTCAGGATCATCAGAGGTAGCTACCTCAGCTTCAACGTCCACATCAGGTATAGCATATTCTTTTACTAGTTGTTACAGGGCAGATTTATCGGAATGGATTATGGATTCAGGAGCATCCCATCATCTCTACGATGATAGAGAACAATTTAGTACTTATTGTTGGAGTATTGTTTATATGTGTTACTTATGAGGGAGATGGGTACTCATCCAGAGTTTAGTCCCTCATCTACCAGCTTGGAGATGTGGAGACTCAGTGGGGGTTATATATAGAACCCCACCCGTTGTCTTCAGAGAAAGAAATGCAAGACTATCAGCCCTCTAAGGCGTTCTCCCGTGGTTTCATCCCGCTCCTTAATGAGTATGGTTCCACGTAAAATCATGTTGTTCTTTATGTTTGATCTTTATTTCTCTGATACTCTTCTGCATTCCTATTTTCTAACATGGTATCAGAGCGGGTTCGATTCCCGAGGATTTCGTGTTCTTTATTTATTCAAGATTCGATTGTTGTTTATTCGTGAAGATTATTAAGATCAAATTCTAGGGTTTCTTCCGAAACCATAATTCTGTGCGGACACCCTTTGTATTCAGCAATCAAGTATGCAGTTTATTCATGAAGATTTATATCTTTTTTTATGCGCATATATTCTGGTTCTGAAAATCAATATTATAGAAGATTGTTCTGGTTCAAGTCCGAGGATGCATCTAGGGTTCCCAATCAGAACCCTAACTCAGAAGAGAAGCAATATTGAGCCTCCAGATCTGGCAATGCTTCTTCCAGACGATTCATATCACCTTTAGGCGATTCCCATTCCTACACGAAAAAAAATTTACAGCGAGCATGCCCCTGGCTCTAGGTAAAGGCGGAAAAGGCCGCTACTTCTTCTTCTTCAGTGGCTCCTCGCGCGCCCTGCATCAATCTGCGCCCCCTAGCCGCACAGGATCCCAGATCCCTCTCCTAGAATGGTTGGAGGCGGCGCTCCTCTCCAAATGTGTAGGCAACGCTATCCTCCATCGCGTACGAGAAGTCCAAGCGCGATGCACCTTTTCTCCTCTCCAAAGCACGCAGGCACCTCCTTCTCTCCACCAAGATCTCAAGTCGACATCTAGAGACCTTGATCTCTCCTCCTCGCCCCCCCCCCCCTCTGGTCGTGACCCGCATGCGGCATTCATTGGCGACGTCAAGCTCGGCAACAGCGGGCCTCCAGGTCTGTGACGGCAACCGATCTCCATCATTAGATAGGGTTTCCCAATGTGGCAACCCTAGCGGTGATGAAGGGGGGCGATGGCCCTCTTTATTAAAGGAAAAGGGTGCGCAGGCTGCATATTTCAGGCCCCAAGTGGGTCGTGGTTTACTTTAAAAAAGGGGGAGACGGGGATGAGAGGCATGTTTTTTTAAAAAAAATGGAATTGCACAAAAAAAACATATCCGAACGGAATAAGAGGCGCGTATAAAAAAAAGGTCATACGTAAGATAAAAAAAATTGCAAAACAAAAGGAAGAGGAAAAGCTGTTAAAAAAATAAACGGCTTCAAAAAAATTGTTTCAAAAAAAAAAGATTTTTTGTTTTGAAGTCCAAAAAGGGGGAGACACTTTTAGGTGTTCACCCCAAAATTATATTGATAAAAAAGTCAAAAAGAGTACAAAAAGAAGAGCAAGAAGGGGCGCCTTAGACAAGCCAGGAGCAAAGCATGCCCAAGGCGCGAGTACAGACGTTCTAAACGTAGAATCTTTGCCCAGCAATCAACCGCTCATTTCTAGACAACCAAATAGACCAGATTAACGCCAGAGGCCGCATCAGCTCAGGCCTAGGCCGATCCCTGGCAACGCCCAGGGTCCTGCAGAAGTCCACGATACTCGCCGTGCCAACCCAACCCAAGCTTGGATCTGTCCAAAGAGGAAGAACGTCCGGACACTCGAAGAAGAGATGCTCCAGCGTCTCCACCCCCTCTTCGCAAAGCAGACACCTGTTGGACACCACCCCGACCAACCTAACGTAACGGTCGCGTGTCAAGAGTCTCTTCCTCCTGAATAGCCAGAAAAAAAAGATTTGAGAAGGCAAAAAAAAGAAAAAAAAGAAGAGATCGGTATTTGTGATGTTTTGTTCTCTATATTATCTTGTCTTCTCCCAACATGGTCGATGTCATGTATTCCGACTAGTATAGGAGAAAGGGGGAGTATTGTCTAGAGTCACATGCCATATTGTTAGATTTTCCATATTCTCCAGATTCAGAGATTCCCGAGGCCATTCAGTTTCCAGACTCTACAGTTTAGATATCGAGACTCGACGTCAGATGTTTCCAAGTCTTCAGTTTCAGACACGCACATGTATGTGGTCTTTTCAGATGTGCACATCTATGCCATCATTTGTCGTGGTCCCCATCATTCTTGTTTTCGCCCAGAGTTTTCATGTGAGCCATAGGGACTCCATAATAGAGGACCATTCCTTGTGCCATTTGGTTAGAGTTTTCATGTGGTTTCATAAGGACTCCAGAGTAGAGTACAATTCTCTATGTCATATGGGAGAGACCCAGTTCTCCGACGAGGAGACTTCTTCATACTCAATTCTCTAACGATCGTGAACTCCAGTACGAAATCCATCCGAGGTTCTTATGTTAGAGTACCCATTTCGAGGTCCCTATGAGAGAGACTCATCTTCAGAGATCTGTGTATTGATAATTAGAGATACTCTTTTCGGACCTTTTCAGAGATGGAGCAATTATCCACATATTGTGGTGGGCCAGAGTACTCCGACGCGGAGACTCATTTCAGTTGCAGTGACTCTGACAGGCGCAGTACAGAGCACATGCTCTCCGACGAGGAGATTCAGTTGACTCACATTCTAGCCCGTTCGTCCTCCTCACATGCACGGCATGAGAAGCAACGTCCTCGACAGCAACCGACATTTGTGCGCGTTGAGTTGATATTGTCTGTAGTGTCATGTATTGTGAGTTGAGGTTTTCTTTCGATTTGTCCAAGCAGAGCATTGCATGCTCCAGCTTAAGGGGGAGTGTTGGAGTATTGTTTATATGCATCACTTATGAGGGAGATGGGTAAATGGATCCCTCCATGATCCATTTACCTTATCCAGAGTTTAGTCCCACATCTACCAGTTTGGAGATGTTGAGACACAGTAGGGGCTATATATAGACCCCCACATCCATTGTGTTCAGAGATAGAAAAGCAATAGACTATCAGCCCTCTGAGGCGTTCTCCCGTGGTTTCATCCCGCGTCTTAGGGAGTAGGGTTGCATGTAAAATAACGTTGTTCTTTGTGTTTGATCTTTATTTCTTTGATATGCTTCAACATTCCTATTTTCTAGCACTTATAATCCAACTCAATCAGGGAGATCAGTTGTGATAGCAGATGGGATACACTCTCCCATTACTGGTCAAGGGGAGGTGTAGTTGACTCCTGCAATGTGGCTTCAGAATGTTCTCTACGCCCCAGAATTTTCTATGAATTTACTATCCATTAGTCAAATCACCAAGGATTTACCTTGTCGTGCCATATTTGACCCTTCTGCTCTTGTGTTTCGGGAAGGGTGATTGGATTTGGCTGTGAGCAAGGAGGCCTCTACAGACTGGTATAATCTCCTTATGATGGTGCATCTTCTCTTCGCACTAGATCTGTTTCTCCCTATGTGTTGCATCTTCAATTTGGTCATCTTCCTCTGCAAAAGTTGTGTCATGTTCTTTCACAAATTTCTCCTCGCTCTACTTTTTAGTGCGAGGCCTACCAGCTTGGGAAGCATCATCGGTCCACATTCCAGAGTCGTCAGGGTCAAAGTAGTCATAGTCTTTTTGAATTAATTCATTTTGACATTTGGGGCCCTAGTCGTGTCCCAGATCATCAGGGCATAGCTTTTATCTTGTTGCTGTCAATGAATTTTCTAGATTGTCATGGGTATTTCTTCTTAAGAACAAGTTTGATGTTGGTCATGTTATCCAGTCCTTTATTAATGAAATAAGAAATATATTTTATGTAAATGCCAAGTTTATACGTTCTGATAGTGCACTTGAATTTTGCAGTACTCAGCATTCTCAGCTTTTTAGATTCTATGGTATGTACATCAGACATATTGTGCATATAATTCTCAACAGAACGGGGTAGTTGAACGAAAACACCGCCATCTTTTGGATGTTACCAGGACTCTTTTGATCCAAATCCGCGCTCCTCATTCGTACTAGGGAGCGCGGTTCTAACTGCTTGTTATCTGGTGAATCGTATGACTTCATCGGTTCTGGGGAGAAGATCCCGTTCTCGATTGTGTTTCCTGAAACAGACCTCTTTCCCTCTTATGCCTCGTGTTTTCGGATCTATTGCTTTTGTTCATCAGATGTCTCAAGGTCTTGAGAAGCTCTCTCCTAGAGCAGTCAAGTGTGTGTATGTTGGGTATTCCAAGACCCAAAAGGGATATCGTTGCTTTGACCCTGTTGGACGAAGGCCCTATGTTAGTGCAGATGTCACCTTTTTTGAGTCCATTATGTATTTCTCTCCTACAGGTGATAAGCTCATTCCTTCAGAGAATGAAGAAGAGGTCTATATGCCACTACCTTCGGTTTTGCCTACTCCAGGCTCCACTACATCACCACCTCCTACACCGCCACCACCACCCTCACCTCCACCATCCACCCACCACCTCCTCCACAACCTGCCACACCTACCTTCTTTCTGCAAGTTTACTTGAGCCGACCTCGTGTTGCCTCATCCATCATCCTGCACGCCCAAGGTATGTTCTTAGCATTTGAATTCTACTAATGGCACTGGTGATTTGTGTGTGTATCTTGAGATGTAGGATGTCTTAGATGATATACCTTCTGAGGATGTTGCAGACATGGATGTGCCTATTGCTCTACGAAAGAAGAGGTGTGCATGCACTATGCATCCTTTTGCTTCCCATGTTCCCAGGATGACTCTCCGGGGATTTCCAGAGGTTTGTTATGGGATTGTCTGCTGTGGAGATACCACGGTCCTATCAGGAAGCATTGCAAAGTAATCAGTGACATCTGGCAATGGAGGAGGAGATGGTAGCATTACAGTCTCGTGGTATGTGGAATGTAGCACAGGTTCCTCCGGGTGCATCTGTAGCAAATGGTGTTTGAAACACCATGCGGATGGTATTGTGGATAGATATAGGACCAGATTGGTTGCTCGTGGGTTCACCCAAACCTATGGGGAGGATTATCAGGACACCTTTTCTCTAGTTGCACGTCATTCTATGCTGTAGATTCTTATTGTTGTTGTTGTGATATAGGACCGACCGCTATTCCAATTAGATGTCAACAATGCGTTCTTGTATGGGCACTTGGAGGAGGAAGTTTACAGGCAGCATCGACCAGGGTTTGCTACTGAGGGGGAGTCCAGTATGGTGTGTAAACTCCACAAGGACATAGATGGTCTTAAGCAGAGTCTGAGGGCCTGATTTCAGAAGCTCTCAGAGTAGACTGGACAACATGGGTTTGTCAGATCTATTACAGACCATTCTCTTTTTGTTAGGAGAACCCAGAGAGGTATTGTTGCTATTTTGATCTATATTGATGATATTATTGTTGCAAGCAGTGATGACCAGGATATTCAGGTAGTTAAGGATTTCCTTGGACAATAGTTTGTGACCAAAGACCTTGGTAAGCTGTGTTACTTTCATAGCCTAGAATGTATAAGAAATCAGCATGGTATGGTAATGACGCAAAGGAAATATGTCATTGATCTTCTATCTGAGACATGACAGGATGTAGACATGCTACTACTCCAATGGATTCCAATGCTAGATGATGACTAGCCTCGCCACTCGGGTTAAGTAAGCAAATAAACAAGGGACGTTGTGACCCGAATTGCCAGGCGAAGTAACGAGAAGAAATAAAAACCACTCAGAAAAATCAAGCAAACAAGAAATGTAAGCGGTTCGCTATTTTATTTACTTGGTATAGCCACCAAGGTCGAAAACAAGGAGCACGAAAAGAATACGAAGTAGTCAAATTTCCCAAAACAAAACAATTTTTAGTGGTTTTTAATTTTTAGATTTTTAATTTTAATAAGAAAACAAAATCAACAAAAATAAGAGAAAACAACACAACAATCTTTTTGGATTTTTTATAAGGCTAAAAATACTCAGAAAAATAAGATAAAAAATGTTTTTGGATTTTCTGATTTTTAAAGTATTTTTTGTAATTTTCCTGGGATTTTCAAATGGTTTTATAATTTTATAAAAATCAAATAAAGCTCAAAAGTAAAAATAATGCACAATCAGGACCAATATTGCAAATTAAAAATATCTAAAATGCCCCATGGTTCTGCCTAACAATTTTATGATAAAATATGAATAAAAACCTACAAACAGGATCTGAAAATGGATTTTTTGGATTTTTCGTTGATTTTATATAATTTTTATAAGTTTTTGGTTGTTTGTAATTTTTAGGATTTTTAGAGTGAATTTTCAAACCTAATACTGGAAATAAAACACACAAAAAGGCACATACATGAATTTTTATAGAATTTTTAGAATATTTTTTGAATCTTTATAATTTTTCTAACTTAGACAGGACACTTTGTAAGGGTTTTTGAATTTTCAAAAATAGAAAATGCAACTAAATTAATCCCACAAAATTATAGAAAATATTACACACTAACATGAGCCAATGATAGTTTTTGTGTAATTTTTCGAATTAATATAATATTTATTAAGTCCAAAACACAACATGTAATTAAGTACAGTTCACAGGGGCCTCTTTGTAAATACTTTAAGTTCCTGTATTGGATAACACGGTTTGAAAACTTAGGGTCAATTCTGCAAATCCCAAATAAATCACGCACTTGCTCAATATACTATGCACAGGGATATAAATGCAATTTCTAAAAAGGTAACATTCATTCCATAATACCAAAGAAGTCTAAGGCAAAAGTGCAAAAGACCCAAAATACACGTGAGCACGCATGTGCTTCAGACTCAGAGGGACTAAAGTGCAAATATCTAAAAACACGAGGTCCAAACTGTAAAAGTTCTTAACTACAACATTTATTTAATAGACTAAAGCAAAATATCTAAACATACGAGGGTAAAAGGGAAATATACCCTTGGCAAGGACACGTGGCACACGTGGAGGCTGTTTGTGTCGTACGGCTCTGATTCGCTGCTGATGACAGATCCGATGACTGCAAAGGAAGTTGCGGACGTATGGGGCAGATACGTCAGGGGCTCTGATCCAACGGCCAAAAACCTAGCCCTGTCTGGCGACTCAGATGCAATCTGACAGGAGGGGGCCCATCCGACGGCGTACGAAGGGTCGGCAAGAACAGGGTCCCGGCGAGCTTCAACCGAGCATCAAAGGGGCTCCAATGCTCCAATGAAAGATCGGAGAGGTCCAGTTGCATCGTGGAGGTGTTTCGCGTCAGGTGGGGTGCTCAGATGGAGGTGGCGATGGCTGGATGTGTGTGACGGTGAAGGGGGACCTGAAGCAGCTCCGCTGGAGCAGCCGAGGACTCTAAGTGTTCTCCTCACGTGCATAATGACCTGCAAAGAATAGAAGGGACTCAGGGCTATGCTCCGGTCCTGGTTATTCCAGTCGGAAAGGAAAGAAGCGATGGGGAATGGCGATCGATCTCCGGCGAGGGCGGAGGAAGGAGATCTATGTCCAAATCTCGACTCGATGGTCGAGCCTCAGGGGGAAAAGACTGCGTGAGAAGATGGAGGGCAAGGCGTAGCGTCGATCGGAACGGAGGGGAGTGGGTATCGGGGCTCCGACCAGCTGGTCAGAGCAGAGGTGACAACGACGGGACGAAAGGGGAAGATGTGATCGAACTGGGTAATGCGAAAAGAAAGATAGATAGGTGAAGGTCGGGATGTGTTCATAAGCTTCAGTCGAAGGTGTGCGGCTGGGTCTTGGCCTCGATCGAGCTGCAGCTGGCTGGGAGGCTACTCGCAAGGGAGCTCTTGCCACGAAACGAGCTACAAGCCTCCAAGCGTCTCCTCAGGATCCTAAGCGGCTCCTCGAGTGGTTGTCACTCCACTGAAGGTGGCTAGGGAAGAATGGGGGCGCGAGGCGTAGCGTCGATCGGAACGGAGGGGAGTGGGTATCGGGGTGACGACGGCGAGACGAAAGGTGAAGATGTGATCGAACTGGGTAATGCGAAAAGAAAGATAGATACCTGAAGGTCGGGATGTGTTCCTGAGCTTCAGGCGAAGGCGGTCGAACAGGTCTTGGCCTCGACCGAGCTGCGGCTGGCTGGGAGGCTACTCGCGGCAGAGCTCCGGCCACGAAGCGAGCCACAAGCCTCCGGGCGTCTCCTAAGGATCCTAAGCGGCCCCTCGAGTGGTTGTCACTCCATTGAAGGTGGCCAGGGAAGAATGGGGGCGCGAGGGATGAGCTAGAGGGCTATGGAGGCGGAAGATGCTTTTTATAGATAAACCAAGGGTCCAAGAAGATTGGATGCGTACGCAGAACCCTAGGCAGATCCGGCTGCGCATAGGGATCTGCGAGGATCATGGGAGTTCAGTCTTCAATCGGGCGCAGGAACCGAGAGAAGAGCATGTTGGGTTTGGGCATGGAAAGTTGGAGAAAAATCTCTGATGAGAGGAAAGTGATTGACTGGAGTCAAAGGTCTGATGTGGACCAATGGGAAAATCAGGATTTACAAAATAAAAGAAAATTCAATAAAAAAATAGCAAATGAATTTAAAATAAAAAGTGTATAAATAAAAAATGTTTATTATTTTATAAAGTATTTTTCTATAATTTTTTATTATTTTTACGAAAAAATAAAATAACATATATACAGTATATAGTATTATATACATGTATATTATACCTATGTATTATGTACATGTATTTTAATTTTATTATTTTTACATAAATACCTTTATTTCATATTTTATTTATTTACAACGTTATTTTTGGAGTATGGAGTATTTTTTATTTTATTTTTACAAATTATTTAGGGGTATATAATAAATAGTGGATGTGATATGTATATGTGTCTTTTATACAAAGGTATAATGATTTTATATTTCTTTTTCTTTTATTTTTCTGATTTTGTTTTATTTTTATAATATTATTAAAACTATATACAATGGTGTAAAAGAATAAAATAATGTTGGTTTTATAAAAAAGAAATAATATGTACAAGTATAAGTGATATGTACAATACGTAGTAGACCATATCTCTCTCTACTTATTTTATTTTGCGATCAGGTCAAGTCTTGACCTTCTCTTGGGGTTTGGGTCACTCTGTATAAATTCTAAATACATAATTCTTTTTATTTTTCCTCTATTCTTTTATTTTGTAAAAATACATGGTAAATATGCAAATTAATAATGCCATGCAGAAAGCTAAGTTATTATATTTACAGGTATTTACATGGTGTTTTTCTAAAAAGAAGAGTTAAAATAAAAGAATAAAGAGTGAGAATCATGGATTCATCACTGGGTGTCCAAGGACAGGAAGTCTACTTCAGGCTACACAGTGTTTGTGGGTAGCTTGCTGGTCTCATGGAAGAGTAAGAAACAGACAGTTGTAGCTAAATCTAGTGCTAAATCAGAGTATAGGGCCATGACCCAAGGGAGCATAGAAATGATGTGGGTCAAGTCCGTCCTGACTGACCTAACTGTTGAGGTGCCTCTTCCCATGCACCTCAAATGTGACAATCAAGCTGCTCTATTCATAGCTAATAATCCAGCCTTTCATGAAAGAACAAAGCACATTACAGTTACCGCCATTATAAGCGTGATTTAATCTAGAAGAGGCTTATTTTTTTTCTCATATTGCTTCAAGCGATTAGATTGCAGACATGTTTACCAAAGCTCTTGCGAGGGGTCTTTTTCACTGTTGTTCCAAGCTGAGCTTGATAGACATATATGCTCCATCTTGAGGGAGAGTGTTGAGATATTTACCTCTTTATCTTTATTTTGTAGTTTTCTATTTCTTCTGTCTCTTTATGTAATTTTCCCTTAGAGCTTTTCTCCTATATAAGAGAGCTCTAGGGCTACGATGAATAAAATTTTTCATTTCACTCCTTTCCACACCTATCGACGATCTGTTTTGAGCCTCTCGATGGAAACTTATCATGATGATCTGGAAGGGCTTGCATGAAGAAATGTATTCCCTATAATCTAGAAGTACCTAAATACTTATCAGAGTTTTGGAAATGTAGCTCCACTAGCTTGCCAGTGGGTGTTTGTTGTAAAGTATCATTCATAATACAAATGGGTTTATGTAGGAATACAAGACCTAGTTATTGGCCAAATAATATATACAAATACACATTGTTAACTACTTTGGGACCTTTTACGTGATGACTAAATAACCATTGTCTACATTATCATTGTTATTATATGTTGAAATACTTATATCTCTACAGCTTTATTTATGTTTTTCTGTTTATCCAGTCTATTTTATGTAATTTTCCCTTAGAGCTTTTCTCCTATATAAGAGAACTCTAGGCTATGAGGAATATAACTTTTCTCTTCACGTCCTTCCACATAGTATCAAAGCGACAGACCTAGACTGGAGCCTGTGCCCAAAAAAAACCCTCCCCACCAAAAACCCTAGTGTGTCGCGCCGACCTCTGCCCCACCGATTGCACGCCGCCCCTACGTGCCTCCCGCGTTGCACCTCCTGCGTTGCCTGCACCCCCCACGTCGCACGCGCCTCCTGCATCGCCTGCAGAGCCACTAGTACGTCGCCTTTGCGCTACCAGCACCGCCGCAGGCACGCAGCTTGCTTGCACGATGCTACTGCGGCTCGCTACCTCGCTGCAGCCGCCTGCGCGTCGCCGCTGCGGCCCGCTACCTCACCGCAGCCGCCTGTGCACCTACTCCCTGTTGCATGCGGCTCGCCGCAGTTGTTTGTGCACTACCAGCACTGCCTCAGGCTCCTTACTCTTGGGTTTCTAGGTTGTAGCGTGACTATCTAAAATATCCTAGTCACAAAAATGAGCCGTCAATGAATGAAAGTGGTTGCAGTATGAGTCTACACCCACAATCATCTTCCCATATGTCCGTGTAGACATTATTCTTATAGTTTGCAACCCAAGTCTTAGATATTGTTGTCATCAGGTCAGAAAACAAAGCAGATATTCCATCCTTGCGTGCCTTCAAAGGTCCGACGCCCATTGTGAAGATGGATGGAACAAACTATGAACTGCGTGCCATGCAGTTCATAAGTCTAATGCAATGTAATGGCAAGAAGCATATCCTCACATAGGAGGAACCTGTTAACAAGACTGGGGTTAACACCTCATGGGAGGCAGACGATGCTTATGCACGTGTATGCTTTCCGGAACAGTATCCACGGAGATAGACAATGACATTTTGAGTCAGCCCACGGCGAAGGCTATGTGGGACATTCTCGTTGCTACATACTCTCCGGTGTAGATAGTTTCTACTATTATTATATGTTTATGTACCTTGTTTCTATTTCTCTCTTCTATTTAGACATCCATGTAATTTACCCTTACGGTCTCTCCCTATATAAGAGAGCCTAGGGTTTTCTTATTATTATAACGAAGACTCCTTTCTTCTAACATGGTATCAGAGCCGCCTTAGGGCTCTCCTCCCTTCCCCACCTGCCGCCCCTCCTCTTCTCTCGTCTAGCCGCTCTCCTCCCAACGGCGGCTCCCAGCTGCTGCACCTCCGAGCGGCCCCCTCCGCTGCCGCTGCACCACCCAGCGGCTCCCAGCCGCACAAGTCAGCGGCCCCGCCGCCCTAGCGGGCCCCCCGAGCAGCCCTAGCGGGACCCCCCGCAGTCCGAGCGGCCCCTTCTTCCGCCTCCAGCCGCCCCAGCGGCTCTTCGAGCCCCAGCCGCACCCTCCAGCCGCCCCCGCGGCACCCTCCAGCCGCCCCAGCGGCACCCTCCAGCCGCCCCGGCGGCCCTTGGCGCCCCAGCGGCACCCCCCTCTGCTGCCGTAGGGCTTCCATAGCCTCCAGCAGTCCATAGGCGTCGTTTTCGAGGCGATTCAAGGGCTGTAAGCTTCCTTCGAGGCGTGCCCTAGACCCCTCTTCCTCTGGTTTATGGATTTGAGTGCGTAAAAGTCTACACACGTACTCAAATCCAATGCAGTTGGTGTAGACATTCATCACAGTGTCTATTATCCCCTCGTCTTCTTCGAGCACCAGTATGTCAGAATCGAAAGTCGATTTGCCCTCCACCGGCGCATTCAAAGGTCCAGCGCCAATAGTGAAGATGGACGGGTCTAACTATGAGCTATGGGCTATGCAGTTCATGAGTCTCATGAAATCAAATGGTAAGAAACACATTCTTACCGAGGATGAGCCTGCGGAGAAGACAGGGATCTATGCCTCATGGGAGGCTGATGATGCTTACGCAAAAGTATGGTTGTCTGGTACGTTGACGATGGAGATAGCTAATGATGTCCTCCATCAGCCCACTGCTAAGGCGATGTGGGACATCCTTGCCGCTACATATTCGCAGGTGCAAAATGAGACGAAGATGTTGCAGCTTCAACACGACATCTTTACGATGAAGCAGGCCGGCAGACCTCTCCATTCTCTATACACATCCCTAAGAGGGATGTTCGAGAAGCTTTACAGTACCATTCCTCTGACTGCTACTCCGGAGCAGCAGAAGACGTTTCGGAACGCCACCATGGTGGGCGTTCTACTTGCTGCCCTCGATCCTGAGTATGATGCTGCACGGTCACAGATTTTAGCAGATGCAGTCATTCCTCCAGTGGAGGATGTCTACACGAGGCTCAGTCGTATTCCAGTTTCATCCAGCTCTTCTACTCCACCCCCATCTGCAATGGCAGCTTCGCGGGGGAGAGGTGGACCACCTTCTGGGCGTGGACGTGGCCGTGGACCTCCAGGAAGAGGCGGCCGAGTCAGTCAGATGTGCTCGTATTGTCACAGAACTGGACACTCAGAGGAGACATGCTACTCAAAGCATGGGTTCCCAGCATCGGCACGGGTTGCAGAGCATTCACAGTCTCCTTTACCGTCTATGGCAGATCATAGATTTGACGAACTCGTGGCCCGTCTCTGTGATATTATGCCACATTCTTCTGGTGATTCATCTGGTGGCTCTTCTGATATTGCTGCCACAGCCTCTGCCAGTTCATCCGCCGCAGCCAGTTCTTCAGGTAGATCATCAGCCCTCATACCTTCACATGATATATCTGACTAGGTTATAGATTCCGGAGCTACACATCATCTCTGTCGAGATAGAGGAAGACTACATGCCTACAGGGCTATTCCTCCAGGTCGCTCAGTACAGATAGCAGATGGTTCCCACTCACCCCTTGTTGGCCAGGGGGAGGTTTTCTTATCCTCCACTATGCAGCTACAGAATGTTTTACATGCCCCTGAGTTCTCACTGAATTTGCTGTCTATTAGTCAGATTACAAAGGATTTGAATTGTCGTGCTATATTTGACCCGTCTTCTCTCATTTTTCAGGACATACTCACGGGCAAGGTGATTGGCTGTGGCTCTGAGCAGAACGGTCTATATCGGCTGGTTCGGGAATCCTATGCTGGCATCTCCACTCACTCAGCTGGACCAGTCTCACCTTACATTTGGCATCTTCGGTTTGGTCACCTTCCGCTCCAGAAGATGCGCCATCTTCTGCCCCAGATCTCTCCAAGTTCGTCGTTTCGTTGTGAAACATGTCAGTTAGGAAAGCATCACAGGTCGAGCTTTCCAGGTCGTCAGAGTCGGAGCAGTAGCTCCCCTTTTGAGTTGTTACATATAGATATATGGGGTCCGAGTCGTGTTCCCGATCACCAGGGGCACAGGTTTTATCTTGTGGTAGTAGATGACTTTTCTCGTGTCTCTTGGGTTTTTCTTCTGAAGAATAAGTCTGAAGCAGGAGATGTTATCAAAAATTTGATTAATGAAGTGCAGAATGTTTTCTCTTCATCTGTCAAATATGTTCGGACTGATAATGCCCTGGAATTTTGTACGCGTTCTCTTTCTCAATTTCTGTCATTGAAGGGTATTATTCATCAAACCACCTGTGTATATACGTCTCAACAAAATGGTGTGGCGGAAAGAAAGCATCGCCATCTCTTGGATATCACTCGTACCTTGTTGATTCAAAGTTGTGCTCCTATTTCTTTCTGGGGGGATGCTGTCCTTACTGCATGCTATCTGGTCAATAGAATGTCGTCCTCTGTCCTTGGAGAGAAGATACCCATTTCACTTATTTTTCCGGACAAGGAGCTATTCTCACTACCACCACGTGTCTTTAGCGTTGTGGCGTTTGTCCATCGTCTATCTCCTGGACTTGACAAGCTCTCTCCAAGAGCAGTCAAGTGTGTCTTTGTTGGGTATTCCAGAACCCAGAAGGGATACCGGTGTTATGATCCTACAACCAACAGGTACTTTGTTAGTGCGGATGTCACTTTCTTCGAGTCGGTTATGTATTTCTCACCAGCTGGGGACAGAATGGAACCATCCACCACCACTGATGATATTTTGGTTCCACCACCACCTACTTGTTTGTCACCTGACTCGTCTCCTGTGTCAGTTCCCACGTCAGCACCACCGCCACCACCACCTCCACCTCCACCCATTCCACGGCGAATCATATCACCATTTCCTATCCACTATACGCGTCGGTCAGGTCCCGCTCAGGCAGCTCATGAGCCAATCACTACGCCTCAGGTATGTTCAGATGATGTTACTAATGACGGGTCAGGTTTGGTACATATGCAGGATGACTCCTCACAGGCGGACCCAGATGATGATCTTGATGTTCCGATTGCTATTCGGAAACAGAGACGACAGTGTGCATCCTATCCACTTGCTTCACAAGTTTCCTTTCACCGACTCACAGGTGATTTCCAGAAGTTTGCCACAGCTTTGTCTTCCGTGGACATACCACGGACATACCAGGAAGCCTTGAAGAGTGAATGCTGGAGGTTAGCTATGGAAGAAGAAATGGGGGCCTTGCAGTCCCGTGGCACATGGTCTTTGGTCCCTGCACCTCCTGATGCATCCGTTGTGAGCTGCAAATGGGTCTTCACAGTCAAATATCACGCAGATGGCACATTGGATAGGTACAAAGCACGCTTGGTCGCCCGTGGATTTACGCAGACATATGGCGTTGATTACATGGATACATTCTCTCCAGTGGCGAGACACTCGACTCTCCGTATCCTCCTGTCTGTTGCAGTGGTTCGTGACTGGAGCATTTCTTAGCTAGATGTCAAGAATGCATTCCTGTACGGGGACTTACAGGAGGAAGTCTACATGCAGCAGCCACCCGGGTTTACTGGGGAGGGGGAGAAGCATATGGTCTGTAGACTTCACAAGGCTATATATGGCCTTAAACAGAGTCCACGAGCGTGGTTCCAGAAGCTGTCCAACCTAATTGAACACCAGGGATTCAAGAGGTCCAATGCTGATCATTCGTTGTTCGTCCAGAAGTCCTCGGGAGGTACGGTTGTCATAATGGTCTATGTGGATGATATTCTAGTTACAGGAGACGATATTCAGGGCATAGCGAGGGCGAAGGCATTCCTAGGTCGTCAGTTTGTTACAAAGGATCTTGGAACCCTAAGATATTTTCTGGGGTTGGAATTTGCAAGGAATGCACATGGTTTGGTGATGACACAAAGGAAGTACATTACAGACTTCCTGGTTGAGACTGGTATGGATGGTTGCAAACCATCAAGCATCCCCATGGACCCCAGCATGAAGTTATATGATGGTGATACTGATGAAGTGGATAAGAGGAGATATAGAGAGATGGTGGGAAAACTCCTCTACATTACTATAACCCGTCCAGACATTGCATTTGCAGTTAGCCGGGTGAGTCAGTTTATGGAGCAGCCCAGACAGGTTCACATGGATGCTATACACATGATATTGAGGTATCTGAAGTCTACTCCTGGATTAGGGCTACTATTCAGAAAGGGTGCAGACTTATCCATCTCAGCGTGTGCAGACGCAGATTATGCAGGATGCCCTAAGGATAGAAAATCAACCTCAGGGTTTGCAGTCTTTGTTGGAGGCTCTCTGGTTTCTTGGAAAAGCAAGAAACAAACGGTGGTGGCAAGATCCAGTGCGGAATCCGAATACAGGGCAATGGCCCAAGCCAGCACGGAAATGATGTGGGTTCGCTCCGTATTAGAAGATCTACATGTAGCAGTACCTCTACCTATGAAGCTTCAGTGTGACAATCAGGCAGCATTGTTCATTGCCAACAATCCAGCTTTTCACGAGAGGACCAAGCATATTGAAGTAGACTGCCATTACACTAGAGACCTGATCTAGAGAGGATTGATATCCACGGCCCATGTTAGCTCAGGAGATCAGACTGCCGATGTATTCACCAAGCCATTGCTCAGAGGACCTTTCCAGAGATGTTCATCCAAGCTGAGCATGATCGACATCTATGCTCCACCTTGAGGGTGAGTGTAGAGATAGTTTCTACTATTATTATATGTTTATGTACCTTGTTTCTATTTCTCTCTTCTATTTAGACATCCATGTAATTTACCCTTACGGTCTCTCCCTATATAAGAGAGCCTAGGGTTTTCTTATTATTATAACGAAGACTCCTTTCTTCTAACATCCGGCAAAGAACGAGTCAAAGATTCTGCAGCTTCAGCACGACATCTTCACGTCAAAGCAGAATGGTTGTCCTCTCCATACCCTTTATACTTCTCTAAGGGGTATATTTGAGAAGTTACATGGTAACATTCCCTTGACTGCCACACCAGAGAAGCTCAAGGCTTATACGGATTCGGTGATGATAGGAGTTTTCCTAACGGCTCTCGACCCTGAGTATGATGCAGCTAGAGCACAGATTCTTACTGACGCCACAATACCTCCGATGGAGGAGGCATATCGCACGTCGAGTAGGCTCTCCATATCTTCTAGTGGCACTCACTTGTCTGAGACATCCTAAACCATGGCAGTAACTCGTGGTAGAGGGGGCCCTGCACAGTTGCGTGGTCGAGGTGGTTGTGGCAGCGGAGGGTGTAGTCGGCCCCCTCGTCAGCCTTGTACTTATTGTTACAGGCCAGGTCACTCTGAGGAAATATGCTATTCCAAGCATGGGTTCCCAGCTTCAGCACGTTTGGCAGAGCAGACCCAGCAGGCTGGCAGTTCCTCACCTGCATCTAATCAGAGATTTGATGAACTTTTGGCGAGGCTCAAGGAGATTTTGCCTGCCCTTGGGTCAACTAACTCTCCTTCAGGATCTTCAGAGGTAGTTGACTCTGCATCAACATCTACATCAGGTATAACATATGCCTTTACTAGTTGTTACAAGGCAGATTCATCAGAATGGATCATGGATTCAGGAGCATCCCATCATCTCTGTGGTGACAGAGGTCAATTTAGTGCTTCAGTCCAGCCCAGCCCGGACGATCTGTTGTGATTACAGATGGGACACACTCTCCCATTACTGGTCAGGGGGAGGTGCAATTAACTCCTGCAATGAGACTTCAGAATGTTCTTTATGATCCCGAGTTTTCTATGAATTTATTATCAATTAGTCAAATTACCAAGGATTTACACTGCCATGCCATTTTTTATCTGACTGCTCTTGTTTTTCAGGACATTCTCACGGGCAGGGTGATTGGTTCTAGCCGTGAGCAAGGAGGTCTCTACAGACTAGTGTAATCTCCTTATGATGGTGCTTCTTCTCTCTGCACCAGGTCTGCGTCTCCCTATATGTGGCATCTTCGTTGTGGTCATCTTCCTCTGTAAAAGTTGTGTCACGTTCTTCAACAGATTTCTCCTCGCTCTACCTTTACTGTGAAGTCTGCCAGCTTGGGAAGCATCATCGATCCACTTTCCAGAGTCGTCAGGGTTGGAGTAGTCATAGTCTGTTTGAGTTAATTCATTTTGATATGTGGGGTCCCAATCGTGTCCCAGATCATCAGGGGCATAGATTTTATCTTGTTGCAGTTGATGAGCTTTCAAGATTGTCGTGGGTCTTTCTTCTTAAAAACGAGTCTGATGCAGGTCATGTTATTATGTCCTTTATTAATAAATAAGGAACATTTTTCAGCAAATATCAAGTTTATACGTTCAGATAATGCCCTGGAATTTTTTAGTACTCAGTTTTCCCAATTTCTTGCTTCCCATGGTATTGTGCATCAAACATCTTGTCTGTATACTTCCCAACAGAATGGGGTGGTTGAACGAAAACACCGCCATCTTATGGATGTTACCAGGACTCTTTTGATTCAGAGTCGTGCTCCTCATTCATACTGGGGGGATGTGGTTCTAACAGCTTGTTACTTGGTAAATCGTATGCCCTCTTCAGTTCTGGGGAAAAGATCCTGTTCTCGATTGCAATTTCCGAGACCGATCTTTTCTCATTAACGCCTCCTCTCTTCGGTTCAGTGGCTTTTGTTCATCAGATGTCTCCTGGCCTTGACAAGCTCTCTCCTAGAGCTGTCAAATGTGTGTTTGTTGGGTACTCCAAGACCCAAAAGAGATATCGTTCCTTCAACCCTGTTCGACGAAGGTATTACGTTAGTGCAGATGTCACCTTTTTTGAGTCTAATATGTATTTCTCTCCTACAGGTGACAAGCTCATTTCTTCAGAGGATAGGGAAGAGGTCTATATGCCTCTACCTCCAATCTCCACTATACCATCATCATCACCACCACCTCCACCACCACCTTCCACACCTACTTTCTTTCCATAAGTTTACCAACGTCGACCTCGTACTCATGTGCCTCCTCCATCATCTAGAATGCCCAAGGTATGTTCTGAGCATTTGAGTTCTTTTAATGGCACCGGTGATTTGCATGTACAGCTTGAGGTGTAGGATGTCCAGGATGATACACCTTCTGCGAGTACTGAGGATCTAGATATACCGATTGCTCTACGGAAGTAGAGGTGTGCATGCACTATGCATCCTCTTGCTTCCCATGTTTCACAAGACCGTCTATCCGAGGATTTTCATAGTTTGTTGTGGACTGTTAGTCGTGGAGACCCCGCGATCCTATCAGGAGGCGGTGCAGAGTAGTCAGTGACGTATGCTGATGGAGGAGATGGCAGCTTAACAGTCTCGAGGTACGTGGAGTGTTGTGAAGGATCCTCCAGGTGCGTCTGTTGTTGGCAGCAAGTGGGTCTTTACCAGTGTTCATGAAATCGCTCTGAGCGGCCACATATGCGCATGCAAACCCTCAGGCGCGTTGCATATGTGGATCGCATCATTAAGCGCACCATGCGCATATGCGGTCCGCATATGTGGGTTGTGCGGCTGCATATGCGGACTGTGTGGTCGCTCAAAGTGATTCCAGGCTTCATCGAGTTGTCGGATCCGGATCTTAAGATCCGGTTACCTGTTTAGGCCAAAGGAGAACCCGATACTTTAATCCTCGATATCCCAATCGACCATAGGGTTTCCACCTCCCCAATCTGCTCTCTCTCCCCTCAAGTGACTCCCAGCTCCTCCGTCTCCTCCCAACCGCGCCTCCACTACCTCCTGGAAGCCCTCCGCCTCTCTACGAGGGACCTCCGCCTCTATCTCATCCGTGCACGTCTCCAACCCCTCCATCTCCTCCGTACAAGGTTCCTCCGCCTCCATCTCCTCCGTGTGAGGCTCCTCAGCCTTCATCTCCTCCGAGCGAGGTTCCCCCACCTCCCAGTTTCGTCGTCACCATGCAAACGTAACACTAGATTCCCTATTTCCCTATAATTTTGATTTTTAGTTTGATTTTCGCATATTTTTTTGATCTACATTTTTGTTTAAATTTACATGTAGTGTTGACCATGTTCTTGTTCGACACGATTTTTGCATATGATCTGCTATACTTGTTTGAAAATGCTTATGATCTCTTATACTTGTTTGAAAATATGTATTTCAGTTCAACACGATTTTCGCATATATGCATATTCCCGTAACAACCTGCAATTCCTGGTTGATTCATCCTGATATATAGCATTATCTGACTTAATAGACCAAATAAATATACATAATTATACTATAAACTATCCTTAAAACCAAACTCAAACAGATCTAAATTGAATGTGATCGTTTATTGATTGAAGAGGAATAAAGAGGTGATATTTTGAAAGTAATGCTTCTGACATATCTAATGTAAGTGGATGCCAGATCAATAATGGTGTACTGTAATGGGCGAATAGCTAACAATACCAAATATCAGTATACATTTTAAACTCGAATAACTAACATTCCACTTAGGAACTAAACCTTAAAATTACTGTATATATTATAAAAATCAAATGAGTATTCAGATATTTTAAATACAATTAACTTTTCTGTTGAAGCATTCATATGTGATTGATAGAGATTGTTTTGAGCTCTATATGAAAGTCATTTTTCTAGATCTTGTGTTGGATCACAATTGTACATAAATTTAGTTTAGTTGTAGTCAATTTTGTATATATATATATATTTATTTATTTATTTATTTATTTATTTATAAATAAATAATTAGGAAACCGCATATACCCGCATACCGCTTAATCGCTATTCAGTGACATGTCCGAACGTATACGCATACCACTTTCCTGAACCTTGGTGTTTACTTTGAAACAACGAGCTGATGTTACTATGGACAGATATAGGCCAAATTGGTTGCTCGTGGGCTCACCCAAACTTATGGGTGAATTATAAGGATACTTTTTCTCCTGTTACGCGACACTCTAAGATGTGGATTCTTATTGATGTCGTTGTAGTACACGATTGGCCACTTTTCCAAATTAGATGTCAAGAATGCCTTTTTGTATGGAGATCTGCAAGAGGAAGTCTACATGCAGCAACCACTAGGATTTGCTACTGAGGGGGAGTCCACTATGGTATGCCATCTCTACAAGGCCATATATGCCCTTAAGCAGAGTCTAAGGGCTTGGTTTCAGAAGCTCTCAGAGTTAATTGAGCAGAACGGGTCTATATACTGCAGATCACTCTCTTTTTGTAAAGAGAACTCAACGAGGTACGGTTGTTGTTCTAGTATATGTTGATGACAGTTGTTACTGGAAGCATGTTGATGACATAGTTGTTCTGGTAGCGATGAACAGTTCATTCAGGTAGCTAAGAATTTCCTTGGGCGGCAGTTTGTGACCAAGGACCTTGGCAAGCTACGTTACTTCCTTGGCTTGGAGTTTGCACGAAACCAACAGGGTATGGTTATGACGCAAAGGAAGTATGTTAGTGACATTCTATCTGAGACAGGCATGACAGGATGCAGACCTGCCACTATACTAATGGATCCCAATGTTGGCTCTATGATGATGATTCAAAGGAAGTGGATAAGAGACAATACAGAGAGCTAGTGGGGAAGTTGTTATATGTTATTATTACCAGGCCTGATATATCATTTGTTGTGAGCAGAGTCAGACAGTTTATGGAGCAACCCAGACAGGTCCACATGGATGCAGTTTGCATGATCTTAAGATATTTGAAGTCTTCTCCAGGTGATGGCCTTCTTTTCAGAAGAGATACGTCCCTTACAATCACTGGATGTGTAGATGTGAATTATGTTGGGTGTCCCAAGGACAGGAAGTCCACTTCTGGCTTTACTATGTTTGTTGGTAGCTCGTTGGTTTCATGGAAAAGTAAGAAACAGACAATTGTTGCTCAATCCAGCGTTGAATCAGAATATAGAGCCATGGCTCAAGGGAGCATGGAAATGATGTGGGTTAAGTCAGTTATGGCTAATCTAACTGTTGAGGTGCCTCTTCCTATGCATTTAAAATGTGATAATCAAGCGGCTCTATTCATTGCTAATAATTCAGTCTTTCATGAGAGAACTAAGCAAATTGAAGTAGATTGTTATTACACCTGTGATTTGATCCAAAAAGGGTTTATTTCCACTTCCCATGTTGCATCAGGAGATTAGATTGCAGACATGTTTACCAAAGCTCTTGCGAAGGGTCCTCTTCACCGTTGTTGTTCCAAGCTGAGCATGATTGATATATATGCTCTAGCTTGAGGGGGAGTATTGAGATACTTATATCTCTACGGCTTTATTTATGTTTTTATATGTATCTAGTCTATTTTATGTAATTTTCCCTTAGAGCTTTTCTCCTATATAAGAGAGCTCTAGGGCTATGAGGAATACAACTTTTCTCTTCACGTCTTTCCACATTATAATCACTAAGGGTTGGCCTCTGTTCCATATCAACGTAAATGATGTATTTACATATAGTGCTATTGCTCAAATCTTCTAGTTTCCCAGTTGAGGGGAATGCCATGAAGTTTGTAGATGGCCTAAGATCATCTATTGCTAGAACCGAAGTCCAAGAGCGTTGTTCTAGAAGCTCGCAGAGAAGATAAAGCAACATGATTTCATTTATTTCACCTTATATCACTTTATCTTTATGTTTGTGAACAAGACCCTATAAGACGAAGTGATGATCATTATATATTAATCATACCATTGCTACTTATGATTTATTCTCATGACATCCATGACCAAGACTTCCTTTGCAATTATTTTATTACTATGGATTTTGTTGATTAGTGATATCATTAGGATATAGTTTCTAGTCATCATGTTCCAAAGAAAAATATCATCGATCAGTTAAATGAGACAGCCATGTTGGGACACGTCAAACCATGGGACCCATATCCATATATTCGTCTCTATGATGGTGTCAGAGGACATTCACATGTCTAGCCATTGCTTTAACAACGAGTAAGATTAGTCAATTCATGGACAAATCTAAGATAATTAAACATGTCCAGGTTGATTCTTACTACAATAAGAACATGACTCAAAAGGGATTTATCTTATTGTGACCAACAGTTGATGTCCTTACCAAGCTACTTCCCTCGACGACATTTTATAGACGAGTTTCCAAGTTGAGCATTGCAAATATTTATTCTCCATCTTAAGGAGTGGAAAATATTGCATAATAAGAATGTGAATAAGTTATTGATACAGAAAATTTTCATACTAGGAAAAGGAATACATAATTGATTATTGTTGGTGGTGATAGATCTTTGATAAGGAATAGGAAATCTCTTGCTAATATTTTAACTCAATGCCATCATATTTTTTTGTCACACTTGGAAACATTGATATGCTACAAGAGTATAGATAAAAATACTTGTCCTGGCGTTTACCATAACAAGATGCATTGCCAGTACTTTATGCTATAACCATGTGTTATATACTAAATCTGGACGAAAATGATGCAAAAGGTAACTATATATAGGTGGCCAGGTAAAGGTTAACACCTTCAATAGCTAATTGATATTTCCCAGTGCCATTTTATTAGCAGTAGATAAGCTATTTTGTTAACAATATTAAGTACATGATGTAGAAATGCACATGCTAAAGTCTAGAACTTCGAAAAAATAGCAATTAAAACATGGACCAATTGGACAGAACATGGAAAAATGAGGATGGGTTACCTTGAAAACTGTTCCAAACCCACCACGTCCAATCTTATTGCTTGGATGGAAATTTTCGGTAGCATATGTTAGTTCACTATAAGTGAATGACTTGACATTGTCGGAGATGGAGAGCCCTGATCAGTTAGAATAGAGTAATATAATTAATCAATTGTTCACCAAGGAAAACTGCCAGAAGAAATTCAGTTGAAAAAGGTATTTGGTAAATATCAGAAATCAGGAAGCTGACTTCAATATAATCTGGTTGATGATGCGAGAGAATAGAGTATAGGTTTTTTGTTATATCAAGGGAGAAGTATTAATTTCATCAGTTTTCCTACAATAAAAAATCAAGAAATTAAGCAGCATGTTTTCAATATCTTATTATGTTCCAACGTCAAATCAGAGAAAAGGCCAAGTATTTGAAAATGCTAGAATATGTTGATACTTGCCTTAATTTGAGTTTTTTTTACAGTAAGTTAGATGAAATATACTTTTGTGCATTAAATAGATACGAAACAGCAAATCAATTTTTGCAGGTTTTGGAATTCGGAACGAAGGATGCGGGACACCTCTGACGGTTGGGCGAGAGTGGAACGAAGGCTCCATCGGGGTCATGCGTCACCGGCGGGAGAGCCAAAGAAAGATGGAAGCAGGTCGCATGGCTTCAAAGGAAGGTGCTTGCGAAGCGGGGAGTGGGCTACCACGCTGCGGGCTGTCGGGACCCAGTTAGGTGTTTCCGATGTAGGATGAATGGTCACATGAGCTTCAGCTCTCCGAGGAAGCAGGACATGAATCCTGGAGGTGCAGAGAGTTAAGAGAACATACTGGAATGCATTATTAGAGGCCCAAGGATTCCCTTATATAGGAGAAGAACCATTGGGCAAATTACAGAAAGATGAAACAAAAAATAGAAATTACATAAGGATAATACTAAAAATAGTAACTATCTCAACACTCCCCCCTCAAGATGGAGAGTAGATATCAATAAGACTCAGCTTGGAACAACATCTCTGATAAGGTCCTCTCGCTAGAGCCTTTGTAAGTATATTTGTTGTCTGGTCTCCAGAGCTGACATGCGTAGTAGTGATAATACCCTTCTGTATCATGTCACGAGTGTAGTGACAATCCACCTCTATGTTCTTCATCCTCGCATGAAAGGTTGGGTTATTTGCAATGAAGAGAGCAGCTTGATTATCACATTGGAGGTGCATGGGAAGAGGCACTTCTATAGTCAGGTCAGTAAGAACAGATCTGACCCACATCATCTCTGTACTAGCATGTGCCATGGCCTTGTATTCCGATTCAGCACTTGATCTAGCAACCACAGTCTGCTTCTTACTCTTCCATGAAACAAGAGAATTCCCTATGAACACATCAAATCCAGACGTAGACTTTCTATCCTTTGGACACCCAACATAATCTGCATCTGCACATGTTGTCACTGAGAGAGATGTGCCTCTGCCGAAAAAAGGTCCAGTACCAGGTAAAGTCTTCAAGTATCTCAGAATCATATGGACTGCATCCATATGTGCATAACTGGGCTGCTCCATAAACTAACTCACTTTGCTCACGACAAATGCTATGTCGGGCCTGGTAATAGTTACATATAGTAGCATGCCAACAAGCTCTCTGTACCTTCTCTTGTCGACCTCCTCAATATCATCATCATAGAACTTCATGCTTGGGTCAAGTGGAGTAGTGGCAGGTCTACAATCTGCCATGCCTGTCTCTGAAAGAAGATCTATAACATACTTTCTCTAGGTCATTACAAGACCCCATTAATTCCTGGCAAACTCTATTCCAAGGAAGTAACGTAAATGTCTAAGGTCCTTGGTCACAAACTGCTGACCTAGGAAGTCCTTGGCACCTTGAATACCCTACTCGTCATCCCATGTGATAATAATGTCATCAACATAAACAAAATGACAGTAATACCTCTCTGGGTCTTCTGTATGAACAAGGAGTGATCAACAATTGATCTCACAAACCCCTGTTGCTCTGTCAAGTCCGAGAGCTTTTGGAACTGTTGGGAAAAATAAGAGAGATGTTTATTCCATAAACCCTAGGCTCTCTTATACAGGGGAGTGGCCTATGGGTAAATTACATCAAGAGTCCATAAGAATATAGAAAATATGAAACAATACAAATAACATAAATTATATCTCTACACTCTCCATCAAGATGGAGCATAGATATCGATCATGCTCAGCTTGGACGAGCACTTCTGGAATGGACCTCTAAGTAATGCCTTGGTAAAGATGTCTGCAGTTTGGTCCCCTGAGCTAACATGAGATGTAGAAATAAAACCCTTCTGAATCATATCTCATATATAGTGACAATCAACCTCAATGTGCTTGGTTCGTTCATGAAATGCTGGATTATTGGCAATAAATATAGCAGCTTGCTTGTCACACTACAGAACCATAGGATGTGGGACTTCTACATATAGATCTGTAAGAACAGCTTTCACCCACATCATTTCTGTACTAACCTGGGCCATAGCCCTATATTCAAACTCAGCACTGGATCTGGCTACAACAGTTTGCTTCTTGCTTCTCCATGAGACAAGAGAGTTTCCAACATATACAGCAAATCCAGTGGTGGACTTCCTATCCTTGGGACATCCTGCGTAGTCTGCATCTGCACGCTGAGATAGCAATCTCCTTGTCTTTTTTGAACAATAGACCTGCACCTGGAGATGATTTAAGATACCTGAGTATCATATGTATAACATCCATATGTACCTGACGTGGTTGCTCCATGAACTAGCTCACCCGACTAACAGTAAAAGAAATATCGGATCTGGTAATGGTAACATAAAGAAGTTTTCCCACCAATTCTCTGTATCTTCTCCTATCCACCTCATCAGTGTCATCATCATATAATTTCATGCTCGGATCCATAGGTGTAGTGGCTGGTCGGCATCCAAGCATTCCTGTTTCACTCAGCAAGACAGTAACATATTTCCTCCGGGTCATCACAAGTCCATGTGGATTTCTGGCGAACTCCAGTCCCAGAAAATATCTAAGGACTCCAAGATCCTTGGTGACAAATTCACGACCCAGCATTTCTTTCGCCCTCTGAATTCCTTGTACATCGTCACCTGTAATCAGGATATCATCTACATACACCATAATTGCAGTAATACCTCTGGATGTTTTCTGTATAAACAGGGAATGATCTGCATTGGAACGTTTATACCCCTATTTTTCAAACAAGTCTGAGAGCTTTTGGAACCAAGCTCTAGGGCTCTGCTTAAAGCCATAGATGGCCTTATGAAGTCTACACACCTTAGAATACTCCCCCTCAACAGCAAAATCAGGTGGTTGTTGCACGTAGACTTCCTCCTGCAAATCACCATATAAAATTGCATTCTTAACATCTAACTAAAACAATGGCCAATCATGAATAACCGCAACAGAAAGAAGGATCCATAAGGTGGAATGGAGAGCAACCGGCGAGAATGTATCAAGGTAATCCACCCCATATGTCTGTGTAAACCCATGGGCAACCAGGCGTGCCTTGTATCTGTCAATGTTGCCATATGCATTCTGTTTGATTGTGAAGACCCATTTACAGCTCACTGTAGACACACCGGTAGGTGCAGAAGAGCAGCCATCTCTTCTTCCATAGCCAAACGCCATCGACTGTCCTTCAATGCATCTTGGTAATTCCGTGGAATATCCACGGCAGATAGTGCAATAGCAAAACTCCTGAATTCACCAGATAGACGATCAAAAGAAACCGTAGATGTTATAGGATATGACATGCAGCTACACTTCTGTTTCCGAAGCGCAATAGGTAGATCCAAATCACGTGCATCCTCATTTGTCCTCGGTAACACAGCCTGCTCAGGTAAATCATTAGATCCATCATTAGAAATTATATTCTCAGAACATACCTCAAGCGAGCTAGATGATGAGCGGTGACCATGAGCAGAAGCAGAACGACGGGTACAGTAGAGTGGCAATGGGGGAACATGAACTGTAACAGGAGGTGCAAGTGATGTAGGTAGTGGTGGAGGTGCAGGTGTATGTGGTGGTGGTAATGTAGGTAGCGGTGGTGGTGGTGGTGGCATGTATATGGCTTCATCAGTATCTAAGGATACCAGCCTATCACCTTCAGGAAAAATCAAGGAGAAAGGAATCTTCTCACCCAAGACAGACGATGACGTGCGATTAATGAGATAACATGTCGTTAGGACAATATCGCCCCAGAAAGAATGGGGAGCACGATGCACGACTCTGTATGAGAAGCGTCCTGGTGACATCAAGCAAATGATGATGTTTCCTTTCTGTAACTCCATTTTGTTGGGAAGTATAGGCATAGGATGTTTGGTGGATAATTCCTTGTGTTGAAAAATAATTTGAGAGAGTATGAGTACAAAATTGCAAGGCATTATCACTTCTCACAATTTTCTAAGACGCAAAAAAGATATTACGAACTTTATTTATGAAATTTATGATAATATTCACAGCTTCAGATTTATTCTTTAATAAAAAATCCAAGATAGACGAGAAAAATCATCCACAATGACAATATAAAACCGATGTCCCTGATGATCAGGAACACGACTGGGACCCCAAATGTCAACATGAAACAACTCAAACTTGGAGCTACTGCTCCGACTCTGACGACTGGGAAAGGTAAATCGATGATGCTTTCCCAACTGACAAGCCTCACATTGGATGGACGTGTGAGGCGAAACCTAGGGTAAAACACGACACAATTTCTGAAGCGGTAGTTGACCAAAGCGCAAGTGCCACATGAATGGAGAGTCAGGTCCAGCAGGAAGAGAGGAGATTCCGGCATATGGAGTCCGACTGAGGTGAGTTGCCCGTAAGGATGTCCTGAAAAATGATAGAAGATGGATAAAAAATTGCTCGACAATGTAAATCTTTTGTAAGTTGGCTAATGGATAACAAATTCATAGAAAAATCAGGTGCGTGCAACACATTCTTGAGGTGCATAGATGGTGTCAGGCTAATCTCTGGTAATTTTCTCCTAGCACGTGAAAACGACGATTTTGCTACTTCGAATTCCTCCTTAACATTTGTCGTGATTCGAAATTTATCTAGATATATCTCTTTTGTTTTTTGTTATTTTGATTTTCTTTGCATGGCAATCCATTATGATTATCATTGTCAAGGCGATATTTATCATCACATGAGTAATATACAAATTCCTCTCACCATAATGTAAGTTGTTCCTTTGCAAATAAAAAATTCATATATTTCATTTCATGGCTTAGTTTTTTGATATTGAAGATCCTCATGCTTAATGAACATGTTTTATCTTTCTATATTATTTTTTTATTATTCCCATTATTTCAAATAATAATATTGATTTATATCAACTTTCTATATAAATTTGATATTGTCTTGCTTTAACATGCAATGGTAATTATAACGTGTTCAGCTTTTTTCTCAATGATATTCTATCTCTTTGATATGCTCATATAATTACAAGCTTGCAAAAATCGGCCGACTAGACCGACTAGTCGGTCCGACTAGTCGAGTCGGCCCACTGACCGACCCGATTTAGGAGAGTCGGTCAGTAGTCGGGTGGACCGACTAGTCGGCCCGACTAGTCGGTCTAGTCGGCCGATTAGTCGGCCGCTTTTTGCAACAAAGATCCGGCACCCGAATATCAGGACGATCCGAATGAATCGAATTTGGGAGTTTTAGGTTACTGTCCGACAGTAACCTAAACTCCCCACCCCCGACATTCCCTCACGCGTGTTTCTCCTGGTTCACCCACGCCGCCTCCTCCGCCTGCTCTCCACGCCGCCTCCTCCCAACGCCGCTCGCCGCCCGGAGGTCGCGCATCGCTCGGTGGTCCCCGCACGACCACTCCTTCCTCGCCGTTCGGTCTCCCAGCTCTCCTCCACCTCGCCATCCAACCGCCAGTCCGGTTAGGGTTTTTTTTTTGCTATTTTTTTTCGAAATTTATGCTCAAATATATTATAAATTCAAGTTGTGAGTTCATGTTATACATTCAAGAGACTCCATTGATTGTTGTTCTATGTTCTAAGTTTATTGATTAAATTCAAAGGATTAGTCTAAGTTTATGATTGTTGTTGTTTGGTTATTGATTCAAAGGATTAGTCTAAGTTATATAATTGTTGTTGTTTGGTTATAAATTCAAAGGATTAGTCTAAGTTCTATGATTGTTGTTGTTTGGTTATAAATTCAAATGATTAGTCTAAGTTCTATGATTGTTGTTGTTTGGTTATAAATTCAAAGGATTAGTCTAAGTTCTATGATTGTTGTTGTTTTTGACAATGTAGATGGAAACACCTCCCACGAATGTCGCCTCTGGTGGTGACTCTTCCTTTTATGTGCCACCAGGATCAAGTGATCCTGCATGGCAATTTGGATATCTTTCAAACCGTGCAGATTCGAACACGGTTACTTGTAGGTTGTGCAAGAAGGTGGTGAAAGGAGGTATTTATAGGTTCAAGAAACATCTTGCGCATCGTAAAGGCAATGTGGCTGCATGTCCTAAGGTGGACGAAGAGACGAAGAAGATGATGACATCATACTTGGATGATGTTGCTAGAAAGAAGAGTCAAAAGGCCATTGAGGTTTCTGAGATGAGAGATGAGATTGATATTGGCATTGCTGGAGATGCTGGATCTGCTAAAAGACATCGATCTTCCGAATCTTTGGAACAAAATGTCGTCGTTCAAGGAACACGCCAGATGAGCATAAAAGACGCTTTATCCAAGGACCATCGTGAAAGGGTTGTCTCCTATATATGCAATTGGGCATATACATCGGCAATCCCTTTCAATGCATTCACCACGAAACAATTCAAGCAGATGGTGGAGGCAATTGGAATGTATGGCCCAGGCTTGAAGACTCCTACGAGGTATGAGATAAGTGGTCCATTTTTGAAGAAGGCAGTCAAGAAAATATCTGATGACTTGCAATGTCATCGAATTACATGGAAGAAGACAGGGTGCTCTATAATGACTGATGCATGGACGGACATGCGAGGACGGAGCATCATGAACTTCTGTGTCAATTGCTCCTTGGGGACTTCATTTTTGAAGTCTATTGATGCTTCTGATGAGACACACGCCGCCGACTATATCTTTCAGCTCGTGGATGAGTGCATAAATGAAGTTGGCGTGGATAGTGTTGTTCAAGTTGTTGCGGATAATGCTTCAGCAAATGTAGCAGCAGGGAGATTGCTACTCACAAAATATCCTCAGAAATGAAGATGAAGAAGAAGAAGAGATTGATTTGGATGATGACCTTGATGGAGATGAATGACTTTTAATTTGATGCTTCATGCTTGCAGGAATTATTCGTATTTTGACATGTTGTATCTGTTAGTGAACATTAGCTAATAGCCTAATATTATGTAGCAAACTTTTATTCTTAACTTGGTACTTTTTTCCTTGAATTGCTTCTTTTTTTAGCTCTTATAAAATTGAAAATGGCTAAATCTATTCATATTTATGATTGAGTATATATATATAGTATATAATAATAAATTATATATTTAAAATAATAAAAAAATCAAAACCGACTAATGGCCGACTAAATCCGACTAGTCGCCCGACTGCCGACTACTCCTTAGTAGGTGACCCTGCCGACCGAGTACCGACTACCGCTTTCTGCAACCTTGTATAATTATATTATATTTATACATTTCTTCATCATAGAAAAATGAGTAAATTTATATTGTAAAAGATACATAATAATTGTAAAAGTTAGGTACTTTTATCCACTATATTGTATTGGTTTGATATTTTTCTGGAGTTTATAGTTTTTTCAACTTATCTTGGTAATATACTTTCAAAATTAGAATTATATAACAAAATATGTATATTATATTATTCTAAACTCTAAAACATCAATTAACATTTCAAATTTGAAATAAAATGAATTGAATTTGAATGTTTGAAACTCAAAATGAATTGAATCTGAATTTAAGCTAGTAAATTCGTTTGAAATTCGATTCGAGTTCGGATTCGAAACTTTTATAATGAATTGAATCAGAATCTGGGTGGATTCGAATGTATTTGATTCGATTAGCACCCCTAGATACAAATATCTCAACAGTATAAATACCCCCACCACTGTCACCAGTCCCAAAACAAGGCTCCTTAATAGCATACAAGATATAGAAGTTTCATGGCCTAATTTCAATCATCGCGGCCTTCCCATTTTTTATGATGGAAAAATGATCTCGTTTTTGCCACATGCATCCTTTGCTTCAAAGTGCCAAGGAAAAATAAATCCTTTATCTGATTAAGCATATTTTAACGTCAAAGACCGTGACCAATATGCTTTCATGCATCTACACCTAGATTGTGTCAATAATGGCATTGGTGTACTATAAGTTGTTTCTCATAAGAATTGTTCCACCTTGAATGAATCTGTAGATAAAGAACCTTTGTTATTAGGCATCATGTGGAAGATAATGGATTCATTATCAAATCATCATTGTAGTTGCATGTTGCGGCATCGGGACCACCACGATCTGCGTACTCAACCCCAACAAATCCGGACTCTATGATGTCTTCTTTGTCGCATGCTTTAGACTACTATGATCATTTAAGCAGTCTCCAATGATCATTTCTGCATGTCCCATATTCGTATATCCTCTCGTCTTCTTCTTACTCCTTGGACTTGTAATTAGTATAACGCTTGGAGGTTTCACAATTCATGTTCAAGGCATCACCTTTTTTATCTACCTTGATAAGTTATTTAACTCATGCTCCATTGGCTCATCCAATAGTATCGTGGAATTCACATCATTTAAGGAAACAAACCACCTCCTATAAACTAGGGTTTTTCGTGCAAGAAAGATATGATAACAAAATCAAAATATCAATAGGGCTTGATCTTTGTCCTTAACATCTTCCTCCATATTTCCTATGTCCAAAATGATAGAAATGATTACATTACAATATGACTTTTTAAAGCACCTTCAACCATCATGGAGCACGAGCATTTGCCACTTTCATATGATGTTGATTTGCAATGATCTTTGTCACTGGAATCTTTCGAGTTTCTTCAGTTGAATTCGATCTCATGACTTTGTAATGTATGTTGTTTGCCAATCAGGATTCTGAACTTACCCTTGTCTCCATGTCCACCTCTTCCCTCTCAGCTTGAGGCATCATTGCAACAGCTTTATGTCTTTGGGTGCCTTTCTTAAACATTGTAGGATAAGAATCGCGTCCATCTTAATCTTCCATATGCCAAATTTAATGCTTCAATCAAACTTTTAGATCTCAACTTCATCGTCATCATTAGCTAATGCCCTATGAATCTCTGGTACCAATTTGTTGCAAATCGTTATACCATCATTTATATCAATATGATCATCAAGATCCATTTGAGATATGCTTCTGATACCGAGCAATAAAAACCAGTGTTTGTGCATTTTACCTATCATTTTCATTAACAAAATATTATGTAAAATGAAAAAAATTACAAAGAACAGAAGCCATCTCTTTAGTTCGATCCTTCAATAGTGACTATCAATTTTGTTATAGCGACTTCGGACTTAATTTCCAGCTTTCAATACACTTAGAATTCAGTTGCGTAGAGTTGATCTTGTAGAATAAATTTGAATTCTCACTTGCAGATTTGGTTTCAAGTTTCCTGCCCAAGTTCTATTTGCTTTTCCAGAGTGTTCTTATAGGAATAAATTTGAAAAATTCGCCTTGACACTAAGTAAAATGAGTAGGTGCGAAATATTACCAGACGTGTCTTGTGCATAAGAAGGATCATTTTCCTTTTTCAAAAAGCTGCTGAAGCAACACCAATTCATTAATCTGCAATCTGGGTGATAAGAGATCAAGCATAGATCTTATGTCATCAATTACAATAAAAAGGTCATAAATATTAGCGCATGAAATTCTGTTGCAAAAGTATGCAAAACAGAAATAGCATACTATAGATCATGAGAAACAAAATGATCGATGAAGGGTGATCGATAATGTCCAAAATCGATTCTGTAAAATTGATGATTATGGCTTAAGTTTGCTTGTTGAACAAGAATATGCCAAAACTATAAGATTGTTTTTAGCAATAAAATAAAAACTATGTAATGTCACATCAGCATCTGAAGTCTTCAAAACTTGAGATTTTGAAATTGAGTCTTTCTTTGATTCTTTCATCAATCTGAGTCTGAATCTTGAACCTTCAATCAGAGTCTTTTAAAACCATTTTTAAGCTTTGAGTCAGGTTCTAGATTTTCTATACTTTTCAAAAAAGAGCTTCTACTTGAAAAATTAATCAAGCTACAAAACAAATATGCAATTGAGTCATTACCAAAATCTAAGTCACTAACACTAGTGTAGGCGATGAAGCATGGTAGAAATGTTTCGCTTAATGGATCTCTCGATCTACAAGTGAGTTGGTTCTGTCATTAAGGCCCTTAGGGCAAATACGGACCATGTGCAAAGCACATGACCTAATATTTAAGTTGGAAATGAGGAGTGCACCTCCCTTATACTTTGGTGCCTTAGCGTAGTGGTTGCACCTTGCCTAAAAAGGTGTATGCTTTAAGGAATTCTAAGGCCTTGAGGCATGATGCTTTTTAAAGCCATGTTTGCAAGAGATGTGTGGTGTCACATCAGAAGCATAACTGAGTTGTGCGGACGTGCCCAAGAAGAGGCACATCAAACCCAGCAATGGGTAAGACACCTAGAGTTCGTAAGTTTATGCTAAGGAGACAAGCAAATGATGATGATAGACCATTTCAAACTTCTAAGATAACATGAATATCATGATGGTATTCAACTCAAGGGGGGAGATTGTTAGGATGAGGAGTTACATAAGGATTGAGAATCCTAAAGGAATTGGACTCATTATCCTTATAACAATTGGGTTGTGCCCTATATAGAGTCCTTATGAGAATATAACTATGGGTTTGTACTAGGGCTATATATAGAGGGGGTGGGGGCATTACCTCAACAACAACAAAAGAGAAAAAGAGAGGGGTAGAGAAGAAAGGGGGAGAGAGAGTGAATAGAGAGAGTTGTACCCGTTCTTCTTTTTTGTGATTTATTTTACAATGGTTGTGAAAGGTGATCGATTGTCATCATAACTTGTGTTTTCTTCTTCGCGTGCTTTCGTTGTGGTAGTCGATTACACATCCAATTGTTTCATATCCGGAACAACTAGTATCAAATCTGAGGTGATACCATTTCTTCCCAAAACTGCTCACTTCTCTAATGTTTCTTGCTCTTGTTGTCTATGGTCGAGGTGATGACTTTAATCATGGCTATAAGCTAGGTTAATGGTCATCCAAATCGTGTATTCATAAAAATGTCAAAAAGGATGAAGTATAATTGTTTAAGCCTCCCCCTCCCCAAGCTCATATTATCCACATGTGGTCTAACCAACTTCACTGGGAAGAGGAAGGTTGTTAAGCCTTTGCTAGTTGACTTCTTTTGGTAAAATGAAAGGTATAGCTAGATGCTCGCCCACATTTGGTAGATCACTTAATAGCCAATTTCTGCTTGTTTTATCCCATAGATGACATAGATTTTTGGTCTTGACAGATTGAGCCCTTCCTCAATAGTATCATCATGGTCTTCTAGTAAAGCATCCACATACAGGAGAGAATAAAAAGACGTCCTACTTAGTGTTCACTGATTCTTTAAGAACTTGGTTCTGTTAACATCCAATTATGGGATAAAGCAAACACTCGTGAATGTTCACTTTTCTGGAGAACTCAATACTGATTTTTCCTTTACTTAAATTGGATGCATACATACAAAGTGCCACGGATGTGAAAAATTAAACTGCATGTAGATTGTGCTTGACAGTGATTCTTAAAACTTCTTTGAAAAATCAGTCAACGAAACAGTCTTCCACATTGCCTTCTCAAAGGAATCAATCGATGAACGAATTATGGATACTTACAATTCCATAAGTTGATAACTAAGGACTAGCGGAGCAGCTTGTTGCTCGATTGTCCCCTATTTCGATGTAATCCGGCGTTTAAAGTGATGTCAAGTGATTAAAATATAAAAATCACTAAGCTGGATATTTATAAGCTGCTTCCCATATTCCCACTCCCACTATATTACTTAGCTCTGGCTCACAAAACCACAAGACCAACCAAATAGCGCTTCTTCCTTAGCCCCCAAACTGACTCCGGGTTCTTTCAGTATCCCCCTTCAAAATCCAGAATCCATGGGAGAGATCCGATCCTCCACAAGCTCTGTTCCAGAAACACCCATAGTCTCGCTTCCCTAAGAGGATTGATGCTTCTCCACAGACCCTTTTTGTGAGTCGAAAATTTACACATATATGGGTTGAGAACTAAAACTAGAACAGCTACAAAGCTCCTAAAATGATTCCAGAAAAGACAGTATAGCAACAACCAAAATTACCTCAAGAACACAGGGATGGATCCCAGCAGCAAAGCCCCTGTAAAATCGTGGGAGTTGAATCGGCTCAACGGTGGCGGTGTATGAAGCCTCTCTCTCTCTCTCTCGTCCTGACGTATGACTACGACTATGACAATTCTCTCCAACGACGAGGAGAGTTTGAACTTTGAAGTTCTTCACTGGCGTCATTGTCCAGACCCTTAGAAAGTCCTCCAGCAAAATGGTAATTTCAGGCCGAGCGTATGAATAATTGTTGCAAATCTTAGGACATGGTTGGTAACTGGATTGGATTGAGGTACCCTCTTGTGAACAGTAGTTGGAGGGTTGGTAGGGTTGGAATGATAAATATGATGTGATCTGACATTGATTATGTGTTTTAATGATTATGACATGGTTTTTATGTTAACGTTTTTATTTAAACATTGTTAAAAAATATAATACAGAACAAAATATAGGCTCCATACAAGTAATCCTAACCCAGGAATGCAGGAATGGAGCTGGGGGTATCCCAGGTACCCCGAGGTACCCTAACAACCAAATAGGCCCCTAGAGATTACTGTTGAACCCGTGAAATTAGGGATGTCCAAAATATCCAAGACAATGAGTATCCAGCTTGAACCTAAACTTACAAGCAAGGTTGCAAAAAATAGCATGTGGTGTTCCGTCTGTAGGGTCACTGATTAATGATTAAGCGATTATGCACTTTTGCGTTTTTTTTAATTAATAAAAAAATATTACATACATATAATTAATAAAAAAAAGTATAAATAAATAAAAAAAATATAATCACATATTCAAAATATAGATTAAATATTGTCAAATTCAAGGAATGTTTCATCCAAATGTCAAAATACATAACATAAACAACTAGAATTCTTACTCAAAAAAAACTAGAATTCATTGCTAAATGCCAAAATAGACAACATAAAAAATTACAACTCATATCACGAATCCAAAAAATCATGGATAATGGTGATCCTTTGAAGAAAGTAGATCCATGTTCTTAAAAGATCGTTTAAGGCCGTTTAAAATGTCGTTTAAGGTTATTTATGCGGCCTAGCTGTTTAAGATCTCACTTTTGATTAAACAATACGGTCGAGCACCGCATACGTTCAAACGATCGTTTAGACCATTTTTTTGTAAGTTACAAGTACCTGTTTGAAAATGTCGAGTCTGGTACGTTTATAGCATGATTTGTGCTACATTCAAAAAAAACACACGTGGAAAAAGCAGGTACCGGAAGTTTATATAACCCATAGATAAACATTATTCTTATTTGTTTTAAATTATGAGCATGGACGCAAATACATATATTGACGAAAAACTAGATATTGATATAGAATAGATGCATATCATACGTGGATAATAGGAGATATATTTTGAATTATCGTAAATTTACGTTATCGCATATGTAGTTGTATCAATTTTGAAAGCTATATATATGGATGTCAAAAATAAGAATAATGGATATGAAAATTACTCAGATTCTAATATATCTAAACATCTGTTTTGCGTCTCTATTCAGCATTTTTGTATTATTATTGCCACAATATATGTTAGCACATCCATGTTAATATGGTTTCATGATGTGCATGTCCATGAGTTTGTGTTGTGTGCTTGTTCATATGAGTTTCTGCTTAATGAGTTCTTGATGTATGATTTGCATCTATGTGTTTCTGATGTTAGGAGTTGTTTATGGATCTCTGTTTGTATTATACTCTTTGCTACACGAGTTGTTAATGTATGAGTAGCTAAAATATGAGTTGTTTTATGGCTCTGATATATGTTATGACATGAGTGGTTGTTTTATATGAGTTTCCACAATTTGAGTATATAGTATACATGTTTATATAGATACCTATGATTTTTTATAAATATTAATTGATTAACTTTTACATAATAGTATTTCTACTTTGTACGGATTGATTACTTTGTATATAGTTTGATCCCATATTGATTAATTGATTTTTGTATTTATGGTAGCATAATATATCTCATGTTCATGTCGATATTCTTACAAATAGAAGATTTATTTTTTCCTATTCAAGATTTATTCTTTCCCACTCACATGCTTTAAAAAGTAATAACAATTTCTATCATGTGATTTTTTTGTTATGTGAACTGATGCTGAAAGAGTTTATGCTATATGAGTTTCTACTATAGAGTTGCTCGATAAAAGTCTTTCCACTAGTGTTAACTAAGTTAAGTTGTAGAGCATGTGCGGAAAATAGTCAACCAAATCCATACAAATGTAAAGAGTTGAGTGTCGCATATTTATCTAACTCGGATAGATCCCGAGGTCAAACTGAGGGTGACAATAAAAAAAGATCAAATTTCTACCAACCGACACAACCTAAGAAGAAAGATGAAGAACCTATGAGCTACAAGTGCTTGACACATGGCCTAACTTAATGATCATTATTAGTTGTGTGCGGGATCTAATGTAAGCCGTCAGATTTAAAATGATGGGAATTTTTCATTAAGCCAAAAAGCTTTCAGTGACTTGCAAAGTATGCTCCCACCGTTGACGCGGCACATGAGGTTTATGTAATCAGGGCCAATTGAAGAAATCCCCTCCGATTTTATTTTATTACAATTATTTTTTATTAGCAATTTATTTCATTTAATATTATATTTAAACCTTTATTTTCGAGCATTTACTTGAGACATCTGTTGTGGTTATTTTATTTCTCAAAACATGATATGTTTTGTTAGTATCTTTATTGCATACTAATTGTTTTATTATATTGATGATAACGAATCTTTGTGAGTGCAGACAGCTCTGCAGATTTCATGGCAAGTATGCTCCAAGTACGAAACACAAAGTTTGTGGACAAGCTGAAAGATGTGGATAATGTGAAGAAGAAGAAAGAAAACTTTTGTAATAGGCATATGTAAAAAGTCTCAAATATATATGCATGTGTATCATGTAGGCATACTAGGTTAAAGCCATTATGATCGATCAACCTTCTTGATATGATCAATCAATTGCCTTGATCGATCAGTCTAATTGACCTGATCGACCATTACTGATCGATCAATCCACTTGACCTAATCGATCACCCTTGATTGACTAGATGTCTTCTATGATCAATCATGTATATCAAATCTTGATGATTTCTTTCCGGATTTATTTTCAATGGTTATATTTTGAGAGATTATCCCCACACCACTATAAATAGGATCCTAGATCCATTGTTGAGAATACATAGTCCAAGGCAAGTACTCTCTCTCTCTCTCTTAAAGCTCTAGTCGAGGCCGTCTCTCTCGATCGCTACTTAAATATCACATCTTGAGACCTAGCCGTCTAAATGTTCAATTTGCAATTCCATTATCCCGTGTATTTTCTTTGCATCATTATTCACAGTGCATATTTATATTTGGGGCTTTATAGATTGTTGTAATCTTTATTTTACTGTTGTACTGTAACACTTGGTGTTTGATCCAAGGTGTACAAAGAACTTGGTGTTTGATCCAAGTTGTGGGAAAGACTTTGTCATGTAATCCAGATAATATGTAAACTGTTGAGTTATCTGTAGGAAAATAACTTGAGATAGTGAAAATAGTTGATCGCCGTGGTCAATCAGGAGATCCCGATTCAGGTGACACATGTCGTGATTTTTATGCGGTGGGGTTTCTACGCTAAAATTCTTGTCTCTTGTGATTGTTCTTATTTTGTAGCTTGCTCGATTTATCTATGGGGATTATTACTTGTTATATCTATTTATTGACCATAACATTTTGTTTAACAAACCAGAATAACTCATACGTTGTAGAGTATATTTTTTGCCATTCTAGTGCATATTTTCCCACATTTTTCTGAATTATGAGTGAATTTCTATAAATGCAGGTTGGCTAAAGTGGAGAGGAGCCTATAACGTTCTATGTGATAAGAAAGTTCTTTTGAAAATCAAAGTATTACAAAGCAGTTGTGAGACTTGTAGTGCTCTATGGATCTGAATGTTGGCAAGTGAACCATAGATAGTTGTAAAGAATGATAGTAGAAGAAATAAAAATACTATGGTGTGTGCATGGCCTTTCACGAAAAGAACACATACGAAATGATGTTATTAGAAGAAAAAATAGTGTAGCTCTGATAAGGGTAAGATGAGTAAAAACTTCTTAAGATGGTTTGGCCATTTGGAAAGGAGATCAGTTGATGCACCAACTAGAAGATATAAGATTTGGGATGTTGACTTCCGACTAAGCAAGGGCAAGGAAGGCCCAAAAAATGTTGGTATGAGACTATCTAAAGGGATCTTAGTTTTTTTGATCTAAGCTCGAGAATGACCCAAGATATGTTTGAATAGAGGCAAAGAATCCATGTAGCTAACCTTACTTAATGTGAGAAAAGGCTTTGTTGTTGTTGGAGTGTGAATTACTATAATTAATTTGGAAAAAAAATAGTGAGTTTACCCATTTTAATTAATTAAATTTTAATAATTCTTTCCTTTTCCAAAAAAATATCAAAAGAATTATCTTTTGCATCTTTTTGCTTCTATGCAACACTCCCACAAAATTCATGAAAACTTTGTTTTATGTGCTTACACTAACTAGACCTTTTATTTTAGAATTTAATTGATAAAAATCCATATATGATATTTTGAAAAATTAAATATACTTTTTTACGTGTAAATTTAATGTCATTAATAAATTGGAGTTTTTATTTTCCATGAATTAAGTTTTTGATTTCATACTGAATCCTTTTTTATCTATAAAATAGGAATTCTTATGATGGATCTAGGGGACACGAAGTAGGTAAGGCACTTTAGGGCTATGACAAAGATGAAATAGGATGAGGGAGAGTGGGGTGGATGGCATGCGAGAAAAAGGGGCGAGGGGCTTGAAATAACAAAGAATCAGAGTGGAGAGTCGTACTCTCCACACAAGGCATGAGCGAAGTCGTCGAGTGACCTCTCTCTAAGATCCCAAGTTAGATCAACAATCAACCCACAAATAAAATAAATCAAGCAATCATATCAAGTAATGCGGATTTATTATAACCCTACAATATATGTATATAGTGATAAGTATGGTAGGGGTCGAACACGAAAAGCACGAGATGTGGCAGATATTATTAATAAATAAAGCAAGTGTATACAATTATGCACGTAATCACTCAATGTATATGTGGGCTTTAATTAAATAAAATAATAAATATTATATATATATAGGATTTCTATCCACTGGACCATATTCCCATTAGAGTTGTTATGAGCCCCTCTTGTTATCCCTTTGATCTTAATCCGATGACCATCATATTACACGTGTATTTCCTTTTTTTAAGAAGCTTTCTTGTTTATTTACAATTGATTGCTTGTGTATACCTTCAACTAATTTCTATTTTTATCCACCAAAAGTAATTGTCCTTCCTAAAATTTTGATTTCATATTTCCTTATCGGCAATGCACAATATCATCTTCTCAAAAAATTTGCAGGCAATGCTTGCTTTAATCGTCTATGAGAATTTACAGAAAACATGTAAGTTCATTTTGTCTTCTAACTCATTCTTCTTTTCTATATTTTTTTCATTTAATTTATTTTTTATTTGTCCATGTGTATCGTTTGCAGGTTAATATAATATATTGTTAGTTTCTTAGCACCATCTAACTTATCATTCTTCAAAAATGATGAAGATGATCGCTAGTCATTTGTGTTCCTCAGTTTCCAGAAGTTATGTAAGTTTCCTTGTTCTCTATCTCATTCTCCATTTCATTTGAATCAATTTATGTTTTTCTTAATCTAAGTGCATCGATTGCACACATTTCAAAATTTAGTAATGAATTGTTTATACCTTCCAACATAATATATCAGATATAGTAGTAATGGATAAATGTTGAATCTCTAATATTTTTAAAGGTTTGATAATTTCTGCAATCATCTAATAACAATCCTCAAATTTTTAGTAATCTCTCTTGGATTAGTATTTTTCCCTTTATTACTAATGTTTTGCTCAATATTACTTTTTAAAGTTCATTGATTACTACCTAAAGGATATTCGGAGATCCTCAAGCGCATCATGGAAGCGTGATGATCGCATTGTATGCGATTGGGAGCGACTAGTCGCACTAGTGGCTCGATGCAGCTGAATTTAAAAATTTTTAATATGATGAAACCACATGATCTAAGAACCTTTCTCGGATCGTTTCATGTAAACCACAATAGGTAGTAAGATTACCTATTGAAGCGTAGTTGTGATCGAGTCTCTAAACGAAGAGACCTCCTATCTCAAGTCCGACCCAACGGAGGAGACGCTGGTGAGCGCGTTAATGAGACGCGTGCTCCTCGCAATCCATGTTGATGATCCAAGCAGTGAATATCCTGATCTCGTCACACGAGATTCGACTTCTTCTTCACAAGCAAGGAGCACCGAAGGAGACGGAGATCTACAAGAAAATACTTTGGCAGCATAACGACGACGCTGCGACGATGGAAACTCTCTTAAGGGCTCCATGGTGGACGACCACAAGAGAGAGGGAGAGAGCATTTGGCGTGTAGAGAGAGAGGGAGAGAGCATATGTCGTTATCGTAAACTTGTAACTCGAAGAGAAAGGGGTTCCTCTTCTTATATAGGGTTTTGGGAGTTCATGGATCTTAATTCATCGACAACACACAATCAATGGTTGAGATTGATTTGTGATTCTTTCAATGGCCATGATGTTGTAAAAAACACAACAACAATTAATTTAATTTAAATAATATATATATTGATAAATCAATATAAATCAATTCAAAATTAAATCACTTTGACATTGGAGATAAAGAGGAGATAGACCTCATCCCCTAAAAAAGGGGGAGGGGACGACCACAATGTGGACTTAGTATTTCTCGTCAACATCTCATGAGATCTCATTATCTCATGATATCTCCAAGATCTACAACAATATTTGTTGTAAATTATTTCACAAAAATAATTCATAATTATCTTGTGAACGTTGCAATCATGCCATTGAAAAATGTGAATCACATTCACATCCCAAATCAAAATGTAAATTATGTTTTCAATTAATCATCCAATGTGAATCCAATTCACATCAATAATTAATTAACAAATATAAATCACAATATGTTCTCTTAATATATTATAAATCACATTTATAATATACCTGAATAATATGGATAGTGATATCCACATTATTCATATCCATGATAATTAAATCACATTTAATCATCTTGGATCTCTATTCTCACGTGCCCGAATAATATGAATAATATTTACATTATTCACATCTTTGATAATTAAATCACATTTAATTATCTCAAACAATTCTCCTTATAATATGAATCAAATTCATATTATTCTTGATCATTAAATCACAGTTAATTATCAATATCTTAATGCTCGGATAAATATATCAACAATGAAATTATCCATAAACTCTTTCAAGGATAATGAGCTTTCTCTGCTGATACTTGGAGATAAGGACATGGCGAATGCATTGTTCCACATATAGTGACTTGGATATTGAGATCACATCTCAAATCCAGATCTTGCGGACCTCCCATAGATGCTTGATTAAATCAAGACCGCAAATCTAATCTTCTCATTACATCTGAATCACACTCAGATCAATGTCCATCAGTTGGACTAAGATGAGATTACTTCTCTATGAAAGGAGTCACTAAAATCCAGACATGTTTCATCACTCCCTCGGAATGGAAGCGTCATGGTTATACAATCGTTTATGATCACATCACCCTCAGGTATTCCTAATACCTATACATCATGTATACTGGAAGACCCAGAACAAATCCGAAGTTTTAGATCTCTTTTAGACTGTCTCCTTCAGGATTTTATCATTAAGGTTCTCATTCGATCATTGGGATTCGGTATCGATCATATACTTTCCAAAAGCATATATCAAACCTTACAATTTCAGTCAAGCTTCCAAAGCGAGATGAACACACGTGGAATTTGATTCTTTCCAATATCTCATAAGTGAGCTCATGTCTTCCGGTTCAGTAGTAAACATGTATGATCCCTTCGAGAGATTGTATTACTCATATGCCCTTGCATACACACCAACGCACGCGGTGTATAGACCTTGGTTAGGTCATCAACCTATTGGTCTGCCAAATGTACATACTCAAACATATAGTAACACATCTGTCTCTGGTCAGAGGATGTGTGCCTATATCATGACAGCATACGACATAGGTCTTTGGTTATCTTGATCTCGTTAAGTCAACTCTTTGACCTAACTAATCTGACACCTCCAAATCTCTATTCCCATGCAGAGGAATTGCATCAAGAGGTCGGTCAGATTGCCATCTCCTACTCAGGCTGGAGATCATCTCTTAATAATCATTTGACAGTGCTTGATGAGTGCTCAATCCAACTATTTAGATATTCATCCAAGCACCAACCTCTATGATTTAATAATTGAATCAATAGTTGTATGATGGTTAAGATGGCCATGGTACACAACCCTAATTGTACTAAGGGACCTATTATGCAAATTAGTTATTCTTTATTTCAGATCAGGGAATGATATTTGCAATAACATTTATTTCTTAATGGCTCGCCGTGGGCTCGCGTGTCCAACAATCTGCTACTAGCCCAAAGAGCCATTAACATGCTAATCATTTAAACCCGCACTCATGTGATAATCATAGGCTATTTAGAAAAATAGCTAGGTAAGATGATCAGTCACTCTATTCCCGAGAGACTATGCCAAGTCCTTTTGAGGCACTTGCGTATCTCCTAGTAACAGTGCTCGCATCCAATGAGAGTGTTGCATCTTATGCAACCAATATTGAAATTTGTCAGTTATAGTGCCCTTGACACAACAACTTAATAATTATTATAACCAATATGTAATTTCCATCATCCTTATCATAATACCCTTATTCCTAGAGATCTCTATCTCCTAAGGTATCCACAATTAAGACCTTTTATATCTCCATCTATAAAGCCTTAATCTCTTGAAGACAAGACTTTGAGATCACTATCTCTAAGTCTTGTCATCTTTGAAGATTTAGTTATTATTATTGTAATCAAGTGTTTTGTCACCATTGTAGGATTAGTAACAATTTAGTACTCTCACTGCATGGCAAACATCTGGCTTTTGTACACATCTAGCACACACCTGGCTGCTCATAACTGATGCACAAGAGCAAGCAGTTTTAGCAATTACTTCCTCAACTCTTTGAGGTGCTATCCCTTCAGATAGGTCAGTACCACATCTTAAGGAAAAGAAGCCTTTCTTGGAATTTTCCAGAAAATGGAATATGTCAAAGGTGTACTACTAATGTGATGGTTCTAATACCCTCTTATCTTTGCTTCTGAACACTTTCAGAACTAAGATCTTAAGAGGTTTCCTTGAGATTATATCTCAAGGTATCGAATTGCCCGTCTATAAAACATTTATTATTATCCTTATATCATTCCAAATGATTAGGATATCATCTACATTTAGCACGATGAACACAATGACACTCCCACTAAGCTTCACATGTTAATCAAGATTCTATCTGAAATTATACCATTTATAATTTCATCAAATTTGATGTTCCAACTACAAGAAGCTTATTTGAGTCCATAGATGGAGCTTCTTAAGCGTGCATACCTTGCTTTCCTCAACCATGAAGCCCTGGGGCTACTTCATGTGAATATCCTCATAGAATTATTTATAGAGGAATGCAATATTGACTTCCATCTTGAAGATGTCATAGTCAAATTGTGTAGCTATAGTTAACAATATTATGATGGGTTTAAACAAGGTCACTGGAGAGCAAGTCTCATTGCAAGCAATGTCTTCTCTTCGGTGTGTAGCTCATAGCTACGAGCCGTGCATTGAAGGTCCCTACCTTCTCATCAGATTCCCTCTTTCTCTTGAAGATCCATTTAACGGGTCTTACCCATATAGGTGGATCCTCGAGGGTCCATATACAACACTTGTATACGAAGTCTACTTTAGACTTAATTGCTAACATCCATTTTTCCATGACATGATCTTCAAAAGCTTCATCACATGAAGTTCGATCATTGTCATATTTCTCTGACACATGGAATCCATCCTCAAACTCATTTGAAGAGATATGAGTGTTTCATCTTTAATTATCCTTTTAGTTTCTGATTTTAGGAGCCTCATTATCTTCTCAATATTTAATGAGTTCCTTTACTTCATTTTCATCTTGATTCTCAAGAGAGTCATCCTCTAAGAATCACATCCTTAGAGATGAGATCTTTTAAGAATCTCAAGGTCATAAAGTAGGTATCCAATACCATCCTTTATTTTCCTAATGAAGTGGCATTCTCTTGTGCTAGATTCCAGCTTACTTGCATCCATGACAAAGTTATGGACCAAGCAACCTTTAGTCCTCAAGTGTCCAACACTAGGCTAAGTTCCAAACCATAGCTTATGAGGGTGCGTATTTAGATATGCATGGAATCTTACTAAGAATATATATTGTAGTCATATATGCCTTGGAAACTAGAGGTAATTATGCTAAGATTCATCATTGATCAATCATGTCACACATGATCCAAATGTATCTCCCAACAACTCTATTGAGTTTAGGTGTTTTAGGAGGAGTGAGATAGGAATGATATTCATATCTCTATAAGGTATTCTTTGAATTCATCTAATAGGTACTTGCTATCAAGGTTAGATCAAATCCATTTCATCTTCCTTCAAACATTGGTTCCAAATCGAACCTGTGAAATCTTTGCACATTTCAAAGATTTCTAAGGTGAAGAGAAGAAATTTTATATCACAAATAATCATTGAATGATATCGCATATCATCAATGTTTATTATGATACATATGATCCACATACATCAATATGTATGAGATCTTAAATACCTTGACATCTTACACCATTCCTAAAGAAGGGTGTATTGGACAATTTTACTTTGAATACAATATTCATGAGTATGTAAGTTTTGAACCTTTAGACAATTTAAAGTTCAATATCTTACTAGTATATTTATTTCATCAATAGACATATGCCCAAGATTTGATGCCAGATCATTGTCAAATGATCTCCATCCTCCTATTGATCTTGTTAAGGTTTAATTTCATTATTAAAAATGTTAATGAACCATTCATTAATTTTCTAATTTAGAAGAGTCCTCCATATGTCAGATTAATATCTGAAATATATCCATCATTGAAGGATATGGTTAGATCCTCAAGCGCATCACGGAAGCGTGAGCGTCGTATCGAATACGACGAGGAGCGACTAGTCGCACTAGTTGCTCGATGCAGCGGAATTTAAAATTTTTATACGACGAAACCACATGATCCAAGAACACTTCTCGAATCGTTTCGTCTAAACCACAAACAAGTAATAGGATTACCTCTTGAAGCGTGGTTGCGATCGAGTCTCTAAACGAAGAGACCTCCTGTCTCAAGTCCGATCCGACGGAGGAGACGCTTGCGAGCGCGGGGATGAACCGCGTGCTTCTCGCAATCCATGTTGATGATCCAAGCGGCGGATCTCCTGATCTCGACACACGAGATCCATCGTCTTCTTCACGAGCGAGGCGCACTGAAGGAGACGGAGATCCACGGGCAGCATAGCGACGATGCCGCGGCGATGGAGAACCTCTCCATGGCATCCATGGTGGACGACCATGAGAGGGAGAGAGAGGGCTGACCTCTAGAGAGAAAGAGAGAGGGAGAGAGAGATGCTTCTCAAGCATTATGTGTGTCAAGAGAGAGCATGGGTATGCCTCTCTATTTATAGGGTTTTGGGATCCATGGATCTCAACCCATGTGTCATATAAAATCAATGGTTGAGATTGATTTATGACAATCCAATGGTCAAGATTGTTGTTGGTAAAAGCCAACAACTTGTGATTTAATTTTGATTAAATATATTTGATAAATCAAATATATATTAATACCAAATTAAACCAACTAAATAAGGAGTGAAAAAACAAATGAGAGCCTCCTTCCCTATTGGGAGGAGTGGACGGCCACCAATTCCATAAAGAAATTGGTGCCGCCCCCCTCTTCCCATATGGGGAGGGCAATCCCATGGATTCCCATGGGATTGCATATCTCCTTGTTTTTCTCTCAACTTATTTTCCAACAATTATTCACCAAAAATTAATTCTCAATTAATTTTGGGAATATTGCAATCTTGACATTGGAATATTTTGAATCACATTCACAACCCAAAACAAAATGTAATTTACATTTTCAATTAATTAAACAATGTGTATCCAATACACATTAATAATTAATCTACTAATATAAATTATATTTAACTCTCTCTAATACATTATAAATCACATTTATAATATATTATGAATAATTGGATATTACTATCCACATTATTCTTATCCTTGATAATTAAATCATATTTAATCATCTTGGATCTCTTTATCTCATGTGTTCAAATAATATGAATCACATTCACATTATTCACATCTTTGATAATCAAATCACATTTAATTATCTAAGATAACTCTCCTTATAATATGAATCAAATTCATATTATTCATGATAATTAAATCACATTTAATTATCCATTTTCTCAATGCTCGGATACATATATCAACAATAGAATTATCCATGAACTCTTTCAAGGACAATGCGCTTTCTCCGCGAATACTTGGAGATAAGGACAGGGCGATTGTATTGTTCCACGTATAGTGACATGGATATTGAGATCACATCTCAAATCCAGATCTCGGGCCTCCCATAGATGCTTGATTAAATCAAGACCGCAAATCTAATCTTCTCATTGAATCTGAATCACATTCAGATCAATGTCCAACATTTGGACTAAGATCAGATTACTTCTCTACTGAGAGGAGTCACTAAAATCCAGACCCGTTTCATCACTCCCTAGGAATGGAAGCGTCATGGTTATACAACCTTTTATGATCACATCACCCTCAGGCATTCCCAATACATGTACATCCTGCATACTGGAAGACTCAGATTAAACCTGACGTATTGGATCAACTTTATACTGTCTACTTCATGGTTTTATCAGTAAGTTTCTCATTCGATCATTTGGGAGTTGGTATCGATCATATACTTTCCAAAAGCATATATCATATCTAGGTCTTGATCATATACTTTCCAAAAGTATATATATCAAACCTACAAATTCAGTCAAGCTTCCAAAGCGAGACGACCGTGCGCACGGAATTTGATTCTTCCCAATATCTCATGAGTGAGCTCATGTCTTCCGGTTCAGTAGTGAACCTGTATGATCCCTTTGAGAGATCGTATTACTCATATGCCCTTATATGCACACCAGCGCGCCGGTGTATAGACCTTGATTAGGTCATCAACCTATTGGTCTGCCAAATGTACATACTCAGACATATAGTAACACATCTGTCTCCGGTCAGAGGATGTGTGCCTATATCATGACATCATATGATATAGGACTTTGGTTATCTCGATCTCGTTAAGTCAACTCTTTGACCTAACTAATCTGACACCTCCGAATCTCTATTCCTATGCAGAGGACCTGCATCAAGAAGTCGGTCAGATATCAGCCTAACTGAGAAAGGATTGCCATCTCCTACTCAGGCTGGAGATCATCTCTTAATAATCATTTGACGGTGCTTGATGAGACCTCAATCTAACTCATTAGATATTCATCTAAGCACCAGCCTCTATGATTCAATAATTGAATCAACAGCTATATGATCATTAAGATGGCCATGGTACATAACCCTAATTGTACTAAGGGACCTATTATGCAAATTATGTATTCTTCGTTTCAGATCAAGGAGTGAATTGCAACAACATTTATTGCATAATGGCTCGCCGTGGGCTCGCATTTCCAACAATCTCCCACTAGCCCAAAGAGCCATTAATGGGCTAATCATTTAAATCCACACGCATGTGACAATCATAGGCTATTTAGAAAATAGCTAGGTAAGCTGATCAGTCACTCCGTTCCCAAGAGACTACGCCAAGTCCTTTTACGGCAATTGCATATCTCCTAGTAACAGTGCTCGCATCCAATGCGAATGTTGCATCTCATGCAACCGATACTCAATTTTGTTGGTTATAGTGTCCTTGACACTACATCTTATTAATTATCATAACCAGTATTCCCATAATCCTTATTAGAATACCTTCATTCCTGGAGATCTCTATCTCCTAAGGTATCTACAGTTAAGACCATCATAGATCACTATCTACAAGATCTTAAACTTTTGAAGATAAGACTTTGAGATCACTATCTCCAAGTTTTATCATCTTTGAAGATATTATTATTATTACTGCAATCAAGTGTTTTATCTCCATAGCAGGATTAGTAACAGTTTACTACTCCCACTGCATGGTAGACATCCGGTTCTTGTACACATCTAGAATACATTCAGCTTCTTATAACTAATGCACAAGTGCAAGCAGTTCTAGCATTCACTTCCTCAACTCTTTGAGGTGCTATCCCTCTAGACAGGTCACTACCACATCTTAAGGGAAGGAAGCCTTTCTTGGAATTTTCCAGAAAATGGAATAAGTCCAAGGTGTACTACTAATGCGACAATCCCAATACCCTCTTCTCTTTGCTTCTGAACGACTTCAGAATTAAGATCTAAGAGGTATCCTTGAAATCGTATCTCAAGGTATGGAACAACCAAATTATAAAACACTTATCATTTATTCTTATATGATTAGAATAATATCTACATTAAGCACGATGAACACAATGGCACTCCCACTAAGATTCATATGGTTCATCAAGATTTTATCTGAAATCATAACATTTATAATTTCATTAAATCTTATGTTCCAACTACAAGAAACTTATTTGAGTCCAAAGATGGAGTTCTTCAGCTAGCACACCTTGCTTTCCTCAACCATGAAGCCCTGGGGCTACTTCATATGAATATCCTCAGAGAGGCATTCATAGAGGAATGCAATCTTGAATCACACCATGAAGATGTCATAGAAAAGTTGTGTAGCTATAGTTAGCAATATTCTGATGGGTTAAAGCAAGGTCACTGGAGAGCAAGTCTTATCGCAAGCGATGCCTTCTCTTCGGTGTGTAGCTCATGGTTACGAACCGTGCTTTGAAGGTCTATACCTTCTCATCAGGTTCCCTCTTTCTCTTGAAGATCTATTTACACCTTAATAGGTTTGACCCATATAGGTGGATCCTCGAGGGTCCATATACAACACTTGTATATGAAGTCTACATTAGACTTTTATTGCTAACATCCATCTTTCCATGTCATGATCCTCAGGAGCTTCATCACATAAAGTCCAATCATTTTCACATGGAATACATCCTCAAACTTATTTGAAGAAGTATTAGTGTTTCATCTTCAATTATTCTTTTGTTTCCAATTTCAGGAGTCTCATTATCTTTTCAAGATTAAATGAGTTCCTTTACTTCATTTTCATCTTGATTCTCAAGAGAGTCATCCTATAAGAATCATATTCTCAAAGATGAGATTTTTTAAGAATCTCAAGGTCATAAAGTAGGTATCCAATACCATCCTTTATTTTCCTAATGAAGTAGCACTCTCTAGTGCCAGATTCCAGCTTAATCACATGGAACCTTATTAAGGATATATAATGTAGTCTCTACCACATATACATATACCTGGAAACTAATAGATAATTATGCTAGGATTAATCGTTGATTAAATCATGTCACACATGATCAATTGTATCCTCCTACAACTCCATTGAGTTAAGGTTTATTAGGAGGATTGAGATAGAAATGATATTCATATCTCCATAAGGTATTTCTTGAATTCATCTAATAGGTACATGCTACCTTGGTTAGATCAAATTCATTTTATCTTCCTTCAAACTTTGGTTCTAAACCAAAATTGTGAAATCTTTGAACATTTCAAAGTTTTCTAAGTGAAGAAAAGAAATCTCATATCAAATAATCACTAATAGATATCACATATCCATAATGTTTATTCTGATATAGATGATTCACATATGTATGAGATCTTGAATACCTTAATCTTACACCTTTCCCAAGGAAGGGTGTATTGGACATTTTACTTTGAATACAATATTTACAAGTATGTGAGATTTGAATCTTTAGACAATCTAAAGTTTCATGTCTTACCAGTCCATTGATTTCATCAACAGACATATGTCCAAAATTTGATGCCAGATCATTGTCAAATGATCTTTATCCTCCTATTGATCTTTTAAAGGTTTAATTTTCAGTATTAGAAATCTTAATGAACCATTCAATAATTTTCTAATTTAATAGAGTCCACTAGATTTTAGATTACTATCTGAAATATTTCCATCATAACTCTTTATGATAGATTTATTACAGAATTCATGTTTATATCCAACAATTAGAAATAAACAATGAGTGTATTCTAATATCTAGGTCATAGAGACATTCTCTAAGACTAAGGGCTCCCACTGAAAATATGAAGTCTATTGATCTCATGGAAATTGTTGCAACACTTGCATCACTTTCAACATGGATGACCAATAAACCTTGAGATCAAATTTCTAATACATATGCAACCAATTGCAAGTGTCATTAGAAAATTTGAGATACAATTATTAGACTTTATCTTATCAAATAAGTAAGTCAATATCAATGATTATATGTAGATTATACTGATGCTCCATCCGAGTCCTTTTCTGAGGATTCTAGACAGAATTGATAGTCATACTATCAACACATCAACTTATTGCAGTATTGACATTCATCCAACTCTTTGGATGTCATATGGAAGTCACAGAAGTACAGTCAACTCTTTGACTATACCTCTTACTTGGGTCCAACCCATGCTTCCACTGCGCTCCCTTTGTCTAAAAGCAACCATTACTCAAGACTAAGGATCTCTTATGTTAAATTCAAAAGATTTTAATGTAAGAGTATTTCAACATTTATACATGCTTCATCCAATTCATATAATATGAATATTATGAAGCTTCATGAATGACTAGAGTATAGACAGTAGAATGATGACACTCAACATCTACATCCATCTAAACTCTTAAAATATAGGTTCAGGTAGGTACTCAAACAATTTGAATACATCATCTCTTATAGAGCTACCATTTTACATGATGTAGAGAACCACATCATTCATGATTAAATGTCGAGAGCACATATGTATGCCAGAATATCTTTATTGATTTTATAAGGATTAATTTTGATAATTACGATCATCATCGACATGTCACTTCAAAAGTACATTCGATAAGATCAAGACTTATAGAGACATACAAACCCTAGGGTTTTAGTCCTATTGTCTATTTAATTATCACTTCTCATTATTATGAGGAAACTTGCATATTGCAACCACATACATTATGTGTCCAACTGCAATTACAATATCTGGATCAAGGGTCCAATCCACGATATTTTACTGGTTATTATTGAGTATAACATTGAGTGGGATTAATGAAGGATTATCTGAAATAAGAAATTTGCATAAATATATATAAATATTTAATTTACTTTGATTTAGGAATTTTTTTTATATCAAAGTTGTCTTGCCATGTCAACAATGAAAGTTCATTCCCTTAATCACTTTCAATGTAAGAGATATACTTACCACTATATCTCAGCAAGATCTGGGATCTTCTCTTTATCTTTGTTACATCCCAATAATATGAGAAACTGCAACTCCAATAAAGAGAAGCGGGAACACATTCCGCCTTGCAAGTCCAACTTGCATTTCCCAATTCGGTCTTTAACACCCGGGCCCACCACCCCTAAGGTGATGTTGACCCGTCGTTAATTGAACCAACCGTCAACAGGAATAGAACTCGCTATGCGCAATCCAATATCGCCCCAATAATATAAGGATCCGATATTGGGGTCACTACGCATACGGCCTTACTCTTTCGAGAAGCAAAGAGCCCGATCCAGATGCGCTTGTATATAGGAGCTGTCACTACGTACATGCGTCTCCTATATACAATCCCTGGCGACGGAAACCCTTCGCCTTGACGGGAGACCATGGATGTCACTTATGTGATCCTCCACCTCTTATTCAAATTTAATTAATTACTATGAATCACATTCATATAATTAATTCTTCCAAGGGAATTATTAACTCTAATCATATTAGAGTATTCTCAATTGGATATAATTAACTTAATCATATTAAATTAATTATCAATCCAATTTAATCAATCAAACTTAATTTTATGCTTGAATATACATATATGATATTATTCTCAAAGTACGTATTAATTCGAATTTTAATAATTAGAAAAATACATCATAATCCCTCGGACATTATCCCGACCCTACCCGCTGTCATGGCCAGTACTGACGGGAGTGGGGCGGACCACATACGTTGCAACCCGCTGACCAGCGATCCCCGACTAGACACCATATCCACCTCGGGAAAGGATAATGCCAAATTGATTATTTTGTACTTGAGATGATCATCGGTTCTTCAACCGAAATTATACCATATAGTAATCAAAACAATTTTGATTTTAAGGAAATTTGCTAGGCAAATTCCCAAGTCCTATTCAAGCAAGAAGTTTGATGATTGTAAATCCAATTAAGGTTTAGATCAAATCTAATCAACTAATTGGTTGGGGCCAAGTCAATTAGGTAAATAATCATGTTTCAATATTTCATAAATATTTTTCAAGATTATTTCACGAAATTAACAATTAATTTCACTAATTGACAATCACTTGGTTCTAGATTAGGAAAGCAATTTCAGCAGTGACCCCTACTTACTAAAATTGGCATATCTTAATCATATTAAATCCAAATTAAGCAAAGTCAATTTCTAAAGTTTGCTAATTTGATTTAGGACAGAACTTAAGTGATGTTTCACGCATTTCGAGGCAAGTCTAAACAGTAATTAACATTTTAATTACGTTCAGATTCACAGTTCCCGCAACAGTGCATACATGTCCATTAAAACGACCATATCTCGAGCATACGAAATCCGATTTAGGCAAACTCAGATCCTATAGTTTCCTTATTTAATGGGGAACATAATCCAAGTATAAAATTCGTGTTTAAATAATTTAAACAGTGCCGAATTTATTTACTAAACAGATCTGCGAAATCAAATGCGATGAAAACTTTCGCGACCTTAGCGAACCCAAGTCGTCCTTGGTTAACGAATCACTATTCGAAACCATCGACCTAAGGCTATGATACCACTTGAAGGATATGGTTAGATCCTCAAGCGCATCACGGAAGCGTGAGCGTCGTATCGAATATGACGAGGAGCGACTAGTCGCACTAGTTGCTCGATGCAGCGGAATTTAAAATTTTTATACGACGAAACCACATGATCCAAGAACACTTCTCGAATCGTTTCGTCTAAACCACAAACAAGTAATAGGATTACCTCTTGAAGCGTGGTTGCGATCGAGTCTCTAAACGAAGAGACCTCCTGTCTCAAGTCCGATCCGACGGAGGAGACGCTTGCGAGCGAGGGGATGAACCGCGTGCTTCTCGCAATCCATGTTGATGATCCAAGCGGCGGATCTCCTGATCTCGACACACGAGATCCATCGTCTTCTTCACGAGCGAGGCGCACCGAAGGAGGCGGAGATCCACGGGCAGCATAGCGACGATGCCGCGGCGATGGAGAACCTCTCCATGGCATCCATGGTGGACGGCCATGAGAGGGAGAGAGAGGGCTGACCTCTAGAGAGAAAGAGAGAGGGAGAGAGAGATGCTTCTCAAGCATTATGCGTGTCAAGAGAGAGCATGGGTATGCCTCTCTATTTATAGGGTTTTGGGATCCATGGATCTCAATCCATGTGTCATATAAAATCAATGGTTGAGATTGATTTATGACAATCCAATGGTCAAGATTGTTGTTGGTAAAAGCCAATAACATGTGATTTAATTTTGATTAAATATATTTGATAAATCAAATATATATTAATACCAAATTAAACCAACTAAATAAGGAGTGAAAAAACAAATGAGAGCCTCCTTCCCTATTGGGAGGAGTGGACGGCCACCAATTCCATAAAGGAATTGGTGCCGCCCCCCTCTTCCCATATGGGGAGGGCAATCCCATGGATTCCCATGGGATTGCATATCTCCTTGTTTTTCTCTCAACTTATTTTCCAACAATTATTCACCAAAAATTAATTCTCAATTAATTTTGGGAATATTGCAATCTTGACATTGGAATATTTTGAATCACATTCACAACCCAAAACAAAATGTAATTTACATTTTCAATTAATTAAACAATGTGTATCCAATACACATTAATAATTAATCTACTAATATAAATTATATTTAACTCTCTCTAATACATTATAAATCACATTTATAATATATTATGAATAATTGGATATTACTATCCACATTATTCTTATCCTTGATAATTAAATCATATTTAATCATCTTGGATCTCTTTATCTCATGTGTTCAAATAATATGAATCACATTCACATTATTCACATCTTTGATAATCAAATCACATTTAATTATCTAAGATAACTCTCCTTATAATATGAATCAAATTCATATTATTCATGATAATTAAATCACATTTAATTATCCATTTTCTCAATGCTCGGATACATATATCAACAATAGAATTATCCATGAACTCTTTCAAGGACAATGCGCTTTCTCCGCGAATACTTGGAGATAAGGACAGGGCGATTGTATTGTTCCACGTATAGTGACATGGATATTGAGATCACATCTCAAATCCAGATCTCGGGCCTCCCATAGATGCTTGATTAAATCAAGACCGCAAATCTAATCTTCTCATTGAATCTGAATCACATTCAGATCAATGTCCAACATTTGGACTAAGATCAGATTACTTCTCTACTGAGAGGAGTCACTAAAATCCAGACCCGTTTCATCACTCCCTAGGAATGGAAGCGTCATGGTTATACAAACTTTTATGATCACATCACCCTCAGGCATTCCCAATACATGTACATCCTGCATACTGGAAGACTCAGATTAAACCTGACGTATTGGATCAACTTTATACTGTCTACTTCATGGTTTTATCAGTAAGTTTCTCATTCGATCATTTGGGAGTTGGTATCGATCATATACTTTCCAAAAGCATATATCATATCTAAGTCTTGATCATATACTTTCCAAAAGTATATATCAAACCTACAAATTCAGTCAAGCTTCCAAAGCGAGACGACCGTGCGCACGGAATTTGATTCTTCCCAATATCTCATGAGTGAGCTCATGTCTTCCGGTTCAGTAGTGAACCTGTATGATCCCTTTGAGAGATCGTATTACTCATATGCCCTTATATGCACACCAGCGCGCCGGTGTATAGACCTTGATTAGGTCATCAACCTATTGGTCTGCCAAATGTACATACTCAGACATATAGTAACACATCTGTCTCCGGTCAGAGGATGTGTGCCTATATCATGACAGCATATGATATAGGACTTTGGTTATCTCGATCTCGTTAAGTCAACTCTTTGACCTAACTAATCTGACACCTCCGAATCTCTATTCCTATGCAGAGGACCTGCATTAAGAAGTCGGTCAGATATCAGCCTAACTGAGAAAGGATTGCCATCTCCTACTCAGGCTGGAGATCATCTCTTAATAATCATTTGACGGTGCTTGATGAGACCTCAATCTAACTCATTAGATATTCATCTAAGCACCAGCCTCTATGATTCAATAATTGAATCAACAGCTATATGATCATTAAGATGGCCATGGTACATAACCCTAATTGTACTAAGGGACCTATTATGCAAATTATGTATTCTTCGTTTCAGATCAAGGAGTGAATTGCAACAACATTTATTGCATAATGGCTCGCCGTGGGCTCGCATTTCCAACAATCATAACTCTTTATGATAGGTCTATTCCAGAATTCATGTTTATTTCCAACATTAAGAAAAAAACAATGAGTGTATTCTAATATACAGGTCATAGAGACATTCTCTAAGACTAAGGGTTGTCCCACTGAAAGTATGAAGTCTATCTATCCAATAGAGATTGTTGCAACCATTACACCAATATCCATATGGATGACTATTAAACCTTAAGATCAAAATTCTAGTCTTCTAAAACATTTGCAACCAATTGCAAGAGTTATTAGAAGAATGAGATACAATGATTAGACTTTAATTTTATCTAATAAGAAAGTAAATTTCAATGATTAAATGTAGATTAGTACGATGCACTATCCGAGTCCTTCTCTAAGGATTCTAGATAGTTTTGATAGTCATACTATCAACACATCAACTTGTTGCAGTATCAACATTCATCCAAGTCTTTGGATGTCATATGTGTGGAAACCATAGAAGTACAATCAACTATTTGACTTTACTTCTAACTTGGGTCCAACCCATGCTTCCATTGTGCTCCTTTCATCTATAAACCACCATTGCTTAAGACAAACGATCTCTTATGTTGAATTCAAAAGATTTTAATATAAGAGTATTTCAACATTTATACACATGCTTCATTTAATTCATACAATATGAATATTATGAAGTTTCATGAATGACTAAAGTATAGATAGTAGAATGATGACACTCATCATATCTACATACATCTTAACTCTTAAAGACTTAGGTTCAGGTAGGTACTCAAACATTTTGAATACAACATCTCTTATAGAGCTACCATTCTGCATTATGCAGTGAACCATGTCATTCATGATTAAATGTCAAGAGCACATATGTATGCCAGAACATCTTCTTAGAATTTTATAAGGATTATTTTACAATTACGATCATCATCGACATGTCACTTTCAAAGTACATTTCGATGAGAGATCAAGACTATAGAGACATACAAACTCTAGGTTGTTCTCTTATTATCTATTTAATTGTCATTCCTCATTATTATGAGGAAACTTGCACATTGCAATCACATACAATATGTGTCCTACTGCGAGCACAATATCTTGATCATGGATCCAATCCATGATATTTACTGGTTATTATTGAGTATAGTACTGAGTGGGTTTAATGAAGGATTATCTGAAATAAGAAATTTGCATAAATATATATAAATATAGGATATCTTTCAAATGAGACATGGTCCTTCCATCCATAAGGGAGGCCATCAATCTCAACCATTCATATTTAATCGTATGGTAGGTATTAATGGCATGTTAATATTTTTTATAAATTAAGCAAAAACTCATTTTGGTCTTTATACATTATCTAAATAGAGTATGTAATTAACGTCACATTAATGAGGGGTAGGATTGATCCCTCCAAAATTGGTATTATTCGTTGAAATTAAAGGGGGGCTCCGCCCCTTCCTCTCCAAGCCAAATAGGAGGAGTCGACGACGACGTGCGGATGGGTGAGCAGCAGACATGCGGGCGGCCGGTGGTCATCGAGCGGGTGAAGGTGCTCCTTCGCGAAGGGATCAACGATCATAGAGGTTGGCGGAGGGGAAGATATGATGACCCATGCAGGAAGATCAGGAGCGCGACTGGCTTCTATTGCAGAAAAACGGTGGTCGATGGTGAAGCTTCTTTAACGACACAACTCGCGCAAGGGCTGGATGTCTTGCACGTGGTGCAATGGTGAGGAGGCGAAGGCGCCACCGGTGCTTCACGTGGGGGCACGTGCAACAGGGGGTCAGTTGCTCGCGGTCAGTCGAGGAGGGGCAGTCAGTGGATCTGGAGGAGCTCAAGCGGGCGTCAGACATGGGCAGTGGTGGCGAGTTTTCCTTGCGTGTTGATGCGATGGGGCAATGACGACACCCGCGTTTGATACAAGATTGATATGTATTATATAATATTAGTCTGTATTATACAATTTTGATATGTATTATACACTGTGTTATGTATTTTTACGAATCAGATGGTTGCGAATGAAAATTATATTTTTTTATAGATCTTGTATATATTGATGTGAATTACACATTTTTGATGTGCATTATACATTTTGGATGTGTTTTATACAAATTTGGTTTGTATATTCGCATCAATTAAGCATGAATGACTACCATAATTTTTACAAAAAACTATATGAATTATATTATACAAAGAACTATACAATCGTTACAAAGAACCACACATTAATTACTAATATGAATTGTATTTTATTAAGAACCATGCAAAATTTACAAATAACGGATGACTTTTTGAATAAACAACGGATTCTACAAAAAACATGCAGTCATTACAAAAAGGAATCTTAAATTCTACAAAAAAATGCGCGAGGATACAAAAATATGCCCCAGATAATATCGTCCAGCAAAAAATTGGATATTTTCTATATATGATATTGCGAAAATGCCAAAAATAAAAGTAGCTAAATTTAGTATTTCGGAATATTAACTAACGTGCATAATTAATGCAAATATTGATGACCAAAATGCCCTTTTCGGCATTAAAATTAAAGATGCCATTAGATTTGAATCCGATGGCCCAGATCGTTGGCCTTCCTTAGGAATGGAAGGACCGCATCTCATTTGAAAAGTCCCCTATATATACATATTTTACTTTGATTTATGAATTTTTATATTAAAGTTGTCTTGCCTTGCCAACACTGAAAGTTCATTCCCTTGATCACTTTCAGTGTAAGAGATATACTTACCATTATATCTCAAGCAAGATCTGGGATCTCCTTTCTTATCTTTGTCACATCCCAATAATATGAGAACTTGTAAATTGGATAAAAAGAAGCGGGAACACATTCTGCCTTGCAAGTCCAACTTGCATCTCCCAATTCGATCTTTAACACCTGATCCCACCACCCCTAAGGTGATGTTGACTCGTCATTAATTGAACCAACCGTTAACATGAATACAGCTCGCTATGCGCAATCCAATATCACCCCAATAATATGAGGACATGATATTGGGATCACCACACATATGTCCTCACTCTTTCGATAAGCAAAGAGCCCGATCCAAATGGCTTGTATGCATGAGCTGTCACTTCGGACAGGCATCTCCGACATACAATCTCTGGCGACGGAACCCATTGCCTTGATGGGAGACCATGGATGTCACTTATGTGATCCTCCATATCATGTTCAAATTTTAATTAAATATTGTGAATCATATTCACATAATTAATTCTTCTAAGGGAAATAACATTTATTCATAATAGAGTATTTATAATTGGATATAATTAATTTAATCACATTAAATCAATTATCAGTCCAATTCAATCAACAAATTTGATTGTTAGTTGAATATATGATATTATCTTAAAGTACGTATTAATTCGAATTTTAATAATTAGAAAATACACCATAATTTCTCCAGAACTATCGAGTCCCTACCCGGTGTCATGGCCAGTACCAACGGGAGTGGGACAAACCGCACACGGTGCAACCTGCTATCCTAACGCTCCCCGACTAGACACCAGATCCACCTCAGGAAAGGATAATGCCAAATCGATCATTGTGTATTTGAGATGTTCACCGGTTCTTCACCCGAAATTATAACATATGGTAATAATCAAAACCATTTTTATTATAAGAAAATTTGCGAGACAAATTCCCAAACCTATTCAAGTAACATGTTTGTTGAAAGTGTATCAAGTAAGCAATTGGTGATCTAGATCAAATCTAATCATTTATTGGTTGAAGCAATGTCATTTAAGGGAACAATTATCATTCAAATATTTCTCAAATATTATCCATAATTATTCTAGGAAATTAACCATTAATTTCATAAGTTTCTTAAAATGGCTATCACAAGGTTCATGATTAGGATTGCAATTTTCAGCAGTGACCCTCCCTTACTAAAATTAGCATATCTCATTCATTTTAAATCCAAATTATGTAACATCAGTTTCTAAAGTTTGCTAACTTGATTTAAAATAGAACCTAGATGATTATCATGCATTTTCAGACATTTTAAAACAGTAATTAACTCCTTAATTACGTCATCATTCGCCATCCCTGAAACAATGGATATATGATTATAAAAAGATCATAACTAGAGTTATCAGATTCCAAATCACGCAAACTCAAATCCTACTATTTCCTTAATTAATGGGAACATTATCCAATTTAAAATTTCGTGTTTAAACTTTTAAATAGGGTCGAAATTTATCACAAAATATGGCTGCAAAATTGAAATTCGATAAAACTTTCACGAACCCTAACAAGCCCAAATCTTCTTAGGTTTATGGATCGAATCTAAAACCTCCAACCTGGATCTGATACCACTTGAAGGATATTAGAAGATCCTCAAGCGCATCACGGAAGTGTGATGATCGCATCGTATATGATCGGGAGCGACTAGTCGCACTAGTTGCTCGATGCAACGGAATTTAAAAATTTTTAATGTGATGAAACCACATGATCCAAGAACCTTCCTCGGATCATTCAACTAAACCACAATAGGTATTAAGATTACCTCTTGAAGCGTGGTTGCGATCGAGTCTCTAAACGAAGAGACCTCCTGTCTCAAGTCCGATCCAATGGAGGAGACGCTTGCGAGCGCATTGATGAGACACATGCTCATCGCAATCCATGTTGATGATCTGAGCAGCAAATCTCCTGATCTCATCATACGAGATCCTACGTATTCTTCACAAGAAAGGCACACCGAAGGAGACAGAGATCCACAAGAAAATACTTTGGCAGCATAACGACGATGCTGCGGCGATGACAACTCTCTCAAGGGCTCCATGGTGGACGACCACAAGAGAGAGAGAGAGAGGGAGAGAGCATTTGGCGTGTAGAGAGAGGGAGAGAAAATATGTCGTTATCGTAAACTTGTAACTCAAAGACCAAGGGGTTCCTTTTCTTATATAGGGTTTTGGGAGTCCATGAATCTCAATCCATGGACAACACACAATCAATGGTTGAGATTTATTTGTGTTTTTTCAATGGCCATGATGTTGTTGTAAAAAATAAAACAACGATTAATTTAATTTAAATTAATATATATTGATAAATCAATATAAATCAATTCAAAATTAAATCACTTTAACCTTGGAGATAAAGAGGAGATAGACCTCATCACCTAAAAAGGGGGGGGGGGACGACCACAATGTGGACTTAGTCTTTCTCTTCAACATCTCATGAGATCTCATTATCTCATGAGATCTCATTATCTCATGATATCTCCAAGATTGACAACAATATTTGTTGTAAATTATTTCACAAAAATAATTCATAATTATCTTGTGAACATTGCAATCATGCCATTGAAAAAATGTGAATCACATTCACATCCCAAAACAAAATGTCAACTATATTTTCAATTAATCATACAATATGAATCCAATTCACATCAATAATTAATTAACAAATATAAATCACAATATGCTCTCTTTAATATATTATAAATCACATTTGTAATATATCTGAATAATATGGATAGTGCTATCCACATTATTCATATCCATGATAATTAAATCACATTTAATCATCTTGGTTCTCTATTCTCACATCCCCAAGTAATATGAGTCACATTTATATTATTCACATATTTGATAATTAAATCATATTTAATTATCTCAAACAACTCTCCTTATAATATGAATCAAATTCATATTATTCTTGATAATTAAATCACATTTAATTATCAATATCTCAATGCTCGGATAAATATATTAATAATGAAATTATCCATGAACTCTTTCAAGGATAATGCGCTTTCTCCGTGGATACTTGGATATAAGGATAGGGCAATTGTATTGTTCCACGTATAGTGACTTGGACATTGGGATCATATCTCAAATCTCGATCTTGCGGACCTCCCATAGATGCTTGATTAAATCAAGACCACAAATCTAATCTTCTCATTACATCTGAATCACATTCAGATCAATGTCCATAAGTTGGACTAAGATCATATTACTTCTTTATGAAAGGAGTAACTAAAATCCAGACCTGTTTCATCACTCCCCCTCGGAATGGAAGCGTCATGGTTATACAATCGTTTATGATCACATCACCCTCAGGTATTCCTAATACCTATACATCCTGTATACTGGAAGACCCAGAACAAATCCGAGGTTTTAGATATCTTTTATACTGTCTCCTTCAAGATTTTATCATTAAGATTCTCATTCGATCATTGGGAGTCGGTATCGATCATATACTTTCCAAAAGCATATGTCATACCTAGGTGTTGATCATATACTTTCCAAAAGCATATATCAAACCTTACAAATTCAGTCAAGCTTCAAAAGCGAGACGACTGCACGTAGAATTTGATTCTTCCCAATATCCCATGAGTGAGCTCATGTCTTCCGGTTCAGTAGTGAACCTGTATGATCCCTTCGAGAGATCGTATTACCATATGCCCTTGCATGCACACCAGCGCGCCGGTGCACAGACCTTGGTTAGGTCATCAACCTATTGGTCTGCCAAATATACATACTCTAACATATAGTTACACATCTGTCTCCGGTCTGAGGATGCGTGCCTATATCGTGACAGCATACGACATAGGTCTTCTGTTATCTCGATTCGTTACGTCAACTCTTTGACCTAACTAATTGACACCTTCGAATCTCTATTCCCATGCAGAGTACATGCATCAAGAGGTCGGTCAGATATCAACCAAATGAGAATGGATTGTCATCTCCTACTCAGGCTGGAGATCATCTCTTAACAATCATTTGACAGTGCTTGATGAGTCCTCAATCCAACTGCTTAGATATTCATCCAAGCACCGGCCTCTATGATTCAATAATTGAATCAACAACTGTATGATGATTAAGATGGCCATGGTACATAACCCTAATTGTACTAAGGGGCCTATTATGAAAATTTATTATTCTTCATTTCAGATTAGGGAATGATTTTTGCAATAACATTTATTGATTAATGGCTCGTCGTGGGCTCGCATGTCCAATACTACCATCAATTACTCATTCTACTAACACTGTAATTACTAACACAATTCATTGACTTACTAATGCCTTTTTCTACATCATTTTAATTACTAATGTTATACACCGATTTATAAATATCCTGTTCTTAATTACTTTTGAATCCCAAACAATTACTAACATCATTTACCTTATGGCTATTATTTTGTTATATTTCTCCCATATATTACTTTAAAGGTTTGGTAATTTCTACAATCATCTAAGTAACAGCTCTCGAATTTTTAGTAACATGTGCTTTCGGATTAGTAATTTTTTCTTTATTACTAATATTTTACTCGATATTATTTTTTGAAGTTCACTTATTATTAACATCGATTACTTATTCTACTAATGCTATAATTACTAACACAATTCGTTGACTTACTAATACCTTTTTGTATGATATTTTAGTTACTAATGTTATACACTGATTTACAAATGTCTCGTTCTTAGTTACTTTTGAATCGTAAACGATTAATAGCATCATTTACCATATAGCTATTGTTTTGTAATATTTCTCCTATGTGTTACTAACATTTTGGCAAAAATTAATAATACTAATGTAAAAATTCATGATTACATTATTGTTCCAACTATTTATTTTACTTTTTATTCCCTGAGTAATAATTATAACTTGCATCTAATTTTCACTGTTTTATTTTTTCAGGTATGCGAGATATCTGGATCATCAACCATATCATGCACGATCATCAACTCTTTCTCATAGAGATTCCTCTGTAGAGTCACCATCTCACCAGATCATCACGTCACGGAACCACAAAAATATTTATCACCATGGAGGCACACATGCCATATTTTTCCATGTCTATTAATTATCAATCCCTTATGTATGTATGCATATGTCATTTCTTTCTTCCGAGGAAGATGATGTATAAAAATACAAATCTATTTGTTTTTATGTTACTAAGCTTTAGTTAGGAGCTTGAATAAAACATGTTATGTGGTATATTTAGATATTGACTACTTCAATTGTATCAATAAGAATGAGAGAAAGACAAGTAACACCTAACAAGTAGCACATGTTATTGGCATCACTAACTTGGTATAGAAAATCTTTTAAGACAATTAACTTTTAGCGTTTCCATCAGTAACATTTTTCGAAGTATAAGTAATTTATTAACATGCGTAAGTAAGGTCATATAACTTGTATAAGTAACTATGAGAGAAAGACCAGTAATACCTAATAAATTTTTTTGTAACATTGGTAACTGGCATCAGTAACTTGGTATATTAGAATAACATATATGACAAGTAACTTTTAGTGTTGCCATCAATAACACTGTTCGAAGTATAAGTAATTTCTTTAAGATACAAAAATAAGTGAGGCCATATAAATTTGTATCAGTAACTATGACCAGTAACACCTAACAAAATTACTTGCAACATAGACATTGGCATCAATAAATTTGATATAATAAAATAGCATATTTGATAAGTAACTTTACTGTTACCATCAGTAACACTTTTCAAAGTATCAGTGATTTGTTAGGATAATTAAGTAACTAAGGCAGTATAAATAATTTAAGGACTTTGGAACAACCATAAAGTTAGAAGCATGGGCAACTATACATAGGGATTCATCCAAGGATCATCATGCCATTATTTTTGCTGCTAAAATAACAATTTCAAAAACTAAGAAGTCATCAACAAATTCTTTCATTTTAAAAACTAAAAGATATTCATTTGATAAAGTTTGAATTAAACCCTTTGTTCATCCACTACATAAGAACTTAAAAAAATTCTATACTGATTACACGTGAATTTTGCACTTCCCCCATACATTTACAGAAGGTTGTATGTAAAGAGAAGCTAATTTATATTTCATTTCCAAGCGTTCTTTTCGTCTCCACACTCTAGTAAAATAGAAACAATGTCAGCATGGAATTTACATGTTTTTCATATCAAATCTGGGCTCAACTTCATTGCAAAAGAAGTCCATGTTGCCTTCAAGTAACACCTAACATATAAAATAAATTTTAAAGCATCAGTAAGTTTGGTATAATAAAACAAGATACATGACAAGTAACTTTATTCTTCCCTTTAGTAATAATTATAGAAGCATCAATAAGTTCTTAAGAAACGCAAGTAACCAATACCATATAACTTGTATAGGTAAAAAATGAGAGAAAGACCAGTAACACATAACAAAATTTTTTGTAATATCAGAAACTAGCATAAGTAATTTGGTATAAAAAAACCTATGACAACTAACTTTTAGTATGACCATCAATAACACTATACGAAGTATCAGTAATTTGTTAGATACGTAAGTAACTAAGGCAATATAACTGCATCAATAAGAATATGAAATAGACAAGTAACACATAATATATTTTTTGTAACATAGGAAAGTGGCATCGGTAACTTTAGTATAATAAAACAACATATATGACAAGTAACTTTACTATTACCTTCAGTAATAATTTTCAAAGTATCAGTAACTTGTTAAGATACATAAGTAAATATGGCCATATAACTTGTATCAATAAGAATGAGAGAAAGACCAGTAACACATAATATTTTTTGATCAGAAAGAATAAAAGAAAGACCAATAACACAAACATATTATTTGATCCCAAAGCAATAGCCATTAAAACTACTATACTGATTGAATAAAAAAATCATTTGTAATGAAGGATTAATAGTTGATATATACAAATAAACACAACTTAGAAATCTAAAACTTCTTCTCAAATAGTATTATTGTTATAAGATCGAAAAAAACTTATGAATCAAAACCCTATATCTCATTTGTGTCTGATCGTCACCACAGGAAGAATGAGATTCAGAACACCATTTTGGAAAAGAAAATATGACAATGAGGGAAGACGTAATTATGCGTGAAAAAAAAGAAAACAAAATTACGAGGAGAATGCATGAATTTGTTATGGCAATGCATCCTGTTGTGCTAAAAATGGTATTTAACACAATTTTACTTTTGATTGTTGGATTAACATCCAATATATGGTACGACGGGTTCAACCCAACTCTAATTGGCATAGGACCCTTTAGATAAGCACCCCCTATATATATATTGTTTTTAAATTTTAATTTCTTTTTCTTTTTAATATATAATGTAAGTATATATATATACAACTATATATAATATGTATAATCTAGTGAACGTATAATATAAATATATAAAAATTAGAAAATGTAGATAAGAAAAGTCCTGTTTATTTTTTCAATGTTTTAAAATAATTACCATGTATTTATAATAAATAAATAATAATACAAAATATATTTAATGATCTATATAGACTATATAAGATATACTATATGTAAATATAGATAAAAATAGTCAAAATAGATAAATAAAATCCTTTTATATTTTTAAATATTTTTCCATTTTTATGGATTTTGGGGAATTTTTGCATTTTTAATTTTAAAAAATGAAATATAGAAAATAAGGGACTATTTAATAGGACCGAATTGATTTGAGTTTTAAAAATAGGAAATGGTCTTGACATATCTCAAAATCAATTTTAGTAGGTAGATAATAATATATATAAGGAACAAAAACTAATATTTTTTATTTTAAAAAATATGTTGCAATTTTTTACAGGTTTGCTAATTTTTAGAGTTCTTTATGATATTTTTATGATTTTTGGTTTGTAGTTATAAAATACTATAATAAACAACAGGTAAATTTTTTAGAATTTTTCAAAAAAGGTTTTATAATTTTTTGTATTTGTCTAGGCAAACAAGGAATAAAATGGCTCCAAATGATTTTTAATAAATGTTAAATGTGTGCAAAATGGTAATTAAAAATTGTAGCGTGAATAATCAACCAATCAAGCACTTACACCTATTTTTTGATGATTTTTGGAGTGCAGAGTTATTTAAAATAAAAATAAATGCAAAAATGAAATTCCTTTATATTGGTAGGGCATATTTGCAATTAAAATAACAATGATAGGAACATGTACGAAATAGACCAGAAGTTTGAACTAAAACTTGTTTTTTAAAGATTGAAAAGTATTGACAGAGAGGCACGCATGCCAAATGTCACCTCACGTAGGGGTCCACGTGAGGTGACCTTACACTGGACCCACTTGCAATATTAAAGAGGTTCAAGGGGCACATGCAAATTGTCCACAAGTTTACGAAACTCGATACAAAATAAAAAAATAGAGAGGGGTGTTGTGCAAATATACAACTAAAGCATATGGATCAGGTCGGTGAGCTGCTGCCACGTGTCTAATCTGACGGTCGTCATCACGCTCTCCTTCGAAAACATTCAACGCCCCAGATTAAAACTGTGTCGTTGTTCTTGATTGGATGGCATGGAGAGGGGTTGCATGAACTTGGGAAGAACATGTCACTAGAGAGGTTTGATTCATTGATTCTTCATGCTCCGGTAGTGGATCGCTCTTCTGACAAGCCCAACAGTGATATGGGACCCCTCCATGAGCAGTGGCAGGCTCCAAGGACGGCGATGGGGCTCAAGGTGCTCAAACGAGGTCCAAGCACCTGAGCAACTCCAAGTGATAGACTCTACTCCAAATGGGTCCTGGGGTTCACAAACCTGCATCAAAAGACTCATGGCACGACGGCTATCTCCTAGGCCAGGGAGTTGAGCAAAAAGATGGGCGAAATGGGATGAAGATCCTGCGATAGACGGCGGAGGGACCATCGGCTTGCCGAATCAATGAAGATCTAGGTTGATCACGAGTTGGAATCGATGGAGAATGCGAGGGGAGGAGAATGAGATGAATGGCATGTCGAGTTAATGGTCAGATCATAGTGATTTCCCTTGGAGCTGGGCTTTAGGGATTTGGGGCATTTTGTAGATTGGGGCTAGCTAATGGATTAAACCTGAAATTAAAGACAGAAACGAAAACTATAACATATGATTTATCGAAGAACATGAATAAGTTGCCTCGACTGGGTCCAGGACCACGTGAAGATGAACTAGTCGGTCGTGCTCCGATGATGAGGTTGGATCTTCTCCTCCTTGACCTCTCCTCACTGCAAATCAGAAGCTTCCTCTTGTTGTCACTGAGGCAGAGCTAACAAGAATATGAGAAGCTAAAGATCAATGAAGAGGGATCAAATCTAGGAAGAAAGCCAAAGGACTTTCTTTATAGGCTGCAAAAAGGGTGGATTTCGATTGAGGATTCCTATTGAATCGAGGACGATTGATTAGATCTTTGGCCATGATGTGATTTAGGGATGTTCAATCTCTAGAAATCAAGAGGCATGTCATGGCGGATCATCATGACCTCGAGTTGATAATTAGGCAAAGATCAAGGGTTTTGACAAATTGTAGTCCGAGGAAGAGAGAGGGGCCAGTTGACCGAGGTGAACTGGGGGAGGTTTCTGGTCGGTTCACGTGGACCAACCTGACAATTCCCATAAGGAAAAGATTGGTAAAATCAAGAATAATAGCCATAATTTTTATTAAAATATGAAAAGTGTTTGTAATTTAATGTAGTATTTTATACGTATTTTTATTTATTTTTATGGGCTTTTATTTCAAGTTAATATTGACAAGTAAACCATTAGAATAAAGAACTATATATTGGTATTTTATTTTTATTGTGTAATATGTATTTTATTATTTTATTTATATATTTACAACTTATTTAAATACACTCAAATATATTTTTATTTTATTTTTCTGAAGTTATTTGTACACTTAAATTAACATATGTATTTATTATACAAGCATATGTATAGGTAATACATTTATGTGTTTTAGTATACTATTTTATTTCATTGTATTTTTATGGTTTTATTTGATTTTAATTATGTACATTTACTATAAATAATATTTGTAATATATGCAAATATAAATTTATGAAGAAATTAAAGAATAAATAAAATGAATATTCTATTCAGGTATACTATACAATAGGGGACCAAAACCTAACTTCTGCATCTTAACTCCAAATTAAATGAAACCACCTTCATTAAAAATCTAATAAAAAGTTATATACAATTAAAGTGATTTAGATGAATTTTGAATTCATATGGAGGAGATACAAGTCTGGGAAGTTTAGATTTTTCGAATTTTATTTTGAGTGTAGAAGGCACAATATGCATTATTTTTGTGTGAAATAAATTTTGTATTTTTCTATGTATTTTCATCTACAACTTTCATGTACAGAGCTTATGGATTTGATGTATAAATAAAGAAAAATAAAATATATTTTAAATATTATTTATAGAGGCGTTAAAAACTAGGGTTTTCAAGTCTTTTCTATGCAATTTATCTGTCCTATCTTTCCCTACTTTTATTCCGTGTCGACCAAGTCATCATGATGAATGGGTCTTGGGGTCTAGGTCACTCAACACCTATGGTGTCTACTTTCTTTTTCTTTTCTTCCTTTTTTTTAAATTTAGAACTAAATACAATAAATAAATACTATTTTATACAGTATGTTGTACTAATTACAGAGTGTTTATTTTGAGAAATTAATGATATATACATGCATTTAGCTAGGGATTTAAAGCCAAAATGAAAGAATAAAGGTGATGAAATGGAGACTCATCACCCCTCTATACTTGCATTTGCTAGTTCTAGCAAACACTTATGCCTATAAGTACAGAAAAGATAATAAAGAGAAGAAAAAGAAAGAACTTGGAATGATGTTAACTTTTAAACTTGTCTTTACAAAATCAAAGTTTAGAGCTCAGTGGGACCTTTGGATTTTACGTGTTGTCGGAACCTTGTTTGAGAATCGGACTTGAAACACAACAACCTCTGAGAGTTAGAAAACTTTGCTCAAGTCTCCTCAAAAGCCAAGTCAGAACAGATCGATGTCATATGCAATCCCTTTTGACTATGAGTCTATCTTGTATAATGTGTGTAATATACAACTCCTCTCAGTTGAAGCTGTAAAAGTCAGTCTTCTCCAACATGGTGACCTTAATTCCCAATCCAATAACTCTTTCCTCGAGAAGTAGGGTATTCCTTTCTAAGTTCAAGTGCAACTAGCTTAAGAAGAGGAGGTGGAGAAGAGAATGGATGGTAGCCAGTGTAGCTACCCTATCCTAGGATGCTTGACCAGTGTAGCCAAGTCATCCGACTACAATCTTACATACATATTGACTTTGAAACTCAAGCTTAATTATTCAATACACACATGCTCCGAGTGGAATTGATTTTTCTTTGACTTTTGTTCGTCTTTTCTTTTTATAGTTTTTGATTTTGTTTTCCTTTTTTTAATACTATATACAACATCATTTACATACGGACTTTTTCCTCTTTAGCCAGTAGACTATCACTTTTTTGAAGCATTATTGCAACTCACAACTTCTATCATTAGACCTCATGGCTACTGAATCGGGTTGAGGGTATAATGGTCACAAATGTGTGACTTCTGATGTTTCCATTAGCTTGTGTCTCATGCCGGCAAATCCAGCCCTCTACCACTGAGGTGAGCAAAATGCAAAGTGCAGGTGTGCAAGTTAGGTCATTGTCGATAAGAGTCATGTGTGTGTTCCAAAATATTCTACTTATGCAGTTAAGGTGACAATGAACCAAGTCTTATGAAGTGCCTCAATTCCACTTCCTTGAAGGTTCATGTCAGTAAGTATATTAAGGTCCAACCAAGCTCCAATCTTCGTATTTTACTTAGACTTATTCAATTGTTATAGTTAATCCAAAAATGCAAATGCTATGCACAATGTAGAAGATATTTTTGTGATGTAATTTTCTAATTTTGAACTTTTTATGGTTTTTGAAAAGTTTTGCAAATTTTTATGCAATTTTCAGAATATTTTGCAAATCATTATAGACTTTTAGTTTTGCAAATTTTTAGTGATTTCTTAAAAACAAAAAGTTTTGAAATAATTCTATGCAGATATTTACATGGGAGAGTATATGTAATTTACAAGAATTTAGGTGAAGAATATGCACAGGCTATTACAAGAATTTAGGTGAAGAATAAGCACATGCTGTTTATCATTTACAAGTGTTTATACAGTTGTTTGTCATGAAATTTTATTTACTTGAATCATGTATATGGTTCTTAAAAAAGTTGAAAAGATTTTTACAAATAATTTGAAAATTTTATTATGAAAAATAATTTGAAAAATTATTTTTACAAACATTTACAAAATTTGAAAATCATTTTGCAAAGATTTTCAAATAGTATATATAGATTTTTCAAACTTTTTTTGCAACCTTTTTCCAAACCATTTGTAAATAGATTTTTGAAATATTTTATTCATCCAAAAGAAAGAAATTTTTACAAATAACATATTTTTACAAAGGTTGAAAATATTTTGCAAAATATTTTCCAAACAGTTTTCAAAAGATTTTTCAAAGAGTGATCCCAACCATTTTTCAAACATTTTGCAAGACATTTGGAACCGATTTATTAATCAGTGTCTACAAATTATTGGAAGTGTGTTTTGATTTTTATTAATTAGCCATATTATTTGAAATATGAAAGTACGAGTTATGGATAAAATATATACAATGTATATATATGACCCCACTACACTTAGCTTGAGCTATGCCCTCATAGATCGGAGAGAAAAGGAAGACATAACTTGTACTAAGTATAGGAAAATCCATACTACAACGACCAAATAAAGTATGAGAAGTCGATCGACCCCCCTATAATTGGAATCAACTAATCCTAAGTATAACATGTTGTAGACAAGATAGGGTGGGTCGAGGTTGGGAATAAACAAATCAACTGCTCAGCATATCTCCCCATATACTTAGGGTAAAATATCCCTAAGTATAGAGAGAATGTCAAAAGTTGAGGAGACATGCGAGGGAATTAAAGAATGAATACCCGTATACACTCACCCCCCTATAGTTAAGATGAAGCATATCCTAAGTATAGCAATGATGAATGTGATGAGTGAAACTTTCAGAAGAATAAAAGAATTAAAACAGAAAATAAGGAAAAAAATAAAATGATTAACTAACCAAAGATATTTTTGATCACTTTGTTTGAATCTACAGATGTTGCGGGTGGGAGTTCTTCTATTTAGGCCACCTGAATGGAGTCAACCACAGACAAGAAGTTATCATGCTCAAGGCAAGGCTTCAGAAGCTGTCCATTAATGACAAAAGGTTGTGTGTCAACTGACAATCCATATATGACTATGCTTCCAATGGCACACAATAGTTTTAACTTTGCATCAAACAATGAGACTTTCTGACCTAGCTTGAAGGTCTTGCGATGGATGTGCTTGTCGTGCCATTTCTTGGCCTTCTCCTTGTACATAAAACTGTAGTTGTATGCATAGTCACGAAATTTGAGAAGCCTGTTCAGATCTAGCTTCTGTTCTTTGCTGATTTCTTAGGATATAAATGGTTGAGATTAATTGCCCATAATGATTTATAAATTAGCTCTACATGCAAATGGCATGGCTTACCGTATACCAGGTGGTAGGGAGACATTTCAAGAGAGGACTTGTACACAGTACGATAGGCCCAGAGAACTGGGTCAAGCAGTTGAGACCAGTTCTTTCTGTCTGGATGTACAACTTTATGGAGAACCGTCTTGATTCCCCCATTCGAACATTCTGCCAGGCCATTAGATTGTGGGTGGTACGGAGAGGCTACTCGATGTTCAATGCAGTATTCTTGAGTTAGCTTCTTCACCTCTCTATTAAAATAAATCAAGCACTCAAAGTAAGTAATATGGCTGGAACTTTATTATGACCCTATAATATACGTGTATAGTGACAAGTATGGTAGGGGTCGAATACGAAAAGCACGAGATGTAACAGGTGTTATTTAAATGAATAAATAAAGAAAATGTATACAAATATGCACAAAATCATTCAATGTATATGTGGGTTTTAACTAAATAAAATAAGAAATACTATATATATGTATGTAGATATAATTTTTTTATTTCTTATTTCTTATTTTTTCTTTTTAATATATAATGTACGTATATATATAACTATATATATAATATGTATAATCTAGAATATATATAATATAAATATAAAAAAATCAGAAAATGTAAATAAGAACTTTCCTTTTTTTAAGTTTTTAAAATAATTATAAGGTATTTATAGTAAATAATAATAATACAAAATATATTTAATTATATATAGATATATATAGACTATATAGGATATACTGTATATAAATATATATAAAAAATAGTCAAAATTGCCAAATAAAATCTTTTTATATTTTTCAAATATTTTCTATTTTTATGGATTTGTGGGAAAATTTTGCAATTTTTTTTGTATTTAAAAAAACTGAAATATAGAAAATCTAGGACTTTTTAATATGACAAACTTGACTTGAGTTTTAAAAATAGGAAATGGTCTCAAAATATCTCAAAATCAATTTTAGTAGGGTAGATAATAATATATAAATTATGGAAAATAAACTAATATTTTTGGATTTTTCAAAATATTTTGCAAAATATTAGGGTTAGCAAGGGTTTGCTAATTTTTAGAGTTCTTTTTGATATTTTTTTATGATTTTTGTCTTACATCTATAAAATACTATAATAAACAATGTGTAAACTTTCTGGAATTTTTCAAAAAGGTTTTATATTTTTTGTATTTTTCTAGGCAAACACCGAATAAAATGGTTCTAAATGATTTTTAATAAACATTAAATGCATGAAAATGGCAATTAAAAAATTAATGTGAATAATGGCCAACCATGCACTTACACCTAATGTTTTATGATTTTTGGATCACAAGAACTATTTAATATAAAAGAAGTGCAAAAAAATTCCTTTAAGCTGGTAGGGGCATATTTGCAATTAAAATAACAAGCAGGGGCACATGTGTGAAATATCCTAGAAGTTTGAACTAAAAGCTAGTTTTTATAGACTGAAAAGTATATACAAAAGGTGGAGGGGCACACCTGCAAAATGTCACCTCACGTAGGGGTCCACGTGAGATGACCTAGCACTGGACCCACTTGTAATATTTAAGAGGTTCAGGGGGTACATGCAAATTATCCACAAGATTGTTAATTATTTATATATTTACAGAACTCGATACAAAATGCAAAAAGCACAGAGGGTTTTTATGAAAATATGCCACTAAAGTCCCTAGATCGAGTCATTGCATTGCTGCCACATGTCTGATCTGACGGTCGTCCTCACGCACCCCTTCGAATTGATTCAATGGCCTAGATTAGATCTTGGACATTGTTCTTGATCGGACGATGCAGAGAGGGGTTGTAAGAAGTTGTGAAGAACAGATCACCAACGAGGTTTGATTCGTGTATTCTTTGTGACCTGGAAGTGGATCGCTCCTCTGACAAACCCATTAGTAAGCAGGGATACCTCTCCGTGCAGTAGTGGGCTCCAAGGACGGTGAGGGGGCTCAAGGTGCTCAGACGAGGTCCAAGCACCTCGAGCTACTCCAGGTGATAGACGTTGCTCCAGATGGGTCATGGGATTCGCAAACCTGCACCAAAAGGCTACTGGGCACGAGGGCTATCTCCTCACCAGGGAGTTGAGCAAAAAGATGGGCCAAATGGGATGAAGGTGAAGGTTCGGCGAAAGGCAGTGGGGGGACCTTCGGTTCATCGAATCAATGAAGATCTAGGTTGATCATGAGGTGGAATCGATGGAGAATGCAAAGGGGAGGATAATGAGATTAATGGTAGGTCAAGTCAATGGCGAGATCATGGTGAATTCCCTTAGAGCTCGAGCTCTAGGGATTTCGGGGATTTTGTAGATTGGGGCTAGTTAATGTATTAACCTGAAGTTATTGGCAGAAACAAAAACTACAACCTAAGATATACCTAAAATGGGAAGAAGTTGCCTCGACTGGGTCCAGGACCATGAGAAGATGAACTAGTCTGTGGTGCTCCGACGATGAGGTTGGATCTTCTCCTCCTTGACCTCTCCTCGCTGCAAATCGGAAGCTTCCTCTTGCTATCACCAAGGAGGAGCTAACATGACCAATCTAAAGGGATAAAGATCAATGAAGAGGGATCAAATCGAGGAAGGAAGATGGGGGACTTTATTTATAGGCTGCAAAAGGGTGGATTTTGATCTAGGATTCCAGTTGAATCGAGGATAATCGATAGGATCTTTGTCCATGGCATGATTTAGGGATGTTCAATCTCCACAAATTAAGCGGCATGCCATGGCAGATCATCATGATCTCTAGCGGAAAAATAGGTAAAAATCAGGGGTTCTGACAAATCGTAGTCTGAGGAAGAGAGAGGGGTCAGTTGACCGAGGTCAACTGGGGGAGGTTTTTGGTTGATCCACGTGGACCAACTCGAAAATTCCCATAAGGGAAAGATTATTAAAATAAATAAAAAATATTAAATAAATTAATTAAATTTTTATTAAAACATGAAAAGTGTTTCTAATTTAATGTGGTATTTTATATGTATTTTTATTTATTTTTATGGATCCTTTTATTACAATTTAATATTTACAAGTAAATCAAATGTATAAACACCTATATTTTGGTATTTTATTTTTACTTTGTAATATGTATTTTATTATTTTATATACATAATTTATACATTTATAGCTTATTTAGATGCACTCAAATATATTTTAATTTTCTGTAGTTATTTGTACACTTAATAAATATTTGTATTTATTATATATGTATATGTATAGGTAACTCATCTATGTGTTTTAGTATATTATTTTATTTCATTATATTTTTTATGGTTTTATTTGATTTTAATTATGTACATATACTATAAATAATATTTACAAAACTACAAAAATATAAAATTATGAAGAAAATAAAGAATAAATAAAATGAACATTCTATTTAGGTATACTATACAATAGGGGTCTAAAATTTAACTTTTGCATCTTAACTCCTAATTTTATGAAACCACCTTCATTAAATGCTTATATACAATTAAAGGTGATTTTGATGAATTTTGAGTTCATACGGAGAAGATACATGCCTGGGAAGTTTGGATTTTGGAATTTTAATTTGAGTGTAGAAGGCACAATATGCGTTATTTTTGAGTAAATTAAATTTTGTAATTTTCTATGTATTTTTATATGCAACTTTCATGTATAAAGTTTATGGGTTTGATGTATAAATAACAAAGTATAAATATATCCCAAAAACTCTTTATAGAGGAATTTCAAACTAGGGTTTTCATGTCTTTTCTATAAAATTTATCTGCTTTATCTCCTCCTACTTTATTCATTGTTGACCAAGTCATCATGATGACTAGGTCTCGAGGTCTAGGGTCACTCGACACCTACGATGTCTGCTTTCTTTTTCTTTTCTTCCTTTATTCTTTAATTTTGGAATTAAATACAATAAATAAATATTAATTTATACAATATTTTGTAAAAATTACATAGTGTTTATTTTGATAAATTAATGATATATACATGCATTTAGCTAGGGATTTAACGCCAAAATGAAAAAATAAAGGTGATGAAATGGAGATTCGTCACCCCCTATACTTGCCTTTGCAAGTCCCTAGCAAACACTTATGCATATACTTGATATCACCAAGAAGGATATAACGCTTGAGGTAGTAGAATCGCAAATGACAAGTAAGGAGAATTTGGATTTTTTGCATGTGTTTTATGTTAGTATATTGATGGTTCTTTAGGGTTCTTTGGAGCTTGCACAAACGAGCTTAGGTGAGGAGCGAGGGTGAAGTAGGTGACTATTGTGGTGTGCAGGTAACTGGGATGGTAATAGTCGGAGACATGGGCGACATAGGTTGGAGGGGGTGGGGATCTACATGTGCATTACATGGCCATTGGGATCCTTTACATAGAGTAGAGACTCTAGAGGGCATGTAACCAATGGGAAAATTACATAAACTAAAAATAAGGAATATTAATGTATTATTTCCTATAACACCCCCACCTCAAGATAGAGCATAGATATCTATCGTGCTCAACTTGGAAGAACATTCCTTGAGCCTTTATGTGTGCAATTTGTTTACTTGAGATGCCATGCGATGTAGGGATGAATCCCTATTGTATCATGTCTCTAGTGTAGTGGCAATCCATCTCGATGTGTTTGTTCCTCTCATGGAATGCTGGTTTGTTGGCAATGAGAAATGTGGTTTGATTTTCACATAGTAACTAAATGGGAAGAGGTGCGTCAAACAAGCTAGTGGAGGGGAGAACCATATGCCAATCAAGCACAATCTCTTCATGCAAGTACTTTTGTTACTTCTCCTCCCTCTATCATAGTTTGTATCAACTCAATCTCATTCACACCATCACCTCAACTCCTTATTTGCTTCTATCACTATCCTTTGGTATCCCCCTTTCTCTGCTCACACGTCATGGCAAGAGCACCATTCCTCTTCCTCCATTATCGTAAGAAGAACATACCCACTCATAATATCCCTTCTCTTGAACCTTTAAGTCGATCAACCAAGTGAGTTATTTAGAGCTCGGCTCTTCATCACCCCCATGTAGGTCCTTCATCAGAGCATACTCGAGCATCAGAGTTGCAATCACTAGAGACGAAGGATCTAAAGTATTACCATGCCATCATCGGAGTTGTGCAAATCCACTAATGGTTCTAAAGGAAGATGGAGATAAGCCCCTTTGTTCTCCACCAAGTTAAACAACATAAAGTCATCGTTCGATTACGCCATATTCCACACCTCATCTTGTTGGTCCTCCAGTCTCTCCTCCTCCCCTCACACGATTACACAACCTCAACCATATTCCCTCCATCAAGAATCAAGGATGCCATCCTCATCACATCATCACGAGATTCTTCTCCCTTCTAAAACCCAACCGGTGACCAATGATGGCAGTAGGGAGGCACCTCTACGCGGTGGATCAATGTTAGCTTTTCTTACTATTGTTTACTTGTTCGTTACCACCGGATAGTTTCTGTCCCTTTCCTAATCAGAAGACCTTAATGTGGTCTCATCTATCAACCATGGAGTTATTCTCTTGAGAGTTGAGGGGTTCTAAGTATAAGTCTTTTACTAATTGCTACCATTCCAACCAACAAATATAGATGTCTCTAGGGTGATATATTTATATAATTTTATTATTTTTAGTTGCTTAATTGCTTTGCTCTACTACTATGATAATTTCACATTCGGTATAGGTCTTCCATTTATATGTTGTTGTAGCTTACTTTAGAATAAATTAACAACATTTCATTCAAAAATAGATTTATCCCATCTGTCTATTGACTTGGAAGATTGTGATTGAGCATTTTAAAATTGTATCCAATGAGTTTATTCATTGATTTACATGAAAAATGAAGCAAATTAATTAGATATCGACAGAGTACGGTGCATGTCATATTTGATGTTATGTCATTAGAAATGGTCATTATGGGAACATACAATATGGCTATGTATTTTCTATCCTCATATAATGACTAAGGAAATTGTATTATGGAGTATTATTCATTGTGAATTTTTATAGATGGAAGTTGAGGTGAATGCCAAATTTGATGCTACGTCATTAGAAATGGTTCTTATAGGAAAAATTATACATTGCACGTTTGTTGTAGTTTAAAATATTAGTTATTTATATTGTATCATGTGAGCTTAGGTTTACTTATGGCTAAAAGAACGATCGACTCCTATTTCAAGAAACCAAGGGTTGATATTTGTGATAAACATGTACCACAATCTTCTATGAATTGTCCATCTATTTTAGTTGATGCTCTAATTCGTACTACCGATCCATCTCCTCTTGATATACATGTTCAAAATTATCCACAAGAAGTTCAAAATGACATATTAATGAATCTTATATAGTTCGTGATACGGGATTACACCATCAAATTTGGAATATCCAATTAACAAGCGGGGTAAGATTCGACGTTCATATATTAAAAGTGAACCATATCAGCATTGTCTTTTTTAGAATATCCAGCATATGGCTGTGAAAGTCATTAACGTCGATTTCAAGCTTCTTGGTTTTAGAAATATCCATCGTGGTTAGAATATTCTTTAGTTAAGGATGCAATATCTTTTTTGTTATGTTTTGTTTTCAATAAATATCCATTGGATGATTTGGATCAAATGTCTTTATAGTTGATGGATTTTGTATATGAAAAAAATTAAAGGAAAAGATTGTGCATTTTTACATCATATTAGAAGTGATCCTTGCTCATCACATAATATAGTTGAACAAGCTCCTAAATATCTGATGACTCAAACATGCATATTGATAATGCCATACATCGACAAGCATATGAAGATATTAAGTGCAAGCAAAATGGCTTGCTTTTCAAGCATGCGCTTTTAGAGGGCACGATGAATCTGTAGATTCCAAGTATCAGTTAAATTATGTTGAAATGATAAAGTTATTGGTAACGTATAATGAAGAAGTTGCAAATGTTATTTTAGATAGTACCCCTAAAAATACGAAATAAAAATCTCCTATAATTCAAAAGTAGATATTGGATATTATTTCCACTAGAGAACAAAAGGTGATTCGTGGTGAGATTGGAAATGCAAAATATTGCATCATTACTGATAAGCTCGTGATGAATCTAAAAGAGAACAAATGCTTATTGTCATCCCTTTTGTTGATACTAATGGCTTTATCAGAATAAGATTCTTAGATATTGTACACGTCAAAGATACAAGTGTATCTACATTAAAGAAAACAATTTCAGATGTCCTTTCTCATCATAATCTCAGTATTTTGGATATGTATGGACATGGTTATTATGGTGCAAGCAACATGCATGGAGAATGGAAGGGACTCCAAGCACTGTTTAATGTGGATCGCAAGTATGCATATTATGCGCATTATTTTGCTCACAGACTCAAGTTAGCTTTAATTGCGGCATCAAGAGAAGCTGTTTTCATTCATCACTTTATTCTATAAGTTAACTTTTGTCATTAACATTGTTTGTTCTTCTACCAATAGGAATGAAGAGCTACAAGATGGTCAGGCATCTATATTGGCTGAAAAAATTGTAGCTAATGAAATTGAAATAGGAAGAGGTCGTAATCAGATTGGGACATTACAACGTGCAGGATATACTAGATGGGAATCTCATTTCCATTCAATTTCTAGTTTGATAAGATTTTTCGATTCGACATTCCTTGTATTAAGTCAAATCGTGAAAGATGGTTCTACATATTCTCAACGTGGGGATGCTGATACCACTTATAATTCAATAACATCCTTTAAATATTTATTTTACACTTAATGAAGGAGATTTTGGGATTAACATATGTATTATGTTGTGCATTGCAAAATATTGATGAAGATATTTTGAATGCAATTACTTTGGTTTCCACCACTAGATCTCTTATCCAAGACGTGTGGAGATGGCCGGAGTCGATTCTTTGACAGTGTATAATCATTTTGTTCAAAGTAAAATATCGATGTTCCATATATGAGTCTTTCTAGTCGAGCACGTTCTTGCCATGAGAAAAACAACACTACACTTGAACCTCATTATCGAGTGGATATTACTATGGCTATATTGGATTCACAACTTCAAGAGCTGGATCACAAATTTAGCGATACAACTGTGGAGATCTTGCGTCTTAGTTCTGCAATACACCGACAATATGGTTATAAATATTTAATATAAACAATATTTGCTTTCTTGCAGCAAAATATTATCCACAAGACTTCTCCGGCAATGAAAAAGATTTATTACATTTTCAGTTGATGCAGTATCAACTTGATGTCACTCATCATCCAAAGATGAAAAAAATTGACTAGAATGTCCGAACTATGTCAAGCACTGACAGAAATTGGAAAGTCACGAGTCTATTATTTAGTCGACAGATTGAACTGGCTTATCTTGACTCTTCCAGTCTCAACTGCTACAACTGAACGTGCATTTTCAACTATGATCCTCGTAAAGACAATGCTGCGAAATAAGATGGAAGTTGGATTTTTGAGCAGTTATATGATTATTTACATTGAAAAGTAGTTAGTAGAAAATATCATCGTGGAAGAAGCCATTTGCAAAGCATCGATCCCACCTGTACAAATTTTCTGGTTTTGCCCCTGTTGCTAGAAGTGGAGCATCTGAAGCCATTTGATCGACCATTTAGTTATCGAAGCTGCTCTAACCATAGTTCGATCGAGAGCAGAGAGCATCACAATTATAGGTAGCTGCCAAAGGAGGCATGCGAGACGAGTCACATGCTTTGAAAATTGCTAAAGAACTACAAGAAGTTTAGCTAAATACGATGAATCCTTTTCTACTCTCCAAGTCCAAGTGACTCACATGGGGGGGGGGGTTGGGAAATTTATAGAGATACACTATCGACTTTCTAAATTACTGATAAGTCCCTGCTCTTTTGGTTTTAATCTTCATTTATTTTGGCGTAATTTCACTCATATTCATGTATTGAGTTTGTATTATATTTCACATCCTTGGGTATTTTGAGATGCATATTTTTGCAATATATAAATAAACTTATGTTTTTTTCCTTTTGAGGTATAGTTTATGACCATAGAGCTTAAATGGAGTATCTATGAATTTGTGAACAAAAATGGCATTTCTGGTTTAATAATTCATTATAAAATCATTATGCATCATTTGTTGTTGTTTGTTGGGTATGTGGTATGTTGAACTTAGGCATAATTATGTGCAAAAGGATCTTAAAAATATAGAAATTGGTGGCACATGGGAATTTATTGTGAATTTCTTGTTTGAATTTTCTTGGACTCATTGCAATATCTCTATAAATAAAAAAACTAACATTACATAGCCCCTATTTTGTACTTCATTGTGCATTTTTCCTGTATTTTTTTGCAACTACTTGATACTATAAAAATATTTTTTTATATTCTAAGTTGTAGGATTTTTAGTTAATTTACTACATTGATAAAAATTAAAAAAAAAATAAGGTAGACTTCTTTCATATTGTAGTATCACGTGTATGTTTACCCACACTAAAGTTATTAAAAACAATAAAAAACTATCAGAACTCCTAAAACATTCATATTTTTCTAGGAATACAAAATACCAGTATTTTGGAATCCTTATAATATATATTAAATGAAAAATATAGGTTTATTTTTAGGAGCCCAAATTGTATAATAAACCTATTTTACAAATTAAACTTTTTTCATCCTAAACTTTATACATTTTAATTTTATTTTATTTTCTTTTATTTTATATTTTATTTTATTTATAAAATGACTAAAACCCCTAAAAATGCAAAAAAAACTAAATATAAATTAAAAAAACCTAAAAATGTAAAAACTAAAAGAACATATTTTATTTATATTATACCTTTACCAAATCATTACATATTAAAGCCCCTACTTTTTCCCATATATAATAAATTATTTCTATTTTATTGCATTTAAAAAATTCACTAATATTTTAAAATAAAAATAAATTTTAAATATTTAAACTAAAAATTTAAGAAATTTATATTATCACTATTTATAATTATTTTAAAATTCAAAAATTTAAAACCTTGAAATCTACTACAAAATTAAAGACTAATTAAAAATAAAAAATTCAATTTAAAAGATATTAACACATATTACTTAGGTTGAGTAGAGTGACTTTGACGTGTGCCTATAGCTTCCCATTTCCTATAGTTAGACCTAATACTTGCACTGACAAAACAAGAAATAACCAGTTTATTACATTGCACACGACCCACTTCTTACATATGGTCAAACACCTTGATCGTTATATGGCATAGTTGCTAGGGAGACAGCATGGCTTTTTAGGATTTTGTCTTGTTTTACTGGCGCTTAGTTTTGTATGTTTACGAGTCTTGTTCCTTGTGTAGGGCATGGTAGATAGATGGTAGTAACAACTTCGAGAGCTGAGGCATCTCTTGGACAACAGAGGCAGATGGTCTAAGGGAAAATTTTGCTTTTGAGGAGTTAAGGGGGAGATTGCATCATAGTGTGAGAGCGTGTGTAGAGTCATAGGATTTTATTTTCCAACACCGTGTTGAGTAGTATATTTACAATGGTATTCCTTTAGAGATTCGCAATTGTATCCTTGAGACTTCGACTATTTTTATGAGACTTATTTTGACACCATCTAGGCAATCAAGATCTCACTAGTGTTTTTACGTGTTTTGCTGCATTTTTTTACTTTGTTTTCTCATGGATTAGATCCTTGAGGTATTTATCTTTTGGATGTTACAAAGCTTGTAGGACAATTGTGAACTAATAATATCACCTTCACTAGATCGTATAACTTGCTTCAACGCGCTTACCTTGATACTTCAGTGCACGAAATAAATAATTTGCAATGCATGGTACTTAGCTGCCATCATGCAGATTGCCTAACTGAAGATGATGTCGGCTAGGTTATTATAACATGTTTTTAAGGCGCTAGTAAAGATTCATAAATGTTCCTAACATGTGGTTTAAGCAATTGTATCCTCGAGTATGGTGTGTGTCTTTGTTAGATAGATTGAGGATTTGAAAACCCTATATAATAAGATAAATCAAAATTGTCACAGTAGCATTGGAATATTGGTTGGGGGGACGTGAGGTGGCACAAGTTCGTCAGATCAATGCAACCTCTTGGAGTATCCACAGATTCGTAGTATGTGATAAGTGAGATGGCATCACTTGGACTAATACCCAGCATGGAATATAATCAATAAGACTTACTAAAATAATGAATATTAAAAAAGAAAATTTTCTAGTATAACAAGTTTTCTAAGATACTTGTTTACTTTTTCATTTTTCCTTACTAAGCACTCGCTCATAACTAACCTATGTTTCTTCTAAAAACCCAACAAGAGTATTTGTGAGCCCTCACAAGGAAATTAGCCAGGCAGTCAACCAACAGAAGTTGCTTCTAGTTTGAGGTAGTTAGTAGTTCTATTGTATTCATTCTCTTTAGCTTGACGCAAATATAAGTGGGACAGTTAACTATGTAAACTTGATTTGTGAATGGAAAACTGGTGAGATGCTTTCTTCATATTATTTTTATTACATATGTTTATGAATGTTAGCTATTTATTATTGGATAAAGATATTGATGAGTATGCAGATCTAGTAAATGGGAGGATCCAATGACCTGAAAATTGGGGTCACGATAGATTTCTATCATATAACGGTTGTTCTAATAGCTTGTGGTAATTAATGAATATTATCAATATTCAAAAACTAGGGATATATTAAGAATATCTTATCTTAATAATTAACTTCAGAAGCATTTCCACTCACAAATCGAAGTCCCTATTTTACATCATGCTAGATAGAATAAGAATTAATCAATTAATTTCCTTGATTCATCTTAGGGTCATGGAAGATCACGACTTGGCTAGGAAGATGACTATTATGATGGCAATGCTCCAAGAGATGGGACAAATACAACATGCATTAGAGAAGAGATTCAATGCCTGACCAAGAGACCCAAGGCATCTAGACATGTAGATGCTAGGGTCGAGGGTTCTATCCACCCTTTTGAAGAAGAATCTAGCGACCATCACTCCATTAAGTTTGTTCCTAATCTAATTAGAGGAGTAATGGAGAAGGTCCTTCTATGGCACCAAAAATTACTTGACTCCTATTGCAAGGGTAAGATTCCATGATTCAAGGGCATGGAGATGCTTGTTGAGGACAAACTATGGCTTGATGATATTAGTAGGATGTTGAGAATCATACATGCACTACCAGATGCTTGGGTGCATTTTGTTGACTAAAAACTAACATACTATGTAAAGTGGTGGTGGAGAGCTATCTTTAAGCAATTAGCAGGTCCAGTTCAATGGGATACCTTTGAATATAGATTTCGAGTTCAATTCTTCCCCACTCCTGTAGGAGAATTAAAGAGGAGGGAGTTGGCTTCTCTAACCCTTAGTCTTAGGATAGTGCAAGACTACCATATTCACTTTGTCGAGATACCGCGTTTGATGAATCTCATACTCATCACTCTAAAAATGATTAAATAAGCTCAAATCCCCAAAATTCATTGGCATTTTTTATTTATATTGCTTAATTAGCATTCATGCATGTATAAATAATAATTACATTTTATCACTCATTATTGCATATAATAAGAAGAAAAAATCTCATCCCAATTGACTTGTAAAATAACCTAACTTCCTTTATTTTTAATCAATTCATGCTAACTCCAAATGACCTGAAACCATCTCCATTGCGTACATATGACTAATAAGAATAAAATAAAAATATAAAAAAAATCACTAACATAAATAAGTAGACCAGAAACCCAAACCCTAATTCTAGGATTTTCGGAAAACACCGATATCTTCCTCATATAGTTTCTGATTTGACCCTACTCACTTTTGGACTAATATGCATTCAATTATCTTAAAAAAAGATCAAGTTCAAGTGAACCTAAGCTCATATAAGAACGTTAGGTTTTGGGGCTCTTTTGTACATTTTGTATTTTATACGATTTTGATATATTATTTTATGTATATATTTAAATATCTTTATTTTATTTCTTTTTCATTTTTCTTCTTTGACTAAAGTTTTATTGAAATGCACAAAAATCCAAATTCAAAACGAGCTCAAATTCAAAGAAACTAACCAAGTTCGAGTCTTCACTAACAATCTGTACAAAAGTTACCGTTTTCGTACTTTATTTTAATTCTTCATTTTTCTAATTAATAAAAATCCAAAAAATAAATTATTGTGTAAATATTTATCTTTGGTTTTATCATATTTTTTGGATTTTTTATCTTATTTAAAAATGATAAAAAATAGAAAATCCAAAAATTAAGGTGTTCTATGTACATAGAGTACCCTAAAAATCACTTTGTGCAAATGATCGATTTTGGTTTTGATCTCTTCATAAATGTTGTAGATCTCACTGCAATGAGCAACTTTTGTGAAGAAAATAGTTTGATCCAAGGTCGTTTGCTATTTATTTCTTATTTTTCTTTGTATTATTATTTTTCGAATTTTCTGTGGTGATACTTGGCAACTCCTAGAGCCATCACCTGCCACTCAAATTTGGCCTTTATTTTTATTTTATTTTATTTAGAAAAATTAGTTAATTAAAAATAAAAAATGCAACGTGGCACTCATCTGGTTGTCCGATCTCGGTCGATGGGACGTCCATTGTACGCCATCTCCTTCCTCTCCTTCTGTCTCTGCCCCTTTCCTTTTGGGAGCGGCGACACATCTGCCTCTCCCCTTCCATCTACAGCCACCAATCTCTGACCACCTTTCCTCATCTGATCGGCCGCCACCATCTCCAATCATCCCCATCAATTTTATTTTATTTTATTTTTTATTTTTTCTTTTCTTTTCTTTATTCTTTCTTCTTTTCTTTTCTTCTTCTTTTCTTTTTTTCTTCTTTTCTTTTTCATTTCTTTATCATTTTTCTCTTTTTTTCTATTTTTCTCTTTTTCTCCTTTTCTTTTTTTCTTTTTTTCTTATTCGTTCATCCCAGAGGAAAATATTTACGTAGGAACGTGGACTTCAGGTCATCCCATGTTGAAATCTCCCTCCCCAAATGATTGAGCCAATGGAGTGCCTTATCTGTTAAGGCAAAGGGGAAGGATTTGAGGTGAACGATCACATGCATAACACCTGGATAACTAGCCATACCACAAATCAACTCGAACTGTTGCAGAAAGTTAAGCAGCTCCTCTGTATCATTCCCGTAAAACTTGGGAAGCAAAGATATAAAGGACGATCATAACTCATATGGCCCTTGATTCGGTGGTAACCGAATCCAATGATTAAGCTTCCTGGCCCTAGGGTCATACTCATCTCTTAGTGTCCCAGGAACCACGACAGGAGGTGGTGGATTCCCGGCTCCTGCTCTCAGCGCGGCGATCTCCGCTCGCAACTCGTTCTGGACTCTAAACTGATCTCTGATCTGTAAATTCATTTGTTATAATGTGTCTAGATTTCGTGGTAATGTCTACGTATAGATCTGGTCTTCCATCAGTATGCTGCTCCCCAGTCTGGCGGTCCTCTGCTGGTCGGTCCTCGACTGGTCCCTTCCCGCGAGCCATATCCTTTGAATCTTCTGGGAAGGAAAAAGTCTCATAAGATCTCAATGAAAAATGTGTAGGAGAAATAGATGATAGATTGAGATGGGGGTCTGCCTCAAAAGAAGGGCTAGGAGGCGAGGGAGTCTAGGTCTGACTCTCCTTGTGATTAGATGGAATCGACTCGGGAAGAGGGTCATCCTCGAGTCTGTGAAATAGTACGACGGACGATGGATCGTCAAGAGAGCACGATGTCAAATCAAGAGATCAAGAGTGAAGGTGTATAAGACGTGGTAATACACGCCTCACAAGCAAACACAAAGCAACCCCAGATTCACCAACACAACCCAGTGATGACCGTAAAAGTTTGGTCGTTTATCTTATCGATTTTAGGGTTATTTAGCAAACATGTCTTGTCATAGATTATCGCAAGATGATAGGTACTCGAAATTTCCCCAAAACACTATCCCGAGTCCTTATGGGAAATCACTTATTCACAACTAGTATGGGAGTAAGTATGGACCATTTCCGACTACCCGTGTTACTTGAGGACCGTGCTATTGCGGTGTCCTCTAAACCTCCCACTCTACTAAGTAAACTCGGACTGTTGCTGGCTACCTGAGAGTACCCACTGAAGAATAATGATTAAATGTACGGACTAAGTATTATTTCGAAATAAACTCAGACTTTGGTTCTAATCTTAAGTGTTTTCACTCACTCACAAATATAGAAAAGTGTACCTAAAATCCAAGTGTGGGGGTTTCTCTCCCAAATCAAATAATCCTTTACGTTTATTTTAGGTCAAATGTTTAAGCAGTACCGATTTTATTTTCAGTTATCTCTTTTTTTTTGGTATTTTCAAAACACCTCTAACATTTTTTCTTTTTATTTATCCTAAACAAGCACCTAGGTAGCGAATCTTAAAACTAACTACAAAAGCACAAGAAGAGAAAAGAAAAAATTGGAAAACCCCTAAACAAGCACTTAACCTTGAAAAAGTCGCAGAAAACCGATGACAAGAGAAAATCGTGGTGGGTGCCCTGCTCCCCTTAATGCACGACACTCGATGAAATAGACCCCGAAAAAGAGGGAGGGAGGTACAAGTCAAGATGTCCTTACAGGGCCCCTTCTACAAAACAGAGAAATTGGCAAGTACTCTTATTTTTTTACAAAAATATTATAAGTAAATTGTCTAACAAATTTTGCTCCTCTAGAATCGACCCGTGAGAGAAGGGGTCAGTCTCTGCACTTTCAACTGACTCGACTTTCGAAGAAGCCGACTGATATTGCATGCCATACAACAATTAGTGAGAAAAACACACAAAAAATCATGAAAATAAAAGTAGATAAAAACAAAAAAATCAAAGAAAATAGTGAAAATCGTAAAAAAACTAGAGCAAACGCTAAAAGCTGTAAAAACAAAATCAAACAAAAATAAAAAAAATTCAGAAAAACATAAAATCAAGAAGATTGAAAAATCTCGAAATGAGGTCGAAAATCGAAGTAAAGCTAACGCCTCCCCTGTAACGATGCCATTTTGATAAACGTGAAATCTAACCTGTGGTTAATTAAGATGTTAGTGTAGAAAAAACACAAAGACAGATTCGATTTATCAAACAAAATTCAGGATAAAATAGGGGAGCGAGCGAGAGAGAGAGAAAGGCACAAAGAAGCTTCTCTCCTATTTTAATCCTTTAAACTAATTTTTATCCAGGTAAGTTCCTCTGGGTCGAACTCGACGAGGCAAAATAATTATACCACAGTTTTTGAGGAAATAAAGGAATTTCGAGATTTTTATTCTCTTCTTGAAAATACAAAGAAGCACAAGAAAACACTCAACCTAGCACGATTTTACAAATATTAAAGCAAGAAAACTCATGATTTTACAAATATCAAAGCAAGAAAACTATGCAATGAAAATCAGCGAAAAATAATAAGAAACATTGATAGGGTAGTTGTGTAACTACCCTAGAAAATTCGAGGTGTAACTACCCTAGAAAATTCGAGGAAGAATACAACGAAAATATGGTCCAAGATCACCCTACAGTACATGGGTATAAGTGCAAGAAAAAGAAATTTATTCTGTTACAAAAAGGTCCCTGCTTAGGGACTGAAATGAAATGAAAACTAAAATTATTACATTTAAGTTCCTATACGGGGACCTAAATGTAATTCTGGGAACTTGCTGGAGCGGGAGTTAATTCTGGAACTCTTCTGGGTTTAGTACGTGAGTTTTCCACCGTTTCATCTGAACGGCTATGATTAGAAGCATGCACACGATCTGAGCCATCCAAGTTGGACACGTGGCGACAAACTGTAGCGTCTGGGGTGTTCTTGTGTTCTTCCCCTTTCTCGCAGCTACAACGGCGAGTCTTATTCTCAGATTTCTTCCCGGCAGCCGATAACATTCTTTGGCCTCCTGCAGGGCCAGAGGGTGTCTCCTACACCCCTCGAGCTCGCCTACGGGTGGACAGTTGAATGTCGAAGAAGAAGGTGGCTCGGCGATGGCTGTCAAGTGTAGGAGGACGTCTGAATTGATTCTTTTTCGAGGAAAATCGCTCCACTTGATATATTCCTTGCTCCAGCAATGTTACGGACCTACAAAGGAAGTTTGGCATGTTTGATTCTATCTTGAATCGACCTAGAAAATTAAAGATTTGCAGTTGATAATGAGTTTCCAGAAAATGTGTAACAGTGAAACTATAAGAGCGATGGAGATCGATTGGGGTAAAATCGTGTGAGACTTGAAGGATGCGATGAAATGCGCGCCTAAGAAGATGATTTGAGAATCCTAAGTACACTCTTAAGTCTGCTAATTACGGCTTGACAATCGAGAAATAAAAAAAAGGCAAATGATGGAGGAATGACCTGGGGTAGCAGGGTGTACGACCCTCTGCTGGTTGCTCGACGAGGCGGTCTTCTCGGAGCTGGACGCGGCGACGACGCGATGCAAGGCTGAGTTTCAGCCTTGGAACCTCTCCTCCAGTCGATCCTCTTCTACACGGGAGCCTCGAGTGAAGCTGTCACCTCCGGAGCAAGTAGATTATGGTAGGGAAGATGGCTGACAACCAGTTAGTTTTTGAAAGTAGTTAGCTCATGAGTGTGTTAGTTGGTTAATGGCGACTTTGGAGGTCTTTTATAGAGTGATCGGAGAGAGTTGAAGAATCGATGGCCGGTGTGAATGGTGGTTGTTGGGAGAAGAAGATGGAGGGTGTAGATCGGGGAGAGTGGTTAAGGAATGGCAGGTAGAATTTGTTGAAGTTAGGAGGTTAGAACAGACGAACAACCTGGCCTTCTTGAAGAAGATGATGAACCAGGTGTTGACACGTGTCAAAACTTGGTTGGCTAGATTTAATGAATATATTAATAAATAGGAATTAAATAGTAAATAACATTATTTTAAATAGGTATACAAATGAAAAGTATAGATACTTAAATTATCTAAATTATGATATAATTATTTTTAATAAATAATAAATATTTTACGAAATATAAATATTATATTAATAAATAAGTATAAATAATACTTAATAAATAGGTTTGGATTTTTAATTTAATAAACTAATAAATGATATATCATTTTTATATTTTCTTTATTATTAGAATAATAAATAGAGTATATATAAATTTTTGCAGATTTTACTAAATTAAATTAAGTAAAATAATAAATATGGATATAAGTTATATAGTTCATTTATACCTATAAATTAGGATTTTTGATTTATTTAAAATAATAAATAAGCTTAAAAAAATTAGGGTTAAAATACAAGATCAAGAAAATAATTAGAAATTATAAAATCATTAAAATAATAAATAATGTGTTCTAGATAAAATAAATAGCCCATAAACCCAGTTGTGGTTAGGTCCCAAAATTGACTTTTTGCAAACAGACTCCGATTTGAGTGAAATCACTTTCATTAATTAGAGAATATTATTTTATGAACTTTAAAGGTGAATAGAGTGAAATTGGAGTTCGTATGTGAAAGTTATGATATTAAGAAGTTGGGATGTTGACAATTTCCAAGTTAGATTTTTTGGCATATATACAAAACAATGCTTTAACTTATTTTTATATTTTTCTATACATTTTTAGAAATAATTAGGAGATGAATTTGGTGAAAAATATGCTCATATAAATTAATTAAAAATCATTGAAGTTTTGTTATTTATTGGATAATTAATGAAGAGTGTGTAGAATGCGACATTAATTATTTTTATTTGTTTTCTTCCTTATCTCCCCATACTTATTTATTTGTCAACCAATCCATGTTGACTTGGTCTCAGGGGTTAGGTTATAAATATACCTTTCAACTACATTTATTTACTAAGTCACATTGTACATATATACATATCTACAATTTTCCTTTATTTTTATTTTATTTATTTTTATTCTTTTCATTATTCACCTGATTTTTATGCATAAAACTGCATTTTTATTCATGAATAGGGTTCTGTTAAAAAGTGAAAATTAATGGATATTTACATTTATTCGTTAAGGGTTTTAAGACAAAATGTAGACAAAATGTACATCATTCCTAGTCCCGGCCACCTTCCTTCCATAACCAAACGCTCTCCGCATCACGTTCCTTTTCCAGCACTGCCATCCAATCTCCAATCTCCTCCACGATTCACCCTCGATTCTCACCACCCTCTTCCCAAAACACAACCTCTCGCCCCCTATTTAATCACCATCATCGCATCCTCATACCATCATCCGTTGATAGCCCTAAGTCCCTAAGTTGATCTTCGGTGGTGACAACTCGGAGACCCTTCACTTGCAGCGAGATCTAAGGCCCGTTGGCCTTGTTGTAGCGCGGCCCCCCTCCGCCTCTACTGCCCTTGCTTTGACTTCAAAGCTGTCGAGTCGACGCCTCCATCTTCATCGACAACAATCATAGCTCTGCCCGAGCATCCCCGATTATCCCTGATTGTTCCTGCTCCTTTGTCTTCGACAACTCTGCAGCTACCGCCTTCACCATATCCTTCGCCTACCTCCAGCCAATACTTGACTTCAACCGCTCGTCCGCCCGCCTTCAACATCGTCTCCAGGAGATCGCAACCACCGCCACCGATTCCTGGTGCTCGCCAACAACACTTGGACCAGGATGCTCCTCTTGTTGCTCCTCCGCCTTCAGAGCCCCTCCTCTGCCTTCGCTCCGGTCGCCTCCCAGTCTATCATTGCCAGGAATCACCGCTCCAAGCGTTGCTTCCCTCGCTCCCTCTGTCGGGCACAAGGATCAAGAGCCACCTCACGTGCTCCGCACGTGTAAGGGGAAGGAAAATTGCTTAAAGCCCCTACTTCCTCTAAGATTTTTGCCCAAGTCCAGGTACCGGGGGACACGTGAGGAGCACGTGTATCCTAGGAAATTTTGCAACTTCACCCCCTGGGTATTGGTAATTACAATTTAGACCCCTCTTTGCATTCCTCCTCTATTTATTTATTATAATTTGCAAACAGAACCCTATATTCATTCTGTAATTTGAACCTTTTTATTACATCATTTTATTTATTAAAATTAATACTTTTGTAATACAATTAATTCTCTTCATTGTGGCATGTTTGTGATATTTTTATACTTGATGGTTAATTAATAATTATTATTCTTACAAAAAATTGCATATTTTACCCAATTTTTGCTCATAAATTCATAATTAATTAACCATCGCTTGAAAAATTGCTGAAAATTCATTAATTAGAGGATTAATTTTACTTTACATCGTGCCCATAAAGAATCATATTTTCTTCATATTCTGCTCTATAAAAATTGTGTTGTGCATTTCAGTAATTGATTTTTAATAGGTATTAAACTCATTATTTTCAAGGTTTAAGTTTTTTTAGGATATTACATTTATTTTTATATATTAGATAATTTTGATCTTGAACAGAAATAGGTTTAATATTTATTATAATTAATTATTAAAATTCACTTTGTTTGCATTCACAAATTCATGAAATATTCATTTTGCATCCGAAAATTTCAAAAAAAAATTACAGAGCGTTTATTTCATCATAATTGACATTTCAGCTAATTTTCATAATTTTGGACATCATTTGATTGGTATTTATTTTTCTCATCCCTAAATTGGCCGCATTTGCATCTTGCATTCCAAATTGCATAAAAAATGCCAAAAATATTTCACTTTGAAAATCGTATATGAAATTCAATAGACATAATTCTAGGTTGTTCCTTTACCTCCTTGAGTTTGACCTTGGGATTTTCCCAAGTAAAATAAAAATAAAAACCACTTCGATTAAAATTGAATAAATTAATTGTGGTTATTTCTTGATTTATTCCGATTACCCGACGTAACTACAACGACACATTGATATTTCAAAAGCTTAATAATTCATAGAAATTAACTTAGGGTTTTCATGGATCGTCTGATGGTGCCGTTACCGGGGATCGATCCCGGGTCACTCGCCTGACATGCGGGAATACTCACCACTATAGTACTACGACGACATTTTATAGCAATGCTCCTCTATTGATTAATTTTTAATAAGTACAAATCGCTATATTTTTAGGGTTTAAGACTTTTCTGAGATATCTTACATAGTCCTAAGTCTTGGATAATTTTATTTCCTTAAAATCAATTGATTTGATATTTATTATAATTGATCTCCTTGTTTCACGTAGTTTGTATTCATTAATTAATCAAATATTCATATTGCATCCAAAAATTCTAAAAAATTATAAAGCATTTATTTCATCATAATTGACATCTCGGTCAAGTTTCATAATTTTTGGACATTATTTAATTAATATTTACTTTCTAGTCCTTAAAATCGGCTGCATGTGCATTTTGCGCTCCAAAATTGCATAAAAACACCAAAAACATCTGCCTTGAAAACCGCATACGGAATTCGATATACAATATTCTAAGTTGTTCCTTTGCCTCCTTGATTTGACCTTGGGACGTGCCCAAGTAAAATAAACATAAAACCACTCCGATTAAAATTGAATAAATTAATTGTGGTTATTTCTTGATCGACGTAATTAGAATGACACATTGGTTTTTGAAACAATAATTCACATCATTTAAAGAGGGTATTTTCGAACTCGTAAGATGGTGTCGTTGCTAGGGAGGCAAAAACCATAGATTTTATCTAAAAAAATTAGTGCTAGGTTTTTCATATTTTTGGGTAGTCTGACCCCCGAATTTTCATTATAAATTTTCCATTTTTTCATGCATTTATTTTTATTTTATTTCCAATATTTGTTTTCTTATTTTATTTGTGATTAATTTTTGTGTCACTCTCTCACACATTTTCTCTCTTATTGTTTGTACGAGGTATCTGACGCCTGTGAAGCGGTTCTCTTGAAACCGACGCATCTTCACCGACTGCCAATCCACATTAATTAAGATTGAGTCGAGTTGTGAGAGAACGTATAATATGGGATTTATTTTCTGCAATTTTATTTTTGGTAATAATTGTTCATTTACAGCGGTGTTTATTTGGACTCTTGCAAGTGTAAAAGATCTCGAAATTTTTCTGTGGTGTGTTATGGCCTGTTTCACTCTTCGGTGAGGGTAGGGCCCGACTTGAGTGGCTCATAGGTTAGACTTGCACATACGGCTTTTAGACCTTCTAGGATTTTATTGTTTGTGCTTGTAGAACCAAGGACCATACTTAAATTACTTGAGACACACATTAGATTTTTTAACTTAGTCAAAAATTTTACTCAGTTCTTCACAGCTAATAGAACCTTCTTGTAGGTGCGATTTTTGTCATCTTGCATTCATATAGAATAATTTTAAATTCTTATATTGCATCCCACATGAAGATTGCGAGGAATCATTGTAAGTCTTCTAACTGAGCATACAACATTATTTTCGTATGCATAAACTTTTCCCGAATTTCTCCCTCCTGTTTTGTCACGTAAAATTTTAAATGAAATTAGGATTGGACAATAGTTACGTATTTCTGTTCACCTTAAGTTTTTAATGATCACCTAATTAAAATTGAGACTGTTAAACAAAACTGACTAAATTAACTCATAAAATCAAGAATTTTTGCAAGAGAGTAACCCCGAACTTGGATTCATTTAATTGTCTGAGTGAGAGAGAGACGACACTTAAGGCTGGAACCCCGCTTCAGAATCCTCGTACATACTACTGATTCTATAAAAACGATTAGCTACTTCTCAGTAAGGAAATATAGGTAGCCGGTAAACAGTCCAGATTTCCTTAACATAGTGAGTGGTTTAAAAAACATTGCGTATGGCTCCATCCTTAAGTAACGGGTAGCCATGTTACGGTCCGTACTTACACTCATACTGGCTGAAAGTAGGTGCAACTAGTCGTAAGAATTTGGGCCAGTCAAAATTTTCAGTACTTAACAACTCTCTAATTCTTTTCCAAGATTTAATTTATCACCAACTAAAACTGCAAATATAATTTTTCAATTTCTTGCAGCTTAATTGTGTGAGTTGGTGAAACTGGGATTTGTATTGTGTTTGCATTGGTGTGCATAAACCGAATTCGAAGATCAAAAACCGCACACTTGTGCCATCACTCTCCCTCGATTTAAAAATTTGGGTTTTTTTCTGTTGAGTATCCCATACACTTGAACAATTTTCAACCAAGATCCATCATGACAACTCATCCACCTCTGTTGAAAATGATGGAACATTTGTCTGAATACCCACCAGATCTATACTATGAAAATAAATTTGTCTCGGTCAAACCCAAACCATCTAAACCTCTTCTGTCAAGAATCCTCCGACTTTCGTGGGAGACTTTGACCCTCAGATGAATCCGGTCCAATCTTTGAATTCAAAACCATTTTACACTGATCTCTTGATCACTTCTATATATATCCCATCTCCCCTAACCTTTCCGACATGTGAACCACTGCCATCTTGGGATGACCCGACTTATTCCAGATTTCTTTCTAGAACCCAAGAACCATTTGAAGAACATAACATCAAAACAAACAACTGGCAGCAATATCGACCCCAACCAACTTCATTCTTTCCTTACAATTTTGTTGGGATAGGACAACACTGCACAAATACACATCCTTCCTTGACCATAGGGAATAATATGGAAACTCAACCAAACCAAATGGAGAGGCCCACGCCTAATGATCATCAGTGTTGGATTAATCATTACGATCACATCCACATTGATAACCCCGAATACCACTCTTTTGGACAACCCGCACATATAGAGGACCAAACTGATGATATTGACACATATGAACCATGTATGACTCCACTGTTTGGGGATGTGACCAATCATGATCATGGAAGAAGACTCTACTCAAACTAGCATTGCATGCCCGAGTCACGGTATGCTGAGTAAGAGACCTACCGATTCCAGCAAAATCCTCCCACTGAGCAGATTCCTTCCATGATTTTTGAGGAGAACTTTTCAAAAGATAATGATCATATATTAGATATTCCAAGAACATCTTCTCCCATCTCATACATGAAAATGAAAGTTGAAATGATTGGACCTCAAGTTGAAAAACGAAAGAAGACTTAAGAGTCCACACAGGCTGCTCCCATGAGTGATCATGAAAAGTTTTTGGAGGATGATATATTGAGGATTACTAAGAGATATAAATTAATTGATGATAAATTTAGAAAGTTCACTAACTAACTAATTTCAGTCTATGACAGCTCACTGGAAGATGAAAAGATTGGTTCTCCTATTTCCCGTTGCTACAACTTAGATAATGGCTGTTGAGGAGACTATTGGTTCAGAGACTCATCCCATCGTCCCATTCCCCGGTGCTTTGTCCTTAACTAATATACATGATTGTTGCCATATCTTTGATGATTATGATTAGGAACTCGAGCATGGGCTTACCCTGAGTCAGACAAAGCCATCAATAGCCATAACAGTCATGCGGTAGACGAGCCCTATCCTGTTAATACACCTGAGATAGCGGCTGTTGAACTGAACATTGTTTTAGAGATTCTCCCCACTGTTCCATTTTCTGCTGCTCTCACCATGGAAAATCGAATATATGACTTTTTATATGATCGTGAAATATATGCATGCTCACCCTGAGTCGGTCGAAATCTTCTCTGACCACTTTGATCAAATCGATCCGACTCAGGATTGCACCGATATTAAGATAATTGAGAATAAATATGTGAGGTGTGCACTGACCAAGGAGAAAAAAATTCAATGGTTATTCATCTAGAGACTCTATTGTCAACACCTCACTCCCAGGACCAGTACCTTCACAAACAATGCAAACCAAAATGCCCATTCCAATTGCTCCTTCATCTAGAAAGAAAGTCACCTTTGACATACCAGAAGAGGAATCGTCTGATGATTCCTCATCAGGTCTGAAAAAGGTGATCTTTATGAGTGAGGTCAGTTCGATAGCTCTAAAACCCTATCTACGTAAGGATCCAGATTCCCGTTGGACCACTCATGTTCCTCACAATTATTCATCAAGAGCTGATTCTCCTGGTCGCATTAGATATACTGGAATAATTTCTTATCAGCGGATTGAGACTGGTGCTTCAGAGTATTTATCATCCGAGGACGAATCGTTTGATCCAAAGAGGGAACAAATTCTAAGAAAACAACTGAAGCAACTGAAGAACAAGAATATCTGGAGTGCCTCCACTTTCAAATACTATTCCTCTGAGGATAACTCAGACGATGGTCAGATATCATCTGATTCACGCTTCATCTACTCTCCAACATGATTATCTGAGAATAACATTGACGATAGTTGGGACTCATATGCTACATCTTCTTATTATCATTACGATCTCCTACCTCATGCTTACAAAAAGATCTGTCAAAAACCACCTTAATCATCGACAATCCTCCCCTTCCCGACCCCATCAGTCCCCTTGTACATCTTCTTCCTCTATTTGGCCAAGGCCTAAGTATAGGGTGGACCGATGCCATCTGTAGATGCCACTCTCCTCATCCAATCCTTCTTTCGATCACCACATTTTCACCCCTCTTCCGTACTTAGGCTGACCAAAGCCCAGGTATAGGGGGACCCGATGCCCACTGTATGTACTCTCTCCATCCACTTCTCCCACTATCTGCCTCATTTTCACTCTTCTTCTATACTTAGACTGTTCACAACCTAAGTATAGGAGGGCAGACCGATCTCTATTTTTCTTTTTCTTTTTTCACTCTCTTACGCTTAGCCCGAACTATGTCTTCTCTACGCTTCTTGTGCTCTGAGGACACAACACTCACTAAGTATAGGGGGATGTGTATATACTATATATATTTTACCCATAGCTCGTACTTTCACGTAAGTCTATATGTATTTATGGGATGTGTAACTAAATTGTAAAATCTTCAAAAAATGTGAAAAAGAGGGAATTTTGCAACTAACACTTACTGTGTCCAACCAAATATTTTTGAAAAAAACGGCTTCTTATTCATTTTTGCAAAAAATCCTTGCATTAAAAAATATCTCTAAAAAAATTACAAAAGTAAAAAAAGTGTCTGCATTTCACACATCTACAGTTCATCCAGCATTACATTCTTTTGCATTTGTGAAAGGCCCTTGGGTTCTGAACCGAGTTATGAGAAAAAATCGAGAATGGTATGGACTTGACCTTAATCCACGTAATTTTTAGAGGAACTTCACTGAGAAAAAGGATTTTAGAAGCTTCAGGTCTTTAACTTAATTCTTCAAGTTCTACATGACAATGTGCAGAGTTTGACTCTTAGCGTCTAACCTAGTCTCCTCATTCTGGGCACGACTGTGGAATAGGGAATTAATTTGTACTCTCGCACTATGTACTTAGCTCTACTTAGATGGGGTATAGGAAGATTGTGTGAGTTTCTTTTCTGGTAGCGTGGCATCTAAAGACCAGAGTACGAGTTGAAATAAAGCTTCAGAAAAGGGATGGACGATTGGACACAATTTTTTCTAAGACCCCAAAACATGTACGAAAAAAAGATTCCATATCCGTAGGGGAAAAATAAGGTCCATGCAGAGCTACCAAAAATCCAAATACAAAGAAACCTACTACCTAATAAATATTTGACCAATAAAAGATCCAAGCTTCAATAAAACTTGCAGATGTTGGTGGAGACTTGGCTAAACTGGTCGACTTCACAAGGAGAGGTGACTACACTGGCCACCCTCCAGTTCTTTTCCCTTTCTTCTAATTTCTCCCTCTTTTCGATTGTGAACGCAACGCGACATACCTTAGAAGGAAATACCTGACTTCCCATGGATGAATTACTAGAGGAGAGGTTTGCATGGTTGTCCGGTATTCTAGATGGGAAGAGCTAAAACCACTACACACATGAGTTGATTGTTCAATATTCATGGGGTTTGCTTTGGGTGGAGGATTGATCAAAGATGGCTTCTAAGCCGAAACTGTGACAATGATGTGTAGAATTTGAAAGTTGTTGATTTTAAAACCCTGATTCTCACGGAAAATCCGACAAATTAATAATCCAAAGGTCGTGTCTAGCTCCAATTTTCACCTTCTGCTCATGATCTTGGTATGGAACCCAATCTCATTTCACCTCATTACATTGCTTTAGATGCTCAGGGACGATCATGGTTTAAGTATAGGAGGATGATGAATCTCATATTCATCACTCTAAAAATGATTAATTAAGCTCAAATCTCTAAAATTTATTGGCATTTCTTCATTTATATTGCATAATTAGCATTCATGCATGTATAAATAATAATCTTTCATAGAGAAGCTGAATAAGAAAGAATCAAGCAACTTTGCTCTTCATCCCTATTAGTATGCTGTTAGCTCTAAATCCCTAAGACTAGTTAACCCTGAATGGATGTGGGATTCTGCATCAATCATCTGTAAAGAGTACAATGCTTCTCCCGTTCTCTACCCATCATTATTGGTATGTGAATGGCTCGAATCCCTGACCCGAGCCTTAATGTGTTCCCCGAGACTACCCCTTCCCCTACCTAGCCTTAATGTGGTTCAATACTCTCTTGCATTTTATCACTCATTATTGCATAAAATAAGAAGCCCAAAAATTCCAACCCAATTGACCTGTAAAATAGCATAACTTCCTTGATTTTAATTAATTCATGCTAACTCTAAATGACCTGAAATCACCTCCGTTGTGTACATATTGTTAACAAGAATAAATTAAAAATATAAAAGCATCACTAACCTAAATAAGTGGACCAGAAATTCAAAACCTAATTCCAGGATTTTCAGACTAGAACATTGATATCTTCCTCATCCAGTGTCCGATTTGATCCTACTCACTTTTAAACTAATGTACATTCAATTACCTTCAAAACAAGACCAAGTTCAAGTGAATCGGATCTCAAACGTGAAAGTTGGGTTTTGGGCCTCTTTTGTACATTTTGTATTTTAACGGTTTTTAACCTATCATTTTATGTACATAATTGGCTCATTTTATTTTATTTCTTTTTCATTTGTTTTCTTGATAAAAGTTTTTTTTTAATTCATAAAAATCCAAATCCAAAATGAACTTGAATTCAAAGAAACTAACTGAGTCTGCGTCTTCACTACATGTCTGTACAAAAGTTGTCGCTTTCATATTCTATTTTATTTCTTCTTTTTCTCAGTTAATAAAAATCCAAAAAAATTAGATTAATGTGTAAATATTTCTATTTGATTTTAACATATTTTTTTTAGATTTTTATCTTGATTAAAAACTACAAAAAATGATAAAACCCCAAAATCAATGTATTCTATGTACATAAAATACCCCAAAAATATAACTTCATGCAAAAGATAGATTTTGATTTTAGTTTCTTCATGAAATTTTAATACGAGGTCATTTAATATTTATTCTAGAATTTTCTTTGTACTTAAATTTCCGAAATTTCTAGGGATGACACATAGCAGCTCCTGGAGCTGCCACGTATCACCCATTTTTGGACTTTATTTTTTTATTTATTTTATAAAAAATTTAAAAAAATAATAAATAAAAATAATAAAAAATTAATAATAAGAGTGCCACGTGGTGCAACCTCGACTGTCCGATCTCGATCGATCGAATGGCCACTGCGGTCATCCTCCTCCCCCAACTTTCCCTTTCCATATCAGCGAGCTCTGCCGCCCTCCGCCCTTCTCGTGCCCACCTTTCCATCTACGGCACCACCACACTGCCTAATCGAATCTCATCGCATCTCGTAAACTCCGCCATCTTGCCTCCTTTGGACTCCAATCACAGACTCCATCGTCTTCTCCAAATCAATCAAGCTTTGCCAAATCTCAATCTTCCATCGTCATCCCCCTTCTTCTTTGTTATTTAAGCATCATCATCACCCTACTCCTTGATTCATCCACCGATAGTCATACACGACGTAGGTAGGGTGGTCGGTGGTGATAGCCTGACCGCCCTCGTTCTTTTGTCGGCAAGGTCCGAGGCTCAAGGACTTGTTGCAGCGCTACTCCTCAGTGTGCATGCTCTTGCTTTGACCTCGGTCGTTGAGCCAACAGTGCCACCTTCATCTCCATAGATTCCAATTAAGCACCTCCGCGTGACTGCCTCAGCTCCGGACATCTTCGTGACGTCGAGCAGCTCTGGCACGCAACGTCATCGAGCCCGCAGGTTCATCTTCGCCAATGCCTCGCCGTCTCAGATCCTCCTTCAGTCGGACACCCATCACCATCTCCAGCAACCATTGGGGCACCCTCATATCTAGCTCCCACTCTGATAAGTCATCTGCTTTCCACAACTAGAGCTTTGTCTGAGTAGGGTCACCCACCACGGCTCCGCCTCGAGTAGGTGACCTCCAGGTGGCCTGCGGACTCGCCGACCACTCTGCCATATATGCTCCTTCGACATTGTCGCCCGCGAGAAACTCCCAGCCGCAGCCCCGCTCCGCCAATGCTGCAGACTCCATCCACTGCTAGAGGACCTCCCTCCTCCACCTCGAAGCCACTGCCAATGGCCAGGCTCAAAGCCTGAGGCTCTCCCACGTGCACATCACATATGTGAAAGGGAACAATTGCAGTTCCACCCTTTCAGTATCACCGAATCAAAATTGATTCCAGGGCCACGTGCCACTTACGTGACCACTAGAAATATTACAAAAGACCCCCTGAAGCTCCACCAAATCACAACAGCATCCCCGTCATCCAAGGGCACGTGCCTTGCACATGCCCCCTTGGTTTTTTTAAGAACACCATTCCGGGTGTAGGTAATTATACATTAATCCATTTACTGCATTTTGTCTTATTTTATTTATCATTGTAAAACTGCAAGCATACCCCTATGTTCCCCTATTATTTTGATCGACATTGTTGCATATTTTTATTATTTAAAAATTAGCATGATGTTCTACAATTAATTCTCTACAATATGGAATGCTTGTGATATTTTTATATGCTGTGGTTATTTGATAATTATTATTCTAATGGAAATTTGTACATTTTTCCCACTCTATGCTTCGAAATTCATAACTAATTAACTATTGCTCAAAAAATTACCAAAAATCCACAAACCTTAGAATTACTTATTCTGACATTGCCAAAAAGAATTGCTTTTTGCATGCATATTTGTCTCTATAAAAATCATTTAGTGTTTTGCAATGATTAATTTTTAATAAGTACAAATCACTAGATTTTTTAGGGTTTAAGATTTTTCTTAGATAACTCACATAGTGCTAAGTCTTAGATAATTTTATTTCCTTAAAATCAATTGATTTGATAATTATTAAAATTTATCTCCTTGTTTCACGTAGTTTGCATTCATTAATTAATAAAATATTCATATTGCATCAGAAAATTCTAAAAAATTATAGAGCATTTATTTCATCATAATTGACATATTGGCCAAGTTTCATAATTTTCGGACATCGTTTGATTAATATTTACTTTCTAGTCCTTAAAATCGATCGCATTTGCATTTTGCATTCCAAAATTGCATAAAAAATACCAAAAATATTTTGCCTTGAAAATCACTCACGAAATTCGATAGACAATATTCTAAGTTTTTCCTTTTCCTCCTTGAGTTGATCTTGAGACTTGCCCAAGTAAAATAAACATAAAACCACACCGATTAAAATTGAATACATTAATTGAGGTTATTTTTTGATCGATTCTGATTACCTAACGTAATTACAATGACACATTGATATTTGAGACAATAATTCACATCATTTAAAGAGGGTATTTTTGGACTCGTCAAATCGGAATACTCCAGTTTTAGAAGCTTCACCCCAAGAGTGTCTTACCAAGTTTTTTAGCGAGCTTCAAGGAGATCTTATAGAAAATTTTATAGGGTTCGGACCCCCCAATTATAGATGAAGCGGTAGACATCACCTCTCTTATTGAGATGGAGAGGGATGAAAATCATCAAAGGAGGGAATTTTACTTTATGGGTGAACCACTTAAAGGCAAGGCCAATCATAAATGGAGAGACTGTCTATATCCTCTAATTGATTCAAGTATAAACTCTCCACCAACATTAAGCCAGGAATCGCCAGGAAGAGGACATTTCTCTTTACCTTCATTGCACCCTCATGATTCAGCAACAAGAGCCAGTGGATAGATGGTTGGTTCTATGACCTAGACAGGATCACATACATGTTTTTACGGTCATCAAGAAGAAAATTTAAAGAAAATGTCTTAAGAGAGGTTGGGTTAATACAAACCCCACATACCAATGTGACATCTGTCCCTAGCAATGGAGCAACACATGAAGGACGAAAGGGTAGAGGTCAAAGTTCACAATGAGTGTACCATCAACCCCCACAAAATGTTACATAATCTAGTCCATCAGTCTATAATGGTCAGTTTAATTCTATCACTAAAGAACAAGCTCACAATTTTTGCACTATTGTACGGGACAATGTTATTATCCTTGGTCGTTTCATACATGCCTTATTTGATTCTTATCCTTATTATTCATTTGTGGATCAACATCTATTGCCAACTTTGGTCAAGATTCTGATAGAAATATAAATTCCTTATTTGATTAAGGGACCATGAGGACAAGTAATTATAATTCAGGAGACTTTAATTGACATCGTAGTACTAACTGCAGGACACTAGTTACATGTTTCTTTACTACTTATTGAGATGGATGATTTTGACATCATCTTTGGGATGGATTGGTTGGGAAGGCATCATGCGTATTTGATTGTTTCCAAAAAATAGTAACCATTTACCTTCCTAACTCTATAGAATTCTAGTTCAATGGAAAGCTTCTAATGATGAAGTGACATACATCTTTGCTCTAGAGGCACAACGATTGTTGATGCACGGGTGCGAAAACTACTTACCCTACATGTCTACCACAATATTAACAAAGCGGATGATAGAAGATTCGCCTATAGTTTGTGAATTCCCTCATGTTTTTTTTCAAATGAATTACTTGAGTTACCATCTGAGCGAGAGATTGAATTTGACATTTCCCTTGTATGTGATAACCAACCAATCTAAACTTCTCCATATCGTATGGCACCAAGCGAGTTACGAGAATTAAAGGTGCAATTGTAAGAAATCTTGGATAAAGGGTTCATTTTCCGTAGTACTTCACCATTGGATGCACCTATGTTTTTTGTGTATAAGAAAGATAAGTCATTGTGACTATGCATTGATTATCAATAGTTAAATAAAAAGACAATTAAGAATCACTACTCTTTACCATAGATAAATGACCTCTTCGACCAGTTAAAAGGTTCTATTATATATTCCAAGATTGATTTAAGATCTGAGTACCATTAACTGACGATTAGAGACTTAGATACCCCTAAAATAGCCTTCCACACAATATATGCACATTATGATTTCTTAGTAATGCCTTTTGGATTGACATCAAACTTTATGGATCTTTTGAATAGAGTATGCAATGCCTTCCTAAACCACTTTGTGGTAGTATATATTGATGGCACATTCATCTACTCTAAGGATAAGCAACGACATGAACATCATCTCCAACAAGCACTCGAGACTTTGAGGAAGAATAAGTTGTGTATACAAAGTATAACAAGTGTGAGTTTTGGCTAACTGAAATATCTTTTCTAGACAATACCATTTCTGAGGCAGGTATATCTATAGATCCTTTAAATAGTAGTGTTATTGTGAGTCGGGAATGTCCTAAGACTGCTACAAAAGTATGATCTTTTCTAGGATGAGATAGGTATTATAGAAGATTCATGAAGGACTTCTCACAAATAGACTTTCCCTTGACCAAGTTGGCTCAGAAAGAGGTACCATGTGTATGGTCTAATACTTGCGAAACTAGTTTTCAAATACTAAAGGAATGGTTTACAACTGCACATATATTTACGTTACCCTCTGGCACTGATGGTTTTACTATATACATAGATGCTACCAAAAAGGGCTTGAGGTAGTTCTTATGCAAAATAGAAAAGCAGTGGCATATGTATGACAACTAAAGACACATGATCCTGTCTACCTAACACATGACATTGATATTGACACATTTTTTCTTTGTCTTGAAAGTATGGAGAAACATTATTCATGGCATCACTTTTAAGGTTTTACTGATCATAAGAGTTTGAAATATCTGTTTGACCAAAATGAGTTAAACATGAGCAACAACAATGGCTAGAACAATTGAAGGACTATGATTGCACATTCACTTATCATTCCGGTAAGGTAAATGTGGTAACATATGCCCTTAATAGAAGACTTATTCCCCAAGCATGGTGACTGCTGTCTAATTTTGGGGGTATATTGTCAGTACTAAGTGAATGACAACCTTCCAAAAGAAGTATAAATTCAACAACTATTCACCACCATTATAGCCCCAAGATCTAGTATAGAAAGGTGGAAGGTCAAGAAGATAAGACACTTCTAAAAGACTTAAGAAATCATGTATAAAAGAATAAATTGAGGGGTTTCATATATATGATAATTTATTGTACAATTTTCAAAGAGTTTGTGTACCATGCATACACCTGAATTGAGACAAATCATGCATGAAGCACATTGTTCAAGATTATCGATTCATTCTGGAATCTCTAAAATGTGTAAAAATTTTCGTTTATGTTTTTTATTGGCCCCGACATGAAGAAAGACATTACCAAGTTTGTAAACTATTGTTGTTACCTGTCAACAGGTAAAGGTTTTCCACCAACGACCATTGTGATATTTGCAACCTCTCTAAATTCCTGAATGGAAATGGGAAAGCATTCCCATGGTTTTCATTATTGGCTTACCACATACCGCATATGGTAAAGACAGTACCTAGGTGATAATAGATCGATTGACTAAAGTTGCACATTTTATTGCAATAAGCTTAACTTCGACCCCAAATCAGTTCACCAAACTATACATTACACATGCGATCCATCTCCGAAGGATGCAGTTTTTGATTGAGATTTAGGGATTGACTCACATTATTGGGATAACTTCATGAATGCATTAGGCAGACAACTTTTGTTGAGTACAACATACCACACTCAAACATACATCCAATCAGAGAGTACCATTCTAGACCTTAGAAGGACGAACATGTTCCTTAAAATGGAAAGGATTATGGATTAAGAATTTACTCCTTCAAAATTCACCTATAACAAGGTTATCATGTAAGTATTGGCATGGCAACCTTTGAGGCACTATATGGGCACATGCGTACCATCATTGTGTTAGCATGGAGTAAAGAGCATTTATGGCTTACACAGAATCAAGGTTACACAAGAAGTTATAGATATCACCCCAAAAAGACTGATAACTGCCCACAACCACCAGAAGAGTTATAGTTATTGAAAAACTAAACCGGCCTAAAGATAACTATGGTCGTTGTATCGACCAGGTGGATTTTACCAGAAAAGATAATGTTTATTTATCTATTTATTTATTTTATTTAGACTCCTAAACTTTGATGTATAGTAATAAAGTACATGATTGTCAAACTCAGGGAGGTAAAGTGTTGGAAAACTAGGATTAAACTGTAGAAACTATTATTTATTAGGGGTTTTTAATTTTTATTTGTTTTCCAGGATTTTTTAGATTTTTATTAATTTTTTATGATTTTAAATTATTTTTGTAATTTTTAAGTATAATATATATTTTATTATTATTTAAGAAAATGATTTGTGAAATTTATTTATTATTTTTTATTTTGTTATTTTTATGTTGTAATTTTTATTTAATGTTTTATGAATTTTTAGAAAGTTTTTAGGATTTTATGGATTTTTTGTATTTCTAAGGTTGAAAAATTAGTTTTTTATTAAAATCTATGAACTATTTTCATTTTTTTAAGATAGAAAATAGTAATAAATATTTTTTTTATGGAAAGTAGGTGAAATTATCTTTAAAATGAAATGTTGTGTGTTTTTGTGTGATTTTTATTTATATAGTTTTGAATTTTTTGAAGTTTGTTGTATCTTGTATTTTTATTTATTTTATTATTCAATTTTTGTTTTGTTTTTTATTTATTGTGTAAAATATAGTAAAAGAAATTGTAGTTAGATTTTATTAGATTTTTAAAAGTGTTTTGATATTTTTTTGTTTTTAGAAGTTTGTTATATTTTTTTAGTGTTTTAATGATTATTAATAAAGAAAATCTTTTTATTTTTTTAAATCTTATTTAATACTATATATAGTGTAAAATAGGATATTTATACGTATTTTTTATTATATTTTTATATTTTGTATTTTATTTATTATGTATAGTGTATGTATAAGGTCTATATACAGTTACAGGGGGTTTATGTGTAATAAAGCAGGAAATATAGAAGCACATGATAATGCAAAAATGAAGGGCTTCGCACATAAATTCCTCTGATGGCACGTGCAGATGCGTGTGTTTCATATGCGACGGACTTGTTCTCAAATATCCAAAACTCCAAGGGCTTTCGTGTAAATCGCCCCGAGAAATATCAGACGGTCATGTGAACTGCGCGTGCAGCGCTAGAGAGGTGGGGCGGTGGGCTCGATGCGAGGTTTACGCGTGGCGTTTTGATGTGCGTTCGATCAACGGATTATCGAAAGGCTCCTGAATGATATGAAATCTGGCCCTGCAGATCACGTGTGGCGCTTAAACGGTCGTCTGATTGAAAGTTGATCGAACGTCTGTGGACAAATCTAGGAAAAATGTTCTTCCCCAATTGCTTTTATTCTCCCAGGTAGAAGATCGGATCGACGGTGGAGACTTTGAGGATGACGCTCTAAGTGCTTCATCTCTGATCTTGGATTTGTGATCGAAGAGTTAACACGGGTGCTCGATGGAATATCACCGCTGATGAAACAGATCTCCGTGCAGCAACTGCTCACGTGGACTTGGCCTCCAGATATCGTAGCTTCTGGCGGTAGATCATTGTTGCTAATACGTGATGATGATCCTTGGTTCGTGTTGCTAGCGCATGTCTAGCTCATCTTCAATCTTCAGATCTAACACCTCCAGATGGTGATCGTTTTGGTCATCAGTAGTCGAGACTCCAGGTGAGACATGATCTCCATAGGCATGCTCCTGGATGACTGGATAGAGGTGCACTGCAATGATTCAAATAGAAAGCTGGAGGTATTTGTTCCTCAACCGATAGTTAACGACGAAGAACCGATGGAAATGGATGGAAGATCCTCTGCATGTGGGAGATGAGGATTGAAATGCTCATATCTGCAAGGATATAAGATGGACAGAGATGGGGGAAGGTGGAGTAGTGGAAATGAATCGAAATGGAATAGAATCAACAATGATTTGAATAGATTTTTGTATCTTGAAGTGAACATGAAGAGGAAAACATAGATCGAGGAGAGAAGAGATGGATTGGGAGGAGAAGAGAAATAGGAGAGAGAGAAGGTTGGAGAAGAAATCTGCACAATTGGTGGAGGAATAGAAAGAGAAAAAGGGATCGAATCTAACCTGGAAGTTGAAAATGGAGGAAGTGAAGTCGCCTGGGGACACGACGGAATTCCTTGATCATGACCTCAACTCTCGGCGAGGGAGGAGGCTCGAGCACGACGAGAAGCTCCTCGACGCCGACGGATCTTGCTGATTCCTCTCCTAGCTTGACAGAGATGGAGCTTTGTCACAACCCGATCGACAGAATTCAGGTGGAGGTGAAACTAAAAATGGCAGATGCTACCGACGGAAGGAGTTGGAGGGCTTTTATAGATAGAGAAGACGAGCGGCCCACGAAGCATGGTTCGGTCACCAGCGAGAGTTTGGTGACCGCGGAAGTTAGAGGAACGACCGACCGTTAAGGTAGTTGGCGGAGGGGTGAGAAGATGAGTGGGGCGGCGGCGTGTGCAGAGAGAAATCAGGAAGGAAGAAACGTGAGGGAAAAGAGAAAGAGGAGGAGAGAGAAAATAATAAAAAAATAAAATAAAATAAATTAATTAATTTAATAATTTATTTTTTGTATTAATTTAAGAAATAATTAAAGAGTTAATAACATAATTCATTAATTAATTAGTAATTAAATAATTAAATACATATATAATTAAACAACTTAATAACTAAATAATTAATAATTAATAATTAAATAATTAATTAATTTAATAAATGAATAAATAACTAAATGATTTTTATTTTAATTTAATTAAAAATTACAAGATTAATAAAGTATATAAATATATAAATTAACATAAATATAAATGATAATAAATTACGATATATTGTACAACCTATACAGTTACGATCATGAAACCCACATGTTGCATATTAACTCTGATTTTAGTGAAATCAGTGTCATTTTATAGATAATTAAATAGTAAGAATTTTACAGCTAAGTTTGCCTAATTCAGAGTCCGTAGAGTCGAATTACGAGGCCCGAAAAATTTAGGTAGCGGCTTTGTGGCTTCTGGTTTATTAGCATTTTGACTTAAGTTATATTTTTATATTGATTTTTAGAAAAGAAATTAAGTTAATCGGATTTACGGTTAATTAATTAAAAATCTGGGAAGTTTCTACATATAGTAAATATATACAATGGGGGCCAAAAGCCAAAACTCACCCGTTTTATTCTAATATTTTTTTTGGATATTTTTAGTAAATAGTATTATTAATAAAATAAATTTTAAAATGAGTTTGGTCTGTTTGGTGTTTTCTTAAACCGTTATGAACCTCGGAAGTTGGCTTTTACAACTTTTTCAGTTCATTGTAATTAATTATTTTTGTTTTGAATTATTTTTCTGATATTTTTATAAAATAATGTATATTTTTATGACCAATTTTATAAAAGAAGTATTTTGATTTGGGATTATCCAAGTGATAAATAATATAGGTGAAATATTTACAAGGTGGCAAATATGTTTAAGTACATTAATGATCTAGGTTTTCTGGCATTTATATAGATTAGGATCCTTATCTCCCCCTACTTATTTATTTTGTCGACCAAGGTAATATTGACCTGGTCTCAAGGTTAGGATCAATCCGTACATAATTATGTCCATCCTTCTTTTCTTTTTATTTCCCTTTTTCTCTTTATTCTTTTATTTTGGGTAAAATAAGTGTTAAATATATAATCTTAACAATTGTGATTAGAATGTTAATTAATTAGAATTACTGATTATCTACATGTATTTTACTAAGGATTTTAGACAAAATGAACGAATAAAGGCAATGAATCACAGATTCATTAGTGAAGCTAGACACAGAGATCTCGAGTTTGAGGTGGGTGACTGTCCTCTTGAAGGTCTCACCTATGAAAGGAGTACTAAATTTTTGGCTTGTGAGGAAAGTTCATACCCATTTTTGTAGGTCGCTTTGAATATTTGTTATGGTTGCATATAGAATTGCATTTCATCCTCATCTTTCTTCAAGATGTCGTTCATGCATCAAATCTGAGGAAGTATGTTAAGGATCCAGAACATGTTATAGGTTATGATGATATACAAGTTGAGTCGGATCTAACATAACCAAAAACTCTAGCAGAAATGTTAGACAAGGATATTGAGAATTTGAGAAGTAAAGAGGCCCCTATAGTTAAGGTGTTGTGGTGTAACCAAGATTTTGAAGAAGCTATGTGATAACTTGAGGTAGATATGAAAGAGAAATATCCTTATCTGTTTAAGTGATAACGTCATATATAATGTTGTAGCCAACGTGTTGCTTCTCTTTGAAGAGTCTACGTGGGAACACTTAGCAAAAATGAAAATGAGTTTTATTTATTTAAGGTTTTTACGGCTTCTATTCTCTTTAAGATTTTATGCATCTATTCTAACACTCAAGGTTGATACTTCCTTTAATATTTTTATAATTGTGAGGACCTACAAATCGATTTCTTTGAATCATGAATTGAATATTATCTTTGGATCCACCCAAGAAAGACAAATCCAAGACAAGTCATTTCATGTCAATGGGAGATCGTTACTAGTTGGTTATGAATTTTGGAAGTAATGAAGGATGAAATCTTTTAAGTTGTCATGAACTCTTAATCATCATCATTAACACAAATTACTCATGATTAAGAGAATAATGATGATTAAGGATAACAATTACGATTAATGAACATTAATTATAGATTAGTAGATATTAATCGTAACTATGAATATTAATTGTGATTAGCACTAACTAAGCATCATTAGCAAAACCACATGCTTCTGGACATTCAAAACCATAGCAATAACTTGGCAATTGACTGGGACCATCCTACATAGCAGGCGAAAGGTATTTCGCTAGTCACGTTGACTGGGATGACAAATAGGCAAAAAAGAGACGTATAAATATCCCCCACCCAATCTCTTCCCTCACTATGATTTCATTCCGTACACCACCACCCATGGATAGGTTTGAGAGGTTGAGAGAAGGGGAGGGAGGCGGGGAAGAAAAGCTAGCAAAGCACTACGATGAAGAAGAGGAGAACAAAATGGTGCGCTCCTCTCCTAAAAGCTACGAATAGAAGATAACTAGATCTAACTTGAGCTGGGTTTCAAGTTACTTTACTTGCATATCTTACTAAGATAAATATGAGCATAGCCTCCACTCGGATGTAGGTGGTTGTGCCGTCAGTGAACATGCTTCACTCATCCATGTCACGAGAATAGTCAATTCTTCATCATATGCTAATAGTATTGTTATTTAGAAACTTGAGTAACACTCTACTTGGGTGCAGATGGCTAGACCATCAGTGCACATATGCTTCATATGCCCATGATGTGGGGTGTACCACTTCTTCATCATTTCTTCCTTTTAACTCTCATTTCAGGTTTCATTTTTGTTTTGCTTCAATGATTGTTTTATAAGAGGAAACTCTATCGATTTTTTTGTTCAAATATCACCTGATACAAGTGGAAACTCTATGAAAAATTTCCTTGAAATATCACCTGATAAGGGGAACCTTGTAGAAATTTTGAGGGACTTTTTTTGTATTGTTTGTGATCTTCAAGTTCTTCATTCGTTCTTCATGTTCTTGATTCGAAAAGTAGATTTCAATAATTTCAAGAGCCATTAATCATCCTATTTGAACACGAACTGAAGTAGGTTAGAACATCACATGAAATTTAACAAGTTTTGTAACAAAATCATGCCTTTGTTGTAAAATTTTCACAGTAAATCAAGTAATTTATTGATTTTATGCAATTAGTTACAAAGAAATCCGACATGCTTATTTTAAGAACTTAGGGATGACTATTCACGATTCAAACCATTTGATAAAATTGAATTGATATGGGAATGCATACATATAAAAGATATGGTTCATGCGAGTATACAAAGTTAGTCATTTTGGAGATATATTATATAGAAAATAATATGAGTATTTATATATGTATATATATACTCAAATCTGAATAGAGAACACAATATATGTATGTTTACATAAAGTCATACTATGTGAAATTCATATAATTTAAATTGGATCCAACAGTGTATCGTATCTTTAGAGAAGGATGACTTGGAGTAGATACTATAGGTCGTGCCTGCAACCTATAAGTTTATCAGTATAAATTTGTATGGCATGCTATACCTAGGTAGTACATGGTTGCCCTGATACTTGAGCACGCGAAATAAATTACTTGCATCACGTGAAACTCTGTTGCCATCAAACGAATAGCCTGACTGAAAATGGCGTCGTGCCATGTGGTGGCACAAGGTGGTTTAAATAGAGTTTAAGTCATGATAGCATTTATTTAAGCCACCAGTAAGATGATTAATTGTTTGGTATCCTGTGGTTTTAAAAACCATATCCTCTAGGACAATGTGCTTCTTTGTTAGATGGGCTGATGGTTTGAAAATATTGAATAACAAGATAAACGAAAATTGTCCTTATAGGATTGTAGGAATGTTTGAGGTGATGTGTGTTGGCATAAGCTCGTCAGAATGCAACCTCCAATCCTAAAGTATCCATAACTTCGGATTTCATGATATGTAAGGTGACATCGCCTGGATTAATTCTCGACATGGAATATAATGAATATGACTTACTAAAATAATGGATATAAAGAAGAAATGAAAGTTTTATTGTATGAAAATTTTTGTAAATTACCTTACTAGTTTAGTTTTCTCTTCTTTGTTACTCACACTCGATCATTCCTATCCTATGTTTTCTAGAATCTCAACATGCATTGGTGAGCCCTCACAAAGGCATTATCCAGCCAGTCAACCAACAATAGTTGCTTTTAGTTTGAGGTAGTTAGTAGTTCTATTGTATCCTTTCTCTTCACTTGATGTATGCATAAATAATATAATTGGACATTTAAACTTTATTTTGTGAATGTGAAACTGTAAGATGCTTTCTTTATAGCATTTTTATTGCAGTATGTTTCTAAATGTTAGCTATTATTATTGGATAAAGTTGTTGCTGAATAACCAAATCTGGTAAATGGGAGGATATGACGATCTGGAATCGGAGTCGTGGCATATGTATGCTCATTTCACTAATGTAAATATGTTACTATACCTTCACTATCATCACAACTTTCTTCACACAGCTTATGGCCTCACACATCATAAAGGTTATTCTTACAAACTTATCATTGAGTTGGGATGTTAAGCTAATAGATATTGTGGGTCTACATTCATAGGTCTACATTGGACCTCACCTTTATCAAGGAAGTGGCAAGAAAGGTGGAAAGGTGGGAGGCTACTCAGAGAAGACAAACTGTGGGAAGGACTTAGCCCCAAACTGGACAATACATAATAACATCACATCGAGATCCACTCAGCCCATGCAGAAATCATCGTTTCCACCCATTTGCAGCGGCACCAGCTGCCACAGGTTCCACTTCATCTCACACCTTGAGATAGGTTTTGGTTAGTCGTGGTGCATCATCATCTCGACCTTTGGTACACCCACATAATCACAAACCGCGAGGAGACAATATGGTTTCTGGAGGATCGTGCCCATCGTGGGTTTTCTTCCATTGTCGTTAGCCTGACCACTTCATATCACATTGTCCCCTATGTTCTAGTTGTTCGGGTACACCTTAATAGAGCACGAGGTCCAATGGTTCGTCATATATACATGGATTGGATTTTGACCATAGAGATGGAGGTTTCCAGCTCCCTCCACCACAACAGACACATAGTGTAGCAGGATCCAATTATTCACCGATACGACAAGAACAATTGAATGTCGTTACTCAGGAGCGAGCCTATGCATCAACTTTGGTTGTTTGAGGTATGATTTCTATATATAATTTTATTCCATAATTTGTTTGACTTTTGTGTCACACTCTTATTTTACGTACAACACCTAGTGCCCGTACTAGGAACCATATTGATGAGACTACATGGGAACCAAAGACAGACACTAGAGATAAGTTTCCTCAATTGTTTTATAATATAAAATTCCAAAATCTCAGTTTAATTCTCTTTGATATTTTTATGGGTTTCATTCTTTCTTTCAAGTATCAAGGACTAGACTTCTTTTGAGATTTTTATAATTATAAGACCTTGAGATTTTGATACATACTAAGATACCATAATACAGGTTAGGTACCAAATCCTCATATAAATCCAGTCTCGATATGGTTCGAGTTACAGAATTCCGTTCAAACCCCATTATACTTTCTCTCTTATTTTTATAATTCTGACCTCATACATGATCCAAATAAGTAATATAAAAAATTCTATTATGTAGTACTTGTCGAAACATTTCCAACAGTACCAAGAACATCCAAATCTGACATCGGACGAGGGAGATATGACCCTTTGATGATCGTGGGTTAGTAACCGGACCCGAATCCGAACCCGGATCCATTTAACGGAACTCAGATCTAAAAGAGGTCTTGGCTATGATCCAGTCGATAATGAATAGCCATTTATATACCTTTATTCTTTCATTTTGTATTTAAATCCCTATCAAAACACATGTGAATACAGATAGATTGTATAAATTAAAATTCATTATTTGTCTATAAATATTGTATAAATATATGTTATTAAATCCAAAATAAAAGAATAAAAAAGAAAAAGAAAATAAAAAATATCAAAGATACTAACTGACCCTAAATTTCGAGACTAAGTGAATATTGACTTGGTCGGCAAGGAATAAAGTAGGGAGAGGTAAAGGTCAACACACAACACATAAAACCCTAATTTCATTCTTGAATTTAGCCATTTTACATGATTTTATTCTTTATTATATAACCTCAAATAATAAAATGATATGCATGAAAATTGTACATAAAAATACATAGAAAAAATATAAAATAATTGTACATAAAAATAACATATTGTGCAACTACGACTCACAGATGAAAAAACTATAAACTGAACTTCACAGACCAGTATCTTCTCCTTATAATCTCAAAATTCATCAAACTAACTCCATTCTATTTAATCATTTATCTAATAAAGGTGATTTCAATAAAAATAGAGTTAAGATACAAAAGTCAGCTTTTGGGGATCCCATTGTACTATATACCTGTATATTTCATTCATATATTTAATTCTATATAATTTTACTCTTCTTATATTTTTAAATAATTGTATATATTATTTGAAATATATTAAAAATATAAACATAAAATTTAATTAAAATAAATAATGTAATAAAATATATAGGTATACTATACCTATAACATTCACATGTAGATTTATTTATGAAAATAAAATCATAAAAATAAGACAAAAATAACTAAATATGTGTCTAAATATTTCATAAATATATAAAATATGTAATTATAACAATATGTAATAAAAATACAAAATAAAAAATAAAATAGGTAAAATATAGGTAAATATACTTATGTATACACTTGTAAAAATTAACACCTAATGTATAAGTTGTATAAATAAATAAAAATACCCATAAATTGTACATAAAATTATAAACATTTACTTTTTTCTTGAATTTTAATTAATAATACCATTTACTCTGATTTAATAAGGGAATCAATCCATATTTTGTCTTGTAGTATACATATGTGGCTCAATCTGGGCTCAACGACAGTTGACCTGAGGACAACTGTCCTTTCCCTTGGGTGACTCTTGTCAGAAGCACTTCTCCCCAACTTCACCAAATTTCCCTTTACAATACCTTAATCCATGCGTCCTAATTTTTCACGCAAGCTCCTCTCAGATGAGTGACGAATCTCCATTTCATCACCTTTATTATATCATTTTGACTTAAAAACCCTAGCTAATGCATGTATATGGCATTATTTTGTCCAAATTAACATTCACTATTTGTTCCATTTATTGTGTATAAAATGTTATTTTTAATGCCAAAATTATAGAATAAAGAGAAGAAAAGAAAATGAATAAAATACCAAAGGTATTTTATGACCCCAATCCGCGAGATCAAGTCAAGATATGCTTTGATCGACAATGAATAATGTAGGGGAAGATAAGGGCCAATAACACAATAAAAATCCCATTTATTCGTTCATCAATAACTCACTTTTGAGACCTATTTTATTTTCTATTATATATACCTCAAATCAATAAACGTTGTACATGAAAGTTGTAGATAAAATGTATAGAAATTATAAAACCGAGTTTTCACAAAAATAATATACAGTGTTCATTTTATACTCTGGATAAAAAGCCAAAATCCAAACTTCTCATACCCATATCTCCTAAATAAAGACTCAATGTATCAAAATAACCTTTAATTATATATAACATTCTATAAGCTATTTAATAACGAAAATTTAATTTAATTTGGAGTTAAGATGTGAATGTCAGGTTTTAGACCCCTATTGTACCATATACCTGAGTAAAATATTCATTTTATTTATTCTTTACTATTTTTATAATTTTATATTTTCATACTTTTGTAAATATTATTTATAGAACATGTACATATTTAGAATAGAAGAAAACCATAAAGTAAACACAAGAATAAAATACCATACATAAATACATAGATGAAACACTTATAATTATACCTATATATTTAATACCCCTATTTATTTAAGTGTATAATAAGATCATAAAAATACAATAAAAATATATTTATGTATCTAAAAATAAGTGAAATATAAAAATCTGTAAATAAAATAATAAAATCAAAAAATACAAAACAAAAATATAACTTGTATATTAGGGGTTAAATTTTGTGGGAAATTTTTACAAAGGACCAAATATTTTGTATATTTGCATATATACCCTTCCCAGGCGTGCATAGTTTAACATATTGAGTGAAAATATCATGCATGCTCTTGGACTTTGGAATGCTGTTATGAAATGCAAGTATATTCAATTTTAATTGCAAAATAATCCCTACTAGTCAACTTTGATTGCATTTTCTTTGGCTTTTTGTTAAAAGAACCCCCTGCTCGAATTTTGCAAAAATTACCCTGTATGCCTTGGGTTGATGTATTCAATTGTCATAATTTTTAATTTGGATTTTAATGCATTTATCTATTATTAAAAATCAAATAGTCACTTAAATTTCCATGTTTTGCTATGAAAATCACAAAATATTAAAACACCTTGAAAAATCACAAAAAATCATATATTGTTTATTATACTCCATATTAACTCCAGACCAAAAACCCCTAAAATAGAAAAATAAAAAGCATAAAAATTAAAAATATCTAAAATCCATTAAAAATATGAAAAATCACCAAAAACCCCTAAAATATTTTTTTCTATTTCTGAATTTTCTCTATATTACTATGTATTAAAAGTGATTTGGAGAATTTTGGACTCTATTTGTTATTTTTCTTTTTCAAATTAATTCAGTCTATTTATTAAATCCCTGATTTGGGATATTTTTGACTTTAAAAACACATAAAAATATGCAAAAATTCCAGAAAAATCACAAAAACATTATCAAAATATGAAAATACCAAAAAAATAATTTTCCTATTTTTTATATACTTATATCTATATTTATGTAATATATACGGAATATATAGCTATGTAGACATATATATATACTATATGCACTATATTATTATATAATATACTATACATTATTTATATTATTTTGAAAGTTAAATAAACTAAAAATTTGTAAAATGATAACCCCAAAATTTTAAAAACACTAAAAATAGTCATTATGTATATTTAATTGTTCTCTTTATATATATATTTATCTATATAATATTATATATTTATATTATTATTACTATTATTATTTCTCTATATAATATATACATATTTATTTTATCTAATTAGTTAAAATTAAAAAATCAAAATAAAAAACCAACAAAAAACAAAAAAAGACAAGTATGTACATAATACCATTGATTACCAATAATCATGGGCTACCTAGCTTGCTCTCTGTGGTTCGACCTCTACATGCTTACATGCTATACATTTTTGGTTGTAGAGTATAATAAATTTTAATTCCATATTTTTTATATTCATTGATTAATTGATATTGTGGGTTAATTATTGATTAATTAGGGTTTCTTTCTTGGTCGACTCGATGACAATGTTCCCGCCTTGTGTAGAACTTCTGATCGGTGAAAAATCCTAGTTATCAATCAGTGGTTATTTATGCCCATCCTTTTGCAAAGTCAAAAGATCATCGAGCAACACAAAAACCCTAATGAAACTACCTTCCCTCGCTCTATTATAAAACCATCTCCTCCCCCTTTGATTCAATTTTTAATCCCTCTTTTTCCATCATTGACCACTTGGATTGACTTCTGAGGACACCCCTTGTAATAGAAGGTGCGACCCATCGATTCACAACTAGGAGGTGCTTGATTAGAGGAGATTCAGATAATTAGTAGAGCTCTTCCGTGCAAGCTCCTCTCCTAGGTGTTCCTGACCTAGTGAGTGGCTTATCTTATGTTATTTTAAGTCTCTTTTCATTCCTTAGTGTAGACCGTAGCTTAGTTTAGTTCAATTTTATATTGCTTGCTGAAATCCTACAAAAATCATTCGTTGGAGCACTAGGCTCCAACCACTGTCCCACCTCATTCAACCTTATTTTGACTCCCTCAAACACCCCATCTCCTTCTTGTTCCCTTCTACATCATCCATGTACATCCTTCCACCCTTGATCTTACTTAGATCGAGGAGTTCGGTCTCTATCCTCCGCCATCGCCTTGATATTATTCATACCCCTTCATTGTATGCCTACTCCACTCCAAAATAGGTCAAGACAGTTTACCCTTGACCTTTGAATCTTTTCATGCAGGTATAACAAGATATCACCTGTCTGGGGGTCGGTCGAGTCCAAGATTCCACTTCCAAGTGTCCGAGAAAGAACGAGACTCCATGCCTCCTATGATGAGGCATGGACCCTACTAACATCTTTGCTCTATGTGGAAGGAGCCGAACAACCTATAAAGTCCTCCAACAACCTGTCTGGTGGCTGGTGATGTGAGCTGGAGATGATCGAAGAAATTCCAGAGCGTGTTCTTCCCCAGTTCTTCTGGCTCCTCTTTCAACCATTTGATGATGAACACCTCTCCATATATACAAACGACTGTCAGATCTGGGTGCCTCTCCATCATCATTAGATCCATATGAGGATCGGATTAGAGCCCTCCATCTGCGAACCGTTATCAAGCGCTCCAAGCCGTCTATTACTTAAGTGGATCAAGATCCACCATCCATCAACACTTATTTAGAGGGGTAATTGCATACATCACCCTCCACCATTTTGGTATTATTAAATGGTCCTGTAAATATTTTTTTCAAAATAATATTTTGGGAAAATTACATTTGAACCCATGATCTTTACTGTATTTGCAAATAGGTCCAACCCATGTCACGTTACGTGTTATCCCATATGAGGTGCCTTTTAGAGAATTTATATTTTATTCCCTTTTTTGATCCTATTATTAAATACATTTATAATTTCTACATATTTGCAAATAGGTTCCTACTAGTTCAACATTTTTATTTTATGTATATTTGTTTCTATAAATATTTTTATTGCTCTAAAAATTATAGGAAAATTTATTTAAGTGTTTGGTACTATACTTTATGACATATATTTTCACATAGAATTTTAAATCATTTTTCTATATATTAAAAATACAAAAACATGCATTTTTACCCTATCTAAGTATTATAAATCATAAAAATTAGAAAACACTTCTAAAATTCCCCCTAAAATATTATATATATAATTATATTTTCCATCATATATCCAAAAATCCCTAAAAATTACAAAATATAAAACCTTAAAATTGCAAAACCCTACAAATATTATAAAAATTAGAAAACATTAAAGGAAAATCCAAAATTATATCTTTCTATTTCTAGATTTTCTTTATAATATATATTATATATTAAAAAAAGTTTAGGTTAATTATGGACCTATTTATATCTATTAAACATACAACTATATATGATATTTAATTTTTACACTATTTTTCTATATTTATCAATTTAAAAATACATAAAAATAAGCAGAATTCTATAAAAATTACCAATTAGATAAAAAATGTAAAGCCACAAAAACATTTTATTTCCTATATTTTGAGTGTATATATATATTTAAAAATATAAAACCCCTATATAATATATACCTTCTATATTCCTTATATCATCTAAATCACTATTATTATTATATATTATTATGTCATTTATTTTTTAAAAATAAAAAACAAATTAAAAATTTTGAAAATTAGAAAGAAAATAAAACATCAAAACATCAAAAATATAAACATATAAACAATTAAAAATCCATAAAATTAAATATAATTTAAAAACCCACACAAAAATATGAAAAAGGCTAAAAATACAATTAATTATTATTAATTAGCAATAATTAGTAATAATTAACCTACGTATCAATTCGCTCTTAGAGTTCAACACTTTACTACTTGTCGACTATACACATTTTGTAGAGTTAAATAAAATACATTTTGACTCGCACTTTACATTTATTGCACATATATATATATATCTATGGGTTCATTTTATTGATTTAGCTTGTATTGGTACTACTCGCCACGAGATCTACTGATATAGCGATTGCCGGATCCGCCTTGGCGGACTCTGCAAGCCCTCCAAGTCCGAACCTTGGTATTCCATATCTCAGCTATTCAACAAATGAAACTGTTATTGGGGAGAAATGCGCATGATAGTTTGCACATATTATAAATATCATTTATATCTTTATTTTTTTATTTCAATAATTATTTATCTATTCTAATCCATTTCTTTTGTTGACTTTTCTGTGATGTTCAGTCAATTGATGAGGGCTTCTTAAGGGGACCTATGCAACCTCAAGAGGCAAAGATCAACTTTTTTCACAAGGACGATATGAGAGAGCATGAAGACCGAGAGAGAGAGAGAGAAGGAGCATCATAACATTAGTATAAATATTTATTTTTATTTTTATGAGAGAGATACCATTATTTATAATTTGTAATAATATAGGGACAGACTCTCAGGACACACGAACTTTATTCGGGCCTATTTTACCAAGTGCCTATTCACTTGGGGCCGACCCTGTTTTCTCGTATTTTCACCACATTCTCTATTTTATTCTCCTTCATTTTTTATCTTTATTTCTATTTGTTTCTCAGTATTTGTGCTTTTTGACTTTGTTCTGTTTGTGTCTTCGCTAATTGAGCCCATAGTTTTAGGATTGCTTGACTCAGTTACTAGGTCCCAAGCTTAATTATTTGCATGAGCCTATAGTCTGATACACTTGGATTTAGTCAACCTAATATGGTTCTTCACGCTAATATCAATTCCTGCTTAGGGTGATTTCAGGTGACATGCATATCATGTAGTGTAACATTTAAATTTCTGTCTAGCATCCCGCATGGAGAGAGAGCATACCATCATTGAGTTGACTTGCATTATTTTTTGCCTTCTCCCTCTATTTTTGCGTACTTAGGTTTAAAGAAAATCCAAAAATCATTAGGTGCTTATCATCGAAAAATACTCAAAAAATGAAAACCCAAAAATTATAACAAGGGGAATGTTAAATAAATGTTGACCATAATTAAAATATGTAATTGACTTAATTATATCTTCATTAAGCCTACATTGTTTTCAAGTACAATATAGACAGAGTGAGGCATGACCCTAGGAAATAGAGCCAAAATCATAGCATGAGGACTGCATTATTGTTGACTAGACTGACGAAGTGGTTGCATTTTTATCGAAGTGTGGGCATATAGAGCTTAGTCTGGTTGCAGGCTTGGTCTGAAGTACTGAGCATAGGGGAACTATGATGGCGGGTCCTTGTCTCATCACACCACAATCGAGTACCCTACAAGAGGGAATTAAAGGTTTATCCTATCAACTTCATCCTCTATTCTTTGGTTGACTAGTGGATATATACCCATCAGAAAGGTTTCTCTTTAAAAGTATAGGAAACATGTTACAAAGGAAGTGGGAAGAGAAGACACTTGTCTAATAGTACTTACTCTCTTCTAGGGTTAGCCGCTAAGGACTTGCTCAAGATTGCTTGAATAATAAAAAAACTGACAAGATAAAAATTACCTAACTCTTACGGCTTCACTGGTGTTGAGCTCGTGAATCTAATTGCTTTGAGGTTTGTTTGAATATAGATTAAGGTCAAAGAGCACAGTCTCACGCACTTGCGCCTTTTCCTTGTTATATCATTTTCTTTGCTCATTTGAGCATTCTCTCATTTCCTCACCTTCTTTCTTGTGTATCTCTGTGTTCATTATTCTTCATCTCATTTCCTCTTGATTTCTAAGGTGTTGCATCTGAGAGGGATTAGTTTGGATCTTGCAAACATCCACATCGATTCCTCTACGTCGACATCTCCAATAATTCAAGGTGATTCTAGAGATACCGTGTCGAACTTTGTGAACCACTCTCAAGACTCCCCACTTCTTCTATCTCGAACAGATCGAGAAAACTCTCTTCCCAAGTTCTATCCCATTTGGATGGAGATTGATTTCACTTCTTACACCTCTCCATATTTAATAAAGTTCAGAATTGACTCTAATTCTGAACTCTTTTCTACATCTACTTGCTTTCAAACTGATCGAGGCATCTTTCCTATTGCAGACCAAGAACCTGATCCGGAGCCCAAGACACAATCAGGTTCATAGATTGCTCCACAAGGACATGGGAAGGGACCACAACAACCGAGTTCAAATCAGGGCAAAGAAAATGAATATTTAGCTACTTGCATTGATTCGAGCTATTCAAAAATAGATGATTGATCAAGAATTAGCCCAACTCGCCTTCCAAGAAATGTTGAATGATCTGAGGAGAAGATTAGAGGAAAGAGAAATCTAAGTAGGAGATGATGACCAACATAGATATGATGATAATGATAACCAGACTGCAGGAGGACCCTGTGAAGGTGGAGGAGACGCGATGAGAGATCAGCCAAAGCCAACATTAAAGCATACATACAATCCTGGCACAAACCAGGTGACTGAGTGGATTCATATTCCATCAATCCACGGATACTTCGAGCTGAAGACACAGTTCTTGTTGCTTCTTCCTTCATTTCATGAGAATACAAATGAAGAACCATACATCCATGTGCAACAATTCGTACGCATCTGTGTACTACCCACTACCCCAACATTTCGCAGGCCATATCACCCACAATAAAATGGGAGAAACTTCCTGCAAAGCCACAGTCTCCACCACAAGCTCATACATGGTAGCAGAACTACCAACAACTGACTTATCACCATCAACAATACCATCAACAGTCGGCTTCTAACTACCAGAATCGGTACCCTCCTCATCACCAACAATACCCTTCTCAACATTCTTATTATCAGGGTTACAATAGCCTCCTCCATCTTACTATCAGCCACAGAGGTTCCATCATATTGAGCTGAGGTGGAACCTATAAATCCGACTCTTGATTTCTTGATATAAATCGTAAAAAATATCTGAAATGAGCCAGAAGCTAGATGAACGGACTACTACAAAGACTGTCATTCATGTAATACCGAATGATTTCTATCATAAGGAGTAGCTAGATTGTAATACCCCACCCGAATCAAGTACAAATGATTCCTTTTTATCTAACCCTATGACTCTTAGGAGTGATAGGACAGTATAGCCATCTACCACCACAAAGGGGAAGAACAAAGCTTCCAAGGACGAGTCATCAGATGGGCTCACATCAAGTGTTGGTGAGAAGAATGGAGGAGCACTACCAGATACAAAAATACAAAAAAATGAAGAAAATAAAAAAGTCCAAAAAGATAGCAGCAGGCAAGGCAAAGCTGCGCCCGCCATGGAGATGCCAACACCTGCAACCGATCTAGTGCCAACCGATTGAGCCGAGCCTGTAGTTTTTTGTTATCTGTCTGATATGGATGACTGTACCCCCCTCATCCATCTATATAAGATGATGTGGACATAAATCAAAATGATGTTATTTTGAAAGATGTACTATTCCGTTTCCAGATGCTATTAAAACAAAAAGCCATAAAAAATTCAAAAAATGCTCTGTATGATCTTGGCATTATTGAAATACTGCAAAATGTCATGCTTGAAATGCCATTATTAAAAGATATGGAATGCATGCCTAGTGTGAAGAAAGGTTTAAGAAGGCATGTACAACAAGGCGTCAGCCCTGCAAAAGCAGACACAGAAGAGCAGAGAACGATATCCTAACCACGGCAATAGTGAATGCTGTCAACAAACTACAAAGCAAAAAGAGAGAAGGGAGCCCCTCTTATCAGATACCAAATATTCAATTAAGAACTCGAGTGTACACTAATCGATAGTGGACTGTCTATCGATTTACTACCTTCGTCATTACTCACAGAATTCGGGTTGGGACTGCTCAAGCCTACCAAGATTATTCTCTAGTTCGCTGATAGATCAGTTAAATGGCCCAGGGGCATGGTAGAGGATGCGGTTGTTACAATACAAGGGATGTAGTTCCATGTGGATTTCATTGTCCTGGACATGGACACCTCCACACTTCTTCTCCATACCCATATTATCCTTGGACGATCTTTCCTTCGAACATCTGAAGCAATAGTGGATTATGGCACTAGAGAGATCACCTTCTGCTTCAGTAGTGACAAAATACTTATTGAGATGGTTCCAGAATCGAAACTTGTAGAGGTTGTATCTGAGCAGAGTGAGCTTGTGCCACATGGACCGGAAGACTGTGATTTTTTAGCCGAGATCAAAGACACAAATTTATTTTTGGATGAACTTTATACCAACGAATTTCTCTCCACTGAATATGTACTAGAAAGCACAGTCGAATTTACCTCTGTCTTTGAAGATGAGATACTTACTGATGTGCCAGTTGAAAGATTTATTAAGCATCCGTCCTTGTCTGAGCGAGATGAATTCATTGTAGATCTTTGTGATACCCTGTATTCAGAGCCTATAGTCACACTGGTGGACTATTCACAGATGAAAAATCCTACACAAACAACCTGTGTAGTTGTTGAAGTCATTATTGAGCAGTTTCAGTGTGACGCCCGTCCCCCTAGGATCCGGGTACTCGACAAACCAATTCCACGCATACACATTCCACATTCGAATACGTGACATCCGTAACAATAGGAAAAAATAGCAACATGCACAAAAATTTAAAATTTTACTTCTCATTCAACTTGTTCATATTCCATATTCCATTTTCCATTTCCATCCATTACATTGTGCAATGTCCATCTATGTCCGCAAAAAAATATACTTGTAAGCATAAAATATATGTCCACAATTATACATTACATGCCATGTCTCTCAACAAAATACTACAAGTGAGGAAGGATAGTAAAACTGCCAACAACTGTACCACAAAGAAAAATGTTGTGAAGCTGTACAAGAATGATGATATCCCCAAAGCTACTCACTGCTGTGAACCTGCGGATCCACACATAGGTACGTTATGAGCAAAGTTGCTCAATACGATTTAAACACCTATACTATAACAAGCAAGATATAATAACTATGTGCAAGAACAACTAGGTTATAAATCTTGTAACGAATTACATTATTATTATTGTTGATCTGGATATGGATATGAGTAACCAAGCTTTGTGGATAGTCCGTGGTCTTGGTCTGGATGGGACCTCACACTATGACTCTAAGGTAAAAGAAAATACCTTAAGGTTTGGGTGCCTCCGTAGGCATGCGGTGGGGTACAATTAATCCTAACTAAGTTTCCAACACGTCCACTTAGCTCCACTTCGCAATTGTACTTCCGATTTGAAAATTAGATTACAACTCGTGAATCATCGCGACAATCTAATCCTCCTTATACATAGGAGATTCACTTCCCATCACCAACTTCATTAACTACATTTCCCGGAACTCCCCTCTTAGCGCTCCCACTCGGAATGCCGACCAATGTGACCTACATTGGCATGTAACGAGTGTTAACTCTAAGTGACAAGCGAAACACTAGCCGACCAATCATGACTACTTGGCCCGCGCTCGAGCACCGGGCTAAAACACGCAAGTGCCGAGGCCAACACCGTCAAATTAGCACCTCGGTATGCCAAGCAACATGTCCCCCAACCATCGCATCTAAAATAGCAGTTGGGATCACGATCATCTAGGCTTCTACCCGGGGCCCCAAGGGTGCATGCCCCTCCCTTGGCGGCAACTACTCCACTACCCTGTGAGGATGCATTAGAGTTTCATAGTTGGAACCTACCCCGTTGCTGAAAATGTTTGCCTCCTGTAAAAGACATGTATCAAGCCACAACTACTGTTAATGGAGGTATATTCATGATCTGTAACTCGTGAATCAGGTGCCAGTATTAACCCTCACAACCATTAACAGGGTGGGAGCGCTAAGAGGGGAGTTCCGGGAAATGTGGTTAATGAAGTTGGTGATGGGACGTGAATCTCCTATGTATAAGGAGGATTGGATTGTCGTGATGATTCGCGGATTGTAATCTAATTTTCGAATCCGAAGTATGGGCCACAAAGAAAATCACAAGTTGCAGATCATGTCTCGTGGTTCTAGTAGCAAAAACAGGGTGTATGCGGAGATCAACAACTCTAAAGTTGATGTATATCTTTCAACTATAAGTTAATAAACAGTAAAAGATAAATATAAATGAATTCTAATATACTGCAAGAAGCACGTTTCTGTTGAATTTCCAGAAAAGAGATCCGCAGAATGAAATTTAGATCCCCCTTTTGTCTTGATGGCTGGCCTGAGACTGTAGGCTATCATTCTAGTTGATGCGTGTTATCCTACAATTAATTAGGAGCTGCTATCCAAACCTATCTCCGCATTGCAAGTTCAGTTGGGAACAACTTCTTAAAAATTATATCAGTAAGGAACCCAGATCTATATTGATGTGCCAGATGTATCCTTAGACAATCCAACAAGGTGGTTCAATGCAAGAGCATTGTTCTATATAGAGAAGTCAGGAATAACAGTTGAATGAGCAGAAACAATCCGTTTGAATGTCAAAAATAATTTAAGCAGTAAGGCCATGTGCTGCCACACTTGGAGCTCTATGATGACGAACAAAAGTAGTAGTAGCCTTCTTTCCAAGGGATTTATAATGGGCTGCATAAACAAAAGAAGATGCAGCAAGAAGAGCAGAACCAGATACTGAAATGCCTGCTGGAATTACAAGGAAGGGTAACAACTTAATTAGCAAGATTGGGAAATGGCCAAGGGGTGCATGGCAATGGTATTATTGCAGATGAAGCACTAATTCGCGTAGCAAATGGAGTTATTAATAAGGTGGCTTCTGACGTTATACAAGAGATAGTAGACCATCTGTTCTGGACTGAGCAACGAGTAGTAGATGCTGAACTACATAGTCCTCATTTCAAGCACTAGGAATTCAAAGGTAGGAGAAAAGACGTCCACTCAAATCACACCACCAAACAAGTGTAACTAAGGCTCTAATCAGGGAAGATACCATATGAAAATTGTGTGGAACCCGCAGCAAGAAGATGTGGACATCATACCTCAAGGACTCGATTTCTCGGCAACTCCACCCATGGAGAAACGACGGAATCGGTGCTTCGATCATGATGCCAATCCGTCCCCGAGGGCTGCCTAGGCCTCCTGCGCTCCGGTGAGCTCCATTGAGGCTCCAACGAGGGAGAGGGAGGAGGAAGAAGAGGGTTGTCGAAGGGTTTGGGCGTTTTGGGGCGAGGAAGGGGAAGGGTTTTATTGGTTTGGACCCGGATTTGGATTCGGTTCCGCATCCGTATATGACCTGGACCCCCTCTCACAAAAATGATCGTAACTCGGGCTCTCGAACTCGGATTTTTGCATTCTTAGACTCGTTGGAAAGCTATCGACGAGACCTACGCAATGGACTAGTCAAATAAATTTTTTGGATACTGAAATAAAAAGCAGATTTGCAATTAATCCCAGATCCAGCTGGATTTTGCATTTTAGTCCATGTTCGATTTTCGAGGGTGTTACACTCAGACCCCACCATAGCTCAAACAATTACCATCTAACATGAAGTGTGTCTTCCTTGCGGGTGAGCCTAACATATTCCAAGTCATTATCAATTCACATCTGACTGAGGACTAAGAAGCACGTCTACTAGAGATTCTAGGAAAAATCGCAAGGCGATTGGTTGGAAGATCACAGTTCTCCATGGGATCAATCCATCACTTTGCTCAAACCATATTTATCTAGAAGAAGACAACAAGCTTCCCGTGAATTCCAACAGCGATTTAATCCTAACCTCTAGGAGTTTGTGATGGAAGATATCACAAAATAGTGTGATGCACGATTTATTTATCACATCTATGATTCAAAACGGGCAAGTCCATTACATGTGGTTCCCAAGAAATCTGGAATCATGATCATAACAAACGACAAGGGAGATGAGATTCTGACCAGAGTACTGACTTATTGGCATGTATGTGTGGATTACAAGCACCTTAACTTAGCCATCAAGAATGAACATTTTTTGCTTCCCTTCATCGACCGTATTGTCAAAAGAAAGAATGACTATGAAGGAATATTTCTGCTTCTTGGACATGTACTCTGGATATAATCAAATTTCCATTGCTCCTAAAGATAAAGAGAATACTACCTTCATATGTCCGTTTGGGACATATGCCTTCACAAGAATGTCCTTTGGATTATGCAACACACCTTCTACATTCCAAAGGTGTATGCTGACAGTTTTTGCAGATATGGTCAGTAGTTTTCTTGAGGTATTCATGGACGATTTCTCTATCTACATGGATAGCTTCGATCAATGTCTTGCATACTTGGACCTAGCTCTACAAAGAAGCAGTGAAGTTAGCTTCGTACTCTCGTGAGAGAAGAGTCACTTCATGGTGATTGAAGGAATCATTATAGGCCACACCATCCCCAAGCGAGGCATGGAGTTTGAGTTGACTAAGGTGGATGTGATTTCCAAAATTGAGCCACCTACAAATCTGAAGCAAGTCAGGTCATTTCTAGGGCATGTGGAATTCTATAGAAGATTCATCAAAGACTTCAACAAAACTGCATGATCATTGACTAAGTTTCTCGACAAGAAGATCGATTTTATTTATAGATGACAGAGTTCTCCAAGCCGTCAACCAGTTGAAGGATTTAATCAGTCATGCACTTATCCTACAACCACTAGATTGGTCTATTCCATTCGAGATCACGACAGACACTTCTGATTATGCCATTGGGGATATATTGGGACAGAGACGGTATGGATTATCATTTCTATTCACTACATTAGCAAGACATTAACGAGGCCCAAAAAATATATACCATCACAGAGATAGAGTTGCTAGCAGTCCTTTTTACGCTTGAAAAGTTCAAATCACATTTGCTTGGATCCAAGGTTATTGTATACACAGATCATTCTACCATCAAATATTTACAGAGCAAGAAAGATGCCAAACCTCGTCTGATCTGATGGATCCTTTTACTCCAGGAATTTGACCTAGAAATCCGAGATAACTTGGAGTTAAAAATGTGGTAGCATACATCTTTTCAAAATCACAGAAATAGATGCTCCTGAGTAGAACATGATACCGATTACAAATACTTTCCCAGATGAGGCAATTCTGTTTGTCACCTCGCATCCCTGGTATGTTGATATTATGTATTATCTTGTCTTAAAGAGAACCCTGTAAGATTGGACGAAACTGAAAGTTGACATGTTTTTGTCATAGGTATATTTCTACCAGTGGGAGTATCCTTACCTATTTCGTGAGTGAGCAGATTGCATCTAGCGAAGGTGCATTCCTCAAAAGGAGTATACAAGTGTCTTGGAACATTGTTACAAGCTTGAAGAAGGTGGACACCATTCTGGAAAGAAAACGACATCAAAAGTTCTTCAATGTTGTCTTTGGTGGCCGACTCTTTTTAAAGATGCAGTTGAATATGTTAAAGGATGTACTAACTATTGTAAGATGGGCATCATAATTAAATCAAGAGACACAATGCCTTTGAAATACATTCAAATCTCTGATGTTTTTGATGCTTGGGGCATTGGCTTCATGGGACTGTTTCCTAACATCCAAGGTTTATAGTACATCTTGCTTGCTGTTGACTATATCAGTCGTTAGGTGGATATTATCCCCACTGGAGCCATCTATAGTCTCAACATATGTTGATTTCTCAAAGATAACATCATTTTAAGGTTCGAGATTCCGAAGATTTTGATATCTGATGGGCAAAGCCATTTTATTAACAAGGAAGTCAAGAAGCTGATAAAGGAATATGACATTGAACATCATGTCGCATCTCCTTACCACCCACAGACTAATGTCTTGGATGAATGTTCGAACATGGAGATCAAGAGAATTTTATAGAAACTTGTGACTGGAAGAACTGGTCCCAATTGCTCGATTCAGTTCATTGAGCTTATCATACTGTGTATGTCACCCTTGGGCATGTGTCTTTACCACCTGGTATAGGGCAAACCATGCCACCTCCCATGGAATTCATTCACATATCTTTATGGGCAATCAACATGTGTAACTTGGAATCCAACGAGGATGACAAGAACATGAAGATTGATCTGAACCGATTGCTTGATCTCAAAGACTATGCATACGACAACAACCTGATGTACAAGGAGAAAGTCAAGAAATGACACGATGGGCATATCCGTAGGAAGACTTTCGATCCTGGTCAAAATGTATGGTTGTTTGATGCAATGTTAAAATTATTTCCAGTCAAGCTGAAGAGCAAGTGGACATGGCCGTTTTTAGTCAGACATGTACGTAATAATGGTAGTATCACGATATCTGGTTTGTCATCTGATGCACAACCATTCATTGTCAAGGGATAGTTGCTGAAGCCGTATCTTGAGAATGATACATTCTTGTCTATTGTAGATTGAATAAATGTGGCATTTCAAGAAAAGCTCCCTACAATAGAAGTATTAGACATTTGAAAATCCAAAAATATCATTTCTTTTTCTTCTTTTCATTTCTTCTTATATTCTTTCCTCTACCATTTTACTCATTCATCCCTTTCATTACTACTATACATTGGATATGCTTCATCCTATGATCCATCGCCTATCTTCCAACTTGTTCATATTCAATTCTATACTTAGGGCATCTTTATCCTAAGTATAGGGGGAGACAGGTCGAGCCGATGATTTCATAAATTCGGATCCATGATCGTCCCCTCTTTGTGTATAGTCTGCTATACTTCAGATTAGTTGATCCTAAGTATAGGAGGGATGATCAACTTCTTACTATTTGAGTCATTGTAGTATAGACTTTTCTATACTTAGTATGAGTTGTGTCTTCCTTTATGCTTTTATCACTATGAGGACATAGTTCGAGCTAAGTATAGGGGGTTGTATATGTTATATATACGTTATCCATAACTCGTACTTCGTATTTTTAAAAAATTTGGCTAATATACTATAGTGAGTAAGGGAATACAATTAATCTACTATAAAAAACACTATAAAATATATAAAAATATTTTTAAAAATGTTTAAAATTGGTTTGAAACTATTTTGCAAGATAATTTGGAAAATGGTTGTAAACATTTTGGACAAATCTTTTGAAAATCTTTGAAAAATCTTTTGTAAACCTTTGAAAAATCTTTGTAAAATATTTTCAACCCATTTGAAAAATAAGCTCTTGTAAAATGTCTGTAAAATGTTTGTAAAAATTATTTGTAAAGATATTCTTGAAACTTTTTTGTAAAACTGTTTACAAAAGAAGTTTTCAAAAAATGTTTGCAAAAATATTTTCAAATTATTTTGAAAACCATTTGAATAATATTATAATAAAATTATTTAAATAAAACATGATGCAACTATATAAAATCATGTATAAAATCATTTATAAAATCCTATATAAAATCCTGTGTAAAACATGGATATACCTTGTATAAAATCCTTTGTGAATACACTTAATTCACTAATGCTTTGGTTTTTCAAAAATCCTATAAAATTTGTAAAATTTCAAAAATCCTAAAAATACTTTCAAAACTCTATAAAAATTTGCAAAAACTTTTCGGAAAATATGTAAAAAGTTCAAAATCAGAAAATTGTTCACAAAAATATTTTCTTGCATTGCATTACATAAGTATTTCTGAATGATTTGACAATAATAAAAATTTAAATAAAATCTAAAAATTGGAGCTTGGTCTAGACCTTAATCCACTTAATTTTACAAGAACCTTATATGAACTAGAAATAAGATTTTTCAGGTCATGAGACTTAATTCTTTGAGTCCTCAAGGCCATGTTCACTTGTCATCTTAATTAGCCTAAGTAGATCATTGTGAAACGCACACACGACTCTTTCTGGTAATGACCTAACTTGAACACCACAATTTACACTTAGCCCAACTCTAAGGAGGTGATGAGGGCATGATTCTTTATCTTGAGGAAGCACATGCGTGTAAACATACATAGTCATAATAAGTGGCCAGTGCCCCCCAACTCGATCTAGTGGCATGGATGTCTAAAGACATGACATTGTGGGTTGCAATAAAGCTTCAAAAGGAGGATAGTCTACTAGCTCAAGAAAAAATTTCCTTATTTAAATGTTGTTGTATATAGTATAAAAAAAATGCAAAATCAAGAACCCCAAAAACCATAGATTGGCAAAAGTCAATGAAAATTCAATCTTGTTAGAGCATGTATGAAATAAGCAAGGCATTATGCTTCAAAGTCAAATCTCAAGATTCCCTGCACCTGGAGACTTGGCTACACTGGTCAAGCTCCATAGGATATGTGACTACATTGGTCATAGTCCATTCTTCTCTCTGCCCCTTCTTCTTTAACTTGTTGTACTTGAACTTATAAGGGAATATCTTGATCCTCGAGGATAGAGTATCTAGACTAGGGAATTAGAGCTATCTTGTTAAGGGAGACTCTTCTTTGCTGTTTCTGATGAGAAGGGCTACATACTTTTTCACTATCTAAGGAAGACTCACAATCATAAGGATTTGTGTATGAATATACTTATTTTGACCTGGATGTTGAGGAGACCTGGACAGAGATTTATGGAACTTGAGGGATGTTATGTTAGATCCTATTCCCAGTACTGTCCCGAATAAGCTAACGATCCAAAGGTCTTAACCGTGCTCTAAACTTTGACTTTGTAAAGACAAAGTTTGAAAATCATAACCATTCGAAATTTCTTTATTTTCCTTCTATTTAATTTTCTCTTTTGCACCACTTATTCTTCGAATAGAGTTTGCTAGGGACTAGCAAAGGTAAGCATAGGTGGTGATGAATAGCCATTCATCTACCTTTATTTTTTCCATTTTGTATTTAAATCCCTATCAAAACACATGCAAATACAGATAAATTGTACAAATTAACACTCATTATTTGTTTATAAATATTCTATACATATATGTAGTTAATTCCAAAATAAAGAAAAGGAAAATAAATAAAGTATCATTGATACTGAATGGTCGTAAGCCCTGAGACTAAGTCAATATTGACTTGATCCACAAGGAATAAAGTAGGGAGAGATAAGGGTCAACACACTGCACATAAAAACCTAATTTTCATTCTTGAAATTAATCATTTTTACTTTATTTTATTCCTAATTTTATACAACTCAAATAATAAAATGGTATACATGAAAATTGTACATAAAAATACATTTAAAAATATAAAAATAATTTCACATAAAAATAACACACTGAGCAACTAGGGCATACAGATAAAAAAGCCGTAAATCAAACTTCACATAACAATATCTTCTCCTTATGAGTTCAAAGTTCATCAAACTCATCTCTATTGTATTTAAAATTAGATGTTCTATCTAATGAAGGTAGTTTCATTAAAAATAGAGTTAAGATACAAAAGCCAACTTTCTGGGGTCAATTTATATTATATACATGCATATTTTATTCATATATTTATTTTTTAAAATTTCACTCTTCTTATATTTTTAAATAATTATATATATTGTTGAAATATATTAAAAATATAAGCATAGAATAGAACCCTAAAAATTTACTTAAAATAAATAATGTATTAAAATAAATAGGTGTACTATACCTATAATGTACATACATAGATTTATTATGTAAATAAAACCATAAAAATAAAACAAAATATGTAAATATGTGTATAAACATATCATAATTATATAAAATATATAATTATAAAATTAAGTAATAAAAATACAAAATAAAAATCAATACCTAATAAATATTGATTAGGTAAATATACCTATGTATACACTTGTAAAAATCAATACCTAATGAATAAGGTTGTAAAAATAAATAAAATTACCCATAAAATAGTACATAAAATTAAAACATTCTTCATGTTTCTGCTTTTAATTAATAAAATCATTTACTACTTTTAATTGAATTAATAAGGGAATTAATCCATGTTTTATCTTATAGTGTGCATACATGGCCCAATCAGGGCTCAGTGATAGTTGACCTAAGGTCAACTATCCTTTCCCTTGGATGGCTCCTGTCAGAATCACTTCTCCCCAACTTCGCCAACTTTTCCTTTCCAATACCTTGATCCATGCGTCCTAATTTTTCATGCAAGCTCCTCTCATAAGAGTGGTCATACACGTCCATCTTTTTCAAAGTCAAATGATCATCAAGCCATACAAAAACACTAACTCAACTACCTTCCCTCGCTATTCTATAAAACCATCTCATTGACCTTTGATTCAGTTTTTAGTCCCTCTATTTTCCATCATTAATCCCTTTGATCGACTTCTAGAGTATGCCCCTTGTGATAAAAGGTGCATCCCATTAATTCACAATGCGGAGGTGTTCGATCGGAGGCGATTCAGATCCTTGCTAGAGATCTTCCACATGAACTTTTCTCCTAGGTGTTCATGACTAGGTGAGCGGCTTATCTTAAGTTATTTTAAGTCTCTTTTCATTCCTTAGAGTAGACCCTAGCTTAGTTTAGTCTAGTTTTATCTTGCTTGATGAAAATCCTAAAAAATTCATTGACCTAAGCACTAGGCTCTGGCCATTATCCTACCATGTTCATCCATGTTCCTTCTCCCTTAAACACACCATTTCCATCCTGATCCCATTAGACATCATCTCTGTATAATCCTCCACCCTCGATCTTACTCAGATCGAGGAGTCTGATCTCTATCATCCACCATCACCTGGAGATCATTCATCCCCCTTTATCAGCCGCCTAATCCACTCCAAATGAGTTCAAGGTAGTTCTCCCTTGACCTTTGAATCTTTTTGTGCATGATACAACAAGAGAGGACCCATCTAGGGGTCGGTCGAGTCCTGGATTCCACTTCAAGTTATCCGAGCAAGAACGAGACTCCATGCCTCTTACGATGAGGCTTGCAGCCTGATGATGCCTTCAATCGATGTAGAAGGAGCCCATCAACTTGTAGAGTACTCCGACATCCTCTTTGGGGGCCGAAGATGTGAGCTGGAACCTATCAAAGCAAGTTCAGAGCGTGTTCTTCCCTAGTTCTTCCAACCCCTCTTTCAAACGTTGGATGAAGGACACCTCTCCAGATATAGCAACGACAATCACATCTGGGCACCTCTCCATCATTAGATCCATCTAAGTATCTAATCAGAGCCCTCCATATGTGAATCGTTATCAAGCTCTCCAAGCCATCTATTGATTAAGTGGATCAAGATCCATCGTCCATCAATGTGCATTTGGAGGGGTAATTGTATACATCACCCTCTGCCTTTTTGGTATTATTAAATGGTCTTAAATGTTTTTATGAGTGTAATATTTCATGGGAAAATTACATTTGGACCCCTAGGCTTTACTGTATTTGCAAGCAGGTCCAACCCACGTGACCTCACGCGCTGTCCCACGTAAGGCATTTTTGGAGAATCTATAGTTCGTTCTTAAAACCTTCTGTACCTATTAATAAATACATTTGCCATTTCTATATATTTCAAATAGATCCTTACTAGTTTGACATTTTTAATTTGTGTATATTTAATTTTATAAATATTTTTATTAATTCCAAAAATTATAGGAAAATTTATTTAAGTGCCTGCAAATGTGCTTGATGACATATATTTTTTGTACAGTATTTTAAATCATTTTTGTATTTGTTAAAAATACAAAAACAAGCATTTTTTACTCTATCGAACTATTATAACCATATAAATACAAAAACACCTCTAAAAATTCCCAAATAACTTTATTATCTATAATATTATTTTTCTAACATATATCCAAAAGTCTCTAAAATTACAAAACATAAACAAAAAATTACAAAACTCTAAAAACCTTATAAAAGTTAGCAAAAATTAAACAAAAAAATCCAAAAATATATCTTCCCATTTCTAAATTTTCGTTATAATATATACTATATATTAACAATAATTTTAGGTTAATTTTAGTCTTATTTATATTTATTAAACTTGAAACTATCTCGAATATTTAAACTGTACATTATTTTGTTATATTTAATATTTTAAAAATATATAAAAATAGAAAAAACATATATAAAAATTATTAGAAATAGAGAAAAATAAAAAACACAAAAGCTTTTATTTTTTGCATTTTGAATATATTTATTTATATTTAAATATACAAAACCCTATATATACTATATATGTTATTTCGTCCTTATGTTATATAAATAACTATGATAATTTTATATTATTATATCTTTATTTTATAAAATCAGGAAAGAACTTTAAAAATTGTAAAATTAAAATAAAAAAAATTTAAAAATTTAAAAACACAAAAATAAAAATAATAAAAAATCCATGAAAATTACATATAATTAAAAACCCACATTAAAATAAGAAAAATGCTAAAAGTACAAAATAATAATTATTAATTAACAATAATTTATAATAATTAACCTACCTATCAATTTTCATCATAGAGTACGACACTCCACTACTTGTCCACTATACACATTTTGTAGAGTTAAATAAAATAATTTTTGACTCACACTTTACATTTATTATATATATTTGTGGGTTGATTATTGTTGATTTAGTTTGGATTGGTTATTGCGTGCCGTGAGAGCGGACGATACAATGATTGCCGGATCCAACTTGTTGGACACCGCATGACCTCCAAGATCGGTCAGTGATATTCCATATCTCAGATATTCCACAGTCGACCAGATCGCATTCCCCTCCTCCTAGCTGCTGGAACTTCGTCTCGGAGGTCGTCGGGGCACCACTCGAGGCTGTCGGAGTCATCAGGTCATGAAGCTGAAGGTGCCAACATGAAGACCTCGCCGCGGGGAGTCATTCGTCGTGTTTGTAAGGTACAAATCTCCACTCCTTACTATCGTTTTCTGTATTTTATTTTCTATGGTTCATATTTCATTTGTATTGTTGGATCATGTTGATTTCGTGTCATATTGTACATGCAGATCACCGGGAACAACAAATCTGCATACATGCACTTAAGATCCATGCCGGAAAATTTTAGAGATTGTTTGTATGTGAGCGAGCTGATGATTGCAGTGATTGCACAAGTCAATGGCTAGAATCTCGTAGGTCTTTGGTATGTTGCCGTGTCCATGAATGTATTTCCACATGAGTTTTGATATTGATTATGTTCTCATATGGAAGTTCATATGATAGTTGGGATTATGCAGAATTGGGATTTTGATCCTTAGACCTGTATGAATGATATGTAATTGCGGGTTCAGGTTCAGGAATTGAATTGCATATTTATCAGTTTGACTACTGCTGAAGATTCGTCAATTAGTCTAAGTGGTTATGTAAAATATTGTATTTAATGTTAATGTAATTAGGTTTTAATTTGGTAAACCAATGCAATTACATTTAGCTTTGATTTGGTTTCAATTGAGAAATCAAATGGCTTTGGAGGGAAAGTTGGGAATTCCCAAAATTGAAACAAGATGAAGTTTGGGTGGAAGTTTAGTACCACATCTAGTGTTTCTAAACTTTTGGTGGGTTTATATATGAGTTCACAACTCAAGATCTTGTAGCAATAGTAGAGAGGAGGAATGGAAGACCACATGCGCATGCGCGCTCCGCTCCATCTCCGACTCCGGCTCGGGAGAATCAATTCGGATCTTGATACTTTTGTTGCAGGTTTCATTAGCAAGTCGATAAATTTAATTGTACGGATTAATTGTGATTTGATCGCATTAAGGGAACTTGATTCAACTCCAAAGGTTTTGATCTGGACATCATTTTAGAATTCGAAGAGGCACCTGTTTGAGGGTGTTTTCGAAAATTGAAAAGTCATGCCCCTGGATGTCGTTTTATTCATACTCGTAAGAAAAACTCTCACGCCACCGCTGTTGCTCTTAGTTTTTCTGCCGCATCTACGACCTGCATTTTCCTCGTCTTCTCGACTGCAAATTCTCAGAGATACTCTCGAGGACAATCTCATCGGGGTGCACGGATGCAGACAGTGTGTCGTCGTATCCTAGGAGCGGATCACTAGTACCCTTCGTAGTAGTATTGTGGGAGCGATATCTTCTCTAAGGACAGTCTATTTCATAGATGCTTCAGTGATGTCTTATCCAATTTATTTACTGTTTTGTTTGCCGCAAATTATTTATTGCATTGCTTTTCCTGGATCTCACCATAAAATGTTGTTCAAATATTTTGATTGGTTCATGCGTGCATCTTATAATTACTATATGAATAGGATATGCTTGTTTATAATTTTGTTAACCTATAATGTATTGATTCATATTAACCTTGGTAATTGTTGTTTAATATATATATGTTAATATTTGTGATAACAACAATCTTAGAGAAGATATATGGAACCATATTTATAATCATATTGGAAACAATGTCTAAATTGATGGTGGACATAACCGGGATGCTTCAAAACTTCGGTGGTCAGAATTTCAAGCGTTGATAACAATATATGAAAATCTGATTGACCACCATAGAGTTAATATCAATGCTTGAAACCGAATGTCTTACGGTGGAAAAGAAAAACCCCTCACTGGATAGACAGAAGGTGCAATCTGTGTGGAAGGAACACGATCGTATATGTCATGGTTGCATCTTGTTGGCTCTGTCCAACACGTTGTTTAACATATATTGTTCGTTCACGCAAACTGCGAAGGGGCTATGGGAAGAATTAGACTGGAAGTATAATATTGAAAATCTCAATATTGAGAAATACTCCATTGCTAAGTTCTTAAAGTCTTCTATGGTCGAAGGAAAGTCAGTTTCTGAATAAGCACACGAGTTTTTACTCCAACTCCATGGTCTAGAAGATGCCGATATGAAACTTCTTAAGAAGTTTCAGGTCATGTGCATCATAGAAAAATTCCCTAAGTCATTGGAAGACTTTGGTATGACCCTAAACACAGAAAGGGGAAAATTTTTATGGATGACTTGATGATGACAATCGTCATAGAGGAGGAATATAGGAAACAAAAGCCTATGGTTCCTATTGATATTTAGGCTAAGGTCAATTTTATGACCTCGAAGGGAAAATATAAGAAGGGAAAGGGTAGTAACAGTAATAAAATGAATCCAAAGGGCAAGATCTAAAAAAACAAAGAATAAACCCCACTGGCGCTGTAATCAGATTGACAATCGGAAGAAAGACTTTCCGTCTTTAAAGGCTCAACCTAAAGTTGCAGATGGGAGTCCACAAGTGAATATGATCACTGCGGAACTTGGGGCTAGCGAGGGGTATGTCTATGTAAAATCTCAACAATACCATATCCATGATCCAAATGAGTGGCTCATAGATACGGGAGCTAATGTACATATCTATTCTAAAAGAACTTTGTTTTCTTCTTATCAGACCTGCAGTGGCAGAACTGTAAAGATGGGGAACGATTCTGCAGCTAGGGTGCTGGGTTCAGAACAAGTCAATTTGAGGTTCTCATATGGACATGTATGGACTTTGCACAAGGTGCTGCATGTCCCTGATGTGAAGAAGAATGTTATATCTGGCTCTATTTTAGTTGAAAATGATTTTGAATTGAACTTTAAATGTAATAAAGTTGATATTCTTAGATATGGTATTTTTTATGGAAAAGGCTATTTGGCAGATTTTGATTTGTTGTTTAGAATTAGATGTGATTCATTAAAAATTGATTCAGTGGATGTTTTAAGTTCCGAATGTTCTACTTCTATGTCTCATGTTAATAATTTAGAATATTGTAATCTATGGCATGGTAGATTGGGACATGTGAACTTAAATTCAATGAAATGAATGATGAATTTAGAGTTGATCCCTAAACATACTATTGATAAAACTCAAAAATGTGAAAATTGAGTGCAATCAAAGACAACTAGGAAGTCTTTTCAGATTATCTCTAAAGACAGTGAGATTTTGGATCTACTGCACACAAAAATATGTGAGTTTAATGGTGTGTTGACCAGAGAGAATAAGAAATACTTTATTACCTTTATAGATGATGGCAACAGATATTGCTATGTGTATCTAATGAAAACCAAGGACGAAGTCTTAGAGATACTTCTTATATTTAAAAATAAGGTTGAGACACAAACAGGAAAAGTGCTTAAACACCTTAGGTCAGATAGAGTGGGTGAATATACTTCTAACTTGTTTGATGAATAATGCAAGATGTTTGGTATAGTTCATAAAATTACTATTCCATATTCACCACAGTTAAATGTGATAGCATAATGAAAAAATAGAACCTTCACTGACATGATCAATGCTCTCCTATAGAGTTCTGGACGTCCAACCTATATGTGGGGAGAAGCCTTGAATACGACTTTCCATATTCTTAATAGGGTTCCTCCAAGACATATGGAAAATGTCCTTTGAATTCTGGAGAAATAGGAAATTGAGCTTAAGATATCTCAAAGTGTGGGGTTGTGTCGCTAAGATTTTAGTCCCAGAGCAAAAGAGAAAGAAGCTAGGTCCTAAAACTGTTGATGTGGTCTTCTTAGGTTACTTGGAAAATAGCTATGCATACATGTTCTTAATAACTTGGTCCGAGATACCGGGCATATATATCAACACTATTGTTGAACTCCGTGATTCTGCTTTCTTTAAGGATGTCTTCCTTATGAAGACTAGGATTCCACAGAATATGACCATTGATGTTGCCTCCACATCCGGATCTATTCCATATCAAGTGGAAAGGATCACAAATGTGGGGAATGGGACTTAACTTGAACCTAATGACCTTTCATAAGAAATTGAGCCAAGGATGAGTAAACGACTACGGATAGCCAAGGATCTAGGTAACGACTTTGTTGTCTACCAGATCTAGGGTGATCCACCAAGTTACAAGGAAGCCATGGCTTCCTCTGAAGCAAAATAATGGAAGGAAGCCATTAAATCTGAGATGGATTCCATTATGACTAGTGGAACTTGGAAACATGTTGATTTACTCAAAAGGTACTCTATCATTGGGTGTAAGTGGGTGCTTAAGAGAAATCTTAGACCTGACGGATCAATTGAAAAGTATAAAGCTAGATTAGTTGCTAAGGGCTTTAGGCAAAACGAAGTTATCAATTATTTTGATACCTATTCCCCTGTGACAAGGATGAATACAATCCGAATGCTCATAGCATTCACCTATGTATATGATATCTCTATCCACCAGATTGATGTGTAGACCTCCTTATTGCATGGCAATCTTGAGGAGGAGATCTATATAGATCAACTTAATGGGATTGTGACTCCTGGGAATGAGGGAAAGGTTTGCAAGCTTGTTAAATCCCTTTATGGATTGAAACAAGCACCAACGTAGTTGCATTAAAAATTTGACAAAACCATTTTGTCATGTGGCTTTAAGGTTCATGAATCCGATAAGTGTATCTATTCCTAGGTGAAAGGAGATGAGTGTATTGTCTTGTGCATGTATGTTGATGACATACTGTTGTTTGGATCACATGTGAGGATTATTAATGAGACTAAAGCATTCTTAAGTAGCAAATTTGAGATGAAGGACATGGATGTTGCTGATGTGATCTTGGGTCTTAAACTGACAAGGTTAGTTATTGGGGTTGTAGTTTCTCAATCTCACTATGTTGAGAAGGTAATTGAGAAATTTGGATATTAAGATTGCAAAGTTGTAAGCACTCCTTTTGATTCATATGAAACATTATTTAAGAACAAAAGTGGGGTACTTGTAGCTTAGCTAAGGTATTCACAAGTGATAGGAAGCTTATTGCACAAGACCTGAAATTTCATTCTCGGTTGCAAAGTTGAGTAGATACACTAGCTGTCCTGATCGTACTCACTGGGAGGCTCTGGATCGAGTACTGAAGTATGTAAAGGGAACTATTTCCCTTAATTTGCATTATGGTAGACATCATTTTGTACTAGAAGGATACAATGATGCAAGCTGGATAGAGAAAATAAAGGAGTTTGGGAGTAATTGTGTTACTAGGTATGTCTTTACCCTTGGTGGCGGTGCAGTCTCCCAGAGATCTGCGAAGCAGACCATTCTAGATTGATCTACCTTTGAGGTTGAGCTGTGTGCTTTTGACACCACTGGAATTGTGGTTGAATGGATAATGGAACTTCTTTCTGAAATTCCCATGGTTGGTCAGCCAGTTCCTACGATTTCGGTACATTGTGATATCATGACTACAATTGCCAATATCAAGAATTCAAAATTCAATCAGAAAACAAGGAGACACATACAAATATGACTTAAGACATTAAGAGATTTGATGTCTCAAGGATTGTTGGTTGTGGATTTTGTTAGATCTAAAGACAACATGGTTGATCCATGGACTAAGGGACATGATAGATTTTTAGTCCTAAATTCTAGGCTTAGGATGAGACTGACCCATTGGGAGTTTCTCTACAGTAAAAACCTGACCTATCTGAGTGGATATCCCACAAAGTAGGTTCAATGTGGTAATAACAAGCTATTTGGAGAACTGGTTGGCACTCTTGTTTTAATGCTTATGCATGATTATCTTATCCCTGGATGCCTGATTGTCATTGAAGCTGCAAGTTTAGGAGGAGTGTGGGCTCTGAATGCGTTCAAGCCTTTAGGCAGGATGTTAGCAGTGCATCCTTGGAGAGCGCTACCTATGTGAGTGTTACTGTTGGCCACAGTTAAAGGAAAAGGGGCTTTCCTGAGCATACTCATGAAACGTGATAATGGTGCATGGCCTATAAGAGCACCAACCTTGAAGATTGTACCAAGAACAACACTTTGTTATTTCTAGTGTATACTTTAACACTAGACGTAGTTCAATTTGTTTCTGTTAAAGTGAAAGTAGTAAACTTAGGTAGAGGTTCAAACAGGAAGGTACCTTTACTGAAAGAAAAGTGTGGTAACCGAAAGTTATCTTTTGACTCTCTTTAAATCTCTTTCCAAATTGATGAATTTGTGGAGGATTGTTGTATTTAATGTTAACGTAATTAGGTTTAATTTGGTAAACTTATGAAATTACATTTGACTTCAATTTGGTTTCAATTGGGAAACCAAATGGCTTTTGAGGAAAAGTTGGGAATTTTCAAATTTGAAAAAAAAGATGAAGTTTGGATGGAAGTTTAGTACCACATGCAGTGCTTCTAAACTTTTGATGGGCTTATATGAGTTCACAACCCAAGCTTTTGTAGCAATAGTAGAGAGGAGGAATGGAGGAACACACACGCACGTATTTTCCACTCTGCTTCGTCTCCTGCACCAGCACCAGCTCGAGCTCTAGAGTGTTAATTCTAATCTCAATACTTTTGTTGTGGGTTTCATTAGCAGGTTAAATAAATTTAATTGTATGAATTAATTGTGATTTAATCACATTAAGAGAATTTAACTTGACTCCAACGGCTTTGATCTGGGCATCATTTCAGAATTCGAAGAAGCGCCCATTGGAGGTTGTTTTTGAAAAGTGAAAAGTCGTGCCCTAGGTCTTCATATACCCTTTCCATGGACGTTGTTTTCTTCACTCTCGCAAGAAAAACTCTCACGCAGGCCCTCTTGCTCTTAGTTTTTCCACCGCATCTGCGACATGTGTTTTCCTTTTCTTCTCGGCTTCAAGTTCTCTGAGGTAATCTTGAGGATGATTTCGTCAATGTGCGCGGATGCAGATCATGTGACATCATATCCTGAGAGCAGAACACCAGTACCCTTCGCGCTGGTATTGTTGGGGCAATATCTTCTCTCAGGACAGTCTATTTCATGGATATTTCGGTGATCTCTTATCTAATTTATTCATTGTTTTGTTTGCTGCAAATTGTTTATTGCATTGCTTTTCCTGTATCTCACCCTAAAATGTTGTTTAAATGGTTTGATTGGTTCATGCGTTCATCTTATAATTACTATATGAATCAGATATGCTCGATTATGTTTTTGTTACTATGTAATGTATCATCTCATATTAATCTTGGTAATTGATGTTTAATGTACACGTTAATGTTTATGGTAACAACATAAAATAAGTAGCAGAACAATGACAAATAAATGAAGTATATGAGCTGAGACATTGAGACCTATTTGTGTAATTTCTGGTTGTAAGTGATTGCTGAAGGAAAGAAGGATGAACATACCGAAAAACTGGAATGGGAAGAAAAAATAAATGGAGTGGAGATTATGATATTTTTTGTTTGGACAATAGAGAAAGAAAACAAAGTAAATACACTGTTTCGAGTATTTGTTATGCAATTAAAGGATCTGAGTAAGTTTCCTATACTTTGCCGAAAAAGGCATGGTTTTCTTTTAATTGCTGAAGATGGAGTAAATCAGTGGGGACAAAATTGAACAAGTAATGGTTTCATTCTTTTTACTCATTGGTTTCGTTTTGATAGGGTAAGAAATGACTTAAAACTGAAATTAATCTTTCATACTTTGTATAGTCACCATATTATGCAACTAATTACATCAATAGCTGCCCTCTTCATCCCTTCAAGCATCTCCATAGCTTCTTGAGTGAGAGAGAGAGAGAGAGAGCATGGGGAAGTTATTTGCAGAAGCACCAAAAACATGAGAGATTAAAGAGAGATGTGCACGATCGATTCCGTGATGCGCAAGGGAAATTGGCGCTGGACCGGATTGGGATGTGATTTCGATTCCCAAAATCACGCCCTGTCATCGGGGGTGGACTTGATTTCAATTTCTAGAAATATCCCATCGATATGCATGTTAGTCATACGATTACATATATGATTCCAGATACGGGATCCGATACAGATTCGATCTCGTGTCTACTCCATGCATTTCTCACCGTGTACAAGATCCATGGAACAATCAGATCACATTTTGGCCCATGTCATGCCATCTTTGTCTTCTTTGGATTCTTGTAACAGATTCAATCCTTTACTTCTATCATGATCTCTTGGTCATGCAATGGACAACCTTTGTTAGTGCTCTAAATTTATATTTCACAGATCTTTGATTTGTACTTATTTTTATTCCTCCATTGGATGTTTTTAAAAATATTTTGAGTTGTTGCCTGGGGTCTATTGCCATTGCTTATTGATTCCATCTTTTACCAATCCAATTGCACTTGTGCTCTTTAGCTTCTTGGATGCGGTTGTTTGAGCTTTGCCCAGGTTTGTGTTTGGAAATATCCATAGTCCCCATGAAGATTTTAATGATTATTAACAAGGATAGGAGTGTGCACGAGATGGCTTTGGATCCAGAAAAGTTGGGAGGTGCCTCTTTTTGTTTATGCATGGATATTGTCGGTCGATGTATGAATCTGTTCCGGTTGCGACTTGGATAGCACTTACTATGTCATATTCTAGTTCTTTGTGGTGCCTTCAACATCAGTTTCTTTTGCATCCAAGATTCTACCTCTACTCACATGTCAAAAAGGGGTATTGATGTGAAAATCTAAATCAGTACGTTGGTTTAATATAGTTTACTAATTTGGTAATAGTTGCATAGGTGAGGATCCTATTAGTGCAAGATTTTCTGGTATATGCGTGTTTCATCGTGGTTGAAAGCTATTTATGGCTAGTCGGTACTTTTGTGTTTTATGATGAGATTTGAACCTGACATCATGGCCTATTTTATTAGTTGTCCATTTGTTGGCTTTGCATCAGTTGGGTCAGTTTATTCCTTAAGCTCATGACAAGGTGTCTTGAATTATAAGACTATGGCCTTCTTGACTCCATGATCCACATACTCCTCACCTACTATCTTGTTTAGTTGTTGATTTATCCAAAATTACCCTAATTAAAAATGTCGTTCATTGTAGGCAGGTAATCATGATCAATAAAGAAATAGCCACTTAATTAATTAATTAAATTTAATCAAAGTAGTATGTTTATTTAACCTGAGCAAGTCCTAAGGTCAAACTCAAGGATGCAAATGAAAAACTTAGGTTTAAATCTATCAAATTCGATGCACGATTTTCAAAGCAAAATTTTTGGTATTTTTTTAATGTAATTTTTGAATGCAAATGAAATGCAGGCCAATTTTAAGGATGAAAATATTAATGTCAATGAAACAAAGGTAAAAAATTACAAAACATGGCTGAGATGTAAAATATGATGAAACTGACACACTTTATTTTTTTTTGGAATTTTCTGATGCTATATGATTATTTAATAAATTAATGAATGCAAACTATATAATAAATATTAAACTCACGTATTTTCAAGAAATAAAATTATCCGAGATATATAACTAAGTGATCTATCTCAAAAAATCCTAAACCCTAAAAATATAAAATTCAACACCTATTAGAAAGTAAATATTGAAATACACAAAATGATTTTTACAGAGTGAATGATGCTTGCAAATGCACATCTTTTTGGGTACAATGTAAATAACAAATAATTCTACTACCGTGAATTTTCCGCAATTTTCTTAGAAGTGGTTAATTAATATGAATTTTTAAGCATATAATTGGCAAAATATGCATATTTCCACAAGATTGATTATTATAAATTAACCACATAGCATAAAAATATAATAAGCATGCCATAATGTCTAGAATTGGTTGAGAAACACAATGCTATTTTTGATTAATAAATTATAAAAAAATGTTCAAAATACATAAGATTGATCTTGGTTCTAATTGCAAATAAAATAAAAGCAGAAATGCAAGAAAGGGACTAAGGTGGAATTACCAGGCCTGAGGGGGGCTAGCTTGCAAAATTCCAAGTTGTCAGACCTTTGGATCGGCAGGGTGCACTTCCGATAATGGAGAACAGGGGGGGCTTCTTCTGCAAATCTCTTAGTAGGGATGTGGCCCCTTACATGCGAAAGATTAGGGAAGAACGTTTGGCGGAAGGCGAATGGTGGTTTTAGAAGAAGACCTCCGGCGAATGTCGAGGATGAACCGGCAAGGGAGCATGTTGGTTGGGTGAGGAAGACGACTCCTGGCTCTGGATAGGAGGAGGTGACAGAGGAGTAAAGGTAGAGTCGAAGGCTCCTGACTCCAGCCAGGAGGCATCGTGAAATACTCGAGGACTCCGGGTAGCGATACTTGTCGAAGGAGATGCGGTCATCCTGGAGTTGTTGACGTGGCGACATGGAGGCAGAGGTAGCACTTGCTGGGGTATGCGTACAATAGGGTGATCAGAGAGAGAGGCGGAGTAAAGAGATAGATGGAGGAGGGAGTTGAAGCGAGTACGGTGGAGGTGGTAGCGGAGGGGGAAGTACCTGGAGGTATGGCTCAACAACGAACCGGAGCGAGGCAAGCACACAACAGAGGTGTGCTGCAACGAGACGTTGAAGCCTCGGATCTCTCCAAGGAGGAGGCGTGTTGTGGTCAGCGCTGTCACTGTTGAGAACTCCTCCTCTGTTTGTTGGTAAATCTGCAGATGGGTCTGATCAGGGGGCGATGGTGGTTATTAAATAGGAGAGGAGGGAGAGGTCGAAGATGGCAAGTGGTTAGTGATGGAGATCGACGAGGTAGAGGCCGAATCAGAGATGAGATCCGATGGGGATACAGATCTAGTAGGAGGCGATTGGTGGAGATTGGCGGTGCGGAGAAGACGTAAAAGAGGAAGGGAACGGGATTTGCGAGAGATTGGCTGGAGAAGGGAGGTAGTGGTGTCCAAGATGGAATGGCGGTGGCTAATCGGGGATGAAGATACGGGCAGCGGCGTGATTGGAAGGAGAGCGGGTGATGACGAAATCGAGGGAGGAAGGAGAGGATGGAGGGACGTCTGATCGACGGAGACGGATGGTCCCAAATGTGCCACATGGTAATTATTTATTTATTTATATTTTTAATAATTTTTAAATAAATAAATCAAATATAAATGCTAAAAATGGGTGACACGTGGTAGCTCTAGTAGCGATCACGTGTCACTCCTTAAAAATTCAAAAAATAAAAGAAAAATAAAAATAAAAAAGAAAAAGTAAACGAGCTCGGATCACAAATTTTTTTCACGAAAGTTGCTCGTCTCGATAAGGTCTATAACTTTCATGAAGAGACCAAAACCAAAATAGGTCATTTTCACAAAGTGGTGTTTTCGGTGGTACTCTATGTACATAAAATACCTTGACTTTTGGGTTTTGTAGTTTTTTTCATTTTTAAATAAGATAAATGTAGAAAACTATTTGTGCATTACTCTATTTTTTTATTTTTAATAATTAGTAAAGTAGAGAAATAAAATAAAGTATGATAAAGATGACTTTTGTACAGATTGTTAATGCACACTAAGACTCTGTCAATTTCTTTGACTTTTGTTTTATTTTAGGTTTGAATTTTTACTCATTTTAATAAAAAATTATCAAATAAAAAATTTGACAAAGAAATAAATTAAAAAGAGATAAATATGTACATAAAATAATATATCAAAATTAGATAAAATACACAATGTACAAAAGAGACCCAAAGCCCAACTTTCACATATGAGCTCCGATTCACTTGAACTTGGTCTTATTTTGAATGTAATTGAATGTACATTAGTTTAAAAGTGATTAGGATTAAACTGGACACTGTATGAGGAAGATATCAGTGTTTTAGTCTTGAAATTCTAAAATTAGGGTTTATTTGATAATTATTTATATTAGTGATTTTTTTTGTATTTTTACTTTATTCTTGTTAGTAATATGTACACAATGAAGGTGATTTCAAGTGATTTGGAGTTAGCATGAATTAATTAAAAATCAATGAAGTTAGCTTATTTTACAAGTCAATTGGGCTGGGGATTTTGGCTTCTTATTTTACGCAATTATGCATGATAAAATGCAATTATTATATACATATGCATGAATGCTAATTATGCAAGATAATTGATAAAATGCAAATGAATTTTGGGGAATTGAACTTTATTAATTTCTTTTAGAGTGATGAATCACATATTCATCAACCCCCTATGCTTAAACCATGCTCGTTTCCGAGCAACTAAAGGAATGAAATGAGGTAAAATGAGATTGGGTTCCATACCAAGACCATGAGAAAACGGTGAAAATGGAGCTAGACCTGACCTTTGTATTATTAGTTTTGCAGAACTTTTGTAAGAATTAGGGTTTTAAAATCAACAACCTCCAAGTTCTACACATCATTATAACAATTTTGGCTCAAAAGCCATCTTAGATCAATCCTCTCCCCAAAACATACCCCATGAACATTGAACAATTGTCTCATGTATGTGAAAGGTTTTAGATCTTCCCATCATGAATGCTGGACTACCATGCAAATCTCTCCTCAATAACTCGCCCTCGGGGAGTCAGGTATTTCCTTCTAAGTCCAGTCGTGATGTGTTCACAATCGAAAGGGGGAGAAATTTTTAGAAGAAAGGAAAAAGAACTGTAAGGTGACCAGTGTAGTCACCTCTCCTTGTGATGACGACCAATTTAGCCATGTCTCCACCAAGATCTGCATGTTGTCTTGAAGCTTGGACCTTTTTTGGTCAAATATTTATTCGGTAGTTGGCTTCTTTTTGTTTGGATTTTGTTTGCTCTATGTTGATCTTATTGTGCCCCTACCAATATAGAATCTTTCTTTACACACATGTTTTGGTCTTAGAAAAAAATTGTGCCTAGCCGTCCATCCCTCATCCGAAGCTTTACTTCAACCAGTACTCCAGTCTTTAGATGTCCATGCTACCATAAAAGAGACTCACACAGTCTTCCAACACCCCATCTGAGTTGAGCTAAGTTCGTAGTACGAGAGTACATATTAATTCTCTATTCAATAGTCGTACCCTTAATGAGGCGATGAGGTTAGACACTAAGAGTCAACTTTTGCACATTATCATGCGAAACTCAAAGAGTGAAGTCAAAGACCCGAAGCTTCTAAAATCCTCTTTCTCGGTGAAGTTCCTCTAAAAATTAGGTGGATTAATGACAAGTCAAGATCACTCTCGGTTTCTGCTCATAACTCGGTTCAGAACCCAAGGACTATTCACCAATGCAAGTACATGTAGTGCTGGATGAAGTGCAGATGCATAAATTGCAAGCAAATTTATGGTTTTTTAGAGATTGTTAATGCATTTTATAAATTTTAAATTTTTCCGATTTCACAAGTTAGTTGCCCACCCCGTAAATAGGAATATAGACTTACGTGAAAGTACAATCTATGGGTAAAATATATACGGCGTATATACACCCCCTATACTTAGCGAGTCATATGTCCTCAAAGCACAAGAAGTGTAGAGAAGACATAGCTCTGACTAAGCATAAGAGAGTGAAAAAGGGAAATAAAAGCATGCCCCCATACTTAGGCTATGGATAGTCTAAGTATAGAAAAAGGGAGAAAATAAGGTAGACAAGGGGAGATATGAATGAGGAGCCCCCTATACTTATGCTCTCGTCAGCCTATGTAATAGAGAAGGGTTGGGGGTCTGATGAGATCTAGAGAATAAACAAGAAGAATGTACATTTGAAAGGTGTGAAGAATAAAAATGATCTGTACATCTTGTGTTTGACTGCTTCTCTTCATGTAGGGTGGTTTGATGAGTCTTCAATGTGCTCTCTCTACATGAAGTGGATGACCTCGACTTGGGCTAACTGTTCTTTAGAATCTACACATGGCTTCAACAATTGCCCATTCACTAGAAAAGGTTGTGCACCGTATTTGAGCTCAGCAATATCAACACTCTCATTGTTGTGCACATTTATGACAATGTAGGGACCCGCCCATTTTGATTTGAGTTTCTCGTGAAAAATCTTTAACCGGGCATTGAACAACCACACTTTCTGCCCATGGACAAAGTTCTTATACCTAATGTGTCTATCATGTCATCTCTTGACTTGTCCTTATATATCACATTGTTTTCATATTACCGGTTTCAGATTTCTATTATCTCATTCAGATTCAAGTCATGGCACAGCTTCCCAAGGTGACAACTCTAATTAATCTCCTTAATCGCCCATTCTAATTTGTGAATTATCTTTGCGGGTAAATGTCATCGCTTGCCATAGATCATCCTAAAAGGTGAAATACCGAGTGGAGTCTTGTAGGCTGTCCTACTCCTATAGGCCCACATAATTCTAAAAGCTGAGACCGGTTCTTCCTATCAAGACGAACCAACTTTTGAAGAATACTCTTCACATCTATGCTGAAATTTATATTCCTTAGCCAATGATCTCATTTCTCTATTCACAAAATGGCTACCCCTGTCAGAAATCAAAACCTTTGGAACCCTGAACCTCGCAATAATATGATCCTTGATAAACTTACAGTCAGTCTTGCTGTTTGTGGTTCAGGTCAGGATAGCCTCCACCCACCTTGACAAATAATCAACTGCTAACAAGATGTATTAATGTCCATTGCTATTGGGAAAGGAACCCACAAAATCAATTCCATGTGCCAAAAACATCACAGAAAATCATCGGTTGCATGAGCATTTCATATAACACTCCCTCCCATTCTTCGACAAATCGGGCATGCCCATACACAATCATTGGCATCTCTAATCAAGGTCGCCAGTAAAAATCACATTGGAGTACCTTACGTGCAGTTCTCTTTCCTGAATGGTGTCCTCCAGCCTCAAGTGCATGACAGTGTGTGAGGACACTCTGGTATTCCTCCCAAGGAATACACCTTCGCCAGATGCCATCCGACCCCTCAAAGAAAAGGAACAGATCTTCCCGGTGGTATTTCCTGGAATTTGACTTCAGTCGGTCAATACTGAGTTGCTTATAGACAAGGTAATTTATCATTATGCTCAATTAAAGAAAGGTGATCACATACAACATTCTTTATTCCAGGTTCATCCTTAATTTCCAAATCAAACTCCTGGATTAATAAGATCCATCTCAGAAGATGCGCCTTAACGTCCTTCTTTTCCATTAGATATCGGATTGATGTGTGATCAATAAAATTCGTCAATTTGGAGCTCAATATGTATGATCTGAATTTCTCCGGGGCCCAAACTACTGCGAGCATTTCCTTTTCAGTCAATGTATAATTTCTCTATGCAGGATCCAAAACTTTGCTTGCATAGTGAATCACATACGGGCTCGTTACGAATTTGTCCAAGCACATCCTCGACGGTAAAATCTGATGCATCAATCATGATCTCAAAGGGAAGAGACCAGTCATGAGCTTGTAAAATCTACGATTCATAGATTTTCTTTTTAAGGAGCTCAAAGGCCTCTAGACACTTGTGATCGACAATGAACTCATCATTTTTCCCTAAGAGCTCTGTCAGTGGGATGGTGATCGTTGACAAATCATGAATAAATCTTTGATAAAATCCAACATACCCTAAGAATGACTATACTGACTTAATGTTTGTTGGTGGTTCAAGTTTGTTGATCACATCCACAGTGGCAGGGTCAACCTCCATTCCCTTTTTGGAGATGACGTGCCCCAACATGATGCCCTCCGTCACCATGAAGCGATTTTTCTCCTAGGAGAGTACCAAATTTGCATCCCTACACCTTTTAAGGATGTGGTCCAAGTGCACTAAACATGTATCAAAAGAATCACAATGGGCGGAGAAGTTATCCATGATGACTTCTAGGAAGTCACCCACCATCTCCGCAAATACGATGATCACGCACTGCTGAAATGTGCCCGGGGCATTGCAGAGCCCGAAGGGCATGCGCCTAAACGTATAAGTGTCGAAAGGACATGTAAATGTCGTCTTTTCCCGATCCTTGGGAGTGATGGCTAACTGATTGTAGCCAGAGTACCCATCAATAAAACATAAGAATGCTTTCCCTGCAAGTTTCTCCAAGATTTGATTAATGAATGGTAGAGGAAAGTCATCTTTCTTGGTCGCGACATTCAGGCGCCTGTAGTCGACGCAGACGCGCCACGACGTGGGTACTTGTATCGCGATCTCTACCCCCTCCTCATTGGTGACCATATGGATTCGCGACTTCTTCAGAACATCATTAAGTAGGGCCACCCACTTGGAGTCAGCAATAGGGTATATAAACCTTGCTTTGCACCATTTCTCAATCTCTTTCTTAACTACTTCCTAGAGATTAGGGTTTAATCTTCTCTGAAATTCATGGAAAGGTCGTGTGTTATCCTTAATATATATTTAGTTCAAGCAAAGAGCGGGGTTAATCCCCACGAGATCTGACACTGTCTATCCAAAGGCCTTGTGGTTCTTCTCAAGAACTTCAAGCAACTTAGACTCCTGTTATACAATTAATGTCGAGTTAATGATCACATGACTTCTCTCTTTGGGTCCTGCAAGAAACACATACTTGAGTGTAGGAGGGAGTGGTTTCAGCTCAAGCAAATCTGAATAATCAATTAGGTCTGGTTGAATGGCATCTGAGTTCGGCTCTGTGTTGGATGATGGTGGGTCAATCTGTGATGTGCTGGCTACCAACTCTGATGAAAGGTAAGTCGGATCACAAAAATAGTGCGGTATTCAGACAAAGTCACGTACGACTCATCATCTATGTCCCTTGACTGTCCTAAAGAAGATGGGACTGATAGATCCAATAGGATCTCTGGGTCGTCAAGGGTATAGGCATATGTGTCTCTAAGTTTAAAATTGACATATTAAACTGTGCACTGCGTTCTCCCTAGATGAGAGGGTCTCGCTATGTCTTGCTGGAGTATGTTGTCAAAGTCCAGTTGTGCTAATCAACTTGCACTCTGCCTCTGAAGATTCTATGTACTCGGTACTAGATTCAATGTTGGATCTTTGAAATTTTGTCTGCTTCATATGATGAATCTCGTATTCATCATGTTAAAATTGACATATTAAACTCCTCGATTAAATAATTCAGTAGAAATCACTGATAATTCCTTACTTTTATCTTGTATTATATTGTATATTAACTGTATATAATTAACCTATATTCTAACTGTAATTATTGTATTAAACTGCTTACATATTCCTTGTTTTTATTTCTTATAAAAAACCTCTAAAAATTAGACTAATAATTGTCTATAATTGCCCTAATTTATAAAAGAAATAAAAAATACAAAAAAATATCAAAACAAAAAAGATGATGTTTTTATCCCTTTAGAAACACCCCCAAAATACTCTTTTGTACACATGACCTCTTTTGGCTTTTTGTCAAACATGAAACTTATAGATCTCATCGAGATCTACGACTTTCATGTTTTAAATTTTTTTTTCTAATTTTACCTCTAACTAATTCTTTTAGATTTTTCTTTATTTTTACATTTATTGATTTTTCTGGTGTGGCCACGTAGCGTTCTCTGGAGCCGCCACACGACTGCTCCCTCCTTCCTCCACCCGATCCTCTCCTAGATGCCGGATCTTCACTCCCCCACCTTCATCTTAGCCCTTTAATGACATCCACTCTACCCGTCAAATCAGCCCCCTGATCTAATCGCCACCGTTGCCTCGTGCCTTCTTCTCAGTCGCCCGATTCCATGCGCATCCTAGGCATTAGAACACACCATGTCAGCCCTCCTTTAGTAACCGTTAATGAGCTTCCCAAAACTCATCTCCACCGTCGCTCACCACCTCATCCACAACCGCTAGATCATATCCTCTGATCTGATCTAGGTCCTCCGACCCTGCTCTAATTAGAACCGTTGGATCATGTGATCCAACAGCACTGAGTCATCATCTACCTCCTAATGCCCTCAGCCCAGGAGTTACACATGCGTTCAACTCAGCCCCCTTCCATTTTTAGCCGCCGCTCATCTCCTCCAACCGACCATGTAACGCCACCTACACGTAGCCCATTCCTCCACCATCCCCACGTAACCCCCAGGACATCCTCTATCGCTCCTCCATCAATCTTCTAACCATTGCAAACTCCTCATAACACCCAATGTTCCCCGCCTATAAAATCGACCGCTCCGCCCTCTGTTCACTCTATCTACCATTCACGGGACTACTTCCTAGATGCCTTCCACTCCTTGTGATAGGGGGAGGCAGAATTGGCGGGCGACGATGGGTGTTTTCCCAGATGTCGACCCACAGTGATCCACTATGTCGCAGCGCCTCCGGTTGATGCACGAGCTCCGAGGCCAGTTGACCTCACTGGGCAATGACTCGAGGTCCCTTGGACCTTAGCCCAAGCCACTCCCTAATCGTCGTCTTTCTCTTCTGATCTCCAAGTACCTCATTCCCCTAGCTTCACATCACTTTTATCTGATTTTCTCACCGCACACAACACCGATCACTGACCACCGACTATCCTACAAGCTCCACCAAACACCAATCACCTTTTCCAACCCTCTGCCATCACCTTACTTTCTCCATGACCCCATCCACCTCCACCAACTTTACATCTGCCTCGCCGGAGGGGAAGATCCTGGTCCACCACTCCAGCCAACTCCACAGACTATCATTACACTCACATCACACGTACGACAATGCTTCGGCTATTTCTAACATTTGTAGGTGTCCCCATCGTCAATGGTAGGAGATTTAGCACCATCACTGATCAAGTGCTCCAACTGCGGTAACCCTTCATGGCCAGCCATCTCCAGCCACCCTTGCCACTCCATCGTTTGTCCGCCATCTTCACCAAATGACCACGTTGGTCGCTGGACCCTCTACGTGCACGGAGGAGCTCGGCGGAGCTCTAGCGACCTCGTCGGAGCTCTATCTACACCGCCACTCCTCCACCGATGATGAAAAGCAGACTCCATTAGATGGCGCCTCTTGGCGGCCATCCAACGACCAAGATGGATCTACGTCGCCCACCGGACCTACATGCTATGAGCCATCGAGCCAGACACCAGACATGTTATCGAAGCACAATGGGGATGCCACGTAACCCCCGAAGCTACACCTCCACCAAGCCTGGCCCCTCACAGGCCTCGTACGTAAGGGGCTGGGTAATTTGAAGATGCACCCTGATCTATCCAAATTTGCAATTAGGTCCCCACGTGCGTACCTTACGTGTGCGACTGAGGTAAATTGCATTGAGACCCTGATGGGAATGAATAATTGTAGATATGCCCCCATACGCAATGGAAAATTTACACAGGGCCCCTGCTAGTTTTGTAAAATTGCAAATAGGTCCCTCAAGGACCTATTTATAATTATTTATTTTTTATTTCTCACATTTTTACTGCATTTATGTCACCACATTGTTTTCTTCATAACTTGAGCATATTAAGTCCAAATTACATGATTTCAGTACCATTTTGTTGCAAAATTAATTCCCTATTTAATGACATACTTATTTTTTGATTAGAAACTAATTAAAATATGATGAATTTTTGATGTCTATAGTGTCTATGTTGCTTAAATCTTTGTTGTTACTAGATGTTGCGCTCGATTTTTATGCTCAAATTGACTCTAAATCTGATTCATAATTTGTGCTCATTTTCTCTAGGGCATATTTGTAATTCATCTTTTGCATGCATATCCTTCGCACTTAAGCATACATTATGTCCATTCATTATCTTAAAATTACACTGAAAAATCAAATAAAAATGCACAACACATCATTTTATCTGCATTATTTTGCACATATGCATGAAGACCTAAAATAACCTAGAAATAATCACACATTAAATTAAATGACAAATTTTGATAAATATATTAAAGAGGCTTGTGTCCCTGTGTTCGACCTTGGTAAACTTGTCGAGTTAAAAATACTCCACACTTATTGAGTTAAAAATACTCCATAACATTCAAAGATTGTGGTTTTTGATTGACCGAAGATCGTATCCTATACTACAATTATCGATTATTAAAGAGACGGATTTCACGTTCATCACTATCTAAGTCCACTTCTCTGCCTGGAGAACGGAACTTCATCATTCCTGTGTTGTAATCGAATACTTCCCATGCGGTCCTCAAGAATGGTCGTCCAAGAATGGTTTGGGATCCTCTACAATGATTAGGGGTTTTCAAGTCAAGGACAGTGAAGTCCACTTTTTACTCCTACCCCTCAACCAAGATAACCACTTCTTCACCTCTCGCTTAGGTCTCTTCATTGATCTATCTGCAAATTGGAGTGGAGCTGATGATGTTTTGAGGTCCTAACTCCAATTTGTAATATATTTCTAATGGCCGAAGATTGATTGAATAGCCATTGTCTAGAAGAGTGCATGCAAATGCAATATCGTTGATATGACTCTCCACATAGTGAGCACCCATGTCTCTCTTTTTCTTTGGTAGATGTTGATTTTTGACAAAATAGGTAGCGACAATAAGACATGAGTCTCCGAAATTTGATTTGGTTTCTTCCCGCGAGTCCTTATAGGAGTGCATCTCATTTTCAAATACTTCTGAAATGTAGGATTGTTAGCCACATATTGATCTAATGGTACTTTGATTGTAATGTTTTCTTGACAAAATCTTGCCATTTCTGGGTCATCTTGAATGGTCTTCTTCGATTTGTGCTTTCCTTGTGTAAGATCACGAGGGAAAGGAATGGAAGCAGTAGAGATAGGGGATAAAGAATCCGAATCATAAACATGAACATCGTCCTTTGATTTATTAGAAACAAAGTTCTTATTACATTAGTCTTTATTGTTCAACTGATCATAAAAACATGTCTAAATCATGTTGCAGAAAAGATGACAAAGGTGAATTATCCATGACTGGAGGTGCAAGGTCCTTTATAGACTCCATTGGTGCTTTTTCCTTGTCCTGACCAGGAATCCTCGGTCTCCATGGATATGGAAGTGAATGCAGATTTCTTTCTTCTTCATCCTCGTAAGTATCATTCGGTTGAACTCCGAACTCATTTTGGTACATTTCCCTTGCCTAGTCAGGAACGACCACGATCCTTCCGCTCTTTAAGTAACATAGCATTGATATTGTCAAAAGAAAGGATCTCATGTTCAGATCTAGATGAGTCTGAATAGTGCACCCGACCACCATATTGATAAGATTGAGATCTGTTCAAGCTGTTAGGGTTAACTTGAACTTGGATGAGAATGGTTGTGACAGGAGACGTATGTTCATCTCTCTAATAGGATAAGATATTCACGTCAACCCGTAGATCCTGAAGTTCATCCCAAAAAGAGCGGATCTCCTGAGCATATGCTGCTGGATGTCAATAGATTAGGTCTGAGAGCTAGATGGCTATGAGGGTTGCTTTAAACTTTATTCTTGTGGAGCCTGGTACTGCTGTCGATACTGCTAGATGCCTACTGGTACTGCGAACCCTGCGAGTTCGCTTGGTATTGGCCCTGTCGACCGTATGACTACTATGACCTGCTGTTGGGAAGGGATGGGTGGGAATGCGACATCATAGAAGGTCGGGGATGTTGGTAGGGCAGACAGTCCCCCATATTACCCTATCGGGCAGGGTCCTGAGTATACCAAATGTCGTTCACTTCAAACACCAAAGACATTACTTCTTCGATGATCTTGGTTGTTGGTGACTACAGGAAAGATTGGGCATAGGACTGGTCCTGAACCCAAAGTTGAGGTGGCCCTACCATCGGTTGCTCGTGGACATGGTGTACATGGTAAGTAGGACCAACAGATTCAGTCACGACAGATATCCCGAATCTTCGACACCTTCTCAGTCGGGTCCTCCATCTGCTTAAAAAATTTGGAGATCCTATTGTTGATGTCGTTCATCCTCTTGTGAATTTGATTCACTATGACTAGCTCGTCAGCAATGATGCCCATGTTCAGAATAAGATCTTCAGTTATTTCAACATCATTCTGCTTCCCTCCTTTAGATTGGAGTGTATTGAGGGAGTTGGTATACGTCCTGCTGGCGATTTATGAGCAGCTTGTCTCAACTATATGCTCGAATACCTTCCAGATGGTATCCACATCTCGTCATGTATAATTGCCTCCACAGAAAACGCTCACTAAACCTTGTGTCTTGTAGCTGAGATTGGAATAGAGTGACTGGAGCAAGATATTATCATCCAAAGCATGACATAGACACTTTTGTATTAAATCTTTGGATGTATCCCATGCATCAAAGAATTATTAATGAGGCACCTGAGAGAAGCTGGTGATGCGTGTCCTCATATGATTAGTCCTACTAAAAGTGTAGAATTTCTTTAAGAACATGTCCTTAAATTGATTGTAAGAGGAAATTATCACTCCTAGATTCTTCACCCAATAGTCAGCTTTGCCTTTCAGGGCGAATGGAAGTGCAGTGAGCCGAATGTAATCTTTGCTGACCCCTAGGGTGTCTCAGATTTGAACATGCTAGCTCCAAGCCCCGTAAGAATGCATGTGGTTCTTCAGCAGTATTTCATGAAATTTAGGAAGTTGGTTCAAGAAGGGTGACTTCAGTTCATAATCAACTCCTAGCTAGGGCGACTATAGATAAGGCAAGGATTACATGCCACTGCCATTGGTGGTTCACCATTATCATTTAGCTGGTTAATTGAGGTGAGAGTCTTCCTCAATGTGGCGAGAGGAGAGAGAGAGATAAAGAGTGAGATAGAGCCTGGGTCTGACATCCCTCGAGGAAGATGAAAGAATCATAGGATGAGGATTCATGGGGAGATTGTCCACGAACCCAAGGTGGTCTGGAGTAAGAGTTTCTTCGAGCCTTTGAGAGCGGTAAGTTTGTGGTGGTCAATGGAGGGTTCGCAGAGTCCGAACAAAGTTCACCACAATCCTCCATGCTTGATTTCAAGCAGTTAGGAAGAGGATTAAGATTCATTAATCAAAACAAGAGTGTGAAGGCGCAAGTGTGCGGTATTTGATGATTGATCTTGATCTATGCATAATACAAACCCCAGGTTCACCAACTCTCACAGTGAAAGCTGCAAGAGTCTAGCCAATTATCTTGTCAATTTTAATTGGTAATAAAATCGATCTTGAAATCCTTTAAGCAAGCTATTAGGTGCCAGAAATTTTCCCAAAAACTGGCCTAAATTCGTACGGCTGGTTTCATCCACTTTCAACCAATATGGGTGTAAGTACAGATCCTAAATTGTCTACCTATATTACTTAAGGATGGTGCCAATCACGTTGTCCTTTAACCACCCACTCTGCTAAGGGAGACAATAGTTCCCTCACTGAGAAGTAGGTAGTTGTTTTTAGAATTAGTATTCTGAATGAATAATCCATAGCTTGGATCTATCCTAGTGTGCATCTCTCACTCTCTAAGCAAGATAAATGAATCCAACGATAAGGTTATTCTCCCTCAACAATTCTTGATTTTATAGTTTAATTATAGTCGGTCTTGTTTAGAAGTCTTAATTTTAATTTAGACGATCACTGAAGAATTAAGTTAGAAGAAATACACGTCTACTGTCCAATCCCAATTCCTTTAGATCTTAAGTGACAAAACAAGAAGGAGAAACTTTGGGAAAAGATGATGCAAGCGGAAAACAATGACGAATGCTCAGTCAGAAGACCTACAGTGATTCCTCTCAATCTCCATGTGGGATGCAAGACAAGAATTGAAAATTATTTTATATGAGATGCAAGCCAACAAAACCGTACCTAGCAGAAAGTTCTATTAGACGGGAAGAAATGAGTTAAAATTTTGGACTAAGTTGAACGAGCTAGAGTACATCTCAATTAATGTGTAGTGTGGTCCTAGGTTCTACGAGCACAATCAGGAAAATGCTAGAATCTTTAATAGCCTCAGTGCAAGTCTAACCTATGAGCCACTTAAGTCGGGCCCCACCCTCACCGGAGAGTGAAACAGGCCACGATACACCACATAGAAGAAAGTTCGGGTCTTATTACACATGCGAGAATCCAAATGGAAACCACTGTAAATGAGCAATTATTACAAATAACTACAAAAAATTAAAATGCTGAAAATAAATCCTAGACTCTACACTCTCTCATGACTCAACTTGATCTTAATTTATGCGGCTTTTTGGCAGGCTGTAGAGATGCGTTGGTTTCCATGAAAATCGCTCCAAGTACACCGAGTACCTCGCACAAAAATAAGAGAGAAATGGTAAGAGAATTGACAAAAAACAAATCATAAATAAAAGATAGAAAATAAATGTTGAAAAAAATAAATGTAGGGAAAAATAATAAAAATGGAAAAATTACAATGAAAGCATGGGGGTCAGACTACCCATGTGTATGGAAAACCTAACACTAAATTTTCTAGACAAGAAACCAAAGCCATTTGCCTCCCTAGCAACAACATCATCTAATTTATCCGAAATTACCCTTATTAAAATGTCATTTTTATGCTTTTAAAAATGTCGTTCATTATAGGATAGTAATCGTGATCAATCAAGAAATAACCACTTAATTAATTAATCAAATTTAATTGAAGCGATCTTACATTTATTTAACTTGGGCAAGTCCCAGGGTCAAACTCAAGGAGGTAAAGGAAAAATTTAGGTTTAAGTCTATCAAATTCGATGCACGGTTTTCGAAGTGGATTTTTTGGTATTTGTTTAATGGATTTTTTGAATGCAAATGAAATACATGCCAATTTTAAGGACAAAAATACTAATGTCATTAAAACAAAGTCAAAAAATTATAAAACTTGGTCATGATGTGGAATATGATGAAATTGATGCACTATATTAATTTTCTTGGAATTTTTGATGCAATATGATCATTTAATGAACTAATGAATGTAAACAAGGTGAATTACAATAATCAATTATAATAAATATTAGACCCATGCATTTTTAGGAAATAAAATTACCTGAGATATATCACTAGGTGATCTATCTCAGAAAAATCCTAAATCCTAAAAAAGCGAGCTTTAACACCTATTAGAAAGTAAACATTGAAATACACAAAATGGTTTACAGAGCGATGATGCATGCAAATGCAAATCTTTTTGGGCACAATGTAAATAACAACTAATTCTGCTATCCTTGAATTTCCTGCAATTTTCTAAGCAGTGATTAATTTAATATGAATTTTTAAGCATAAAATGAGTAATTTGCAAATTTCCAAAAGATTAATTATTATAAATTAACTACAGAGCATAAAAATGTAACAAAATGCCACAATGCCTAGAATTAGTTGAGAAACACAATGCTATTTTTTATTAATAAATGATAAAAAATGTTCAAATTACATGATAGAGTTTTAATTGCTAATGAAATAAAGAAGAAATGCAAGAAAGGGACTTAGGTGGAATTACCAGGCACGAGGGGGGATAGCTTGCAAAATTCCAAGTGGTAACGTGCGTAGCACGTGACCTCTAAGTCGATGGGGTGCCCTGTGGATAATGACGAACTGGGGGGCTTCTTCCACTAATCTCCCAAGAGGGATGCAGTCCCGTATGTGCGGAGGACTAGGGAAGAATGTCTAGAGGAGGACAATTGGTGGTTGTCGAAGCGGCCCTTCGAGGAATGTCGAGGATGAACCGGTGAGGGGGAATGTTGGTTGGGCAAGGAAGACGACTCCTAGCACTGGCCAGGAGGAGATGACGGAGGAGTGAAGCTAAAGTCAAAGGCTCCTGACTCCATCCAGGAGGCATCGTGGAAGACTAGAGGACTTTGGGTAGTGGGGGACTGTTGGAGGAGATGCAATCGTCCTGAAGTTGTTGATGTGGAGGCGAGGAGGCAAAGGTAGCATGACCGCGGAGGAGGTACGAGTGGCGGGGTGCGAGCTAGGCTCGAGGACCTTGAAGTCCAAGGGCGATCCTTCTTCTGCTGAAGGTAGTGGCGAGGCAGACTAGAGTTGAGGATGCTCGGGCAGAGAAGACTCGACTGGAGGTGTCGATTGAGAGGCAAAGACAGAGCCAAGTCATGAAAGTGATGGATTCGAAGTTGTTGCGGGGGTATGCGTACAGTGGGGTGATCAAAGAGAGCAACAGATGAAGAGATGGATGGAGGAGGGAGATGAAGCGAGTACAACGGAGGTGGTAGCGGAGGGGGAAGTACCTAGAGGTGGCTCGACGGCGAACCAGAGTGAGGAAATCACTCGGCAGAGGCGTGCTTCGACGAGATGTTGAAGCCTCAGATCTCGCCAAGGCTAAGGGGTGCAGTGGTCGGCGTTGTCACCATCGAGAACTCCCCCTCTGTTTGTTGGTAAATCGATGACGGGTCTGATCGGGGGGGGTGGGGAGGGGGGGTGCTGGTTGCTAAATAGGAGAGGAGGGAGCGGTAAGAAATGGAAAGTAGTTAGTGATGACGATCAACGAGGTGGCGGCCAAATCAAAGATGAGATCCGATGGGGATACATATTTGGTAGGAGGCGGTCGATGGAGATTGACGGTGTGACGGTGGTGCAAAAGAGGAAAAGCGACAAGATTTGTGGGTGCGGGGAGGCAGTGGTGCCCAAGATGGAATGGCGACGGCTGATTGGGGATGAAGATATGGACGACAACGTGATTGGAAGGAGATGGGATCAACGATGAAAATCGAGGGAGGAAGGAGAGGATGGAGGGACATCTGATTTGCCGAGATCAGACGATCCCAAATGCACCACGCTGCAATTTTTTATTTATATTTTTAAAATTAAATTTTTAAAACAAATAAATGAAATATAAATGCTAAAAATGGGTGACACACGACAACTCTAGGAGCTGTTACGTGCCACTCATAGAAAATTCGAAAAATAAAAGGAAAATCAAAAAAGAAATAGCAAATGACTTCGGATATAAAATTTTTCTTCACAAACTTTGCTCGTGTTGACAAGATCTATGACTTTCATGAAGAAACCGCACCATAATAGGTTATTTGCACAAAGTGGTATTTTTGGTGGTACTCTATGTACATAGAATATCATGATTTTTGTTTTTTTTGTAATTTTTATTATTTTTAAAAAAGATAAAAATCATGAAAAAATACGATAAAATCAAAGACAAATATCTACACATTACTCTATTTTTTTAGATTTTCATTAATTAAGAAAATAGAGAAATACAATATAGTAGAATAAAGATGACTTTTGTAGAGATTGTTAATGCACATTTAGACTCCGTCAATTCCTTTGATTTTGGTTTTATTTTAGGTTTGGATTTTTGCACATTTTAATAAAACTTTGTAAAAGAAATAAAATGATTAAAAAATAAAATAAAAAGAGTTAATTATGTACATAAAATAATAGGTCAAAATTGGATAAAATACAAAATGTACAAAAGAGGACTGAAACCCAACTTTAACATATGAGCTCCATTCACTTGAACTTGGTCTTATTTTTAAGGTAATTGAATGTACATTAGTTGAAAAGTGATTAGGATCAAACCAGACACTGTATGAGGAAGATATCATCATTTTAATATGGAAATCCCTAAATTAGGGTTTGGGTTTATTTGTCAATTGTTTATGTTAATGTTTTTTTGTATTTTTGCTTTATTCCTCTTAGTAATATGTACACAATGGAGGTGGTTTCAGGTGATTTGGACTTAGTATTAAATAAAAATTGGGGAAGTTAGCTTATTTTACATGTCAATTGGGTTGGGTTTTTTGGCTTCTTATTTTATGCAATTATGCATGATAAAATGCAATTATTATTTACATATGCATGAATGCTAATTATGCAAGATAATTGATAAATGCAGATGAATTTTGGAGAACTAAACTTAATTAATTTCTTTTAGAGTGATGAATCACATATTCATCAGTTGTGCAAACTGTTGACAATATAATTGCCCCTGCAAAGTATGTCCTAACAACAATTACATTTGTGATAGCAACGAGCATGCTATCCTTTGTCCAAGTCACTGTGGATGTATAAAGCAATAGGATGCATGAATTCCAATTGGAAGTGCATTGCATTGGTTACATTTACTTGAGTTAATATTTTATAAAGGGTGGACTAAATTTATTTAGTGACTTAGATCCTCTATATGAATAAACTTAATATTTTTTTATCATAATCAAGAGCTGTAAATCTCCAAGGAAAAGCATGCCTCCTTGGAAAATAGGATAGAGACTTAGACAACCATAAATACTCCAGTCAAGATATTAATGTTGCTTTAATTCATCATGTTTTGTGTGCGTTGCTTAGTGCTCCTTTTTATGTCTTGGTGATTTTTCTTCCATGGCGTCGCACGGCTATTTGCCCCCGGTTGCGTGCCTTTGTGCATTGTCCTACGTGTTATGTTCTTTGTGTTCTCCGCCTGACGATGAGGCCTATGGGCTCTATGTGACTCTTCTTGAGAATGTTTGTTACTAACATGGGGTGTGGGTGGTGACCCCAAGCAACATTAAACTACAATTCAAGCTCATCTCTTCTTACCTACATACTTCTAGATACTAATAGGTTTTGGCCCCAAGTATAAGTACCTTGATTCACCCTTGTGAGGAAAGACACACAGATTATTAAATAAAAAGTCATAAAACTATGTGATTAGTACGATTATCAGAGATTAAATGTAATGAATAAGATCACACCCTTCTGATAAAGGGAGAATTTCGAGGGTCTAGATAAATATCCAACTGCTGAAGCGACCACCCAAAAATCCTCTGTTAGTCAGAAATTAACCCACAATAATGAATAAAACAATTGAACTCCAAAAATGTGGAATTAGTATTTATTTTCTCTACCATAAAATGCATAGCATATAAGCATGTAGAGGTCGAACCACAGAGAGCAAAATGGGTAGCCTATAGTTATCTGTGTACAACCAATTCATTTGTGCAAATAATGTTTTTGTGGGTTTTTAATTTTTAATTTTTTTGTTTTAATCTTATATTTTCATTTGATTTTTAAATTTTCTGATTTGTATTTTCATTTTACATTATATATATATATTTATATTTTCTTTCTATGTAAATTAAGATATATATATATATATATTAAGGGTAAGAGGGATAATGTATTTATAAAAATAGGTAAAAATAAGCAAAGTTCAGGAAATAAAATATTTTTGTGCTTTTCAATTGTCTAATGTTTTTGTAATTTTTTCTATTTTTGCTAATTTTTATGTATTTTTAAAGTAAAAAATATCCCAATAATAGCATTAATACATAATCTGAACTCTACTTGGGTTTAAAAAATCATAAATAAGTCTTCAAATTACCCAAATTTTTTTAATACATACAAAATAATATACAGGTAATTATAAAACATAAAAACATATTTCTGGTATTTTTGTGGAATTTTTTGTAGGATTTTGGAGCTTTCTGATTTTTTTAATTTTCTTTTTTTTTATTTTTAGGTTTTTCAATTTTCTGGATTCAATAAATATAAAAATATATCATACATATTTTTTTGGAGTTTTTATTAATTTTCATGATTTTTGGTATTTTATAAATTAGATAGGGACTAATTAGGCACCTTTTTAATTTTCAAAATTAGATAAAATTCAAAAAGCTGATTAAAAATATGCATGTGAAAATAATAGCATGAAGCATTTATCCCTATTTTTTCGTTTTTGTAAGAGCAATGTAGGTATTTTTAATAAATACATAAAGACTACAAATATACATGTCCTAATAAGGGCATTTTTGCAAATAAAGTAAAATCCAGGGAGGTTTATGCAATTCACCCAAAAGTTTTAAACATGTATGTAACATTTTGGGGTTAAATTTCAATTTCAAAAACTGCTAGGGTTGATGTACAAATAACCCACCACATAGGACAGCACGCAACTACTACAGGCAGGGACCGAACGCAATTAATCAAAGTTCAGGGGCCTACATGCAAATTTCACAAAAATATAACACGTGCATTGCATTTTATTGGACTTTTTATATTACAAAAACCCACAGGGGTATCCTTGCAATTTTCCCACCTCATGTGGGATAGCACGTAAGGTGACGTGGAATGGACCATTTTGCAATTATAAGAAACTCAGGAGTCTTTTTTACAAAATTCCCACTTTATTTTTATTGCTATATTTAATTTATAGGACTAAATAATAAATAAAAAAGGGAGAGGGGTACATGCACAAATTACCCCTAAACGTGCGCACTGGCGGACGACTGGATGTGCTTCACTTGCCACGTGGCGTCCATCCAATGGCTGATGACCCTTCGCCGATGAGCGGAAAGGATTAGATCCACGAGGAGAATCCAATGATCAAAGCATGACATCATCAGACGATCCTGATCAGAACTGGGCGCTCCACCTTGATTGGATGGATGGGAGGCAGGATGGAAGAACTGGTAAAGGGCTCGCCGTTGGCGAGCCTCGATCGAGCACAACAAGCTCCTCCGGCCTCCTCCTACGCCGCCATGGGTCTCTTCACGTTCCTGGGAGCTCCCCGCGTCTGGAGATGTGTTCAGATGGGCTCCTGGAGGTCGGAGGCGCTCTAGCGAGCTTGGAGAAGTAAGGGACCTCCAAGAACCTCACGCTAGGTTCAAATGAGCCCAGGAGGGATTCTTTGATCGCCAAACTTGCACAGAAAGAACGGGCGGCTCGAGGGCTACGACCCCGACCTGGAGTTGAAGCTAATATGCGGTAAAAATGGTATGGGCGGCGAAGCTCCGACGAGGGTAGGAGACGAGCTTCGATTCGCAGAACCGGGAAGGTTCTGGTTGATCTGGGGCGATTAGGAGATGGAGAATGTGAGAGGGAATGAAATGGTGATAACAAGCGGGTCGATGCATAGAGAATTCCCAACGAAGTCATTCGTCGGAGTGGAGCTCCGGTGAACTTCGATTTAATTAATCTAAGCTAACCACTACGTTAATCGCTAAACTACTTACGTAAATTAAATGCAGGAATTAAAGCCTAGCTAAACAAACAAGAAAAACATCTCTTATACCTGGTGGGACACCAGGGAGCAGGGCTTCGCTGGAGCATCGCCGTGGTTGCAGCCACACCTTCTCCGACCGATGAGAGCCTCCAGGAGCTTCCCCCTGTCACAAGGAACCTATCTGGACCAAAGGCTAGGGTGGAAGAAGGTCTAAGGTTGACCAAATTTATGGAGGAAGGCCAGGGCTTTTATTTATAGGCATGTTGGTGCAGCCTTATCGACCGGGGTGAATCAATGAATTGATTGGGTTTCTGGGTGATCCGAGTAGGTGGCGTGATTAAGAGATGATAGATAGAGGTTTTGTCATGAAGGAATCAAAGGGAGAACGCCAACAGTTAGGAAGAGGAAATTGGGACAAGACAACTTGATGGACGTCTGTCACGCCAGGAGGCTGGGGGCGGAGGAGTTGAATGCGTTCAACACTTGACTCGCGGCTACTGGTCCAACTGGACCGTTACAAGACAAAATAGGGGTATTTATTCGAAAATAAATATTTATATATAGTAAATGATTTTATTAATTTTTGAGTATAAAATAAAAATTGTTTATTATTTTATTTAGTATTTTATTATGATTTTTATTTATTTTTTTGATGTATTTAATTACAACTTTATTTTTTATTGGCTTATTTATAGGTATATTTACCTCTATTTTGTACATTTTTATTTTTATTTTATATATTTTATTTTATTCTTTTATTATTTTATTTTATATATTTATATCTTTTTTTTGTAAGTATAAATATATTTTTATTTGATTTTTAAGATGTTGTTTGTACTCTTTAATAATTACGATGTATATTATATAGGTATATTCATAGTTAGTTTACCTATGTTTCATGTATACATTTTTATTTTATTGTATTTTAATGAGTAATATTTGAGTTTTGTATTTTTAATATAATATGTATAATATTTACAATAATAAAAAAATATATAGGAATTTAAAGAATAAAATAATATACTCCCTTTTATTGATATACATATAAAAGCATAGGTCTTTTGTCTATGTAGTTTACATAAACTTTTTTTATTTTTCTTTTTCTTTTCGGTTTTATTTTGATTTTAATCTGCACATGTGTTATAAATTATTTTACAAAATTATAAAAATAAGAATTTGCAAAGATAACCAATAATGAATAAATTGAATATTTTAATCAGTATTGGGTACAATAGGGGCACAAAACCTAACTTCTACCTATTAACTCCAAAAAATATAAAACCACCGCCATTAAATAGCTTATGAAAAGTTATATATGATTAGAGTGATTTCTCTATGTTTTGAGTTTTTACTTGAAAGATATGGGTTTGTGAAGTTTGGTTTTTGGCTTTTTATTCTGGGTATAAAATGTATATTGTATATTATTTTTGTACAAACTCAATTTTGTATTTTATTTACATCATTATCTACAACTTTCATGTACAAAGTTTCTTTATTTGGTGAATAAATAATAAAGAATAAAATAGATGTCAAAAATGCATAATTAATGAATAAACTAATGAGGTATTTATTCTATTTTTGGCCCTTATCTCCCCCTACTTTATTCCTTATCGACCAACTCCATTCTGAACTTGGTCTCGAGGTTAGGGTCATAAAATATTTTCAATATTTTATTCCTTTTTATTTTCTTCTCTTTATTCTATAATTTTGGCATTTAAAAACCTTATTTTATATACAAATAATACAATAAATAATGGATGCTATTATGTGCAAATTGAGGTTATTTTCATGCAATTGCTAGGGTTTCTAAGGCCAAAATGATAGAATAAAGGTGATGAAATGGAGATTCATCACTCCCCTATACTTGCCTTTACTAGTCCCTAGCAAATACTATGGAATAAGTACAAAAGAATGAAAAATAAGAAGAAAAGAAAAGATAGAGTTAAGAGAATTGCTTTCAGTTGCAATATTTGCCCTTACAAAATCAGGGTTTGGAGCTCCGGTTAGACCTTGATGTGTGAAGGTGTGTGGAACCTGAATGGGGACCAAATTTGAAACACAACAGCCTCTGAGAGTCACAGAACTCGGTTCAACCCACCTCAATAGCCAGGTCAGAACTACCCTACATCATACGTAAACCCTTATGACTATGAAGCTGACTTGTACGGTATAAGTGATGGTGGCTCTCCCCAACTGAAATTACAAAGAGACTGACTTCTCCAGACTGAAAACCTAATGATTCCCCAATCCAGCCCTCTGCCCTCGAGGAGCGGGGTATTCCCTTCTAAGTTCAAGTGGCATCCAACTCAAGAGGAGGAGGTGGAGAAAATAATGGATGGTAGCCAGTGTAGCTACCTATCCTGGGATGCATGACCAGTGTAGTCAAGTCATCCAGCTGCAGGCTCACATGGTGTAACTTTGATGCTCAAGCTTGCTTATTTTCTATACAACATATATACATACTCCGGTAGGCATTTTATTTTATTTTCAAGCCTGACCACTTTTTTAGAGAGTTTCTTTTTCAATCATACTATTCACAGCAACATTTACATAAGGAGTTCTTCCTCTTGAGCCAGAAGACTATCCCTCTTTTGAAGCTTTATTGCAACCCACACTCTCCTGTCTTTAGACTTCTTTGAAACTGGACCAGGTTGGCATGCACTTCCCTCCTTACACGAGGACGAATGTTTCCACCCGTGTGCATCTCAGACTGGCAAATCCAACCCCCTCACCATTCCAATCGAGTTGAGCCAAGTGAAAGGTGCAAGTGCCCAAGTTAGGTCACAGCCGACAAGGGTCATGCGTGTGTCTTGAAGAGTTCTATTTAGTCAGTTGAGGTGACTTGAACCCAACCCTGAGTCTCAAGGAATTAAGTCTGAAAAGATCTGAAGTACCCTAAACCCAGCTCAAATAAGGTTCCAGTGCAATTAGGTGCAGTAAGGTCCAGCCAAGCGCCAATCTTTGACTTTATTGGACTAGTTCAATCATCAAACTCACTCAAAAAGAATATGAATGATATGCAAATTCTATGCACAATGAATGATGCAATTTTTCACAAATAATTTAAAAATCAAATAATATTTTTACAACAAGATTTTTTTTGCAAAGAATTTAAGCACACAAAGTGTAAACTATTTACATCTATTTTCACGGGCATGCCTCTTTTTATTTATTTACAAGTCTAAATAATTTCAAAGAATTTTCAGGTTTTAATAAAGTGACTTATTTAGGGACATGCACACAATTGAGAAAGAATTTTATTTACTTATGTATTTTTATGTTTTTAATGATGCCTTTATTCCTCAAATTTATTTGAAAGCAAATTTTTGAAAACTCTAGTACAAAATAATATTTGCAAACCTTTACAAATATTTGAAAGCCATTTTGCAAAGATTTTTTCAAACTATATTTATATATAAATTTTTCGAAATAATTTTTACAAAACATTTTCCAAATCATTTGTAAATAGGTTTTCAAATCTTTTATTTCACACAAAGAAAATAATTTTTTACAATTCGAAACATTTTTTCAAAGGTTGAAAACATTTCACAAAAAGTTTTCCAAACAGGTCACACCATTTTTCAAATCATTTTTGCAAAAACATTTTTCACCTGATTTATTAATCAGTATATAATAAAAGAAAATAGAAATATATTTTATGTATATAAAGATTTTGGTTCTTACATGTTTTACATAAGATTATTACTTATTTTTATACTTTCATGAGATTTTTTTTGTATAGTGTGTACACTCCTCAAACTTATTTGAAAATCATTTTCCATAAATTTGTGAGAACTATAGTCCAACATAATTTTCCACAAATAGTTTTTACAAACATCTACACGTTTTTGAAAATAATTTTGCAAAAGTTTTTCAAACAGTATAGATAGATTTTTCAAAATATTTTTACAACCATTTTTCCAACCATTTGCAAATCGCTTTCCAAACATTTTTATTTCACTCAAAGAAAATAAATTTTTGCAAGAAAAACTATTTACAAAGTTTGAACACTTTTTACAAAATATTTTTCAAGCAGTTTTAAAAAGATTTTTCACAAAGAGTTTCAAACCATTTTTCAAACATTTTGCAACAAGTATTTTTATTTGATTTATTAATCCGAATGTACAAAAAGAGTCTGAGGAGCTAAAACCATCTTTTATTAGTATAGTATGAATAGTTTAACACTATTTTTAGCCGTAGGTATTATTTAAAATACGAAAGTACGAGTTATGGATTAAAGTATATACACAGTATATACGACCCCCTATACTTAGCTTAAGCTATGTCCTCAGAGATCAAAGAGAAAAAGAGGAGGCATAACTCGGACTGAGTATCGGAAAGTCGAAAGAACGAAGGAATAAGGAGATAAATAAATGATCAAGAAGTTGACTATCTCCCCTATACTTAGGATCAAATAATCCTAAGTATAGCAGGTTGTACACAAGTTAAGGATGGTCAAGGGTGAGAATATACAGATCGCACTCAGTTTGTCTCCCCCTGTTCTTAGGGTAAGATATCCCTAAGTATAGTCAAGATAAGGAGACAACGTAGAAGATCAAAGAAGAAAGGGACTCGGGGTACACCCCCCATACTTAGGGTATGGTATGTCCTAAGTATAGACAACTAACAAAAAGGGGCGACACCTTTTTGGGTAGAAAACGAAAGTATAAAAAGGAAAAGAAGAAAAGAAGAACTCGGAGGAAAAGTTTTTGTGGTGCAATATCTGAATCTGTTGATGCTACTAGTGTCGTGGATGTGTCATCAAAGCGCAGAACCTGGATTGAGTCGACAACGACCAAGAAAGTGTCGAGCTCAAGGTAAGGCTTTAGGAGTTTACCATTGACGATGAATGGTTGTGCGTCAGGAGACAGTTCTGATATGGCGATACTACCATTGTCACGTACTTCACGAACTTGGAATGGCCCCATCTATTTGCTCTTTAATTTCCTCGAGAATATCTTCAACTTTGCATCAAATAACCACACTTTCTGCCCAGAGCTTCGAAGGTCTTTCGTTTGATGTGCCGGTCATGCCAGTGTTTCACCTTCTCCTTGTACATCAATGTGTTATCGTATGCATAGTATCAGAATTCCAGGAGTCTGTTCAGATCATCTTTTCTTTTCTGACCACTTTTTGGTGAGTCCATGTTGCACATATTAATTGCCCATAAAGATTTGTGAATTAGTTTCACGGGCAGATGACATGGCTTCCCATACACAAGACAATAAGGCCACATGCCCAAGGGAGACTTGTAGGCGGTTCTGTATGCCCAGAGGACTGAGTCCAAGAGTTGGGACCAATTCTTCCTATTCGGCCTCACAAGTTTCTGAAGGATCGTCTTGATTTCTCTATTTGACAATTCTGCCATGCCATTGGTCTGGGGATGATAAGGAGTCGCGACTCGGTGGTCGATGCCGTACTCCTTCGTTAAGTTGTTGACCTCATTATTTACAAAGTGGATACCCCCATATGATATAAGAATCTTCGGAATCCCTAACCATGAAATGATATTTTCTTTTAAGAATCGGTACACTGTCCGGCTGTCTGCGGCTCGAGCGGGGATAGCTTCAATCCAGTGACTCACGTAATCGACGGCAAGAAGGATGTGCTCACATCCTTGACTGTTAGGGAAAGGCCCCATGAAATCGATGCCCCATGCTTTAAAAATGTCTGCTATCTGAATGATCTTTAGGGGCATCGAGTATTTCACGGTGAGTGTGCCCTTCAGTCTTTGACAGTCAGTGCATCATTTGAAAAATGCTGTTGTATCCTTGAATAGTGTGGGCCACCAGAAGCCACAGTGAAGTACTTTCGCTATCGTCCGATCTCCAGAGTGGTGTCCACCAGATTCAAGCGAGTGACAGTGCTCGACGACACTATGATGCTCCTCCTGAGGTATGCACCTGCGCCAAATGCAATCCGCTCCTTCCCTGAATAAAAGGAGATCTTCCCATTGGTAGAAACGGGTGGTCGACAAGAATTTATCCTTTTGATTTTTCATCCAATCTGATGGTACTACCCCTGAAACGAGGTAGTTCATAATATCAGCATACCACGGGAGTGAATCCACAATCAAAATTGATTCATCGGGAAAGGTTTCTGTGATAGGTGCACTATTCAGTGGAGGCTTTTGCTGTTCAAATCTGGAGAGATGATCTGCTACCACATTCTGAACCCCAGGCTTGTCCTTGATTTCCAAATCAAATTCCTGGAGGAGAAGGATCCATGTGATCAGTCTGGGCTTGGCATCCTTCGTCTGCTGTAAGTATCGAATAACAGAGTGGTATGTGAAGACAGTAACTTTCGATCCAAGCAAATAGGATCTGAACTTTTCTAAGGCAAAAATCACGGCCAACAATTCTTTTTCTGTCACAGTGTAATTTCTTTGTGCTTCATCTAATGTTTTGCTAGCGTAATGAATGGCATAGGTCACTTTGTCCTTCCTTTGTCCTAGGACAACCCCAACTGCAAAGTCTGACGCATCTGTCATGAACTCAAAAGGAAGAGATCAATCCAGTGGCTGTAGGATTGGAGCTTGAGTGATAAGCTCCTTCAACTGATTGAAAGCAAGGAGAACCTGATGATCAACATTAAACTCAATTTCCTTGCATAAAAGTTTTGTTAGAGGTCGGGAAATGCGGTTGAAATATCTGATGAATCATTTGTAAAATCCCACAAGCCCCAGGAATGACCTCACATTCTTCACTGTCTGAGGCAACTCGAGATTGGCAATGACATCTACCTTTGCCGGGTCGACTTCCATGCCACGTTTGGAAACGGTGTGACCCAGCACAATTACTTCTGTGACTATGAAGTGGCTCTTTTCCCATGGTAGCACTAGATTAACTTCACGACATTTCTGAGGTACTCTGTCCAAGTGCTCAAACAAGAATCGAAACTGTCACCATAGATTGAGAAGTCATCCATGAACACTTCAAAAAAACTGCCTACCATCTCGGCGAAGACTGCCAACATGCATCTCTGGAATGTCGCAGGTGCGTTGCACAATCCAAAGGGCATTCTCCTAAAAGCGTATGTGCCGAACGGGCAAGTGAAGGTAGTCTTCTCTTGGTCTTTAGGGGCGATTGTCACTTGGTTGTACCCGGAGTACCCATCCAAAAAGCAGAAGAATTCCTTGCTGGCGAGTCTTTCCAGATTCTGATCAATGAATTGCAAGGGGTAGTGGTCCTTCTTAATTGCTGCATTGAGACGGTGGTAGTCAACACACACCCGCCAAGATGTTGGTACCCGAGTGGATATCTCCTCTCCTTTGTCATTTGTAACCACGGTAAGCCCTGACTTCTTTGGAACCACATGTAAAGGGCTTACCCATTTTGAATCGGATATGGGATAGATAAAGCCTGCATCACACCATTTCATGATTGCTTTCATGACGATGTCCCGGAGGTTTGGATTCATCCTTCTTTGAAATTTACGGGATGTCTTAGCATCTTCTTTCAAATATATATGGTGTGAACACAACACTGGGTTTATCCCTCGAAGATCTGATACATGCCAACCAAGTGCCTTGCGATTCTTTTCTAGAACCTCGAGAAGTCGAGATTCCTGCTCCGAGTTCAGTCTGCTGCTGATGATGACCGAATACATGTTTTCTTCACTTGCAAGGAAAGCATACTTTAGGCCTGCAGGAAGTGGCTTGAGTTCTGGTCCTGATCTGACCAACATTTTGGTCACTTCAGAAACTGTACTGGTGGTGGGAGGTACTGCATGAACTTTGATAGAGCTACTGTCCTCAGTACTCTATTGAGATCCTGGTGATGTGCCAAACAGTTCTGCACTAGGCTCGTAATGTTCGGGCTGGAGTGAATTCTTGGAGTCACAGAGGCGTATCAGCAACTGGGAGTCTGTCTCCCAAGTATCATCGGAGCATGTGTCGGATGTGCTTTCCAAGTCCTCCTCTAGAGCGAGGATTTCTTGGGTCCATGGTCATCCAAAGAAAGTGGTGTATCTCTGATTTCTGCAATAGAGTCGCAGTTTGCTTCTGATGCTGCACAACTTTCATCAGTCATGACTTTCGGCTTGCTGATCATGTCTATAGTGATCTGCTTGCTGCCCGAGCTGAAGGTGATCTTGCCAGACCTGTGATCAACCACAGCCTATGAGGTGCGCAGAAATGGTCGGGCAAGGATGATAGGGGTATGGAGTAAGGGTGCGGGTGAGTCCATATTAAGGACTACAAAGTCAACTGGGAATTGCATTTCTCGCACCTTTACTACAACGTCTTCCAAAAGACCTCTAGGTCTCTTGATGGATCGGTCAACGAACTGAAGGATCATTCGTGTTTGCTTGAGCGGACCTAGCCCAAATTCTTGCATGAGTGAAGATGAAAGAAGGTTGATGGAAGACCCGCTGTCAAGGAGAGTGTGCTCGAAGACCTGATCAAAAATCGCACAACTGATAAGAGGTGCTCCCTTGTCCTGTTTTTTCTGCAGGAGGTTGTTGATGGTTGCTACGGTGGCCATGGTGAGCATGTGCTTCTCAACCTGATTGCGTATGTTCTTACGTGCATGCCGACGCTTGCTGGTACATGCTTCTTTCAGACCTTTTTTCATAGCTAGCATGTACTCCATTACCTTCATTAAAGGAATCTCAACAATTAAGTTACTAAGTATGTCCACAACTCCAGGATCAGATAATGCACTTTTTCTTTTTGCGATTTTTTGGATTTTTCTATTGTATCAGGAAAAGGAATATTTACATTACTGGGATCCAAATCAAAGTTCTTATTTACATCAGAACCATCGTCCATAAATTGTTGTACATCCGGAATACAAAAAGGAGTACAAGTTGGAAGGCGAGGTACTGGTGTTGATGGTTGAGCAAAAAGTGGGGCCTCTGCTCCATCGGCTGGCGAGGGATCGACTGCTGTTGGCGGCTCATCCAAGGCTGGTGTGGCTTCACTTCAGCTTGGAGCTTCTTTTTGTTCTTTTTGTTTTTGCTAAATTTTTTGTTGATTTTGTTGATACGGAAGTTAGTCGGCGATTGCTAGAATGGCTCCTCCTTATTCTTCTTACTCACCCGCCCCTGTAGCTGGCACGATTGATGCAGAAGATGACGATTCACCTAAATCTTTATTCTCCCCTTTTTTGATGGCGGGCGGAGGCAAGGCCCTACCGCTTTTGAGAGTGACATTATTAGAAAAAGCAATATTATAATTCTCTGACTCTACAGGCATAGACGGGACATCACGTTCTACTTGATCCTTCTTTTTGAAGCTATTAGGGTTAGCTTCGACCTGAGCTGGGATGGTGGTCTTGGTGGCAGTCAGGTCATCTAGCTTCTTGGTCATATCTGCTAGCCCTTTGACAAGTTAGGCCAAGCAGTCCAGGGTCGGGTTCACAGGAGTGGCCTCAGAAGGTTCAGTTTGTAGACCACACTGTTGCTACGGTGTGGGAGCTGAGGCAATGACTGCTGATGGTGTTGTGGTGGGGAAGGAAGCTGAAATTAATGATAAGAGGGAGGAGGATACTGCTGGTATTGCTGAGGTGGGGCAGCCGCATACTGGTGGAATGGAGGTAGCTGACAGTACTGCGGCTACTAGTAATGTTGATTCTGCCTCCATTGATTGGCATACTGGGGAGGCTGATGGTACTGTGGCGGCGGCTGTGAGGATTTCCCATATCAACCACCCTGAGGTTGGTGGTACTACCAATTGGATGATAGATGGCCCTGAGGTTGTCTAGTAGGATGGGTCGGCTGTGCTTCATTACTCCAAACCCCATTGACTTCTTAAATCGGGGGTGGTGGTCGGAATGCTATATCAGATGTAGTCAAGAAATCTGGTTGGTATAGAACCATCCGCTACTACGGCTGGCCCTGGTTGGGCGCCTGCACGTAGTATACGTGTTGAACTGTCAGTGGATGCTGGCTCGGCTGAGGCTGATGTGGCGGTGATAGATCACCCTTCTTCTCAGCTGGAGCATCTGTAGATGGTGGTGCCGACTGGACAGAGTTGATGGTGCCCACCAGCAGTTCCAACTGCTTGGTGATTTGATCCAGTTTATCAAGGTTCTATGTCCTCTTTTCGTTCACAAAGAGTTTCTCGAGGTCATGTGATAGCTTTTCGATGATATCAACCTTCGAGAGATGGCCCCCCGATGATGCTAAGGTTGGATCTCTCATCTCTCTTTGCCTCACGGGACGCTGCCATGTGTACTTGTTTCTAAAGGATCTGGGATTGCTTCTGATATAGATGAAGAGAGGGTGGCCTCTCCTTCGGCCATTTCTTCAAATTTCTGCCAGACTACGTCTTCATCCTTGTTGAAGTGCGAGCCCCCACATGCTGCATCAATGAGCCTTTGACTTTCTATGTTATGACCCCCAAATAAGTGCTGGACCAGGCCGATCTTCGGAATCTCATGGTGAGGGCACTTTTCTTACAAATCGGTGAATCTCTCCCAGGCTTCATGGATGGATTCGTGTGCTCCCTGAAAGAAGTTGCTAATTCGTGCTCGCATTTGATTGAGCCGATCGAGAGGGTAAAACTTGTGCAGGAAAGCTGACTTCAGTTCCTCCCAAGTTATCACAACCTTCCCCAGATGGTTGACCTAGTAGAGGGCCTTGTCTTGTAGGCTGAAGGGGAATGCCATCATCTTGACAACATCCAAGGGGACGTTGGGGTAGTGAGTAGTACGACAGATGCGTGAAAACTACTATAGGTGGATATAAGGCTCTTCACTGGTGTTTCCATGAAATGAACGATGAAGAGCGAGAAACTAGGGCTTCAGCTCAAAGTGAGCATGCACCGATGGAATGAGGATCCACTCAGTCATCTGGCTGTCTCCAAGATTATAGGTCTCCCTCAGTGTAGCTTTGGGCCTCCCCTGGTATGGCTTTTCCTTGTCATCAGGTGGTCCACCACCTCCTCTTTTGCCTCCTCCTCCCTCTGGTATGTTCATCACATCATTAAGTATCTCCTGGAATGCAGTCTGTGCTTGGGCTTTCTCTGTCAGCTGCTGTTGGATAGCTTGGATAGATGCCAACAACTGTGCATTGACCTGATTCTGATCAGGCATCTGTCCTTGCTCTGGCTGAGGTAGCTGCTGACCCTTGCCCTTTCCTTGAGGAGCCATCTCAGGTGATGAGTCTGAGGAAATGAATTCGGGATTAGAATCCAGGGCTTGATTTGTCTTCTATCTGCAGAATAAGAGAATTCCCATCAGACCACTTGCAATTGAATTCCAGCCGCCATGATGGATCTTGAATCAAGGTCAATTCCAGAATGTTGTGAATGAAAAGGATGTAGACTATAATCGACTTTCATTCACAATGACGAGAGCGGGACAAGAGTGGTCCCAGTTTATTGGGTGGTCAAGAAGAAAGGTAGAAGACGAGGAGTCTGGAGATCAATCCGCAAGGTCCGGATCGGGTTCTCAGGAATCGCCTCGTATTATTGGCGAGGTTGAGTCCATAGAATCGATGTAGGTGTCAGCGGGATCCCGACTAAACCATCCATGGATCGCCCTCACGAAGCAAGAGAGGGGTAGATGTTAGAAGAAGGATACAGTGGTCAACGAGGAATAAAATGGAGTTCAAAACAGTAGAAAGGCTCGAACTGAGCGGGGGTCAAAGGGAGAAAGACACAACAAAATTTGCGCAAGTGCGCAGGACTTGATCTTTGAACCTTAATCTAGATCCATACAAATGCAATACAAAATTAGGTTCACCAACTCACGCCATGTGAAACCGTGAAGATTCAGCTACTTATTATCTTTTCAGTTTTAGAGTTGTTATTTCAGGCATATCTTATAATAAGTCCTTAGCACGCTAACCCTATAGGAGAGAGAGTACTGCCAGAAAAGTATCACGTACTTGTCCTCCTCCTTTGTAACCTGTAGTCCACACATTTTGAGGTCCTTGTAACCCTTCCTAGATCCCTACTCAGTCAAACAAATAGAGAGAGGAAGCCGATAGGAGAAACCAATACTTCGGTTCTCTCTTGTAACGGAATCATCCGTGAGCATGCAAGAACCTACTCGGACGCAAATCAATGAGACAGACACCCCCGTGAAGGCATGGCCTATGCTCAGTACTTCAGACCATGTCGATGTTCCACACAAGGTGGGAACACCTACGTTGACAAGTCCCTACTTGGTCACGTACAAGAAGCACCATTACTTCGAAAATTTAAGCGATATACAAGGCAGTTACAGATTGGGATTTGGGCTCTATTCCTTATGGGACGTGCCTCGCTCATGGGAGGCATTTTGGTCCCCTCCGAAGGTACCTGAAAATAATGAGGTCTTTATGAACCCAGTATAATGATGATCCATTACATATTTTAATTAAGGTCAAAGTTTATTTAGTAGTCCCCTTGTTTTAGTTTTTTGGGTTTTCACTTTTTTTTGAGTCTGTTTTCATACCAGCACCTAATGTTTTTTGTAGATTTCATTTAATTCCTAGGTGCTCAAAATCAGAGGGGGATAGAGGAAAAGTCGTGCAAGTCGGTTCAATGATGGAAATCTCACCATTGAACATAATGATGCATGCTGAGTTAGAAGACTTACAGTGCATTCCAGCTCTCTCCATGCAGTATGCAAAATATAATTTTTAAACCTATCTACATGGCGGTATGCAATCGACAAAATCACCCTAAACAATAGCTGCTATTAATCGTGAATAACCAATTGCTAGTTATTTAGAAATGAGACCAAGGTCCGGTCTATGATGCCGATCGGTGCCCGCCACAACGGGTCCTGCACGTGCTGTATACGACCTCTAGCGGCACATGATCTCAGACCTGAATTACTAGCATTATTATTTTGACTAGATCCTTATGTAGTAGACTATAGGAACATGCATTCTTTTTAATGTGTTGACCTAATTACCGAGTCAAGGAGCCTATATCTAGGCGCTCCATGCACACAAAACAAAGTAAAAGAAGGTGAAAAACTCAAAACAATGGAAGACAAAATAAAAAAAGGTGATAAAACACGGAAAACTGCGACGAGACACCCAGGTGAACAGACACCCGGGAATGGGACCTCATTGTGAAGAGTAGAGGCCAAATTATATTACATGCCAAAATTTCTCTCTCTCACCATATAATTACAATAATTTTTTTCTAAGCTAAACCCTCCTCCTGCCTCCTTGGTGCTCTCTCCAGATGGTCAAAGAGAGATGACCAGCTTCCTCCATGCTTAGCTGCATCGACTTCCTAGGAAACCGACCTCGCATGGCGGACCTCGCATCAAAGTTGCGAGAAAATTTGGTATTAGCATAAATAATCAAGGAAATAACTTTTTGCAAAAATCAATGAGTATTTACAAGTAATATCAAAGAATTAAATTGGCATATAAAAGAATCAATAAATCAGATAATTATTTTACAAGAATGACTGGCAAAAATAGGCTACACTCATTGCTCCCCGGCAATGGCACCATCTAATAAAGGGAGAATTTCGATGGTCTAGATAAATATCCAATCGCTGAAGCGACCACCCGAAAATCCTCCATTAGTCAGCAATTAACCCACAATAATGAATAAACAATTGAACCCCAAAAATGTGGAATTAATATTTATTTTCTCTACCATAAAATGGATAGTGTATAAGCATGTAGAGGTTGAACCACAAAGAGCAAAATTGGTAGCCTATAGTTATCTATGTACAACCAAGTCATTTGTGCAAATGATTCTTTTTTGTGAGTTTTTAATTTTTAATTTTTAATTTTTAATTTTTTATTTGATTTTTTAGTTTTTCTGATTTTGTATTTTCATTTTACATTTTATATATTTTTCATATTTTCTTTTTATGTAAAATAAGATATATGTATATATATATTAAGGGTAAGAGAGATAATGTATTTATAAAAATAGGTAAAAATAAGCACAATTCAGGCAATAAAATATTTTTGTGCTTTTTATAATTTTCTAATGTTTTTGTAATTTTTTTATATTTTTGCTAATTTTTATGTATTTGTAAAGTCAAAAATATCACAATAATAGGATTAATATATAATCCGAACTTAACTTGTGTTTAAAAAATCATAAATAAGTCTCAAAATTACCCAAGTTAATTTTAGTACATACATAATAATTTATATGTAATATAAAACATAAAAACATATTTCTGGTACTTTTGTGGATTTTTTTCAATTTTTGTTGGATTTTGGACCTTTCTATTTTTTTAATTTTCTTTTTCTTATTTTTAGGGTTTTTTGTTTACTTGACTCAATAAATATAAAACTATATCATATATAATTTTTTGAAAATTTTCATTAATTTTTTATATTTTTTTGGTATTTTATAAATTAGACAGGGACTAATTAGGCACCTTTTTAATTTTCAAAATTAGATAAAATGTAAAAAAAGATGATTACAAATAAGACGTGAAAATACATAGCGTGAAGCATTTATCTCAATTTTTTCATATTTTTAGGAGCAATGTCAGTATTTTTTATAAATACATAAAGACTACAAAATACATGTCCTAGTAGGGGTATTTTTGCAAATAAAGTAAAATCTAGGGAGGTATGCACAATTTACCCAAAAGTTTTAAATGTATATGTAACATTTTATGGTAAAATTCCAATTTCAAAAACCACTAGGGTTGATGTGCAAATAACCCACCACGTGGGACAACACGTGACTACTACATGTAGGGACCAAAACATAATTAATCAAAGTTCAGGGGCCTGCGTGCAAATTTCACAAAAATATAACACATGCATTGCTTTTATTGGAATTTTTCTAAATAAAAAAGCCGTAGGGGTATCCCTGCAATTTTCCCACCTCAAGTGGGACAGCACGTGAGGTGACATGGAATGGACCTTTTTGCAATTATAAGAAACTCATGGGTCTTTTTACAAAAATCCCACTTTATTTTTAACGCTATATTTAATTACAGGACTAAATAACAAATACAAAAGGAGAGGGGTACGGGTGCAAATTACCCCTAAACATGCACGCTGGAGGACAACTGGATGTACTTCACTAGCCAAATGGCATCCATCCAACGACTGATGACGCTACGCCAATGAGCAGACATGATTAGATCAACGAGGAGGATCTAAAGGTCAAAGCATCGCTTCATCGGACGGTCCTGATCAGAACTGGGCGCTCTACCTTGATCGGATGGCTGGGAGATAGGCTGGAAGAACTGGGAAAGGGCTCCCCATTGGCGAGCCTCGATCGAGCACAGCAAGCTCCTCCGGCCTCCTCCTGCACCACTGTGGGTCTCTTCACGTTCCTGGGAGCTCCCCACGTCTGGAGATGTCTTCAGATGGGCTCCTAGAGGTCCGAGGCTCTCTAGCGAGCTTGGAGAAGAAAGGGACCTCCAGGAACCTCGTGCCAGGTCCAAATAAGCCTAGGAGGGATTCTTTGATCGCCAAACCTGCACAGAAAGAACGGGCAGTTCGAGGGCTACGACCTCGACCGGGAGTTGAAGCTGATACGTGATAAAAATGGTATTGGCGATGAAGCTCCGACGAGGGGAGGAGGCGAGCTTCGATTCGCAGAACCGGGAGGGTTCTGGTTGACCTGGGGCGACCAGGAGATGGAGAATGCGAGAGGGAATGAAAGGATGGTGATAGGCAGGTCGGTGCACAGAAAGTTCCTGACGAAGTCGTTCGCCAACCACTACTTTAATCGCTAAACTACTTACGTAAATTAAATGTAGGAATTAAAACCTAGCTAAACAAGCAAGAAAAACATCTCTTATACCTGGTGGGACACCAGGGAGCAAGGCTTCGCCGGAGCGCCGCCGTGGATGCAACCCCGCCTTCTTCGACCGATGAGAGCCTCCAGGAGCTTCCCCCTGTCACAAGGAACCTATCTGGACCGAAGGCTAGGGTGGAAGAAGGGCTAAGGTTGACCAGATTTGCAGAGGAAGGCCGTGGCTTTTATTTATAGGCATGTTGGTGCACCCTAATCAACCGGGGTGAATCAAAGAATTGATTGGGTTTCTGGGCTATCCGAGTAGGTGGAGTGATTTAGGGATGATAGATGAGGGTTTTTCGTGAAGGAATCAAAGGGAGAACATCAACGGTTAGGAAGAGGAAATTGGGAGAAGACGGCTTGATGGACATCTGTCATGCCAGACGGCTGGGGGCAGAGGAGTTAACGGTGGTCAACACTTGACTCGCGACTATTGGTCCAGCTGGACCGCTACAGGACAAAATAGGGGGCTTTATTTGAAAATAAATATTTATAAATAATAAATGATTTTATTAATTTTTGAGTATAAAATAAAAGTTGTTTATTATTTTCTGTAGTATTTTATTATGATTTTTATTTATTTTTTTGATGTATTTAATTACAAGTTCATTTTTTAATGGCTTATTTATAGGTATATTTATATGTATTTTGTACATTTTTTTTATTTTATATATTTTATTTTATTCTTTTATTTTATATATTTATAACTTATTTTTATGAGTATAAATATATTTTTATTTGATTTTTAAGAGGTTGTTTGTACTCTTTAATAATTAGAGATGTATATTATATAGGTATATTCATTGGTAGTTTACCTATGTTTCATGTATACGATTTTATTTTAATATATTTTAATGAGTCTTATTTGAGTTTTGTATTTTTAACTAGAATATGTATAATATTTACAATAACAGAAAAATATAGAGGAATTTAAAGAATAAAAGAATATATTCCCTTTTATTGATATACATATAGAAGCATATGTCTTTTGTCTATATAGTTTACATAAACTTATTTTATTTTTATTTTTCTTTTGGGTTTTATTTTGATTTTAATTTGCACATGTGTTATAAATAATTTTTACAAAATTATAAAAATAAGAATTTGCAAAAATAATAATAAATAAATTGAATATTTTAATCAATATTAGGTACAATAGGGGCCCACAACCTAACTTCTACCCAGTAACTTCAAAAAATATAAAACGACCATCATTAAATAGCTTATGAAAAGTTATATACGATTAGAGGTGATTTTGCTATGTTTTGAGTTTTTATTTGAAAGATATGGGTTTGTGGATTTTGGTTTTTGGCTTTTTATTCTAGGTATAACTGTATATTATTTTTGTACAAACTCAATTTTGTATTTTTACTTACATCATTATCTACAACTTTCATGTACAAGGTTTCTTTATTTTGTGAATAAATAATAAAGAATAAAATAGGTGTCAAAAATGCATAATTAATGAATAAATAAATGAGGTATTTATTCTATTTTTGGCCCTTATCTCCCCCTACTTTATTTCTTGTCGACCAACTCCATTCTAAACTTGGTGTCGAGGTTAGGTCATAAAATATTTTCAATATTTTATTTTTTTTCTTTTCTTCTCTTTATTCTATAATTTTGGCATTTAAAAACCTTATTTTATATACAAATAATACAATAAATAATGGATGCTATTATGTGCAAATTGAGGTTATTTTCATGCAATTGCTAGGATTCTAAGGCCAAAATGATAGATTAAAGGTGATGAAATGGAGATTCATCTCCTTCCATCTGGAACTCTATCAATGGAATGTAGACTTAGACGGTTGATGATGATTCAAGGGTTGAAACTTTAATTGAGAATCACAACTACAGTTTGTTAAGTGAAGCTAGTGAATGTATTGGAAAGTTAGTTAGGATGCATTATACCCCACTGCATGCCTAAAGAGGCACCCCAACTCTAGGGCATTCTTCTTACCTTAGAAGCATAGCGTGAGATCCCATCCAGACCAAGACCACAAACTATCCACGAAGCTTAGGTTATATTTCTATCGTAGTCCTACTCTCTTATAAGTTATAGTTGGAGTATAATACATATTCATCTTTGAATTGGATCTATAAGTCGAGTTGTTAGGCTGCTTTGTGTGGGATGGTTGTTATTCGAGAGGTGTTGTTTCTTAGTGGATGTCGGGAACCGAAAAGTTGGTTATACTTTGTGGGTTTTCACAATTATTTCTTGTACACTTCTTATTTACGTTTCTAGTTGTTATTTTATACCTGTACTGGACGTTTGCTCATAAACCTATTTGCATGAATTAAGCAGGTTCGCAGGAGCAACAACCGTAGTGGTAGGCGACCCGTGGTCGACTTGGTTCAACTTCTTCTGGGTACAAGTAGTTCTTGTACTTACATTTTGAGAGGCATGATGTATCTATACATGTTACTATATTCCTATGGCATTATACATAATTTTTGGTGGACATGATATTATGAATGAAAATGGAATGAAAAAAATACAGTTCTACTTTCTTTACTGTTCTCCTGCATGTTTGTCACAACTTGGTATTTTGAATGTGGAATCATATGTGTGGATGTGTATTGTTGAGTATTTGGACCCTTGGGGAATCACAACAACATTGAAGTAACATTGTGGGTTGGAAAAAAGTTAAAACGCTCATTGAAATTGATTTGCAGCGAAGAGGAGGCTGAATGCATTTACGATATGGAAAGGGATAAATTTATTATGCTTTATAGATCGTTAGCATTTTTTATTTCATATGGATGATAAACTAAAGCTTGTAAATTAACTATAGGGAAATGTGTACAAAAAATGAAGAAGAGAGATTGAAGGTTTAGAACTTAATTATTGTGCAAATGGGATGCCTAATGCATGGGTATAAAGAGGGGTAGTGCTATCCACATGTGAAGATGAGGAGAGTCTAGAAGCCTCTAGATGAAGGTATTTCAAACAATAATGAGGTGGAGTGTAGGTTGAATGAGACATGTGCTCAGCAAGTAAGAATGCTTCTCCACAAGATAAATAGTGGTGTTCCAAGAGAGATAAGGATGCGGGGTTGAAGTTGACATGTGGAAACCACATGGCCAACATGCAAGGGCCATTGAACCTCTATATATAGGGCACCCATCACCCAAAAGCTTACATAATGCCATTTTCGTTTTCCAAAGAGAGGTTAGAGGAGGAGCAAAGGGAGTAAGGAAGATCTGTAGCCAAGTCACCAAAATAAGGTTTTAATTATTTTCCATATCCATTCATACTTATATAATCAAGTCGAAGCCATTATCACTCTTATATTGGTTTAGAATTTTGTTTTGATAAAGTGTTACAAGCTGGGTTTATGTCATAGGGAGTACTTGAATTAGGATGACTACACAAGTCGAGTAGATAAGGGTTGAATTTTTTATCGGATGAGTGGTCTCTCAAGCACTATTTTCAATATTCACCCGTATTTTGACTACTAAATATGATGTTTAAGATTCTAGCTATCTTTTGGTTACATAGTTATACATGATTCAATTATTTTGGAAAGCAAATATGTTTTAGCCATTGTACGCAGAATGCTTTGATTCAGATCTTGTATGGAAGTGATATGATGCTACACGTTTTATGATGGTATAAAAATCCTAGTTTTCACCTTTTAGATATGGTAAAAGGTTATGATACAACTTGAGGATTTTCAATATTAGTGTAATAGTGCAACATAAGTATTACATGCATGCAACAAAGGTTCTATGTAGTGGTATGATTCAGATATCATACACTTTTCATTCTTAAATTACATGTTTATGAATCAGAGAGAAAGATCACCGCGGTGAACACCACCGTTGCTCTCAAAGAAGTGAATTAACCATTAGATATGGTGATGTCATTAGATATGACCCTGAAACATGTCATTAGATATGACGAAGTCATTAGATATGACGACCATTAGATATGTTGTTCAGAGGACTTTGGGTCTGATTTTTGTATTCATAAAGGTTTTGGGCTATATGTAGGATGTTCTTGGGCCTTTGAGGTTGTATGCGTATGATTCAGTTTGTTTCAATGTTAGTGGACTTACAGTTAGATATACTAGCGTTGATAAGTGTTAATGTAGTAGTTGTGACTAGTAAATATTGAGTTTTACTCATTCTTCTTCTTTTTGATAGTTTGAACGTTTTAGCACATCATTATTTTGAAAAGCTACAAGTTTATTTATTAAAGCATGTTTATTCAAGGTTTTATATTTTTATGCAAAGTTACTTCAGAAATACCGTATTTTTCTTACCAAAATACTTGAGACCCACTCACTAGATCTAGGCTCATTTTAGTTTAGATTCAGCTCTCTTTTCTTTAATATTATTTACAGATATACCTGAGAAGGATTCCTAGAGAGTATAAGGGAATCACCTCTTTAGGAAAGATGGAATCGTGAATGTTTTGGTAAACCTTTGTTTGTAGGTGAAAAAGAAGTTTGTAGTTTGTAAGTAGAAGACATGTGTATGCATACTTGTGATAGTTGAGATCTTATATATATACAAAAAGTTGGAAATATTCTTTTGAGCGCTGATCTTTAATTGTTGATGGTTAATGGTTGTTATGAAGGTGATTTTTAATGTTTGAATGGAAATTTTGATATGAAATATTCATGTACAGGTTGGCATTTGGGAGATTCATAAAATAAAAGATCTGTTGCCAAATTTATTAAATTTGATGTTAGAGTTAAGATTAAGATTAATCAGATATTTAATTATCATGCTTGTCAAATGTCATGACCCAACCTGCTAATCGAGACAAGCATGACATATAAGTATCTACTTAATCTTGATTCTAACATAAAATTTAATAAATTTGGCAATGACTCCTTTCTTTTATGAATCTCCTAAATGCCAACCTGTACCTTAATATTTCATATCAAAATATCCATTCAAACATCAAAAACCACCTTCATAACAACAACAACAACAATTAACCATAAAAAATTAAAGATCATAGCTAAAAAAGAACATTTCCAAATATTTCTATATATATAAGATCTCAAATATCACAAGTATACATACACATGTCAGCTATTTACAAATTACAAACCCCCTTTTCACCTCTTTAGGCAAAGTGGATTCATATATGATCATCTACCTATTATTGAAGAATTATGTTCTTGATATCCGTGGAGATAATATTTATTTGGGTACTATTATTTTTTATCTCTTATTTCCAGTTAACCTCTTTTTGCAGGACCTTATGTGTCTGATCCTAAGTCTGCATAGAAGCTGTTAGATGTGAGACCTCTAAGGAAGCATGAAGAAAGTTGAAAACTCGTCAGTTCTTCTGCTTGTGCCAAGCGGCTGATCTGTAGAGTTAATTTTGGTGTTTGATCCAATATTGTGAAGTGAAAACTTTGTAAATGATTGAAGTATCCACATAAATATCTTGGACTTTAGTGAAGCAGTTTATTAGCTCGGCTAATCGAGAACTCATGAGTCGGGAAGACTCAAGTCATGATTTTTACCCAGGTAGATTTTCACATAAAAATATTTTGCAATTGTGATGATTGTTTTGCTTGATCATTATTTTTACACTTGATGATTATTCCACAAATATTTTAAAAGTTATCTCAAACCAATATTCACCCCCTAATGGTGTAACGATCTCATAACTCGCATTTTGTATCAGGACAAGGATCGGTTTCTCAAAGTCAATACTCAAACATACATATGGGAGCTATAACAAGCAAGGATCTTGATAAGCAATCAATTATTAGGCCACCGCACTTCAACAGAACACATTACAACAACTAGAAGGCATAGAAATCTTCTTAGAATATATAGATATTGATTTTTGTAAGATCATAGAGATTAAATGCAGAAGGCCACTTGTTGGACTCGTTCTTACTGACGATGATAAGAAGAAAGCCACTTACAACTCAAAAGCAATGAAGACCATCCTCTGTGCCATTACAGTAGATGAACTCAACCGAGTGTTAGCATGCAAGATAGACTATGAGATCTAGAATAATCTTAGTGTCACATACAAAGGTATGACGAAGCTTCGAGAATCTTATATCAGCCAACAACAACAGAGATACAAGCTTTAAAATGGAAAGCAGAGAATCATTCCGAGGCATGTATAGAAGATTCTCAACTATCATCAACAATCTTAGGAATCTCAAGGTGGAGATTATCGATGTTGAACAAGTGAAGAAGTTGCTCAAATCCCTCCCCACCTATCTTGAGCATTACCATGACTGTCATAAAGGAAGCCAACGATTTCAACACTCTCCCAATTGATGAGATTATATGCAAACTCCTAGTCTACGAAGTTGAGAAAACTCAGATAGTCGAAGTAGATGCAAAAGTCAGGAAAAAATGGATTGCACCTCAGGCAATAGAGTAACCTCAAAAGACAGTTAGAGAATTACATAGCTATGTTCACCGAATAGTTTAAGAAGTTCTTTAAAAATAAACGATGTAAAGAAAGAAAGTTATCAAGAATGCTTCCATTGCAATAATAAGGGACACATTAAGAAAGACTGTAAACATTGAAAAAGAAGTAGTATGCAAGAACCTCGAAGTCATGACTCACGCAAAGCAAGAGGACAACCAAAGATGAGCAGAGAAAAGGTCACAGACACCATCGTAAGCATCCAAAGAGAAAAACACTTCAAGCCACTTAAAATTTTTCTGAATCCAATTCTAACACCTTGACATCTTTTGCAATTGGATCAGATGAATCCAACAAAGAAGAAGCCCTGCTCGAATTCATAGCTCTCGAAGGAGAAGAGGTAACTTCTGATAAACTTTCTTTAGATTAATTACAAGAAGTTGTTTATGAATTACATAGCTTAGTGGCAAAGTTGAAAAAGGAATATAAATTTCTAAAATTAAATGCATGCACCACTATAAAGGATCTTTCAAAAGACACTGGTTCTCTGAAAGATCACATTAGAGAACTCACATCTAATTTGTCTTTTTCTAAAAAACTGCACGAAGCAGAAATTAAAATACTCAGGACAAATATAGATCACGTAGAAGCCACTGTATATGAATTAAAACAAAATACACATACATCAGGTAATGACATATCAAAGTTCTCTAAGGGTAAAGAGAATTTAGACAAATTACTAGGAGGTAGCTATCAGAGTAGAACTAGGTATGGGTTAGGGTACAACATAAAAAGGGTAAGTTACTCAAAGTCTGCTAAACTTGTAAAACTTGTTTTCTACTAAAAATGTTTCAGGTCAAATAAAATCTAAGAAGTAATGCAACCAAGGAGGAATCCCGTACTAACACTCCAAAGACTTGCAAGCAATGGGTACCGAAGAAACACATAAATTGTTTCCCAGAAACAAGGGTTAATCAAAGGAAACAAATTGAACATCCATTCATGACCAGACCAAATTTCACATGACAACAAGCGAGACCATACTGGGAAATTGATCACGGACAATGGATGTTCGTGACACATGATTGGACACAAGGGTCTCTTCCTAAACATCAAGGCCAAAGTTGGTGGTACTGTAACTTTTGACAACAACCATACATGTATGATAGTTGACAAAGGTATGATCAGAAAATTTTTAACTTTTATTAATCATGTTAGTCTTGTTGACGATCTGAAGTACAATGTTTTGAGCATGTCTTAGATAGGTGATAAGGATTTTAAAGTTGTGTTTCCTTTTTCTGGTTTTGAAGTTCTTAAATAAGACACCCTAGACTTGTTGCTTAAGGGAGATAGACACAAAAATATCTACATACTCAGATTCAATGAGTATTCAATGTTTGATTACCTTATGGCAACACAAGAAGAATCCTTACTCTGGTATAAAATATTAGGCCACATTCACTTTAACTTAATCTATATAATTAGTAAACTTGACCTAGTTAAAGATCTTTCTAATATATCATATAAGAAGGTAAACATTGATGATCCTTCAATGGACAATATTAATATGCTCTCATTGTCACACGTAACAATCGACAATCAACAGAACCGTGAGAAAATTTCCATGAAGAGTTCTCAAATTTAATTTGTTACTTGGGTAAGTCCAGGGTCGAACACATGGATGCAATAAATTATTTAATCAAACTTAGATGCTAATTAATTAATTCAGTGATTTATAGATCCTCGGTAAAGCTCAATGCAAACACACACAAAGAGAATACAATTTTTCAACACATTTTTATACACTTATTTAAGATGACAAACAATCATACAACAAATACACAAGAGCATAAAACACAAAATTATTCTCCTCATTAAATAAATTTAATACTTGTAAAACCATTTAATGGATTAATGATCAATTAATGATAATAGAAAGCAACTTCAACCTATTTGTAATTCTTTTTAATTCAATATGATGGCTGAATAAACAAAAATAATCCTCTTAAATTCAATGTGTGAAATATACTTCAGATTTTTGATTTAAACGCACTAAATTAAAGAGCATGAAATAAGCTCTCCAAGATAGCATTCATTAAAATCAGATCAATGGTTCATAAGTTATTGATAAAACACTATAGGGACACAAATGAAAGAAAACATGTTTTATTTTATTACATAAGTTCAAAATGGAGTAAAATGCAAATACAGAAACCCACTTGGGTATTTCTGCAAATTTTCCAAAGCAACGGGACTTGTTTGCTATTCCTAAATCTTCTTGGGCTTTGTTGAAATTTCACCAATGTCGTGTATGCCTTGCATGTGACCTAGAGAGGATCGGGTCATGAGGCTTGGGCCATGCGTTGCTCGCAAGTGACTCGGTGTACGCTCGGGCGGTCCGATCCTTAGGCTTGAACCATTGCTTCGGGTGGAGGATCAGAACGAATGTAGGGTATTATATATGATCTAGATAAACAAATCTAATGGCAACTACTACACGTGTTCTTCCCTGTCCGCCTTCTGTGACGGTGATCTAGCGGAGCTCCACCGAAGCTCCAAAACCTCCTCATTGCTTCTCCTCTCAATCTGAAGGTCGCAGGACCTTCGTGAAGGTTTGACGAAGTTGATAATGACTTGATGAAGGTCGGGCGAGTGCTGGGATGCTCCGTAGACGAAGAGACTCTAGTAGCTATTGTCTAGATCAGACCTCGGCTAAAATTCCAATCCTTCACATTCCCTTTTCACCTACAAGTTTTAGATAAACAAAACCCATGAATATGTGAATCTTTTGGGATGTTTCTGAGGTGGAATGGAGTGTTGAATCGTGTGAAAGAACTAAACCCTACTTTGGTCCTTCTTCTGTAAAAAGAAGAAGGAATGGATCATCGTGTTCACATAGATGAAGAAATAATGAATGTTAACTGGAAGGTAAGCATGAATGGGTAAAGCACGGTGATGATAATAACCACATTAGAGGAACAAATTGATCTTAAGTTAGGATAAAAAGGTGAAACTTATGGGCACAAAAATTCGAGATTTACTTGAAATATCACGAGGAAGAAGATGCAGTACAAAGAAGATCTATAATATGGAACAGACCTAGAGGATGGAGTTCTTGCAACTCCGATCTTTGCTTGACAAGCTGGAGGTTACCAAATTGAAGCTCGAGCAACTTTGGGGCTGCAGCAAGGTGGAGTAGCCTTGGATCGTGTTGGAGAATAAGACACCATGATTGCTCTTGAAATGCACTCTTTGTCATAGGTGAAACTCAAGGACAGGGAATTATCTCTGAAGTTGCAGATAACGGTTGCCATGGATGGAGGAAGTTCTTTTAGGGGGAGAAGTTTGGAAGTTAAACGCTTGGGAAGGTGATGGTTTCAACCATCGAGAATTCAGCACATGAATAGGATTATGAGGATTAGAGGTTAGGCAAGGGTGACCAATTATCAGGGAGAGATAGATGTCGAGTGTTGGAAGGGTGGTTGCCGGAGGTGAATGGGAAAAACTAGAGAAGTTGCATAGAAATGGAGAGATGCGTCATTTTAAAGGATAAGGCTGTAGGTTGAAGACTGCTCTCAGCCATTGGATTTGATGATCTAACGACCCAGAGCAATGCGGGTGATAACAAAGGGGTGGGGCCACATGGTGTATCCAGATGGTGCCACGTGGCCCAATGATAATTATGATAAATACTTAAATACATAATAAATCGAAAAGAATTTACTGAAGGCAAAATAAAAAAAATCAATAAGAAAGATGTACAACTTTCATGTAGAATTCAAAGAGAAAATAAGTCATCTATATACGTAAAATATTTTTGCAAGTAATTTAATGAAATATATTACTTATTTTTAATTCCTTTTCCTATTTTTTGGATTTTATTTTATTAATAATGTTAAAATAATTGTGTACAATATTATTCTAATTTTTATTGTATTTTTAATAAATAAATAAAATAATAACACAATAATATGTATATTAATGTACAATAATTATTGGTATTTAGTCACAACACCAAATTAATTAGTTAGCGAGAATCGTCACTGATTTTTATTGATTTTCTTAAGATAGAGAGATAAAAACATTGAATAATGTAGATGAATTTGGGATTCATCACCGCCCTTTACTTAAGCTAAGCTTGTCCTCGACCTTATAAATAATGAATCAATTAGAGAGTTAGATTAATCAAAGAATTCCCTGACTTGTGCATGTGAAGCGATAAGGCTTAAGAAAACCAGAACTCTTGGTTTTAGAGATCCCTAAGACTCTAAGATCAAATGGTCTTAATCAAAAGGAATTCAACTCCTCTAATTATTAGACTCTCAATGTATATCTATGTAAGAGGTATGACTTAATGTGTTGACTACATTCACAAGTAGAGTCAAGGTGTCACCTAAAGTTCCAATACTAGAGATTCTCCTAAGGACCCAATCCTCAACACTAGGGATTAAATATAGTCTTTATTGAATCCACCATCTCTTTAGTTCGTCGGACTTTAAAGTGTGGATGGAACACCATATAATGGAGGTATAAGGATGGTGTCATTCCTTTTCTCCCTTTCACTGGAACAAGGTATCTCTCAAGTACCTTATTAACTCAACATAATTTATTTTTTTGTTACCGATCGTTGCGTCCTTCAAAAGAGATTGAGTCGTTTGTACTTGTTTTCCTGGGAGTACACATGGGTGCGTCTTCTTTAAGTATCTAATATACTTGCACCCATACTTGTATCAATTATGAAGCAGAGACCTTTTTAAAGTACTAGCCTGAATCATAAAAGCCTAATGATTTGGTCCAAATGGATACATATAGGTTGGGAGCGCTCGCCATTGGTGTAAGCTCATATGGTGTATCTTTGTTTTACTTTAATCTTTTATATTCATCATCATCATTTTTTCTTCTTTTATTTTCTTTCCGTTTTGGCTAGCTCCACTGCTTTTACCAAGTATTGATGCACAATGGTCCAACAAATTAGTTAATGATTCACACATCCTCGCACTTAGGTTTTGTTAAGAGATTAGTATGAGGATCATGTCCCATGCTGGCTAATATGCTGACATTCTAGGTTACATGAAGACTTTATTAATCTTATCCCATCTACGAGTATCATCAAACTAGGTCCAAACTTGAATCTCAAATCCCAGTTCCTTAAGTGAAACCTCAACTCATCTCAATCATAAATGCAGTCGTGCAAGTGAGAGATGATCATATTCTTTAAAGAAGAGATTAAGCATGCAATATAGCACACAAATCTTTCTAACTAGGGAAGTTTGGATTATTGAGTCTAAGACCCTAATGGTTAAGACATGTTAACTCTAAGTCTCTGGAACTCAGAATCAAGTGTTAAAGATCTCAATAAGCCTTGAGTACAAAGTGAAAGTGTTAGTGAAGAACACCAATTAATAAGTTAATTATTTACAAAGATTTTTGAAGATTTTTTTTATTAACAAGAGTTAGAAAAAGGTAGCCTTAAGGAACAAGACAGAACATAATAGATACTGACAAGACATTACAAGGATACTACAAGCATACCCACACAACACTACAAACTTCAGACTCTCAAAGATCAATCTTGAATCTTCGGGGTTTAAAATCACAAACCGCCTTATGCTTAACTTGTTTTCTGCTCACAAAGTACACCTTAATATTAGAATACGAAAGATCATCATCAACTTGGAAAATGAATTGCTCAGAATGATGTCATTCTTCCTCAAATATGATATTCATATCCACTTGGGCAGATCTAAATTTCTCCAAAATAGAGGGAAGACATGTTCAACCCTTAGATCTCGCAAGAAACTCTTGGGGTTTTCTCAAAAGAGAAAAACTAGACACAAGAGGTAAACCTAACTTACAAGTAAGGAGACACTCAGATGTTTGAATATCCTCAAGAAAAAGGTGTAGGTTACTCCATGTCTAACTCTTCTAATAAATTATCATTTTCCTCAGGCGGCATCACTCTCTTCAAAGAACTCTTTATCGACTTGATCTTCTAAAATATAAAGTTTAAATCTAGACATTGCTCCATGCTTAACTCCATAGAGAACTAGGTCTAGGCAACCTTTTCTATAGCCTAAGAATCCGATAGTTCAGAATCCAACCGTTACACCCAAGGTATCCTTTCAGACACTAAGACCTCTCTTTGAAAATTGAAGCAAGGTTTTATTAATAATTTTTCCATATTTTTATTTTGATTTTAATATAAAAAAATATATGTAAATATATTCCAAAAATAAATATATAAAATCAAAACACAATATGTACCCCTTTGAAATTAATCTGCAAAACATTTTACAAACCAAGTAAAAATATATATAAATTTTCCAAATATTCTACAAACTACTTTTACAAAAAGTTTTCAAATCCCCATATACATAGCACAAAATAAATATACGAAATATGTGAAGTGCGAGCTATGATAGAAAGTTTACACCCCCTATACTTAGCTTGTGTTATGTCCTCATGGCACAAAGTGAAATGAAAGATATAGCTCGTACTAAGCATGAAGAGAATGGTGAAAGTGGGGATAGAACAACATCTCACCCCCCTACATGCTTAGGCTAAAAAAAGCCTAAGTATAGGACATAAAGACAATAAATAAAGGTACAAACAGATTATAATGAAAGAATCACATGTACTCAATCCCCCTAACTTAGCCTGAAAGTAGGCTCAATATAAAGAATGAATAAATGATGAAGAAATTGAGGAGAATATACAATAGACTGGGTGGAATCCCCCTATACTTAGGCTATCACAAGCCTAACTTAGGAGTAAGAAAGAAGTAAGAGAAGAATTCACACCCACCAAGGAATACAATTAGAAAGAATAGATGAATCTCTAAGATAATGAATCTATATGTTCTGAATCTTTCAACTATTGCTTCATGATATATCTGAAGTATCTGCAAATGAATCAACATGCATGAAGTCAATCAATTCAACAAGAGTTAGTCATTCTTTGGATTCAACAAATTGTTTCAACAACTGCCTGTTGATCAAGAAGGAAGGTGTACAATCTGCGATATCAGATATCTCTACAATGTAATTTCCATGCACTTCCCTAACTATATAAGGACCCATCCATTTAGACTTTAATTTCCCATGGTATATCTTTAACTTTGCATTAAATAACCATACCTTCTATCTTGGAACAAAGTTCATGCATCTAATATGCGAATCATGCCACTTCTTAACTTTGTCCTTATATATTATGCTGTTGTCATATGCTCAGTTGCGGATCTCCACAAGATCATTGAGATTCAGTGTCTATACAACTTCCCTAAGTGACATCTTTAGTTATTTTTCTTAATTGTCCATTCAGACTTGTGAATCAATTCAACGGGCAAATGACAAGGATTACCATAAATCATTCTAAAGGTAAAGTGCCTAAAGGAGTTTTGTATGTCATCCTATAGGCCCACAGAACGTGGTCCAACAGTTGGGACTAATTCTTTCCATTGAGACAGACTAGCTTTTGAAGTATACTCTTCACCTCCTTATTGGAAACCTTTGGCATGCCCTTAGATTGAGGGTGGTAAGGACTGGTAACTCGATGTTCAAATTGATAGTCCTTAGCATATGATTTCATCTCTCTATTCACAAAATTGCTACCCCCATCAGATATCAACACTTTTGGAACCCTGAACCTTGAAATAATATGATCCTTTATGAATGTGCAAATAGTCTTATTGTCTGCGACTCGGGTTGGGATAGCCTCCACCCATCTTGAAAGATAATCAACCGCCAACAAGATGTACTCTAATCCATGACTATTGGGAAAGGGACCCATGAAATATATGCCCCATGCATTAAAAACATCACTAAAAATCATAGGCTACATGGGCATCTCATCTCTATAGCAACCAGTCCCCCCATTTTTTGACAAAGAGGGCACGGTTGTACAAAATCAGTGGCATCTCTAAACAATGTCGACCAAAAGAGTCCACAATGAAGTACCTTGTAGGCAGTTCTTTTTCATGAATGATGTCCTCCAGGCTCAAGAGAATGACAATACATGAGGACACTCTGGTATTCCTCTTGAGCAATACACCTTCTTGTTGAATCCATGATTCACATCCTTTATTCTTTTATTTTAGCAGAAATCCCTATGTAAAATAACTGTAAATCTACACTACATCCAATAAATTAGCATTGTGCATGCTTTTGATTAATATTGTACAATTAGAACTTATTTATCCAAAATGAAAGAATAAAGAAGAAAAGAACAAAAAGAAGTAAAAGAAGGTTGCAATTATGCAATAAGTACAGGCTGACCGGAACCCCGAGAGAAGGTAAAGAATTGACTGATCGACAAGGAATAAAGCAGGAAGAGATAGGGTCCTCATTTATTCAAAATTCCCATTGTACATATCATACATTATTTATTCTATATTTATTTCATAAATACTCTTCATTATTATCTTGTATATACCTCTATACTATTTCTCAACAAAACATCCTCAAATTAAATTTTTTTCTTAATAAAATGTACAATTGTACAATACATATACATGTATCTATGTATTTACATATTTATTTTATGTATAAATTGTGTATATTGTATTTTAAAACTCTTAAAAATATTCCAAATAATTACATAAAGTTGAAATAAAATTAATAAAACACAAAATAAAACAAAACTGAAATCAACTCTTCCTTGTGCAAAAACCAAGTGTGTATGTTGTACATAGTATTAATTCATTAACCCCTTTATTTAATTTGTAAAAATCCAATAAAATTGTTTTAATGTAACTAAAATTATGTTGTAAATAAATAAAATATAAAATATAAAATATAATGTATTTTTGTAAAAAAAACAAAAAAATATATGTATATAATATATAGGTATATTGTACCTATACATACTAATGCATATTGTATATAGTATTGTATATATTATTATTAAAATTATTTAAAAAATCACAAAAAAAAAAGTTTGTAAAATAACTAACTTTTTTATTTTTATAACTTTTTATTTTAAAATCATTTTCTATTTTTAATCGATTTTTCTTTTATTTTTAAAAATGGAATTTTCTCATTGGCCAACCCAGGTCCGTTGACCCGGGTCAACCTTTCCCCTCTTCCAAGTCCGATCGGGGAGAGCTTCTTTTGACATGATTTCTCCCAATTCTTCAACCCGAGTCTGACCATCCTTCACCTAGAATTGTGGACCCCTATCCTTCCTAAAGATCTGCGATCCTCAAAGATTCCTAGGAGGTCTGAATATCCCTCTAATTGCGTGTACACCCCCGATTCTTCTCGACACTCGAGGCACCCTATTAATCATCTCCTTGGCCATCGCCAAGCTCGATTTATCTTCGCATCTCTTCTTTCTACACCTGCATCTCTAGGGTAGTGACAGGACCCCGTAGGATCCTTTTGGAGCTCGAATTGGTGGTCGTTTGAGCAGACTAGCTTCATGGTCGGAGACCTCCGTCGTGACCAGCCTTTTCCGCCTCCTACATCAGAATCGAGGCCACGACCTCGCCATTCACCTCCCCGATGTCCACCTTCCATTTTAGAACCATCAGGTACCCATAATTTCTTTCTTTTTCGTCGTTTCGTTTGATCATTTCAGCATTGTCGTCGCCCACCATCATTGCTCTAACACACGTGTCGGAGACCCATCTCCCACATCCAACCGCATTGATCTCTTCATCATCACATCATTTACCTTCCTACGCACCCTGATCATCCTAATCTTCGCTCATCGGAGAGAGATTAGGCTTGACCTCCTTCCCTCATCTACACCGGAGGTCGAATCCATCAGAAACGTACATCAGACTACACACGTCCTACGTGCCTGCATGGTGTACTTCACTTTTCCCCCTACAATTTCTGTTATTTCTTTGTAGTCTACAAATTATAAAAATTAGTTTTGAACATTTGTAGTAAGGACCTTGTGTTTTTCATATTTGTGTTTTATTCCTGCCAAACTGAACTCATGTATGCGTTCATGCGTACTTGTGGGTTATTTATGTGTTTTCCCTTGTGCTTTTATGTGTTAAGGAAATAGTTGAAGTTTTTGGATATTTGCATATATGCCCCTGTGAGCTTGTTTCGCATGTGATGCATGCATTATGGTGGACTTTTTGCATCTTTGGCCTTGAGGTTTTTTTGCATGTTATTATTTGGCCCCAGAATTTAAAATAATTACATTCATGTCCTTTGTTTCTAGTTTCATTTTTGTGTTATTTTATTCATTGCATTAAATATCAAACTTAACCCAAAAATCACATAAAAATTAGGATAAGTGCGTGCTACTGTTTATTTTGTATGGCGTGGTAATTTTTGTTTATTACTTTTATTTTACTTGTTATTATTAAAAATTCAAAAACTCCACATTTTCCTTAGCAATTCATAAAATTAAAAAATGCCTTAATAATTCTAAAAATTAGGATAGCTTTGCTTTTAGCTATTTAACCTTCTATCCAATTTTCATCTGATTTTCCTTTATAAAACTCTAAAAATGGGCAAAACTCTAAAAATACAATAAAAATAATATAAAATATTTTAAAAATCTAAAAATTGTGTTTTTAGTCTTTGTTTGTAGATATTTACTTAGACTTTTTGATAAAATAAAAAACTAGGAGTTTGGAACTTATTTTCTATTTTTAATTTGAAAAATACTCATGGTTTTGCACTGTTTGTTTTATTTCATGTTTTTCATTATGTTGAAAATCCTAAAAAATCTAAAAACCATTGAAGTAAAAATAGTGTAAAATTATCAAAAACCCAAAAATAATTTTAATACAAAAAGAGTGATCGTGTGTCTTTTATTCATTTGTTTTATTCTTCTTTGTGCGAAAATTAAAAATATAAAAATTTGCAAAATAAAGAAACATTTAAAGCATTCAAAATCAAAAAACATATAAAAATTATAAAAAAATTCATAAAAAATTTAAAAAGATAAAAATTACAAAAAGCCAAGGGTAGTTTGATTTGTATTTCCTTCTTTCATTTCTTTGATTTGTCATTGATCTGATTAACCCTCGTTAATGATAGTTGCCTCCTTGTGTTCGACCCTGGTCGTTATACCAGGTTAATAAAAGTAGATTAGACCACTTGTTTTACTTTCTTGATTTGTTTTATGGTTCAATAAAAAATTTCTCGATTTTGGCTTAGATGATTTGGGTACAATGACGCATTAATTAGCTTAACTTGAATTAGCCCAAGTCTCATTATCACTTCTCCAAACACAATCCGACCCTTCAAAGAAAAGGAAGGGATATTCTCAATGGTATTTCCTCGAATCCGACTTCAGTCGGTCGATACTGCTTCTAGTCCATCCATGGGGAACTTGCTTAGAGATAGGATAGTCCACCACGTTGGCATACCATGGAAGTGAGTCAACAACGCAAATCAACTCATCTAAGAAGGTCTCTCTGATTGCTTATGTATTAGGGGAATCCTTCATCTCTAATTGACAAATGATCAGACACTACATTTTTAACTCCATGTTTATCATTAATGGCCAAATCAAACTTCTGGAGCAATAATATCCACCTAAGAAGACACACCTTATTGTCCTTCTCTTCCATTAGATACCTAATGGCCGAATAATCTGTGTATACTGTCACTTTTCATCCTAAGATATGACTTGAACTTCTCCAAAGCCCATACTATGACGAGAATTTCCTTTTCGCTCATAGTGTAATTTTTCTGAGCAGGGTCCAAAAGTTGCTCACATAATGAATTGTGAACTTAATTTGATCTCGCCTCTGCCCCAATACGACTCCTATAGCAAAATTCGGTACATCAGTCATCATATCAAAGGAAGGAGGCTAATTAGGAGCCTATAGAATATGTGAGTCACAAATCTTTCTTTTTAAGAGTTTAAAGGACTCTAGACACTTGTGATCTACAAAGAACTCAATGTCTTTGATCTCCAACGAACTCGATATCTTTCCCTAAGAGCTCAGTCAGAGGATGGGCAATACTCAAAAGATACTGAATGAATCTTTTATAAAATCCAACATTACCTAAAAATGACCACACTGACTTGATGTTGGTTGGTGGATCAAGTTTCTTAATTACATCCACCTTGGCAGGGTCTACCTGTTGGACATGCGAGCCCACGACGAGCCATTATGCAATAAATGTTATTGCAAATATAATTCCCTAATATGAAATGAAGAATAATTAATTTGCATAATAGGTCCATTAGTACAATTAATGTTATGTACCATGGCCATCTTAATGATCATAAAGCTATTGATTCAAATGTTGAATCATAGAGGCTGGTGCTTGGATGATATCTAAAGAGTTAGATTGAGGCCTCATCAAGCGCCATCAAGTGATTGTTAAGAGAGGGTCTCCATCCTGAGAAGAAGATGGCAATCCTTTCTCTGAAGGCTGATATCTAATCAACCTCTTAAGCAGGTCCTTTGCATACAAATAGATATTTAGATGTGTTAGAAAAGTTAGGTCAAAGAGTTAACTTAATGAGATCGAGATAACCAAATACCTATGCCGTATGTTGCCATGATATAGGCACACATCCTCCAACCAGAGACATGTGTTACTATATGTTTGAGTATGTACATTTGATAGGTTGATTGTCTAATCAAGGTCTATACACCCATGAGATGGTGTACGTATATAAGCATATGAGTAATACGATCTCTCAAAGGGTCATACATGTTCATTACTTAACTGAAAGATATTAGCCCACTCATGAGATATTGGGAATCAAATTCCGTGCATAGTCGTCTCACTATGAAAGCTTGACTGAATTTGTAGGTTTGATATATTCTTTTAGAAAGTATATGATCAATACTTGAGTATGATATATGTTTTTGGGAAGTATATGATCGATACCAACTCCCAGTGATCGAATGAGAAACTTAATGATAAAACCCTGAAGTAGATTAGTTTAGATAAGATCTAAAACTCCAAGTTAATTCTAAGTCTTCAAGTATGTAGGATGTAAATATATTAGGAATACATGAGGGTGATGTGATCATAAACAATTGTATAACCATGATGCTTCCATTCCGAGGGAGTGATGAAACAAGTCTGGATTTTAGTTACTCCTCTCAGTAGAGAAGTAATTTGATCTTAGTCCAAATACTGAACATTGATCTGAATATGATTCAGTTGCAGTGAGAATTTAGATTCACGGATTTGATTTAATCAAACATCTTTGGGAGGTCCCTTTGATCTGGATTTGAGATATGATCTAAATATCCAAGTCACTATACGTAGAACCTACAATTACACTGTCCTTATCTCCAAGTATCCATGGAGAAAGCACATTATTCATAAAAGAGTTCAAGAATAAATCCATTGATAAATGCGCATTCAAGCTTTGAGAAATGGATAACTAAATGTGATTTAATTATCATGAATAATATGAATCCGATTCATATTATTTTTCCATATAAAGAGAGTTATCTAAGATAATTAAATGTGATTTATTTATCGAAGATGTGAACAATTTGATTGTGATTCATATTATTCGGGCACATGAGAATAAAGATCTAAGATAAAGAAATATGATTTAATTATCAAGGATATGAATAATGTGGATAGCACTATCCACATTAATCATATATATTATAAATGTGCTTTATAATATATAAAAGAGAGATATTGTAAATAACATTAACAATTTAAATGTCGATATGAATTGGATTCACATTGGACTATTAATTGAAAATGTAATTTATATTTTATTTTGGGTGGGAATATAATTGACATTTTCCTAAAGGCATGAATGAAATATTCATAAAATAATTTTGAATTATTTGTGTGAATAAATTTACAATAAATGTTGTTGTAAATTATGGAGAAAATAATGGGATGTGTAATCTCATGAAATAGGAGAACGAAGCCTCCTTCCTGATGGGGAAAGGTGGACGACCACCATAAGTTCTACTTCATGTAGGGTCGTCCACCCCCTATTGGAAAGAGGCTTCCCTCCTTCCTATTTCTCCTATGATGATTGATTTTAATGAATTAAATTATATTTATAATTATTCGATATATATTTTATTTATTTAAATTAGTTGTTGTGCTTTTTACAAAAAAAATCATGACTATTGAAAGAAACACAAATCAATCTCAACCTTTGTATTTGTGTTGTCCATGGATTGTGATCCATGGACTCTCAAAATATTATAAAAGAAGAGGCAACCCTAACTCTCCCTTTAGACAACATAATAGCAATCTCTCTCTCTCTCTTTCATTATCTACACGCCCCCCCCCCCCCCCCCCCGCCCTTAAGTGGTCGTCCACTTTAAACCATAGAGAGGACATCCGTCGTCACCATGCCGTTGTGTTTCCTTTTCAACTGCTCGTTCATCTTCATCTCCTTTGATGCACCTCATTCATAAAGAAGACATTGTATCCCATGAGAAGATATCATGAGATTCGTTGCCTGGATCATCAACTTGGATTGTGAGGAGCACGTGTTACATCAATGTGCTCGCAAGCGTCTCCTCCGTTGGATCGAACTTGAGATAGGAGGTTTCTTACTTTAGAGACATGACCACAATCATGCTTCAAGAGGTATTTCTATATATTGTATGTGGTTTAGATGAAACGATTCAAGAAATATTCTCAGATCTTGTGATTTCATCATTTAAAGTTTTTAAATTCCGCTGCATCGAGCAACTAGAATGACTAGTCACTCCTGATCGCCTATGACGCGATCTCCACACTTCCATGAAGTGCTTAAGCTATTTCCCATAACCTTCAAATGGTATGAGAGCCTTATTAAAGTCTTGGATGAGATTCCAAAATCCTAGATGAACAAGGTTTATGTTTCAGATACGCGAGAATCTTTTTTTGTATTGGATGCAATATTTGGATTGTTTTTTATTAAATAAAAACCTACAATTTGTGCATTGTTTGGATGTATTTTTTGTTATTAAATTATATTTAGAATGTCTAAATATTTTATAACATAGTAACCTAATATTGTTACCAAAAGTGCATGAAAATGATTCGAAGAGTTCCCTCCATGAAAATTATTTTTGCATGCATTCACAGATCTGTAAAAAAAATTATTTTTGCTTACTATTTTTCCGTTATGAAATATGAAATAAATATCTTCGATTAATTAGAGAATCAAATCAGAAAACCTCTCGAATTTATTTCACACGATTCTGACTTTGTTTTCCCTATATATTCCTTATTTATAGAGATAGGTTGGAAGATGATTAGGTCATCAAATCTCTTTGCTTAATGTGTTTATAATTCAATAGAAGTCATAGAAAATTATGAATTTGCCTTGATTAATTATCATACCTAATAATTATGAAAATAATTGATTAATCAGCATAGATCGTTGAATGCATGTTTCATGAAAATCCTAGTTTATCCTATAATAGTTGTAGGATAATCTTTACATGCAAACCATTATTACTTGAATAGGATTTGTGATTTGTTTAGAAAATCTCCTTATAATATTAATCATAATGATTTTGATAAATATTATATGGTATAACTTCAGTTGAAAGGCCAGATATCATCTCAAGTATAAAATGATCAAATCACATTATCCTGACCTGAGGCGGATATGGTGTCTATTCGAGGATTGTTGGGGTAGCAGGTTGCTCCGTAAGCGATCTGTCCCTCATCTTATGAATACTGGCTATGACAACGGTAAGGAAAGGATAATTCCTGAAATCATGATGTATTTTCTAATTATTAAAATTTTAATAATATGTATTTTGATATTATATCATCCTTCAAGTAACAATCAAGATTGTTCGTTGGTTGATTGATTAGATTGTAATTGATTTAATACGGTTAAATAAATTAGATCTAATTAAATACTCTATTATGAATGGAGTAGTATTTCCCTTGGAAGAATTAATTATGTGAATATGATTCATAATAATTAATTATAATTTGACCATGATATGGAGGGTCACATAAGTGACATCCATGGTCTCCCGATAAGGCGAAGGGTTCCGTCGCCACAGATTGTATGTAACAAACGCATGTCTGAAGTGACAGCTCTTGCATACAAGTACACATGGATCGAGCTCTTTGCTTCTTAAAAGAGTAAGGTCATATGCGTAGTGACCCCAATATTGGTTCCTCCTATTATTGGGGTGATATTGTATCACACATAGTGACTTCTAATTTTATTGACGGTGGTTTCAATTAACGACGGGTCAACAACACTTTAGGGGGTGGTTGGTCTGGGTGTTAAATACCGAATTGGGAAATGCAAGTTGGACTTGTAAGGTGGAATGAGTTCCCATTTCTTTTTATCCGAATTACAATTTCTCATGTTATTGGGATGTATCAAAGGTAAGAAAGGAGATCCCATATATTGCTTGAGATATGATGGTAAGTATGTCTCTTACTTTGAAAGTGAATAAGGGAATGGACTTATAGAGTTGACAATGCAAGACAACTTTGATATAAAAATTCTAAATCAAAGTAAAATATGCATTTATGAAAATTATCTTATTTCAGACAACCTACATTAAATCCACTCAAAATTATACTAAAAAATAACTGGTAAGTTATCATGAATTAGATTCATGATCAAGATATTGTACTTGCAGTTGGATACATAATGTATGTGGTTGCAATGTGCAAGTTTCCTCATAATAATGAGGAATAACAATTAAATAGACAATAGGACACCAATCTTTGGTTTGTATGTCTCTATAGTCTTGATCTCACATCGAATGTGCTGTGGAAGTATCATGATGATAATGATCATAATTAGTGAAAATCCTTATAAAATCTAAGAAGGTGTTTTTGGTAGACATATGTGCTCTCAACATTTAGTCATGAATGACATGGTTCACTTCATTATGCAAAATGGTGTCTCGATAAGAGATGATTGATGTATCTGCATTTCATCATCTTTATTCATTTATTTTAGCTTAAAATCCCTTATAAAATACATGTGTATAATACTAACTCCATATTCTTACTAACTTGCATCTGTGTGTAAACATTGTACACTTCTTACCATTTTAACCTAGAATAACTAAAGAAAGAAAAAAATGAAAAAAGAAGAAGACTGTATATATGTAATAGATACAGGCTGACCCGAACCCCGAGAGAAGGTCAAGACTTGACCTGATCGACCATGAATAGGGAGAGATATGGTCCTTAATCAGAAAATCCAAAAAAATGTGTGTTGTGTATATTTGTATACTACATTGTTTTATTTGTACATAAATTGACCTCAAATCAATTAATTTTCATAACAAAAGTTGTATATAAAAATGTGTCCTAAATAATAAAAATGAATGCACAATTAAATCATGTAAAGAATAAAAGCAACCACACTTGGAAAAAGCCACTAAACAATAATTGAAAGATCAATTTTGGCTCCATATGAACTCAAATTGAACCAAACTCACTTCCATTGTATTCTAAATTAAATTATCTTTAAAATTGTTGTGATTTCATAATTTTTGGAGTTACGGTTGAAAAGTCAGTTTCTGGGGTGATTTGTGCAATTTTCTTATATATTTGTACATATTGTATTTGTAAATATTTTTAATAATTATTTAAAACAAAAATAAAAAATAAAAATTTTAAAATAAAAAACTAATTTCCTTACTTAATAATGAAAATAATGTACCACATGTATATAATATATGTATATTGTTGCTTTTCTTAAATAACCACCATAAAAAATAAAAATAATAAAATTTTTTATTCAATTTAATTAAGTGATGAAAATACAAAAAAATAATTTTTGTAAATAATTTTAATATTTATCTCTTTTTATCTCTATCTCATTTCAATTTTTCCTTATCTATTTATCTCATTTCATTTTTTTGAATTTCAAACTCTTATCTATTCTATTTATATGGCTCCTTCTCCCTCATTTCAACTTGATCAATCTTTAGTGAGAGGAGCTCGATCTTCTAGAGTCTTCTTGTCACAGAAGGGTGCCTAGCCTCAGAGCCGTCCGATGACAATGAGTCAACCTTCATCGAGGCGATCAAGGTCTTTTCTACTACTAACGTGATATCCGCATTCATTTTCTCTTATTTTTATCTCAGGTTAATCTCAGTTTCATTTTTTCACATCTTCATTTCTTCGTCATTTTTTTATCTAGATTTTAGAATCCATCACAACTTGATTCGCCAACGATCTCGATTTTCATCTCATTTTCTCGATCTCTCGACGTTCACGTTCTATCTTACACAATCTTTCAACTCCGTCCACGCACGGTGGTCGGAGACTCGGATCCATCTTCATCGCAAGGATCCGCATCCGCTCATGCATTCCGTTTTGATTTTGGGACCAAGTCGTTGTGCTCGCGTCCTGATTTGTTTATAAATAAAAAATAAAAAAATAAAAAAATAGTTTTCTTTTTCTTTCTAATATTTGTTTTGCAGGAAATAAAAAATACACAAAAATAATATATAAAAAATTAAAAAGGTTTTCAGCTTCTATTTTTCTTTATATTTTTTTAAAAAATATAAAAAATCAAATATAGTTCTGTTTAAAAAAATGATGTGCGCCCTACGCGTCACAGCCCGCCGTCGCTTCTGTCAGCCGAAGCCCATGCGTGCCATGTCACGTCCTCAATGCTGGCTACGTCAGTGCCCATCCGCCAGCCCAACTCCATCGCCGGCCGACGCTACCGCCTCTCGCACAGCCACTGCGTTCAGCTCGATCGTCACCACTACTCCACTTCAACATCCAGCTGCTGAGGCAGATCACCACCGTCCTCATCGCCTGGCTGCACCATTATCCGCTGCCACGTCTCGCTACATCGCGTCCACAGTAGAGCCATCGGCTGCATCTCCCATCACAGCGCGGGCTCGCCGCCAGATCCTCCATCGCAGCCACCTGCGGCCAAGCGCACCAGTCCCCTCCTGCCGTCTGTCGTCCCTTCGGTCCTCCCCCGCATCTGCCTCTCCTGCATCGCCGGCCACAACCAACATCTTTAACGTTGACCATGTAGGTCGACACCGTAGCCATGTGGGGATCTCCACCGCAATCCGTGCGCTCCATCGTCGTCCCCGCGCGAGGCCCACGCGCTCGATCGAATGTCGCACACAGTACCCTTGAGCTTGGAGAGAAAAGGGGCGGCGGCGTACCTTTGGCCCTCCTCTTTGTGAAGAACAACAACGAAGAATCGAAGAGGAGACCTAGAAGAGATTTAATAAAATTACAAAGAAGCCCTTCCAAATCTGCCAAAGCGTCCCACTAAGACTTATTCTGAAAAAGAAAATTACCATCAAGCCCTTGGAGTTTCTGTGAATTACAAAAGGAACCCCGCCAGATTCACGCATGTGCTACTCACATGTTTCTTGGGTAATTTACGTTTTTCAACCTGCTTTTATTTTCTTGTTAATTTCTGATGCAAAAACATTGAATAGTTGTCTTTCAGTCTCTGAATTCTAGACCTTCATTTGCATGCTTTTTATCATTGAAATAAACATTTTTGTTAGTCAATAAATTTTGCAAAAATCATGCTATGCTCCTGATGTGTGTATCTTTCTAGCATAGTTTTTTCATTGCATTTTAAATTCATTGAATATTATAAAAAATTAAAAAAATAGTGTTGTTTTCTCTTCCTGAAATTCAAAAATTCATAAAAATTTGTATATTGCTCTAAAAATCCAAAAAAAAATATTAAGTGCATTTCATTGTTTCTTAATTTCTATGAAAATTTCATGAATTAACTATTTATAAAACCCAAAAAAAATTAAAAAAATACCAAAAATCTTTGAAATATCACATAAAATTCTACAAAAATCCAAAAATTGTCATTTCACTTCTTGTTTGTAGATATTTGTCTATGTTTATCATTAATATAATTGCTAGGGGTTTTGGGCAGTTAAAATATTTCTTTTAGTTGCAAATTACTCCAGGCTGTGCACTGTTTATCATTTTTGCCACTGTTCGATTTTTAGAAAAATACAAAACATCTGAAAATTCTATAAAAATTCTCAAAAAACATTTCAAATCTTTTAAAACACAAAAAAAATTTCTCTTGATTTTTTCTGAGTATTTCTTACTATTTTGAAAAATACAAAAAGAGTGTGGTGTGCTTATTTCTTCACTTGTACATATCGTTCCTTAATTTTAAAAATAAAATAAAATGCAAAAATCAAAATCATCAAAAATTTGAAAATAAAAAAATTAGAAATAGAAAATAAAAAATTTTAAAGATAAATCACAAAAAAACCAAGATAGTTTGCCACTGAGATTCCTTTTTATCTAAACTGATTTTTCGATTATTTGAATAACCCTCATGAATTTTAGCCTCCCTGAGTTCGATCATGTCTTCTATACAAGTAAATAAGTAGCAAAAATCTCTCTTGCTTCAATATTCTCTTGTAATTATCTTGCAGCGAGAGAAGAAAACAATTGTTTGTTTGTTGACGCTTGATTGTGTTGCAACGACATTTTTCATAATTAATATAATTAAAACCCATTCAAAAATCATGTGCCAACAATGATGTACTCAAAATATTTGAGTACCTGCTTAAACCAAAGCCTTTATGAGTTAAGATGGATATGATGAGTGTCGTCATTCTACTATTTATACTCAAGTCATTCATGAATCTTCATAATATCCATATTGTATGAATTAAAATAAGCATATATAAATGTTGAAGTTCTCTTATATTTAAATCTTTTGAGTTTAACATAAGAGATCCTTTGTCTTAAGCAATGGTTGTATATAGATGAAGGAAGCGTAGTGGAAACATGGGTCTGACCCAAGTAAGAAGGAAAGTCAAAGAGTTGATTATACTTTTGTGACTTCCATATGACATCAAAAGAATTGGATGAATGCCAATACTGCAACAAGATGATGTATTGATAGTATGACTATCTATACTATCTAGGATCCTTAGAGAAGGACTCGGATAGTGCATCAACATCTACATATAATCATTGAAAATGACTTTCTTATTAGATAAGATCAAAGTTTAATAATTGTATCTCATTCTTCTAATAACATTTGTAATTGGTTGCATATGTTTTAGAAGACTAGAAAAATTTGATCTTATGGTTTAATAGTCATCCATTTAGAATTTGACCTAGATATTATAATATATTGAATGTTTATTTCTAAATGTTGGAAATAAACATGCATTATGGAATAGACATATCATAAAGAGTTATGATGGATATATTTCAGACTGTAATCTAACATCTTGAGGAATATACTAAATTAGAAAAATTAATGAATGGTTCATTAACATTTCTAAATACATAAAATTAAGCCTTAAAATATCAATAGAAGGATGAAGATCATTGACAATGATCTGACATCAAGCCTTGGACATATGTCTGTTGATGAGATCAGTAGACTAGCAAGAGATGAAACTTTAGACTGTCTGAAGTTCCAATTTTACATACTTGTGAATATTGTATTCGAAGTAAAAAATATCCAATGCACCCTTCTCTGGGATTAGTATTAGATGCCAAGATATTCAAGATCTCATACATATTGATGTATGAGGATCATCTATATCATAATAAACAGTAATGATATGTGATATATATTGATGATTATATGTGATATGAGATTTCTTCCTTCACCATAGAAACCGTTGAAATGTTCAAAGGTTTCGTAATTTTTATTTAAAGTCAAATTTTGAAGGAAGATGAAATGAATTTGATCTAACCAAGGTAGTTAGTACCTATTAGAAGAGTTCAAGGAATACCTTATGGATAAAGGAATATAATTCCTATCTCACTCCTCCTAATACCGTTTAACTCAATAGAGTTGTAGTGAGATGCAATTGGATCATGTGTGACATGATTTGATCAATGATGAATCTTAGCATAATTTCCTCTTAGTTTCTAGTTATATATGTGGCAAAGACTGCAATATATATCCTTAATAAGATTCCATGCAAATCTAAATCCAAAAACCCTCATAATCTATGGTTTGGAACCTATCCTAGTGTTGGACACTTGAGGATTTAGGGTTTCTTAGTCCATGACCATATCATGGATGCAAAGAAGCTAGAATCTAACACTAAAAAAGTGCTACTAATTAAGAATATAAATGATGGTATTAGATACCTACTTTATGACCTTGAGATTCTTAAAAGATTTCATCTCTAAGAATATGATTATAAGAGGATGGATGACTTTTTTTAGAATCAATATGTAAATGAAGTAACAGAACTCATTGAATCTTGAGAAGATAGTGAGGCTCCTGAAATCAGAAACTAAAAGGACAACTAAAGATGAAACACTCATGCCTCTTCAAAAAAGTTTGAGGATGGATTACATGTGTCAATTAAGTTTGACAATGATCTGACTTCATATGGTGAAGATTCCAAGGATCATGTCATGGATAGATGGATGTTAGCAATAACGTCTAAAGTAGACATCATATACAAGTGTTGTATATGGACCTTCGAGGATCCACCTATAAGGGGAAAATCTATTAGAGATAAATGGATCTTCCGGATATAGAGGGAACCTGATGAGATGGTAGATACCTTCAGCACGACTAATATCCACAAGATACACATGAAGAGAAGACATCACTTGCGATGAGTCTTGCTCTTCAGTGACCTTGCTTAACCCATCAGAATATTGCTAACTATAGTTACACAACTTGACTATGACATATACAAGATGGAAGCCAAAATTGTGTTCCTCTGTGAATTCCTCACCGAGGATATTCATATGAAGTAGCCCAGGTCTTCATAGTTGATGAAGACAAAGTATGTAAGAGTACTCCATCGATGCACTCAAATAAGCTTCTAGTAGTCAGAACATCTGATTTAATGAAATTATAAAGGTTATGATTTCATAGAAAATTTTGATGAATCGTGTGAAGCTTAGTGGGAGTGACATTTTTTTCATCGTGCTAATTGTAGATAATAATCTAATCATTTGGAATGATACAAGGATGATAATAAGTGTTTTATAACCTAGTTATTTCCATACCTTGACATGAAAAATCTCAAGGATACCTCTTAGATCTCAATTCTGAAGTTGTTCAGAAACAAAAGGAAGAGGGAAATGGGACCATCACATTAGTGGTACACCTTGGCATGTTCCATTCTTGGAAAACCCCAAGGAAGGTTTCCTTTCCTTAAGATATGGTAATGACCTATCTGAAGGGATATCACCTCAACGAGTTGAGAAAGTGAATGCTTAAATAGCTTGACCTTGTGCATCAGTTATGAGAAGCCCGGTGTATGTTATATGTGTACAAAAGTCAGATGTCTGTCATGCAGTGGGGCAGTAAACTGTTACCAGCGCTACTATGGAGATAAAACACTAATTTGCAGTAAAAAAACACCTTCTAAGATGACAAGACTTTTGAGATAATGATATCAAAGTCTTATCTTCAAGAGCATAAGAATTTATAGATAATGATCTAAAAGGTCTTAAGTGTAGATGCTTTAGGAGATAGAGATCTCTGGGAATAAGGTCATTCTGATAAGGATGATTGAATTTACAGTACTGGCTGTAACGATTATCAAATTCTAGTGTTAAAGATACTATAATTGCTTTAACAAGATTGAATATTGGTTGCATGAGATGAAACATTCACATTTGATGTGAGCACTATTACTAGGAGATATGCAATTACCATAAAAGGACTTGATGTAGTCTCTCGGGAGTAGAGTGACTGGTAAACTTACCAAGATATTTTTTCTAAATAACTTATGATCAACACATAAGTGTTTGTTTAAAGATTAGCCCATCAATGGCTCTTTGGGCTAGTTGGAGTATGTTGGACATGCGAGTCCACGACGAGTCGTTATGCAATAAATATTATTGCAAATATCATTCTATGATCTGAAATGAAGAATAATTAATTTGCATAATAGGTCCCTTAGTACAATACCATGGCCATCTTAATGATCATACAATTGTTGATTCAAATATTGAATCATAGAGGCCGGTGCTTTGATGATATCTAAAGAGTCACATTGAGGACTCATCAAGCACCATCAAGTGATTGTTAAGAGAGGGTCTCTAGCCTGAGAAGGAGATGGGCCCTTTCTCTAAAGGCTGATATCTAACCAACCTCTCTATGAAGGTCCTTTGCATAGGAATAGAGATACAGAGGTATTAGATAAGTTAGGTCAAAGAGTTGACTTAACGAGATCAAGATAACCAAAGATCTATGTCGTATGGTGTCATGATATAGACACACATCCTCTAACCAGAGACAGATGTGTTACTATATGTTTGAGTATGTACATTTGGTAGACCTATATGTTGATGATCTAATCAAGGTCTATACACCGACGAGCTGGTGTGCATACACGAGCATATGAATAATACGATCTCTCAAAGGGATTACACAGGTTCTTACTGAACCAAAAGACATGAGCTCATTCATGAGATATTGGGAATCAAATTCCATGCACGATTGTCTTTCTTTGGAAGATTGACTAAATTTGTAGGTTTGATATATACTTTTGGAAAGTATATGATCAATACTTGGGTATGATATATGCTTTTGGAAAGTATATGATCGATACCAACTCCCGATTATCAAATGAGAAACTTAATGATAAATTCCTGAAGGAGACAGTCTAAATAAGAGGATTATTCTAGATCTTCCTATATGCAAGATATACAGGTATTAGGAATACCTGAGGGTGATGTGATCATAAACGATTGTATAATTATGATGCTTCCATTCCGAGGGAGTGATGAAAGAGGGCTGGATTTTAATGACTCCTCTCAATAGAGAAGTAATATGATCTTAGTCTAAATATTGGATATTGATCTGAATACGATTCATATGCAATGAGAAGATTAGATTTATGGCTTTGATTTAATCAAACATCTTTGGGAGGTCCCATTGATCTGTATTTGAGATATGATATCAATATCCAAGTCGTTATACGTGGAACATACAATCGCCTTGTCCTTATCTCCAAATATCCGTGGAGAAAGCACATAATTCTTGAAAGAGTTCAAGAATAATTCCATTGATAAATGTGTATCCATGCATTGAGAGATGGATAATTAAATGTGATTTAATTATCAAAGATGTGAATAATGTGAAGGTGATTCATATTATTTGGGCACATGAGAATAGAGATCCTAGATAATTAAATATGATTTAATTATCAAGGATATGAATAATGTGGATAGCACTATCTACATTAATCATATATATTATAAATGTGATTTATAATATATAAGAGAGAGAGCTATTTGCAAATAACATTTACAATTTACATTGGACAATTAATTGAAAATGCAATTTACAATTTATTTTGGGTGTGAATATGACTCACATATTTATAATGGCATGAATGTATTCATAAAATTATTTTGAATTATTTGTGTGAATAAATTTACAACAAATGTTGTTGTAAATTATGGAGAAAATCACGGATGTGTAATCTCATGAAATAGGAGAAAAAGCCTCCTTCCTGATGGGGAGGGTGGACGTCCACAATGAGTCCTACTTCATGTAGGGTCGTCTACTCCTATTAAAAAAGGCTTGCCTCCTTTCTGTTTCTCCTATGATGATTTATTTGAATGAATTAAATTGTATTGATGACTATTAAATATATATTTGATTTATTTAAATTAATTGTTGTTCTGTTTTTTACAATAAAATCATGACCACTGAAAGAAACACAAATCAATCTCAATCATTGGATTTGTGTTGTCCATGGATTTTGATCTTTGGAACCCTAAAATATTTTAAAAGATGAGGCAACTCTAGCTCTTCCTTTAGAAAACATAATAGCAAGCTCTCTCTCTCTCTCTCATTCTCTACACATGCCCCCCTCTCTCTCCTTAGAGTGGTCGTCCACTCTAAACCTTGGAGAGGATCGTCATCATCGCTATGCTAGTGTGTCGCCTCTTCGATTGCTCATGGATCTCTGTCTCTTTTGGTGACCTCGATCGTGAAGAAGATGTAGGATCTCCTGAGATGAGATCAAGAGATTCGATGCTTGGATCATCAACTTGAATTATGTGGAGAACACGTTTCATCAATGTGCTCACAAGCGTCTCCTTCGTTAGATCAAGCTTTAGACAGGAGGTCTCTTACTTTAGAAACACGATCACAACCACAATTCAATAGGTATTCATATAACTTGTAAGTGGTTTAAATGAAACGGTTGCACATGATGCAATCTCCACGGTCGTGTTGAAGATGTGGATTCATCGTTTAAAAATTTTAAATTCTGTTGCATCGAGCAACTAGTATGACTAGTTACTCTCAATTGCACACGATGTGATCTCCATGCTTCTGTGATGTGCTTTAGGTTTTTCTCATAACCTTCATCCCCTTTTGGAGATGACATGCCCAGCATGATACACTCCTTAACCCTAAAATGACTCTTTTCCCAAGAGAGTACTAGATTGACCCGCCTACACCTTTGAAGAACTCGGTCCAAGTATGCTAAACATGAATCAAATGAATCACCATGGACTGAGAAATCATCCATGAAGACCTCTAAGAAATCCCACTTTTTAGCAAATATAGTGATCATGCACCGTTGAAAAGTACATGAGGCATGCAAATCCTAAAACACATGTCCCTGAATGCGTATGTGTAGAAAGGACCAGTGAAAGTGGTCTTTTCCTGGTCATCAGGGGTGATGGCTACTTGATTGTATCTAGAGTACCCGTAAAGAAAATAGAAGAACTCTTTCCTTGCTAATCTCCCCAAAATCTGATCAATAAAAGATAGAGGAAAGTGATATTTCTTAGTTGCAGCATTCAGACGTATGTAATCGATACAGACACGCCATGATGTGGGTACTTGTATCACGATCTCAACTCCCTCCTCATTGGGTACCATCTGAATTCCCGACTTCTTCGGGACAACATGTAGGGGAGCCACCCACTTGGAGTTAGAGATGTGGTATATGAATCCTGCTCCATACCATTTCTCAATTTCCTTCTTAACTATTTCAGAAATTTGGACTAAGTCTCCTTTGAAATTCACTGGAAGGCTTAGCATTTTCCTCAACATAAATGTGGTGTGAGCAAAGGGCAGGATTAATACCTACTAGATCCGACACAGTCCATCTTATTGCCTTGTGGCTCTTCTCAAGCACGTCTAACAGTCTAGACTCCTATTCTACATTCAACTTAAAACTATTGATGACAAGAAATCAATTCTTATATCCTGCAAGAAAGGAATACTTGAGTGTAGGAAGTAGCAGCTTCAGCTTTGGTAATGTAGTATCGTCAAGTAAATCCGGCTGAACTGTCGCTGAATCTAGTTCTGTGCCGCATGAATTTGGTGTTGACTATGTAGTGTTGTCGACTGACTGAACTGAACAAAGAGTCATATCACCAAAGAAATGCAGTAGTTCGGCCAAAGCTGTGTATGACTCTAAATCTAACTCCTTTGAATGTTCTTTAAGAGTAGGAACCGACAGATCTGCAGAGATTTCTAATTCATCAAATGAATATATAGATGATCTATCTCTCAAGAAACTTGGCAAAAACTCTATAAATTGCCTCATGCACACTATCCTCTCTAGATGAGAGGGTCTTCCTTAGTTTTGTTGGTTCTGTTTCCATATCCCAATTGTGCTAACCAATATGCAATTTGCCTCTAAAGATGAAGAGAAATTTGTACTTGATTCGGAGTCAGGTCTCTACCATTTTGTCTACTTCATTTGAGTTTCAGCTTCTCTTCTTGGAGAACAGAACTTCATCATCCCTATCTAATAGTCAAATGAAGCTCCAACAGTCCTAAGGAAAGGCCACCCAAGGATGATCTGTGAATCTCTCCAATGATTACGGATATCCATTTCAAGGACATTGAAGTCCACTGTATTCTTTTTCCTTAATCACAATGATAAACTCCTTGACCTCTCCCTTTGCCTTCTTCATAGATTTCTCCACGAGTTGGAGTAATGCTCTTGATTTTCTAAGTGGACCCAACCCCAGTTTCTAATATAAGGTAAAAGGAAGTAAGTTGATCGAAGAACTTTTATCTAGGAGCGTGCGTGAAAGTTCTATGTCATCAATATGACTCACCAAATAATGCAAGCCCAACTCTCTTCTTCCGTGATAAATATTGGTTCTTTAGACAATAAGTAGTGGCAACCAACAACACATGTGTCTTGACATAACTATTCGGTTTCCTCTTGGTAACCATGCTCAGTGTACAACTATCTTCAAATATTTCTGGAAAGCAGGATGGCTTGCCACATACTCATCAAATGGCACTTTCATCATAATGTCATCTTTAGAAAATCATATCATTTCATAATCATCTTTTTGATTTTTTGACAGTATGCTTTCCTACTATAAGAGCACGGGGGAAGGCATTGAATAAGAAATATATGAATGTGAAGAATCTAAAACATAAACAGAAACATGATTTTTATTCTTTGAAACAATGTTCTTCTCAATTGAATCTTCTTCAAATAATTTGGAATCAGAAATACATACATCTACTAAAGGATGGGGAATGTCTGTTGAAGGTGCATTCTCCTCAACCGAAGGCGCAAGGTCACGAAATACATGCATCTACTAAAGGTTGGGGAATGTCTTCTGAAGGTACATTCTCCTCAACCGAAGGCACAAGGTCCTCCATATACTCTGAATCTTTTCCGTGCTGAAGTGAAGTTCCTTTATTCTTCTTCTTCCTTTTCGCTGGTATCTTTGCCTCATGATGAAGATGTTGCTGGCAATGCCAGGCCTCTTCATCATCTGAATATTCCTAAGGGCGAGCTTCAAAATTCCTCTCCATCTCCCTTGCTCGATCAGGCATGACCACGGTCCTTCTGCTCCTAAGTGACATGTGATAAAAGGAAGGATCTCATGCTCAGATCTGTGAGAATCTGAGTAATATGCATGATCATGTATATGTTTATGTTGAATCTTTTTCAGGCTGTTGGGATTAGCCTGAACCTGGGCGGGAGTGGATGTAGATGGGGCAGTCTGCTCATCGTGTAATTGGGATAAGCAGTTGAGGTCAACCTGTAAATCTTGTATCTCGTTCCTATAGGAATGTAACTCATCAAGAGTTTGCCTCTAAAAATCTGTGGGACTGGATTATGATGGATGTTGCTGTGAAGAAGCGAAAGATGAATGTGAAGACTGGCCCTAATGTCCATGGTACTGCTGCTGATGGGAATGATGTTGCACATATTGGACCTACTGGCCCTGTTGGTATGCCTACTGTCAGACGTACTACTACTGCTACCTTGGTGCCTGAGAAGAATAGGCTCCAGATCTCTATGGTGCTACAAGAGGTGTAGGAGTAAATGACGTGTTATAAAAGGTATGAGGATACTGGTAAGAGAAACAGTCCCCAAAACTCCCTTGCCTAGCTGAGTCAGATGTGTACCACACCATTTACCTCCCACACCTAAAAAGATTCCTCAATAACTATCTCTACATACGGTGGCTGCTGCTGACAAGAATGGGTAAGAGTCTGGTCCTCTACCCATGACTAGTGTGGCCCTGACATCTACTGCTCCTGAATGTTATGAACACAATACACAAGTGCAGCGGATGCAGTCATGGCTGCTATCTAATCTTGGATACCTTCTCAAAAAGCTCTGCTATCTACTTTGGCAGTTTTGATAAGTTGCTATCCAACTCATCTATCCTCCTGTCGATCCTCTAAACGACTGTTAATTTATCTGCTATGATGCCCATGTTAGAAGAATGAATGATATCCCTTGCTTCCCATCTAGGTAAGAGTGGTAGGGGGTATCTATCTGAGCTCTGATAACGGTCTACGCTCGACTCATCTCAACCATCCTCTCAAACACCTTCCAGACGATGTCCGCACCACATGAAGTGTAGTTGCCTCTACAAGCAGCACTAATCAAACCCTTCACCTCAGGGTTAAGACTGCAAAACACGGATTGAACTAGGACTAATAGATCTAAATCATGACAAGGACGCTTCTGCAAGACATCCTTGAACCTCTCCCATGTAACACAAAATGCTTCATTGGGAAGTTGGGAGAAACTCGTGGTGCGTTAGCACATCAAGTTAGTTCTACTCAAAGGGTAGTACTTCTTCAAAAAGAGATTCTTGAAATGAACATAGGTAGTTACAACTACCCCTAGGTTCTTAATCCAAGAATCCATCTTTATCCTTCTAGGTAAAAGAATGGGATTTGCATCTAATGTAGTCTTGGCTAACCCTATGATGCGTAAGGTTAGAGCAGACCAACTCAAAGTCCCAAGGAATGCATATGGTTCCTTGTGGGCATTCTCGTGGAAGTGAGGCAACAAACTCAAAAATTGCATCTTCAACTCGTACTCAGCTTTTAGCTTGACTGGACTCAACCAATTGTTCATATGGTATTGCCCATGGTTGTAAGTCGCGTCCATGGGTACATCTATTCCCAGATTCAACTGGCCAATCTGCGCTCTCATCAATGTTGCATTCTGCTCAAAAGCTACTAGTCTAGATAGTACCATTTGCATTTGATCTTCTCTCTGTTCCTCCTCTCTGTTCTATTTCTTAGGAGATATCATGAATGAATCTTCTAATCCATCATCAAAAAGAGTAATTGAAGTGAGATCTTGATGAAGACATTGAAACCGAATCAATCTCGCCAAGGCGATGGTCTTCCTCAGTGAGAAGAGAAGAAGGAAAGGGATCAGTTGGGATGTAAATGCTCTTTGAGAATGAATCATTATACACCGCATCGAAACAAGGGTTATTTTTGGATCCGAAAAGGTTCAGGTGAAGGAAATGGTTCGGCCTTGGAAGCCTTTATAATTGGACGGTTCAACGAAAGGTTCGCAAAGTCTGAGCAAAAATCTGATCAATTATCCTTCTTCGATTTTAAGGAGGTTATAAAAAATTGAGCACGTTCAATTCAAGAAAGAACATAGTAACTACGGTACACGTAAATGTGTGGAATCAACTCACATAATACAATGCAAAGAAAACCTTTGAGTAGATTCATTAACTCAACACGTGAAAGCTGTAAGAGTTCAGCTTATATTTATCTTGACAATTTTAAATTGGTGATTTAAACAATATTGTACAAGCCCTCAATCAATGGAATGATCTTCCTGAGTTGTTAGGTTAAATATCACACCCCAAAAGGAACTTATAGGCATAGACAACCAAAATGTATTTCTAAGGTTGGAGGAAACCACTTGCAGCTCCCAAAATCAGTAAGAGTAAGACCTGGAGACTTAGGGTGGAAGTCCATGGTTTTGGACTCTAACCTTAGGGATCCATCCTTAGCCACTATGTCTAGGTGTAAGTACCATCATACAATGAGGGTTTTCTTGCCCGTAATATAAGGTGAATTTTATTCCAAATTATGTAGGTCAACTTGCATAAATCAGTCCCAATTTTACTGGTTGGTCATCACTAGAATTTAAGCGACCATAAAAATCGCCTAACATACAATTCCTTTTTTACTTTATTCCTAGTTTGGCAAAAACTGAGGGAGAAAATAAAAAATAGAATGCAATCAAAAAACGATGATGAATGCAGTCGTTTAGGGATACTTATAGTGATCCACAGCAATCTCCATGTGGATGCAAGGCTGAATTTTAAATATTATACTATATGGTCCAAGTAGAGAAAAGCCGCACCAAAACAGGAGTTCTTTTAGCGATGAAGAAATCAATTAAATTTGATTATATAGAACATAATTTACGCGCGTCTCAATGAATCACCTAAGATTTTTGCAATTGTGAATCTTATGAGATCAAGTGGTGTATCCTAAGTTACAAAATAGATCAAGAAAAAGTGCCTAAGATATGCCTATTTGAAGTGTAGTGTCTTGACCTAAATTGCCACTCAAGATGAGAATCACTCTTGACACAATCACACAATTAATGAAAAATAAATAAAGACCTTTTTTACATACATGATAACTCAATACAAAACCCCTATAAGTAGGGCAATTAATTACAAATTAATTAATTAACAAATTACACAAATAAATACTACATAATAAAGTACAACACAAAAATAATGACATTCAAATCAACTAAAATCTTTTGAGGAAATCTGCTCTGCAATCTCTTCAACTAAAGCTCCAAGATCCTCGCCTTTGATTTCCTTCGGGTTTTGTTGGTTTTGCTATCCCTACCACAAAATAATAAGAATGTCAAAAATAATTTCAGAATAATTTAGCAAATCAAAATAGCTACTAATCACAGAAATAAAATTAAGAAAAACATAATGAACAACACAACAAGAACTTAACTAAGAAACTCTAAAAATCAAATAAATAATCAACACTAAATATAATCAAATAATGTGTTAATTTCTTTCCTGGGTAAGTCCAAGGTCGAACACATGGACACAAGCAGCTATCTAATCAAAGTTAGATGCTAATTAATTCAGTGATTTATAGGTCCTAGGTCAAGCTCAATGCAAACAAACACAAAGAGAATGCAATTTTTCAACACATTTTTATGCACTTATTTAAGATGACAAACAATCATACAATAAATGCACAAGAATATCTAACAAAAAATTATGCTCTTGATTAAAAAAATTATTACTTACAAAATCAATTAATGAATTAATGATCAATTAATTATAGACAGAAAGCAACTTCAACCTATTTGTAATTCATTTTTAATTCAATATGAATGATAAATAAACAAAATTATTCCTCTCAAATTCAATGTGTGAAATATAGTTCAAAAATGGGACTTAAATGCACTAAATTGAAGATCATGAAATAACCTTTCCAAGATACCAATTTCATTAAAATCGGATCTATGGCTCACAAGTTATTGATAAAACATTACAGGGGCATAAATGAAGGAAAACATAATTTATTTTATTATAAATAAGTCTTAAATGGACTAAAATGCAAATATAGAAACCCACTTGGGTATTTATGTAATTTTCCAAAGCGTTGGGACTTATCTGCAATTTCACCAACATCACGTGCGCCCTCCATGTGATCTGGAGAGACTCAGGTCACGTGGCTTGGGCGACACATCGCTCACAGGTAACTCGATGTATGCTCGAGCGGTCTAATCCTTAGGCTTGAACCGTTGCTTCAGGCAGAGGATCGGAATGAATGTAGCCCGTTAGATCTGATCTATATAATCAAATCTGACGGTAGCTGCTATGCATGTTCTTCCCTCTCTGCCTTTTGCGACAGTGATGTAGCGGAGCTCCGACGAAGCTCCAAACCCTCCTCCATACCTCTCCTCTCGATCTGAAGGTCACAGAGTGAAGATCTGGCGCAGGTGATAATAACTTGATGAAGGTTGGATGAGTGCTGGGATGCTCTGTCAACGAATAGACTCTAGTAGCTAATTTCTAAATCGAACCTCGGATAAAATTCCGATCATTCACATTCCCTTGTAATCGGTATGTGTTTATTAAACAAAATCAACAAATATGTGAATGTTTTGGAATGTTTATGAGGTGTAATGGAGGGTTGAATTGTGTGAAAGAACTAAACACTACTTTGGTCATTTTTTGTGCAAGAAGAAGGAATGGATTGTCATGTTCACAGAGATGAAGAAATGGAGAATGTTAATGGGAAGGTACGCGTGAATGAGTGAAGCACAGTGATGATAATAATCATATTAGAGGAACGAATTGATCTTAAGATGAGTCAGGATAAAAAGGTGAAACTAATGAGCACAGAAACTCGAGATTTACTTTCAACGTCCTGGGGAAGAAGATGAAGTACGATGAAGAACTAGAAGATGGAACAGACCTGGAGGATGGAGTTCTTGCAACTTCGATCTTCCCTTGATGGGCTGGAGGTTACCAGCTTGAAGCTTGAGCACCTTTGGGGTTGCATCAAAGTGGAGTAGACTTGGATCGCATCGGAGAAGAAGACACCATGATTGCTTTTGAAATGCACTCACTCTTTGTCATAGGTAAAACTCAAGTCTAGGTAAATCTCTCTAAAGTGGCTGATAAAGGTTGCCATGGCCGAAGGAAGGCATTTTATGAGGAGAACTTTGAAAGTTGAATGGTTTGGAAGGTGATGGTTTCAATCGCTGAGAAGTGAACATGTAAAGAGGATGAAGAGGATTAGAAGTTAGGCGAGGGTGATCAATGATCAGGGAAGAAATAGATGTCAGGGGTTGGTAGGGTGGTTACTGGAGGAGAACGAGAAAAACTAGAGAAGTTGGGTAGACACGAAGAGATGTGTCATTTCAGAGGACAAGAGTGGAGGTTGAAGATGGTGCTTAGTCGTTGGATCTGATGAGCCAACGACCCAGAGCAAGGCGGGTGATAACAAAGGGGCAGCACCATGTGGTGCACTTAGATGACAACACGTGGCCCAATGATAACTAAGACAAATACATAAATACATAAATAATTAAAAAATAATTAAATGCATAATTAAAAATATCCAATATAAAAATTGTAGATCTCGATGAGATCTACATCTTTCATGTAGAACTCAAAGACAAAATAAGTCATCTATATACATAAAATATTTTTGCAAGTAATTTAATGAATTGCATTACTTATTTTTAATTTCTTTTCCTATTTTTTGGATTTTTATTTTATTATTAATGTTAATATAATTATGTACAATATTATTATTTTTTATTGGATTTTTATAAATATAAATAACTAAAATAATAACACAACAATATGCATATTAATGTACATCAATTATAGGTATTTATTTATAACACCAATTAATTAATTAGTGAGAATTATCAGTGACTTTTATTGATTTTCTTAAGATAGACATATAAAAACATAGAATATTGTAGATTAATCTGGGATTCATCAATCATGTGCTCATCATGTGAATTAGGAAAACTCCATAGAAAATCCCTGAAGTTCAAGAAGAATATTAGCTCAGACAAACCATTAGAGATTTTACACTTCAATTTATTTGGACCCGTGAAATTCGGAAGTTTAAGTGGTTGTCACTAATAATTTGTTATAATAGATGACCATTCATGTTATACTTGGGTTTTTTTTTCATTTCTTCTAAGGACAATGCTTTCTGAATTTGAGAAGCTTTCCAAACGGATTTAGAAAAACATGGATCTACAATTACTAAGTTAAAAAGTGATCATGGTGGGGAGTTCAAGTATGAAAATTTTTTTGACTACTGTTCTAAGGTTGGGATCAAGCATGAATTGTCTGCACCCAAAGCGATAGCTCAGAATGGCGTAGTTGAATGGACAAATCGCACTTTTAGAGGAGTGTGCATGTACAATGCTAAGCAAATCTAAGCTACCAAGATACTTTTGGATAGAGGTCATAAACACAACCTTCTATGTCTTAAACAAGACTTTGAGCCGACCAGGATTAAATTAGACACCTTTTGAGTTCTATTTTGGACTCTCACCAAGGATAAACTATTTTCATGTTTCTGGAAGTAAATTTTTTATTCTTAAAACCAAGGATAACCTTGACAAGTTTGATCCTAAGAGTGAATAGGGTGTCTTCCTAGTTACACTTCAAGAAGGAAAGCTTATGGTATATTCAATAAGAAAACAATGACTGTCATAGAATGGGTCAATGTTTCAATTGATGAAAACTTTAGCAGGACTCCTTAGTTACATGAATTAAAATTTGAGGAAGATGCTCAAGTAGATCATTCTAGAGTCTCTGGAATAGTGATTCTCATGGGTTATCCAAGGATTTTAGCTTTGTCAGAGATCGCCCAAAAACGTTGGTGATTGGGGGCAACTCTAAAGGAATCCAAATAAGTTCACACTTAAATTCATGTGTGCTTTGTATCCTCATTGAGCCAAAGTCTGCTGATGAGGCTTGCAACATTGATTGTTGGTTAATGACAATGTAAGATGAACTTAATCAATTTGAGAGAAACCAGGTATGGGAACTTGTACCAATAACTAAAAATCACATGGTTATTGGAACCGTGTGGGTTTCTAAGAACAAATTAGATGAGTCAGAGATAATTGTCAGGAACAAGGAAAGACTTGTTGCTCAGGGATATACTCAGAAGGAAGGCATTGTTATATCTCTCATTTCTAGTTATCCTCTTCCTGCAGGACCTTAGATGTTTGATCCTAAGTGTACAAAGAATCTCTTGGACATGAGACCTCCAAGGAAGCACGAAAAAAGTCGAAAGCTCACATGTTCTTCTACTTGTGCTCGAGTGTATGATCTGTAGTGCTGATCTTAGTGTTTGATCCGAAACTGAGAAGTGAAAGTTTTATAATTGGATAAATATATCGGGCTTTAGTGAATCTATTTATTAGCTTGGCTAATCAGAAAATCCTAAGTCAAGAAGACTCAAGTCGTAGTTTTTACCCAGATGGATTTCCACAAAAAATATTATGCCCGTGCGTTAATTGTTTTGCTTGATCATTATTTATGTGCTTTCTAATTACTCCATGAAGATTTTAAAAGTTGCCTCAAATCACTATTCACCCCCCTCTTGTTGTGTTGAGATCCCACAACTTACAAGAATGAAAGAAGAATGAAGTTGTTCCCCACCTCTATACATGAGGACAACAAGAATGTCTTGTATGGAATTCCATGGAACTGCATTTTTTTGCATTCGCATACAATCGTATCTGATTGTATTGAATGCGTTTAGACTCTATTACGTACTTTCTTGTCAATGGAAAAATCATGTAATTTGTGATTTCATCATATAAATCTGATTCTCAAACATTCAACATCAAAACTTCCATGTGTTCCGTGTAGAGCTTATAGAGTATTATTTTGGTGTGTGTGTGTGTGTGTGTGTCATATGTTCCTCTAACTTCCATTTGGTTATTAGCATAGGCCTTCGAATCTTTGTGTCTTTATCCATGTCACTTTCACGTTCTCTGAAGCATTGAAGAGATGTTTGGGATACAGAAACAAACTCAAGAAGCGTGTTTTGTTTTGTAATATGATTCTGTGGAAAATAATTCATACTTTCATTCATTTGGTACATTGCATCCCAATAAAATATGTATTCTTGGTGTATACATCTATCCTTTTGTACCTAGCAGAATATTTTTCACGCATCCAGTTGTTTTCCGATAATCCAAACTCAAGGATAGTGGATGACCATGCACGTTCAAAATGTTCAACAGAATCACTACGCCAAACAATCATGCTCAATATTTTTAGAGCATTTTCAATATCATTAGTTTGTACTAATTTACATACCATCTTCCACATTATATGCCTTGTGCAAATTGTGTGCACCAAATTAAGGAAATGAATGACGAATTGTAGCGCATATAGCAGGGTCTTCGTTGATGACTATTGAAATATGATGCTTACCAACAATTGCAATGAATTGATCAAAAATTCAGATGAAAGATTCAATTTTTTCTTTGTTAATGAATGCATTGCTAAAGAATAGTCTTATAACACTACAAAATGCATCGGAAATAAGCTTGTATTCGTTGGTTCAATATGTGATGTTAAAAGAAATTATCACCAAATATTTTGTAATCAGTTAAGAAAACACTATTTATCCACAAATAATGAGTTAGCCAATTTTTTGTCTATTTGGTAGATGTAAAGGTGCCATCTTCTTTTAGTGTTGAAAAGATCCGAAAAAAGTTGAGCATTCATGCCATCACGACGTTCTTTCTCATTTCTATTTAGGTTATAGATATCTCAAACTATACTACCAACCTTGTTATTGGTGATGAAGTCATTGTCTAAAAATGATGATTGTTTTAAAGCGGGAATGTTAACCTTTGTCATGGATTTAACCAACATCTTCATTGCCTTAGAAAATCTTTTATTCGGTCTAAGGTATCTCAGTTTGCTCAGAGACAAGGTTGTGATTATGTTCCTCGTGGAAATTAATGACAATCCAATCGTATTCGTCAAACCTAAACCTTAAGGCCATCGTGGCTTTGCAACCATCCCAACACATCTCTGCTCTCTTTCAAACAAAGTTTCATCACTAAGACAATTATTGGTGCTATCTACTTTTGCTAATTTTGAAGAAGCCCTTGATTTCTCTTCTCTCCAACAAAAAATACTCTTAAAAACAAGAATCTTCTTTTTAGTTTTCTTATCAATACCATGCCTTGTGCTAAATTTTTGGACATTAAACCCAACTGAAGTAACATACGATTCGTAAAAGCTATGCACATGATCAAGAGAATCAAAAATCATCTCGGGAACAAGAGTTGGGTTATGTGAGTGACCTCCAATGTGACTAAAAGATACAGATGCATCTGAAAATATAATTTATAAATATATTAGTTGAAAATGCTATGTAATAGAATTTGAAAATACTGAAGCAATGTAGTTGTCTGTAATAATAACTATGCATGAGGATCCTAAGAAGGAATCTATGATATGAAGTTGTAGATAGCAAGACATTTGGTGGCTTTATATAATAGTAAAAAAATAGTAATATATAAACATTAAGATCAATAAAAGTATAAAAAAGGTTGATGGATGCGTGAAGTCTACTAAGGTAGTTACTAAGGATGACATGCTTACTAAGTATTTGCATATAGTAAGACTTTGCATAGATTTGTAAAAAAAAATGAGTAAGTTAGTAAAATATACCAACTAAAACCAATAACAAAGTAAAATGATTATGTACTTGAAGATGCCTGGTGAAATATGCCCACTGAAATAATTACAAAGGAAGACATGAACATGGGAAAGTGATTTTGAAAATACTGGAATAGTGCATTCTATAATAATAATAATAACAACAACAAGTATGCATGCGGATCCTGAGAAGAAAGCTATGATATGAACTTGCATATAGTACGACATTGGGTGGATTTGTATAATAGTCAAAAAATTAGTAACATGTATACTGTAAGATCAATAAAGGTATAAAAAAAGGTTGACGGATGCATGAATTCTACTGAGGTAGTTACTAAGAATGACATCCTTACTAATTACTTACAAATAGTAAGACAATGAGTGGATTTGTATAATGATGGGCAGGTTAGTAAAATATACCAAATAAAATTGATAACAAAGTAAATTGATGATGTACTTGCATATGATGGATGAAAGATCCTTGCAGAAGTAATTACAATCCCTGCAGAAGTAATTACAGAGGAAAACACGAACATGGGAAAGTGAATTCGAAAATACTGAAATATTGTAGTTGTCTATAATAATAACTATGCGTGAGGATCTTAAGAACAAAGCTATGATCTGAACTTGCAGATACTTAAGATATTGGGTGAATTTATATAATAGTCAAAAATTCAGTACTATATAAATAATAAGATCATTAACAATATAAAAAAGGCGGATGGATGCATGAAGTCTAATGAGGTAGTTACATGCCATGCTTGCTATAGTACTAGCAGATAGTAAGACTTTGTGTGGATTTTTATAATAATGAGTAAGTTAGTAAAATATACCCACTAAAATCAATAACAAAGCAAAATGATGATGTACTTGCAGATGATGGATAAATGATGCATACTAAAGTAATTACAAAGGAAGACATGAACATGGGAAAGTGAATTGCGAATGCAGTTTTATAGCCTTGAGGGACGATTGGCAGAATTAAGTATAACATGTAATTGAAGACATAGATGAATTTGGCGCAACATAATTTAGACATAGAATTGTAAAATGGTGTGACTTATTATTACATGTGTAAGATACAAAATAATAACAAACCTAAACTACACTGATAAGAGGAAGAGGGTTCTACAAAGATGGGATGAACATTGGTGGCATGTAAAACAATAAAAAAATGTAAGAGGTAGTTCAGACGACTTTCATAATGGTGAATACTTGGAATATAAAAACAATATTAAAATACATGTAAGGTTGCATCATTGTGCTAGATGAGGAAAAAAGGACCGAAATCATTTGATGAAGGTGATAAAGGGGATGATTCTTCCTTAAATAAAAAATGTTGGGAAGAACAAGCCATATCAGAGTTCCGAAAACATGAACTTGTAGGTCTTTATGAACGATGTGTTTGTAAAAATAAAAAAAGAAATGATAAAAACTTGAAATACATGAGAGAAATGACGCTTGCTTCAGAATATTGGTGTATATAATAGGATAATAATTGGTTGCTATTAAAATTACGATATTTTCCAATTACTTATGGTCTAATCTTCTCCATGAAATTAGGGGGGATAATTAAGATGTTAACATGTTCTAAAAATAGAAATGAGAGAGTGGCTTTGCATAGATTGGGTCATTTTCATCGCAGTCCTAGGTGTAGAGCATACAGTGTAGATTTTGGCTTTCCAAGGACACCAAAAAGGTCCACCTTATCTGAAGTTATATATATATATATATATATATATATATATATATATATACACACACACATACATACATATACATATACATGTATACATAAATATAGGGAGTCTTTTAAATGATGTGGCGCCTTTCCTTGATTATGGAAATGTGTCATTTTAGACAGTTAGATGATGAGTGTACGAGTAAGATTGAAACTATTAAGTGGTTTTCGTGCTAATCAACCTTCCTAAAATGAGGGTTCAATTTTAATAATGTTGTATTAACTAAAATCCACATCATCAACTTGCTATATTTAGTTAGAAGCCATGTGATGTGTGTTGTAGTTTCCAGAAAACTAACATGAAATAGAAGCTTGCATACAAATTACAACGATTATGTTAGTTTACAAAAACATGTTTTGAAATACAAAATAATAGGTGCTCATGTTTGGAAAAGGTCTCAAATTTGGCTATTTATAGCACTCTCAAATAACTTTATTTGATGATATATGACCCGCTTTTATAGCGGTTTGGTAACAGACCTTCTTATAAATAAGGTTTGATCAATTGGATGACAATTTATCAAAAAAAATAAGAACATCCTATTTTTGGTTATGCAATCGAATTATTATGACTTTTGGTAACACTGTGATGAAGAAATATATTTTTTATCAACTTGAATGATGTAAATTTATGATAAATATTATCCTTAATGATATGTTATTTAATCAATTCCTTTGTTATTTTGTTTGTATGTCAATGGGATTTCAGTCAAATGGATTTGGATTTTTGTAGAATGTGTCATTTTTTATTTACTATTTTTTATTTTTGTAAAAATAAATTTCAGATTTATAATATGAACTTTGAATTATTATCCTTAAAGTGAAGTTTAATCCATTGCTTTGATATTTGTTCTACAGACGATGGGATTTAAGCCAACCATTTTTTTGTAAAATAGATCGGTTTTCGTGAACTTTATGCGATTTTTGTAAAATGAATAGAAAATTGCAATATATTGATTATGTTTCAAAAATTTTGCTAATTGGGCTACATCATGCACAAGGTTTTATTGTTTTTCGTATAATACATGCTATCATTGTAAAAATATGTATAATGATATGCAAAATAAAAAAGCTAATTAGTACTTTATCAATTATTTTTAGAAAGGAACATAAATGAACGCAACCTTGGATTTAAAAAATGATGTTCGTGAGCCAAGGATGAAAGTAAATGTAAATGAATAAATGGAAATGTAAAATGAATGCAAATATTGTGAGTATGTGTTTTATATTGTCAAAAGGTGTAAACAAAAACATTGAACTTAAGAGTGCATGTGTGTTTAGATCAGTGTTTGTAAAACTCTAGGATACAAATCATTGATATGCAGCATCTCCATCGAAACCATCTCCGATGTATTCCAAGCTCTAGGATCAACGACATCATGTTCATTGGATATCTAATTTATAGCAGAGATATTACATGCATACATTAAGATGACACCAGGATAAAAGTCATAATAAATCTCAAAATCAATTATAATAGAGATTTGTATATGCATTTAGATGTAATATAGATCGACTAAAATGAGAGAAATGAAATAATATGCATGTTTTCATAAAGCATGATAGAAACAAAATATAATGAAAGTTTTCATAAAAAAACAACATTTGCCTCTATAATATCAAGATCACGAAGTTCTTGGATGCAACATCAATGTTTTGACCAAGAAGTTGGAATATCACTTGAAAATCATGAAGAATGGAGATGGATATCTGAAAAACCACTCAACCTACTACTCTAAAAGAAGAATAGTGTCGTTGAATCGATTGGGCGAATTTTACCAGGATATTTATTATTATTATTTATACTCCTAAACTCAAAGTATAGCGATAAGTACGAGAGTGTCGAACTCAGTGAGGCAAACTGTGGAAAACTAATGTAAAGTAATAGAGTAACTAAGATAAATGAGTTTCCTGATTTTTTTATTTTTTAAAGATTTTTTTCTGAATTTTTATTTGATTTTATGGACTTTTTATTATTTTTGTGGTTTTTATATACCTATAATAAGTTTTATACTGTTTATTTGGTTTTTATTCTGTAATTTTTATGTTTTAAATTTTAGCTTCTATTTTTGTGAATTTTTAGAAGTTTTTAATATTTTTATGGGTTTTGAATTATTTTCAAAGTGAAAAATGAGGTTTTTTTTTGAAAATGGGGATTTATTTTAAATTTTAAAAATAGTAAAAATAAAGAGATATTTTTATTTTATTTTTTATCAAAAAGTAGATGAAAATACCTTTCTTATGAGGTATGTACGTTTATTGTAATTTTTATGGAATTAGTTATGTATTTTTGATGTTTTTGTGTATTTTGATTTTTTTATTGATTTTAATATTCAATTTTAATTTATTCTTGTTTTAATATTTAAAATATACTAAAATATATTGTATATAATTTTTTTAGATTTTTAAAGTGTTTTATATTTTATGTATTTTAAAATTGTGTATTTTTGGTATCTAAAATATATTTAAAAATAGAAAATATTTTATTTTTGAAAAATGTTTAATACTGTATATAGTTTTATAATATGTATTTATAGGTATTTTTATTTTATATTTTTATTTGGTTTTAATATATATATAGTATGTATAGTATATAAAATACTATGTATATGGGTATTTATTGTAATTTTCTGGAAAAGATTTTGAGCTCGTGCAAATAAGAAAAATCACGGGGCTAAATCTGTAAAACACCCTGGTAAGCACGCGTAGATGCATGTGGAGTTTGCTCACTGCGGCCTATTTGTAATTTACAAAACTATAGGGATTTATGCGAAATTTTCCCAAACTATCCACCGACCTCACATGCAGCGGTGACTTGGATCTATAGTGTTAGATGTCGATCCAACGGCTGAAAACATGAGTTATTCCAAAGGCAGTTCGAGTTCCTCTTTAGTTGATCAGATGGTTGTTGTTTGGGTGTTGGATTAAAGGATGATCGAATGGCTCTCCTTAGATCTGGAGGGCACTTGTGTTCTTCCCCAATCTCGTAGAACGTGTCAACGAGCAGCGATCGTCGTTCTAGTTCTCTCCTTGGTTATAGGTGTACGAATCTCAATGGTCTTTGATGCTTCGCTTCCCATTGCTTGATGTTTGTTCTCCCCTTCATGCAAAGTGCTCGATATCTTCGATGCTGATAACAATGAGGTTCCAGGCAGTGAAACTCAGATTGAGACTCAACACATGATTAGTTCGCAAATCTGCTTCTGTAGTTATATGATTCTCAATGGTTGTCCTTGACTGTTTGAATTTCTAAAACGAAGATGTTGATCGATCTCCAGACGATGAATCTCAGATGATCCTTAAGTGGATAACTATTGCAATGTGCTCGATGTTGATCTCCAGGTTGCGAATAGACCTGCATGTGTTGAATAACTCAAGGACAAAGCCTCAGCCTAAAGCAAAAACCAGATTAGGCAAATGGAAAGCTCAAACACCAGTGGTTAATTCGATAAAAACATTGGCTATCTGTAGACGCGATTCACCCTCCGATCTCCAGGTGTTGTGATGTTGTGACTATGTCAATCTCCTGCAAACGCTCTCATACATGTTGTGATGGATATACGAAATTGTGACTCAAACTCCCTATGAAGGATCAAACATGCAGGTGGCTCTCAATCTCCAGCGATTCGATCTCTAAGTGTTCTTTCTGAACTCTGTCGGAAGTATATGCTCAGCCCAGATCCTCGATATTCTACAGAACCTGCGATGGATGTAGCGACTCAAGAATGAATGGCTCGGTCCAAATTGAAAAGGAAGGATGAATGCAAATCTCATTTAGAGGCTCAAGATAGAGCTTGAACTCCGATCACCGTACGTGATCGGAGGCGGTCAGGGATGTAAGGTAGGAGGTGAATGTGCGGTGTTTGAGAAGGGAAATGGATAATTAGAGGCAGATTTGGCTTGAATTTTGCTGAATTTTAGCAAAAATAGAGAGAATAGATGGATTGAGAGAAGAGGAGAGGGATCGAGGAGAGAAGAGATGAAGGCGATGATGAAATGGAAGAGGATCTAACATGGAATTATCGACAAGAATGAAGAATTCTCTTGGGATTCTGGAGCTAAAGCTCCAGAGGTTCGTGACCTCAACCAACGATGACTCTGGGAGGTTGAATCGCAGTGGAGCTACATGGCGGTGCAGCGCTCTTGCGACCAGATCTCGTCGTCGTCCGCACTCTCTTTCTCACTCAACAAAGAAGTTGTGTTGTCACCTCTCTCTCTAGGAGCTCACGAAGAAGGTGGAAGCAAATGGCAGATGGATTGGAATCGGAGAAGTCGAGGTCCTTAAATAGGAGAGAGATGAAGGGGGAAATTTAGAGAGCACGGCGACGGAGAGTAGTTGGTTGGGCGAACGACATGAGGTTGAGCCAATGACCTAACGACCAGACCATTGGGTGGTTGGTGTAGAAGAGAAGAAGAAGATGCGGAGGAGGAACAAGAACGTCAGGCGGAAGAAGAAAACATGGAAAAAGAAAGGGAACGGGGGAGGAAGAGAGGAGAGAGAAAGAGAAAGAAACAAAAAAATAAAAATTAATTAATAATTAAAATAAAATTAATTTATTACTAAAATAAATAAATCATAAATTTAAATTATAAATAATTTTAAATTAAATAAATACTATTATTTAATTAATTAAATAAAATACATTGTACAATTTATACCAATAGGGTCCCAAAACCTACTTTTTGCACTCTGATTTTAGTGAAATCACTTCTATTTGATAGATAATTTTATAAAATAAAAGTAGTATGCCCAATTCAGAGTTCATAAGGCCGAGATATGAGGTTCAGAAATTTAGGTTTACGTATTTTTAATTTTGGGATTTATTGGTATTTGTTAATAAATAAATTAAGTTATATTTTTTATATTTTTTACTGATTTTTATAAACACATTAGAAAAGGAATTAGGATAAACATAATTATGAAAAACTAAATAGAAAATAAAGAAGAATTATATACATATACTACATATATACAAAGAGGTCCAAACACCAACATGCATGTTTTATTTTAATATTTATTTTGATATTTTAATAAATAGTATTAGTAATAAAACGAAGTTTAAAAGTGAGTTTGATCAATTTGAAGTTTTCTCTAAATAGTTATGAATCATGGAAATTGATATTTTAGGACTTTTAGGTTCATCATAATTATTATTTATAATTAAATAATTATTTGATATTTTTATAAATTAATATATATTAATGTGAACAACATTCATGAAGGGAAGATTTTGATTTGAGATTTTCTGAATGATAAATGAAATAGGTAAACATGTGTACAAGGTGAAAAATATATAACTGTATTTTTGTGATCTTGATTTTCTGACATTTTTATAAATTAGGATCCTTATCTCCCCCTACTTGTTTATTTTGTTGACTAAGTCAATATTGACCTAGTCTCGGGTTAGGGCCAGTCTGTATATATTTCATATCTATATCCTTCTTTTCTTTTAATTATCTTTTTCTCTTTATTATTTTATTTTGGATAAAATAAATGCTAAACATATAATATTAACAAATGTGAATAGAATGTTAATTAGTGAGAATTAGTGAATAGTTACATGTATTTTACCAAGGATTTTAGCCAAAATGAAAGAATAAAGATGATGAATCATGGATCCATCAAAATCTCAAGTAGTCAATATCGTAATTCGTGAGTTGCTAGAATATTGGTGGTTTCTAAAGAAAGCATATAGGAGTTTGATTGAAAATCACGAGAATACGCGTGATAACCACGAAGGAAATGGAACAAAAACATTTCTTTCTAAAAATAGCATATCAGAGTAATGGTTTTTGGACATACCAATGGTTTTTTGTAGGTCGTCGATCGAAATCGGATGGCTAATAGGGGGTGTCGCACCATTCTATGGGAGAGGTGCCACCTCATCACCTCTTTTCAAGTTCTCCACACACACACAGATATATATATATATATATATATATATATATATAAACATACATACATATGCATATACATATAGGGAGCACTTCAATTGAGGAGACACCTTTCATTGTTCTTAAAAAGGTGTGAATATAAGTCGTTAGATAGAGAATGTAGAGACAAGATCAATACCACTAATTGATAGGATAATGGTTTTCAATCAAATCGAGATTCCTAAAAAGAAGGATAAGCAAATTAATGAACAAAAAAGAAATAAATTGGAATATATGTAATTACTATTTTAATATTGCATGAATGTTAAATGCTAATTTATCGAAATTGTGAATACAGACATTTCAAAATTCAAAATTTGCATGTTTCTATAAAATAAGAATACATGCAACACGTGAAAATTGTTGTAGATGAAACAAGCCTGAGTAATATAAATTTGATAAGGCAACACGTGAATAATGCAAATCAAATCTATGCAGCTAACTTTACAATGGACTAATGTTTTTTTAATAAAGTAGATGCTTTTTTTACAAAATTGTTTTTCAACTATGTAACTTAAATTCAATTGCAATCCAAAAGGTAGTAAGAGAAAGCAAATATAAAACGTTGTTAACAACTTAAATAATATGACTTCATTTACAAATAGTTAAAAGTGTATTTGATATGCTTGAATATTTTACGATAATATTATATTTTTTACATAGTTTCTATGTAATCTACATACAAAGTATGAGATGTTACTCTTGAAATCCGTCAGAAATCAAGCTTCTAAAAAAGTTTTGAAATATTCAAGTTTCGAAATTTTACAATGTATACTTCTATATTACAAAGAAAAAAACTTATTTTAAAAACACTAGATATATTTTACAAAAAAAATATGAATGGGTAGATTAAGTGTGTTAACTAATTACTTCTGTTATGTGTAATTTCTTATTATTTTACACAATAATAACTTATTTTATATTTTTATGATAAATTATATTTCTAATGAGATTATTGTTGTATCAATACGAAAGAAGAAGTTATATCTTCTAAGCAAATAATTGATAACCTAGATTTTCAAGTTCCTCAATTTTACAATGTATAATTCTATATTACAAAGAAATAACTTATTTTACAAAACCAGTATACATTTTACAAAAAACATTCATGAATTGATAAGTTAAGTGTGTTAACTAATGACTTCTGTTATGTGTAATTCTTTGTTATTTTACACAATAATAACATATTTTACATTTCTTTAAGATAAATTATATTTCTACTGAGATTGTCGATGTATTAATACGAAAGAAGAAGATATATCTTCTAAGCAATTAACTGATAACTTAAATATGACACATGATGAGTCCATGATTCTCACTCTTTATTCTTTTATTTTAGCTCTCCTATTTGGCAAAACCACTTGTAAATACATGTAAATTCAATAACTTAGCATTCTGCATGCCCTTGCTGATATTTCATATTTAAGCATTTGTTCTGCAAAAAAAAGAATAAAGAAAAAGAAAAAGAATGATGTATTTATAATAAATATAGAGTGACCATATTATAAAAATAAAATAAAAATAAAATCATCAAACCTTTATACAAAATACACATATACATACCACATTCATTATTTATTTTATATCCTTAAATAATTTATAAAAATAAAAAAAATATTTTATACTCCTAAAAACATGTTGTAAATAAATGAAATACAAAATAGAAGTATTTTTATAAAAAAATAATAAAATAAAAATACTTGTACATAATACATAGGTATATTATACTTGTATATAATACTATATATTGTATATACATTATTTTGATTTTCATAAAACTACTTAAAAATCATAGAAAATAGTTTATAAAATAATTAAAATTTTTCATTTTATACACTTTTATTTAAAATTCATTTAATATTTTAATCCTTCTTTGATTTTTGTAAATCCGAATTTCTGATTGGTCCACATCGGACCGTTGACCCTGGTCAATAGTCTCTTCCAGACCGGGTCGGGTCGCATGTGCCTCGCTGGAACATTTTCTCCACTTTTTGGTGCCCAACCTAGAGCTTCGATTGACTCGATCCCTACGCCCGATTGGAGCCTCGACTTCCATGATCCCCACGGATCCCTAGGAGCAGTCGGATCTGCCTAGGGTTATGCAATATGCTCTGATGTTCTTGGACCCTTGTGCAAACTATAAAGCATCTCATTTTGCATCCACAACTCCATAGCTCATGCCTTGCCTCTTTCTTCCCCCATAGCCACCTCCAGCCGAGTGACAATAGCCTGGAGGAGCTCTTGGAGCGAAGGTTGATGGCTTAACGACCGCATCTCACCAACATGGTCGGAGACATCTGCTGCGTACAACCTCTCTTGCCTGTCGCAGTAGATCGAGGCCAAGACCTCACCTCTACCCTCTCATCACCTCGACCATCACCTTAGACCACTCAGGTATCACCCCTATCCACCTTAGTTATGCTTTCAATCACGTCTTTCCATTTCGCGCAGCCACATCACCTCTGCTCCGACCAGCTGGTCGGAGCCCCACCATACACTTCTTTTGCATCAATCGATGATGTGACTCATCCCACACCTTCTCCCATAACCTGATCCCCCTCAGCCTCTCTCATCATAAAAAGATTGAGGTCTGGACCTCCATTTTCCGCCTTTGCGGGAGGTCAAACACCATCCACATCGCTTCCCTTAATCTCTGAAGCAATAACTAGGACCGGAGCATAGACCCGAGTCCCCTCTACCCATTGCAGGTCCTCAAGCACACCTGGAGTGCCATTTGGATGCCCATTTACTCAAGCGGAGCAGCTCCAAGAGGTTCATTCTCGCCACGCTCATCCTATCGTCGTCCCCTTCATCGGAGCCCACCAACGAACGTGCATTCCTTCCATGAACCTACCGGATCTCTCCGGCCCTTCATCAAGTCGTCGGATCGTCCCTGATGATCGACTGAAGTCTGTCAGGGAAGTGTTCCTACAGACCCCCTCCAAGCCGTTGGATCAGCGCCTTTCTGCCAGATCCAATCTGAGCCGCCAGACAGTGTCAGCCTTTGGGTCGTTGGATCAGAACCTCTGACGCATCTGCCCTGTACATCATCGACATTCTCTACAAATGTCAGATCCACCCGGGCATCAGATCAGAGCCATATGCCAGTGCCTTCCTCAGCGTGCACCACGTGTCCCTACCAAGGGTATATTTCCCTCGTACCCTCGCATGTTTTTGCTTTTATATTTAGTCCTCTAAATAAAATGTGTAGTTAAGTACATTTACAATTTGGACCTCATACTTTATGGCATTTGAACTTTAGTCCTCCTAACTCTGAAGCACGTGTGTCCTCACGTGATTTTTGGGATAATTGCATGTTCTACTCTGAACTTTTATGTGTTTGATGAATGACTGTTAACTTTTTAGAAATTGCGTCTATACCCCTATGAGCTGAAACCACTTACAGTGTGTGTGATTGATTGGACTTTTTGCATATCAAACCCTGAGCTTTCATCTTATGTTATTTGTTCAGTCCATAAACTTAAAATATTTACTAATAGGTTCTTGTGAACTCTGATTAATTGCATGCTTATTGGACGTAATAATTATTAAATTAACTCTAAAAATTACCTAAAAATTACTATTAGCTCCTGCTAGTATGTACTTTTTATTGTGAATTTGTTGGATTAATTTGATTGCATTTTCTATTTTTAGGAATTTAAAAACCCTTAAAGAAGTCATTATTTGCCTTATAAAAATTATAAAAATTTGAAAAATGCTTTAATCATTCTACTTAAGATTGTGTTTGTTCCTTTTTGCATGCTTTACCTTCGGTTTTCATTTTGTTTGAAAAAATCATTATAAAAATCCTTAAAATCTCAAAACAACCAAAATCTTATAAAAATCGTATAATCAAAGAAAAATAAAAAATGTGATTTCAGTTTCTATTTATAAATATAATTTCTATTTTATCATAAAATTGCTAATCAAGACTTTGGGGCATTTTAATTATTTTTAATTAGTAATTTGGTCCTGGTTGTGCACTGTTTTGAGTTTCTTGCCTTCTTTGATTTTTATAAAATCTCAAAAACATTTGAAATCTTAGAAAAATTACTAAAACATTTTAAAATCTAGAAAACACAAAAATATTTTTACTCTAATTTTCTGACTATTTTTTATTATTTAGAAAAATCCAAAAAGATCGTTGCGTTTGTTTTCTTTTTTTTTGTAGGTGTTTGCCTTTATTAAAAAATTAAACATTTACAAAATCAAAAACCACTGAAAAATTATTTTATTTTGAAGTTTGACTACTTCGTACTTTTCTTGTGCTCCTTGTGTTCGACCATGGTGGCTATACTAGGTAAATAAAAATAGCGAACCGCTTACATACTTTGATTGAATGATTTTCTTTTGAACGTTTTATTTTCTCGATTGAGCTCGACCGACTGATAGGGGTCACAACGACCATTGTTTTATATTGCTACTTAACCCTAATCGGTAGGCCACCTCATCAAAATGGCATCGTTGGCGGGGAGCACGACTTTGTAATCTTAATCCATTTTTGCTTATTTTTCTTATCTATTTGTTATAATTGTTTCAGACATCTTTTTAATTTCACTTTTCGTGCAAGGAACCGCCCAAGGGATTCTTCGGTTTTCTATTGGAGGACCCCGCAACCGAGGAGGAGTAGAGGAGTAGAGGATTTAGTTATACTACAAGATATTTATTTTTGCAGAAACCCTTTTTATTATTGTAATAATTGTAGACTCTGAGACACTCTTTGGACTTAGACTTCGAGGTCTGTTTCGCAGATTACCGGTGTACTCAAGGGACCTCATCGCGGTTTTTCGTGGTTTTATTTTTCTCGCCTTTATTTCGTTTTGATTCTCGAAGTTTTAGCCCCTAGACTTAGGACTTTCTATTGATTGTGACGTAACTAGATAAGGTCCCCACACCTAATTGCTTATTTCTTCCTATAGATCATAATTGGACTTAGCTAAAATAAATTCGAAAAAGTTAACTTATTGGGATTTGATACCACGTGATGAGAGAGACTGTATACAGCATTAGAAGGACCCATTGTGGTGGGCACCGATCGGCATCAAAGACCGGACTCTGGTCTCTCTTCCCTATAGTTAGATACTTGTTCTTCTTGTTTAATAGAAGCTTCTCATCTAGGGATGATTTCCTCCTGCATCATAAAGATAGTTTACTTTCAGTCTTTATTTTGTGCACGGATCACCCTGCATGTAGAGTGCAGGAGTTAGGTACGCATTTCTATCTCTGCATGCATCATTGTGCTGGATCGTGCATCGCCTTTTCCGACTTCCTTCCCCTATTTTTTTGGACTCAAAAAAACCGAGGAAATCGGAAAATTTTGTTAGGTGTTGTATTATTCAGAAAAATACCTAAAAAGTGATAACAAAATAAAATTGGGATTACTAATGCAAACTTGACCCTAAAACACACTTCACCTAAAAATCTTTGTTTTCGGGAGAGTTACCCCCTCATTGATTGATTTATTTGCAGCGAGAGAGTGACCCATACACTAGGTAGAGCCACGTCTGATCTTTCTTCAGACTACTGGTCTTGGGGTTAGTTGTTCTCCAGTGAGGATTTTACCGGGTATCCGGTAATCTGTCCGGTACTTCCATAGCAACTTTTTTATATAGATTTTAGAATCCATCACAACTTGATTCTTTGCCACCGATCTTGATTTTTCATCTCACATCTCGATCTCTCCATGTTCTTTTCTACCTATCATGATCTCTCAACTCCGGTCACGCATAGTGGCTAAAGACTCGGATCCATTCCTCATTTTTCATTAGCTCCCCATTCACGCATTCCGTTTTGATTTTGGACCCGAGCCATCGTGCTCGCATCCTCATTTGTTTATAAATAAAAAATAGATTGTTTAGCCGTTTTGATTTTGGACCCGAGCCATCGTGCTCGCATCCTCATTTGTTTATAAATAAAAAATAGATTGTTTTTCTTCTCTCTAATATTTGTTTTGCAGAATCGCCAAAAAAAGATAAAAAAATAAAAAGAAAAAAAAATATTTTTATCATTTCTGTTCCAAAAAAATAAAAAAATATTTTTTTATTATCTTTACTGTTTACAAAAACAAAAAAATATAAAAATAATAATAATAAACACAGGCGGCATCCGCCGCCGCCTAACCCATCTGTGGCCAGCACCGCCGCCTGTCCTCCATGGCATTGTGGCTTCGACGCCGACCACGATCCCAACAGACGTCGATCCTCGACAATGGCATCATTTTGGTGATGTGAACAACTTCGAGGATTGATTATTACTAGTATAGGAAGTTGTCGTTGCGATCCCCAAAATTCCCGATTCAAACAAACAATTTTTTTATTTTTTTGTTCTCTCGCTGCAAAATAATTACAAAGAATATAATGTAGAGCAAGAGAAATATTTGCTACTTATTTACCTGTATAATGGACAAGATCGAACTCAGGGAGGCTACAATTCCCGAGGATTATTCAAATAATCGATAGAAAATCAATTTAGAGAAAAAGCGGGAATCTCAAAGGCAAACTATCCTTGGTTTTTGTGGAATTTTTCTCTTTTTCTCTTTTTAATTTTTTTGTTTTCAATTTTTTATTTTCTGATTTTAAAATTTTTAGCGATTTTAATTTTGCATTTTTTTTAATTTCAAATAAGGAACAATATGCACAAGATAGGAATTACGCACACAAAGTCTTTTTGTATTTTTCAATTATATCAAAAATACTTAGAAAAATCCAGAGAAAATATTTGCAGGTTTTAAAGACTTTAAAATGTTTTTGGGATTTCTCTTGCTTGTCCTCGCTACGACGACGGAGGAGCACTGGCTGTCACCCAAGCTCTCTCTTCACCAGAGCTCACTAGATTCGAAAGAAATGGAATGTTCGATGGCAGTCTCCAAGGGTTGGTTAGGTTTTTTTAGGGGAGGAAGCTTCGGGAGAAAATAGGTGGTTCCGGTCACTGGCGAGGTGGTGGCGTCACTGCGGGGTCGTTGGGCGAACATCCCAATGACTTAGAGGTTAGAGGAGGTTGGTGGCCGACGAAGGAGAAAAGGATGGCTAGAGGGTGGCGGCGTGATGGGGAAGAAGAACGGGGGAGGAAAGGGGGAAGAAGAGAGAGAGAGAATGAGGAAATACTAAAATTAATTAATTAATTAATTAAAAATGAATAAATAATTAAATTAATAAATAGATTTAATATATTAATTAAGATATAATAAATAGATAACTACATAATTAAATAAGTAATTAAGTAGATAAATATTTAAATCTATAATTAAATGTATAATTTTTTAAATAATTAAATAACTTAATAAATAATAATAAATAATATATATTAATAAATAAATAGATAAATAAATTTTATTTAATATATTTTAACAATAGAATATTAATAAAGTATATAACTATAAGGGATGACATATATTAAATAAGATAAAGTTAAGATACATTGTATAATTTATACCAATTAGTTCCCAAAACCCACATTTTGCATATTAATTCCGATTTTAGAGAAATCAGTGCCATTTGGTAGATAACTATATAAAACAAATTTTAAAGGTTAATACACCTAATTCGGAGTTCATATGGTTGAGTTATTGGATCTGGAAAATTTAGGTCACGACTTCATGGCTTCGGGATTTATTGGCATTTTGACTTAAGTTAAATTTTTATATTTTTCTATTCATTTTTAGAAAAATTTTAGAAAATAAATTAAATTAAATGGAATCAGGAATAATTACAGGATATTTCCACCTATAACCCTGAGTAATTTCGAAATTACCCCAGGAACCCTCGATAATCACGAATTACACTCAGAACCTTGAATTCATACTCCATTTTATACCCATAACCTTGCGTTAGTTTTCTTCATTAAATCAACCATATGAGTGAGTTAATCTAACCGATATGTGATCTAACAGCTAGAATTAATCAAAAGTTAACAAGAAAAAAAAAGAAAAACATGGATGTTGCAGAGCTTCCAGGACAGATTGAGGAGGGGGGCTCTTGCAAGGAGGGGCTGACGACAAGGGGAGGGGGACTCTTGCAGGGAGGAGCTGATGATGAGGGGAGGGGGTTCTCTTGCAGGGAGGGGCGAGCTCGCAGGTTGTAGAGGGACGAGGGCAGGCTTGTAGGTGCAGGGGCACGGGGGAGGCGGGCGGGCTCGCAGGTACGGGGGGAGAGTGGTGGGCTCGCAAGTGCGGCGACATGGGGGGAGGGCGGCGGGCTCACAGGTGCGGGGGTGCGGGGGGAGGGGGAGGGCTCGCAGGTGCGGGGGTACGGGGAAGGGGGCGGGCTCGTAGGTACGGGGGAACGAGGGAGGTGGGCGGGCTCGTAGGTGCATTGGGGGGGGGGGGGGGACGGGCTCGCAAGTGCAGGGGCGCGAGGGAGGTGGGCAAGCTCGCAGGTGCGGCGACGCGGGGGAGGGCGGCGAGCTCGCAGGTGCGGGGGGAGGGGCGAGCTTGCAGGTGCGCATGCACGGGGGTGGGGGCATGCTTGCAACTGCGGGGGAGGAGGGTGGGCTTGCAGGTGCAGGGGGCGAGCTTGAAGGTGCGGGGGCGCGAGGGAGGGGTGCGGGCTTGTGCGGCTGCGCGGGGGGATGGGGAGGGATTGCAGGTGCGGAGGCAGGGAGGGGGCGTGCTTGCAGGTGCACGGGCGCTGGGGAGGCGGGGACTTCCATGGCGGGGTCGGAGGCCTGGGCTTGCTGGAGCTTGCAGGAAACCGGGTTGCCAGGGGGCTGAACTGGAGACGCGAAGTGAGCATGAGAAAGGGAGGGAAGCTTCCTCAATCTCCCTCATCGTAGAATGGCATCGTGGTATAAATATGTTGTATCTCGAGGGGTAAAACTATCAACATATAACTTTTTCTGTCAGATTTAACGGAGAATTAAGACAGAACTTAACACAGGGTTATGCCATGTAAAGGTTAAACATTATTCGGGGTTTTGGGTGTAATTCGTGATTATCAAGGGTTCTTGGGAAAATTATGAAATTACTTAGGGTTATAGGTGTAAATATCCCAATAATTAATTAGAAAATCAGAAAGTTTCTACATACATTACGTATAGACAAAAGGGCCCAAACACCAAAACTCATCAATTTTATTCCAATATTTTTTTGATATTTTTAATAAATAGTATTAGTTATAAAACGAAGTTTAAAAGTGAGTTTGGTCGATTTGGAGCTTTCTATAAATAGTTGTGAACTTTAGTAATCGATTTTTACAGCTTTTGGGGTTCATTGTAATTAATTATTTTTATATTGAATGATTTTTCTAATATTTTTATAAATTAATATATATTTTTATGAACAACTTGTATGAAGAAAGTATTTTGGTTTGAAATTTTCTTGATGGTAAATAAAATAGGTGAAATATTTACAATGTGAAAAATGAATAAATGTATTTTTATGATCTAGGATTTCTGACATTTTCATACATTATGATCATTATCTCCCCTACTTATTTATTTTGTCGAAGAAGTCGATATTGACCCGATCTTAGGGTTAGGATCAGTCTGTATATTTTATATACATCCTTCTTTTTCTTTTATTTTTCATTTTTTTCTCATTATTATTTTATTTTGGATAAAATAAGTGTTAATAATATAATATTAATAAATATGGTTATGTTATTAATTAATGGGAATTAGTGAGTAGTTACATGTATTTTAAGGATTTTAGTCAAAATGAAAGAATAAAGGCGATGAATCATATATTCATCAATGAGCACTAGTTATAAGTCATACACGTGTATTAGAAATAACTATATTTCCAATCATAGGCCATACACATGTCTAACAATAACTATATTTCCAATTATATCACGTCTATAAAAAAAGAAGATGGTTTTGAAAAGAAAATATTCAAATCAATGATTTCATGTAGAAGATAGAGATTGATGAATGCGAAATCCACCTCTTTAATAATCGTAAATTGTAGTATAGGAGGTGAAAATCGGTCGATCAAAATACCACAATCTTTGAATGTTGTGGAGTATTTTACTTGGCAAGTTTACCAAGGTCAAACACAGGGAACAGTGATTTTTAGTTGCGTGGTTTTTAAATCAAATTAAATAATTAAATTTATGCTCGATTAATTTTTGTGTGGGGAAAATATATTACAATGCAATGCAAATGCGAGGGAATAGACAGAGAAAATGAAGCACTGGATCTGCGATTTAGTGATGTTTAATCCAATTAAGATTACTCAATAACCGCGAAATGAAATCACAGATCGAATATATCAAATCCAGTGGGATGTATCAAATTAATCCCTGATGCAAGTATAGGCTATCAGATTAATCCTGCAATGATTTTATCTCCAAAATTCTTCAAGTTATATTCTCAAGAAATGATTGCAGTCCACAAGTCAATAAACCTATAAAACTCCTTGATTTAACCCCTGTAAAAATTAATTCCTCAAATCTGAGATCAATTTCATCATTGCATAAATGAAATCCCTGCAAAAATAAATCGTTAAGTTTTCCACGGGAGATATGGCACAAATATGTCAAAATAAGCCTGCATATGCCAATAGAGATCCTCAAATAATAATTATCAATAATCAGCCTCGAATCAGTCCACAAATTATACTATGTTGTAGAGCACGGAATTAGCTTCGAAACGACATATTATATGCTAAAATCGGAGTCTGTATGACAAAGATATGCTAAATTGAAATTCCAGGGACTAAATTGTAATTAAAATAAAGTTTTCCTTTCAAAAAGGTCCCTAAGAGGACTTATCTGTAATTAATAAAACTCGGAGGGGCCTGGACGTAATTTACCCCTGGCGGGGGTATTTTTGCAATTTCTAAAAGTGTCAGGGGCCTTCTCGCAATTTGCCCACAGCGCACGTGCGCAACACGTGCGCCTGGAGCTTTGGGTGACGGAGCAGGAGGCTCGGGTGGCGAGCTTAGAGGTGCGGACTCCCGAGGCGGAGGCTTGGGGGCGGGGCTCAGGCTCGGAGGCCCGAGCCTACGTGGCGGTCTGGAAGAGCTTCGGGGGACCCGAGCCTCGAGGCTGGGGCCGAGGCTCGGGGGGGCACGTGGCGGGTCGCTGCCCGTTGGATCTGGGGCAGCTGATCCAACGGCAACTGGCGAGATGGCAGTGGCAGCGTCGAGCGGGCGGCCGAAGGGCGGTGGAGGCCGAGCTCTCACGTGCAGCCGGTGGCGATTTGCGGCGATGCCGCGTGAGGGGTGGCGCGGGGAGGCGGTAACGGCCGGCCGCGCCTCCGCGAGAAGGCTGAGGACGCGCGGTGGTTGCACGGTCGAGGCAAGGGGGCGACGTCGCGAGGCGGAGGCGGAGGAGCTGAAGCGCGGCGGAGGGGGCGAGGTCGCGAGGCGGGGCTTCGACGGTCGGAGGCGAGCAGGTGCGAGGTTGGAGGCGGTGGAATGGTGGAGGCACAAGGCGCGCGAGGCGGGGCTTCGGCATCACGGACTTGCAAGGAGTAAAAAAACAAAAACAAAGAGGAGGTGCGGTGGAGAAACGCCTGAGATTTGGGAGGAGCAGTGGCTCTCCCGGTCGTCGCCTCAGAGGAACGGCGGAGTTCCTCGAAGCTTGGCTGGAGCACGGAGGAGAGCCGTGGATCACGCCGCGATGCAGGAGCTTCTCGCCGCTGTCACCGGCCGAGCTCCTAGGCTCCTGATGATGGCGGATGGCCGGCTTGACGATGAGATGAGTTCTTATAGGAGTGGGAAAGGGCATCGGTTATGCGGCGAAGGTGGTAACGGTCGGAGGAGGCGATGGCGTTACAGGAGGAGAGGTGGAAGGAGAGGAACGGTTGGGGAAGGGGATGGGTTGGGCAACGGCTGGAGGTGGAAGGAGAGGGGGCAGGCATGTGTTGCGCACGTGCGCGCGGAAGGGAGGAGGCGGCACGTGCATGGCACGTGCGCGAGGAGAGAGAGGGAGATGGGGTGCCACGTGGCACGCCCAGGGGCTGCCACGTGGCACACCAAAAAATTTTCAAAAAGTAAAGATGAATTAAATTAGAAAAGAAATAGCAGGAGACTCGAATCGAAAAATTTTCTTCACGAAAGTTGTTCGTCTTTTCGAGATCTACAACTTTCATGAAGGACCCGAGAGCAAAAGAGGTCACATGTGCGAAGTGGTATTTTTGGTGGCTTTCCATGTGTATAGAAAACCGACTTTTTGGGTTTTTGTATTTTTTGGTGATTTTAGAGGGGATAAAAATTATAGAAAAAATAAGATAAAATACAAAAAAATTAATTACATATTAATCTATTTTTTTTGTATTTTTAATAAATAAGAAAATAGGAAAATAAAATAAAAGTAAGAATCGCTCAACTTTTGCACAGACCGACAACGGACACTTGGACTTGGTCAGTTTCTTTGATCTCAGTTTTGATCCGGATTTGGATATTTGCGTCGCTTAATAAAACATTCATCAAAGAACACAAATGAAGAAGAAAAAAAATTAATAGGATTAATTATGTACATAAAAACTTAGGTCAAAAATGGCAAAAAGTCAAAATGCGCAAAAGAGGCCCAAAACCCAACTTTCACAAATGAGCTCCGAATTTTACGAAATTAGTCTTGTTTTGAAGTTATTTGAAAATGGAGTACTTTAAAAGTGAGTAGACCAAAATCGGACAATGTATGTGGGAGATATGCTCATTTTAGTCTGTCAGATGTGAAATTTGACTTTGGGATTATTTGACACTTATTGGGGATAGTAAATTTTTTTGTATTTTTTATTTGATAAGGTTAGTAATATCTACACAAAGGTGGTGGTTTTGGGTCAATCGGAGTTAGGATGAATTAATTAAAAATGTGAGAAGTTAGCGGCTTTTTGGGCTAATTTACACTGGGGATTTTAAATGCAATTTATGCATGATGAAATGCAGATAGTATTCACACATGTATGAATGCTAATAATGCTCTATTAATGATTAATTACAAGAGGATGATGGGAGACAGAGCTTAAATGACCAATTTTAGCATGATGAATACGAGATTCATCATACCCCTATACTTAGACCGTGCTCGTCCCCGAGCATGAATGAATGAATGACTTAGTTGAATATATCCCTGACTGTGCATGTGAATTTTCAAGGCTTAATTCATAGAAGACCCTTAATTTGAGTGATCGTAAAATCCTGGGCTCAACCAAGGTTTAATCAAAAGGAATCCAACCTCTCTAATTTTCAGACTCTCTGTTTGTACATAAAATATAAGGATATGAACTTAAGTGTACTGCATTTCATGAGAGTCAAGTCGAGACATCACCCAAAGTTCCAGACCCAAAGATCCTCCTCTAGACCTAATCCTCAACACTAGGGAATAAGTCTATTCTTGCTTCAGTCAACCGTCTCTTTAGTTTGTCAGACTTGAAAGTGTAGATGGATGGCCAGATGATGGAGGGCATAGGATTGTGTCTGATTTTCTCTCCCTTTCATTGGAACAAGGTGCCTCTCGAGTGCCTTATTACTCAACACAAGTATATTTTATTTTGTTGATCAATGTGTCTGTCAAGAGAATTTGGAGTCGTCTGCACTTGTTTTTCTGGGAGTACACCGGGGTGTGTCTCTTTTGAGTATCTAAGATACCTTCGACACCCAGACTTGTATCGCTTATGATGCAGAGCCCTTTTATGGTTCCAGCCCGACTCCTTGGTCCTAATTAGCGCTTGGTCCAAGTGGACACTTTGAAAATGTCTGGGAGCGCTCGCCATTGGTGGAAGCTCATTTAGAATTTGACTTGGGATGGTAGAGCTTTTCTTGACATTTCTTTTTCTTTTCTTTTGTTGGCTAGCTCCACTGCTTTTACCAAAAGTTGGCGCACACTGATCAACAATTTTCCATAAGTTTCATGACACCCTGGCACTTAGGTCAATATCAAAAAGATAACATATGAATCTTGTTCACATACTGGCTAGTGTTTTGCTGACACTCAGGTTTTCTGAAGCCTTCATTAACTTTATCCCATCCTCGAATATCATCAGATCGGGTCTAAACTCAAATCTCTAGTCCTAGTTCTTCAAGTGATATCTCAACTCATCTCATCAATCATGCAGTTGTGAAAGTGATTGTGCTGATCATATTCTTTTTTAAGGTAGAGATGAAGAGTGCAATATAGCGCTCAAATCTTTCAAACTAGGGAAGTGTGGATTATTAAGTTCAAAACCCTAATGACTAAAGTAGGCTAAATCAGAATCTCAAGATCTCAGAAATCAAGTGTCCTCAAAAATCCCCAAACCTTGAGTGATGGTGAATGTGTCAGGAATATATCAACCAAGGAATGCATGAATTGCTTGATGAAATGCAAGACCACGAGTGATGATTTTTTAATGCAAAAAGTTTTTTTTGGGTTTTTTTGTTGTTGTTTTTGTTTGTTTGTTTTTTGAAAAAACAGGTATTATACACACTACTTGTACCCATCCCCGATGTTAGATAAAATCGATTAAAGTACGGGCTATGGATAAAGTAGATAAAATATATACAAATACACCCCCCAATACTTAGCTTGTGCTATGTCCCCATGGCACAAAGTGAAATGTTGACATAGCTCGTACTAAATACAGAAGGATTAAAAACAAAAGAAGAGAAGTGAAGTATAAACAATGGTAGCGGTCCCCCTATACTTAGGCTCAGGTCAGCCGAAGTATAATCGGATAAATACAGATGGGGAACCGGGTAGATTTGTGGATGTACAAGATCAAGGAGGTTTGCGACGGACCTTCTTGCGGGAGTGTGGAGGGAGATAGTATGGAGATGTAGAGTGTGATGAAGATGGGGCCGATGAAGAAGACCAGCCATCGTCAGAGTCATTCTCAGGAGAATAGTAGTCGTCTGCAGAGGGTCTCCAACTTTTGTCGATCAGAGGTAAGTGCCCATGGATCAGTGATGTACCTATTGCACTTATCTGATGAACCTCATCAGGACCGGATGAGGACTCGTCAGAAATCACCTGATGTCTAAGGTCAAAGGTGACTTTCTTGGTCGGTTTGTTTCCTTGGAAAGTATTGGGAGGAAGTTGGACAGTCTTCATCTCCCTGTCTTGAGTAACCGGTGTGGCATTTGTGAGTTCCTCATCAGATGAATCTCCATAAAAGTCGACCAATTCTTGAAGGGTCATGCACTGCTTCGGTCGAGGGAGAGTGTTCCTGCGGATCTTGTTGTTTATGGCTGGGGTGTTGATGTCACTTCGGAATGATCATGAGTTTTGGTGACATCAGATGTTTCTGGAGTCGGTTCCTTATAAGGTTCAAGTATGTCATGAATTACTGCCGACTCGAAGATTGGACCACTCAAATAATCGTGTTGATCTTCAATAATATGGTCCAATTCCTCATAAGCTCCAAAATCATGATTTTTCCTAGGAGCAGTGATAGGGTGGTGAGAATCCGAAGTTTGTCCAACAGTCAGTCCCTTAGGTGACTCTCCTAGGGTTTGTATCAGTGTGTTATGTGGAGATGTCTGATAATGTGAAATATTTATCTCCTGATCATGACTGTTGGTTTCAAGTTGGTTTTCCTCAGAGCAGGATGTGTCATTCGGGTCATGTTTATTGTGGTCCGAGTTCGGGAACTTGATTTCCTGAGTCTCGCAATCGACGATCGCCTTAGCGGAGGCTAAGAACGGCTTTCCTAAAATAATAGGAGACTCAGACATCCTTCCGGGGTGCTCAATGTCAAGGACAATAAAGTCCACCTTATGTTCTTTACCTCGGAAATTTACGACGACGGAAACGATCCCTCGCGGTCTTTTGATAGATCGATCAGGTAATTGAACGATCACCCTAGTCTTTTTGAGTTGTCTGAGTTTGAGTTGGTCAAAGACGGACTTGGGGAGGATTTTTAATGTGGAGTCATCGTCTAACCGAACATGAGTAAATGTTGAATCCTCAATTTCACATGTGACCCGAGTCAACCGCTTGACTTTGCGGCTTTTGATTTTATGATTCATCACCAAAGAACTAGCCATAGATATGACATGATATTCAGTCCTTGATCGTTTCTTGCCCGTCTTTGTGGGGTTCAGTCGACTCTTTACAAATCTCTTAAGATCGGGCACATATTCTATTGCTTTGATTAATGGAAGCTCTAAGATCAGACTCTTGCAAAATGCTTCCATTTCAGAATTGTCCAATTTTTTGAATTTTCGAATTTTTCAATTTTTTTGATTTTTTCTGTAATATGGTCAGTCGGGGGGTCAGAGGTCAGTGGTTGTGTCTGATTGTGATGATCCAGTGATTCGCATGGTGGTGGCCTCACTTGTTCTGAATTTTGCATTGACTGGATGAGATCATATATTCTCATAGTTAAAGTGTCTGCTCTATGATTAATCCGAGCAATCTCATCCATGACTAGTGATTGAATAATCATTCTCTATGTGTCTTGATTATGGCATGTAACCTCGAGTAGAGTGTTGATTGTTCATAAATATTATGGTCTGGTCATGTGTGGTATTTCCTTGACTTTGGTTTTCTCGTGGTTTGTCAAAGGAAAATTGATAGTTATCTTGAGTAGGGGATAATTCAAGAGGCTGTGAGATCCTAGTGACCGGAAATCGTGTTCTATTATCAATATCGGTCAATCTATTGTTTATCCTCAATTCTGATCTCTCTCTCGTGTCCATAAAATTGTCAGAATGTGAGAGAGGACTATTCCAAGAAGAAGTGTGGTCATAGGGGTGGGATGTATGGGCGGGAAGAGAATGATGGCTGAGGGGAAGACGAATATCGGGACATGGTCGTGGAGATCGAGAAGAAGACCACGGTGCCGACATCTTCTCAAGATGGATGGAATGATTAGCGAACCACGATCTACTTGCGATTGCAAGACCTTTGACGCACACAAATCAAACACAAAACAAACACGTTGATTCACCCACTCAACACTGGTGAAGGCACGTTAGGGTTCGGCCGCTTATCTTTTCAATTTTTATTTAATGACAATACAGTCTCAAAAAATTAAGCGGAGCTGTTAGGTGCTGAAATATTTCATAAAGACTGTCCCGAGTTCATACAACTAGTTGCACCTACTTTCAGCCAGTATAGGTGTTAAGTACGGACCGTTTAAACGGCTACCCGTGTTACTTGAGGACGGTGCCTTTCGCGGTGTCCTCTAAACCACCTACTCTGCTAAGGGAAGTCGGACCGTAAACGGCTACCCGAGACCCTCACTGAAAAGTAGCTAATTGTTTTTAAAATCAGTAGTCTGAATGAAGTATTTCGGTTTTTGGCTCTACCCTAAGGTGTGCGATCTTGTCCTTACACAAACAATGAGTGGGTTTCTCTTCACCAAACAAAAGTTAATTTTAGGTCAGTTTATTTATAATCACCTTGATTAGCAGTCCTAATTTTAGATTAAGGTTATCACTGTAGTTTATGAGAGCACAGAAATTCACGCCTAACGAGCAGTCCCAATTCCGTTTATCCCTAAGTTGTAAAACTTGAGGAGGGAGAATCAAAAAATCCAATGCAAGCGTAAATCAATGATGCATGCTTAAGAGAAGGACTTACAGTGAATCCTCGCGTTCTTCATGCGGGATGCAAGACAAGGAATTTAAAATTTACACTAAATGATATGCACAGATGGAAAATGCCCTAAACAGATAGTTCTATTAGCGGGAAGAATTGATTGAAATTTTTGGCTAATGTTGAACGATCTATAGTGCGTTTAATTAGTGAAAAAGTGTGGCCTAAAGATTACGAGCACAATCAATGATAAACAAGCAAGCGTATATGTGCCTAAGTCCTACGCCACTCAAGTCGGGTCTCAACCACACAGAAGGGGTTGAAACAGACCCGACACACCACAGGAATGTTCAGTCTTAATTATTACAAGGGTTCAAAGAGAGGGACCCTGAGAATATTGCAAAAATTAAACCTATGATAAGCTCTCTCTCACAAAATTAAAATTCGGTCTTCATAGCAGATCCTTGAATTAATATCGAAATCCAGCTCCCAGAAGTCTGCGAAGAGATAATTTGCGGTTAGTAGCAGAAGTAAGAGAGAAATGCAAAATAAAATGCAGAAAGAAAAAAATAGCACAAAAATTAATTTTCACAAAAATCAATTACCAAAATGATTTAAAACCCTAAAAATCGCCGTTCCCCGGCAACGGCGCCATTTGATGAACGTGAAATCCACCTCTTTAATAATCGTAAATTGTAGTATAGGAGGTGAAAATCGGTCGATCAAAATACCACAATCTTTGAATGTTGTGGAGTATTTTACTTGGCAAGTTTACCAAGGTCGAACACAGGGAACAATGATTTTTAGTTGCGTGGTTTTTAAATCAAATTAAATAATTAAATTTATGCTCGATTAATTTTTGTGTGGGGAAAATATAATACAATGCAATGCAAATGCGAGGGAATAGACAGAGAAAATGAAGCACTGGATCTGCAATTTAGTGATGTTTAATCCAATTAAGATTACTCAATAACCGCGAAATGAAATCACAGATCGAATATATCAAATCCAGTGGGATGTATCAAATTAATCCCTGATGCAAGTATAGGCTATCAGATTAATCCTGCAATGATTTTATCTCCAAAATTCTTCAAATTATATTCTCAAGAAATGATTGCAGTCCACAAGTCAATAAACCTATAAAACTCCTTGATTTAACCCCTGTAAAAATTAAGTCCTCAAATCTGAGATCAATTTCATCATTGCATAAATGAAATCCCTGCAAAAATAAATCGTTAAGTTTTCCAAGGGAGATATGGCACAAATATGTCAAAATAAGCCTGCATATGCCAATAGAGATCCTAAAATAATAATTATCAATAGTCAGCCTCGAATCAGTCCACAAATTATTCTATGTTGTAGAGCACGGAATTAGCTTCGAAACGACATATTATATGCTAAAATCGGAGTCCGTATGACAAAGATATGCTAAATTGAAATTCCAGGGACTAAATTGTAAATTAAAATAAAGTTTTCCTTTCAAAAAGGTCTCTAAGAGGACTTATCTATAGTTAATAAAACTCAGAGGGGCCTGGACGTAATTTACCCTAGGCGGGGGTATTTTTGCAATTTCTAAAAGTGCTAGGGGCCTTCTCGCAATTTGCCGTACGTGCGCCTGGAGCTTCGGGTGACGGAGCAGGAGGCTCGGGTGGCGAGCCTAGAGGTGCGGACTCCTGAGGCGGAGGCTTGGGGGCGGGGCTCAGGCTCGGAGGCCCGAGCCTACGTGGCGGTCTGGAAGAGCTTCGGGGGACCCGAGCCTCGAGGCTGGGGCCGAGGCTCGACGGGGGGGGGGGGGGGGGGGGGGGGGCACGTGGCGGGTCGCTGCCCGTTGGATCTGGGGCAGCTGATCCAACGGCAGCTGGCGAGATGGCGGGTGGCAGCGTCGAGCGGGCGGCCGAAGGGCGGTGGAGGCCGAGCTCTCACGCGTAGCCGGTGGTGATTTGCGGCGATGCCGCGTGAGGGGCGGCGCGGGGAGGCGGTAACGGCCGGCCGTGCCTCCGCGAGAAGGCTGAGGACACGCGGTGGTTGCACGGCCGAGGCGAGGGGGCGACGCCGCGAGGCGGAGGCGGAGGAGCTGAAGTGCGACGGAGGGGGCGAGGTCGCGAGGCGGGGCTTCGGCGGTCGGAGGCGAGCAGGTACGAGGTTGGAGGCGGCGGAACGGCGGAGGCGCGAGGCGCGCAAGGCGGGGCTTCGGCGTCATGGACCTACAAGGAGTAAAAAAACAAAAACGAAGGGGAGGCGCGGTGGAGAAACGCCTGAGATTTGGGAGGAGCAGTGGCTCTCCCGGTCGTCGCCTCAGAGGAACGGCGGAGTTCCTCGAAGCTTGGCTGGAGCACGGAGGCGAGCCGTGGATCACGCCGCGATGCAGGAGCTTCTCGCCACTGTCACCGGCCGAGCTCCTAGGCTCCTGATGATGGCGGATGACCGGCTTGACGATGAGCTGAGTTCGTATAGGAGTGGGAAAGGGCATCGGTTATGCGGCGAAGGTGGTAACGGCCGGAGGAGGCGATGGCATTACAGGAGGAGAGGTAAAAGGAGAGGAACGGTTGGGGGAAGGGGATGGGTTGGGTAACGGCTGGAGGTGGAAGGAGAGGGGGCAGGCACGTGCTGCGCACGTGCACGCGGAAGGGAGGAGGCGGCACGTGCGTGGCATGTGCGCGAGGAGAGAGAGGGAGATGGGGTGCCACGTGGCACGCCCAGGGACTGCCACGTGGCACCCCAAAAAATTTTCAAAAAGTAAAGATAAATTAAATTAGAAAAGAAATAGCAGGAGACCTCGAATCGAAAAATTTTCTTCACGAAAGTTGTTCGTCTTGTCGAGACTACAACTTTCATGAAGGACCCGGGAGCAAAAGAGGTCACCTGTGCGAAGTGGTATTTTTGGTGGCTTTCCATGTGTATAGAAAACCGACTTTTTGGGTTTTTGTATTTTTTTGGTGATTTTAGAGGGGATAAAAATTATAGAAAAAATACGATAAAATACAAGAAAATTAATTACATATTAATCTAATTTTTTTGGATTTTTAATAAATAAGAAAATAGGAAAATAAAATAAAAGTAAGAAACGCTCAACTTTTGCACAGACCGACAACGGACACTTGGACTTGGTCAGTTTCTTTGATCTCAGTTTTGATCTGATTTGGATTTTTGCGTCGCTTAATAAAACATTCATCAAAGAACACAAATGAAGAAGAAATAAAATTAAAAGGATTAATTATGTACATAAAAACTTAGGTCAAAAATGGCAAAAAGTCAAAATGCGCAAAAGAGGCCCAAAACCCAACTTTCACAAATGAGCTCCGAATTTTACGAAATTAGTCTTGTTTTGAAGGTATTTGAAAATGGAGTACTTTAAAAGTGAGTTGACCAAAATCGGACACTGTATGTGGGAGATATGCTCATTTTAGTTTGTCAGATGTGAAATTTGACTTTGGGATTATTTGACACTTATTGGGGTTAGTAATTTTTTTGTATTTTTTATTTGATAAGGTTAGTAATATCTACACAAAAGCGGTGGTTTTGGGTCAATTGGAGTTAGGATGAATTAATTAAAAAATGTGAGAAGTTAGCGGCTTTTTGGGCTAATTTACACTGAGGATTTTAAATGCAATTTATGCATGATGAAATGCAGATATTATTCACACATGTATGAATGCTAATAATGCTCTATTAATGATTAATTACAAGAGGATGATGGAGGACAGAGCCTAAATGACCAATTTTAGCATGATGAATACGAGATTCATCATACCCCTATACTTAGACCATGCTCGTCCCCGAGCATGAATGAATGAATGACTTAGTTGAATATATCCCTGACTGTGCATGTGAATTTTCAAGGCTTAATTCATAGAAGACCCTTAATTTGGGTGATCCTAAAATCCTGGGCTCAATCAAGCTTTAATCAAAAGGAATCCAACCTCTCTAATTTTCAGACTCTCTGTTTATACATAAAATATAAGGATATGAACTTAAGTGTACTGCATTTCATGAGAGTTAAGTCGAGACATCACCCAAAGTTCCAGTCCCAAAGATCCTCCTCTATACCAAATCCTCAACACTAGGGAATAAGTCTATTCTTGCTTCAGTCAACCGTCTCATTAGTTTGTCAGACTTGAAAGTGTAGATGGACAGCCAGATGATGGAGGGCATAGGATTGTGTCTGATTTTCTCTCCCTTTCATTGGAACAAGGTGCCTCTCGAGTGCCTTATTACTCAACACAAGTATATTTTATTTTATTGATCAATGTGTCCGTCAAGAGAATTTGGAGTCGTCTGCACTTGTTTTTCTGGGAGTACACAGGGGTGTGTCTCTTTTGAGTATCTAAGATACCTTCGACACCCAGACTTGTATCGCTTACGATGCAGAGCCCTTTTATGGTTCCAGCCCGACTCCTTGGTCCTAATTAGCGCTTGGTCCAAGTGGACACTTTGAAAATGTTTGGGAGCGCTCGCCATTGGTGGAAGCTCATTTAGAATTTGACTTGGGATGGTAGAGCTTTTCTTGACATTTCTTTTTCTTTTCTTTTGTTGGCTAGCTCCACTGCTTTTACCAAAAGTTGGCGCACACTGATCAACAATTTTCCTTAAGTTTCATCACGCCCTGGCACTTAGGTCAATATCAAAAAGATAGCATATGAATCTTGTTCACATACTGGCTGGTGTTTTGCTGACACTCAGGTTTACTGAAGCCTTCATTAACTTTATCTCATCCTCGAATATCATCAGATCGGGTCTAAACTCAAATCTCTAGTCCTAGTTCCTCAAGTGATATCTCAACTCATCTCATCAATCATGCAGTTGTAAAAGTGATTGTGCTGATCATATTCTTTTTTAAGGTAGAGATGAAGAGTGCAATATAGCGCTCAAATCTTTCAAACTAGGGAAGTGTGGATTATTAAGTTCAAAACCCTAATGACTAAAGTAGGCTAAATCAGAATCTCAAGATCTTACAAATCAAGTGTCCTCAAAAATCCCCAAGCCTTGAGTGATGGTGAATGTGTCAGGAATATATCAACCAAGGAATGCATGAATTGCTTGATGAAATGCAAGACCACAAGTGATGATTTTTTTTAATGCAAAAAAGTTTTTTTTGGGTTTTTTGTTGTTGTTTTTGTTTGTTTGTTTTTTTGAAAAACAGGTATTATACACACTACTTGTACCCATCCCCGATGTTAGATAAAATCGATTAAAGTACGGGCTATGGATAAAGTAGATAAAATATATACAAATACACCCTCTATACTTAGCTTGTGCTATGTCCCCATGGCACAAAGTGAAATGTTGACATAGCTCGTACTAAATACAGAAGGATTAAAAACAAAAGAAGAGAAGTGAAGTATAAACAATGGTAGCGGTCCCCCTATACTTAGGCTCAGGTCAGCCGAAGTATAATCGGATAAATACAGATGGGGAACCGGGTAGATTTGCGAATGTACAAGATCAAGGAGGTTTGCGACGGACCTTGTTGCGGGAGTGTGGAGGGAGATAGTATGGAGATGTGGAGTGTGATGAAGATGGGGCCGATGAAGAAGACCAGCCATCGTCAGAGTCGTTCTCAAGAGAATAGTAGTCGTCTGCAGAGGATCTCCAACTTTTGTCGATCAGAGGTAAGTGCCCATGGATCAGAGCTGTACCTATTGCACTTATCTGATGAACCTCATCAGGACCGGACGAGGACTCGTCAGAAATCACCTGATGTCTAAGGTCAAAGGTGACTTTCTTGGTCGGTTTGTTTCCTTGGAAAGTATTGGGAGGAAGTTGGACAGTCTTCATCTCCCTGTCTTGAGTAACCGGTGTGGCATTTGTGAGTTCCTCATCAGATGAATCTCTATAAAAGTCGACCAATTCTTGAAGGTTCATGCACTGCTTCGGTCGAGGGAGAGTGTTCCTGCGGATCTTGTTGTTTATGGCTGGGGGTGTTGATGTCACTTCATGATCATGAGTTTTGGTGACATCAGATGTTTCTGGAGTCGGTTCCTTATAAGGTTCAAGTATGTCATGAATTACTGCCGACTCGAAGATTGTACCACTCAAATAATCGTGTTAATCTTCAATAATATGGTCCAATTCCTCATAAGCTCCAAAATCATGATTTTTCCTAGGAGCAGTGATAGGGTGGTGAGAATCCGAAGTTTGTCCAACAGTCAATCCCTTAGGTGACTCTCCTAGGGTTTTATCAGTGTGTTATGTGGAGATGTATGATAATGTGAAATATTTATCTCCTGATCATAACTGTTGGTTTCAAGTTGGTTTTTCTCAGAGCAGGATGTGTCATTGGGGTCATGTTTATTGTGGTCCGAGTTCGGGAACTTGATTTCCTGAGTCTCGCAATCGACGATCGCCTTAGCGGAGGCTAAGAACGGCTTTCCTAAAATAATAGGAGACTCAGACATCCTTCCGGGGTGCTAAATGTCAAGGACAATAAAGTCCACCTTATGTTCTTTACCTCGGAAATTTACGACGACAGAAACGATCCCCCGCGGTCTTTTGATAGATCGATCAGGTAATTGAACGATCACCCTAGTCTTTTTGAGTTGTCTGAGTTTGAGTTGGTCAAAGATGGACTTGGGGAGGATGTTTAATGTGGAGTCATCGTCTAACCGAACATGAGTAAATGTTGAATCCTCAATTTCACATGTGACCCGAGTCAACCGCTTGATTTTGCGGCTTTTGATTTTATGATTCATCACCAAAGAACTAGCCATAGATATGACACGATATTCAGTCCTTGATCGTTTCTTGCCCATCTTTGTGGGGTTCAGTCGACTCTTCACAAATCTCTTAAGATCGGGCACATATTCTATGGCTTTGATTAATGGAAGCTCTAAGATCAGACTCTTGCAAAATGCTTCCATTTCAGAATTGTCCAATTTTTTTAAATTTTCGAGTTTTTCAATTTTTTTGGTATTTTCTGTAATATGGTCAGTCGGGGGGTCAGAAGTCAGTGGTTGTGTCTGATTGTGATGATCCAGTGATTCGCATGGTGGTGGCCTCACTTCTTCTGAATTTTTGCATTGACTGGATGAGATCATATATTCTCATAGTTAAAGTGTCTGCTCTATGATTAATCCGAGCAATCTCATCCTCAAACATCTCATGACTAGTCATTGAATAATCATTCTCTATGTGTCTTGATTCTGGCATGTAACCTCGAGTACAGTGTTGATTGTTCATAAACATTATGGTCTGGTCATGAGTGGTATTTCCTTGACTTTGGTTTTCTCGTGGTTTATCAAAGGAAAATTGATAGTTATCTTGAGTAGGGAATAATTCAAGAGGCTGTGAGATCCTAGTGACCGGAAATCGTGTTCTATTATCAATATCGGTCACTCTATTGTTTATCCTCAATTTTGATCTCTCTCTCGTGTCCATAAAATTGTCAGAATGTGAGAGAGGACTATTCCAAGAAGAAGTGTGGTCATAGGGTGGGATGTATGGGCGGGAAGAGAATGATGGCTGAGGGAAAGAAGAATATCGGGACATGGTCGTGGAGATCAGGAAAGAAGACCACTGTGCCGACATCTTCTCAAGATGGATGGAATGATTAGCGAACCACGATCTACTTGCGATTGCAAGACCTTTGACGCACACAAATCAAACACAAAACAAACACGTTGATTCACCCACTCAACACTGGTGAAGGCACGTTAGGGTTCGACCGCTTATCTTTTCAATTTTTATTTAATGACAAAACAGTCTTAAAAAATTAAGCGGAGCTGTTAGGTGCCGAAATATTTCATAAAGACTGTCCCGAGTTTATACAACTAGTTGCACCTACTTTCAGCCAGTATAGGTGTAAGTACGGACCGTTTAAACGGCTACCCGTGTTACTTGAGGACGGTGCCTTCCGCGGTGTCCTCTAAACCACCTACTCTACTAAGGGAAGTCGGACCGTAAACGGCTACCCGAGACCCTCACTGAAAAGTAGCTAATTGTTTTTAAAATCAGTAGTCTGAATGAAGTATTTCGGTTTTTGGCTCTACCCTAAGGTGTGTGATCTTGTCCTTACACAAACAATGAGTGGGTTTCTCTCCACCAAACAAAAGTTAATTTTAGGTCAGTTTATTTACAGTCACCTTGATTAGCAGTCCCAATTTTAGATTAAGGTTATCACTATAGTTTATGTGAGCACATAAATTCACGCCTAACGAGCAGTCCCAATTCCGTTAATCCCTAAGTTGTAAAACTAGAGGAGGGAGAATCGAAAAAGCCAATGCAAGCGTAAATCAATGATGCATGCTTAAGAGAAGGACTTACAGTGAATCCTCGCGTTCTTCATGCGGGATGCAAGACAATGAATTTAAAATTTACACTAAATGATATGCACAGATGGAAAACGCCCTAAACAGATAGTTCTATTAGCGGGAAGAATTGATTGAAATTTTTGGCTAATTTTGAACGATCTATAGTGCGTTTAATTAGTGAAAAAGTTTGGCCTAAAGATTACGAGCACAATCAATGATAAACAAGCAAGCGTATATGTGCCTAAGTCCTACGCCACTCAAGTCGGGTCTCAACCACACAGAAGGGGTTGAAACAGACCCCACACACCACAGGAATGTTCAGTCTTAATTATTACAAGGGTTCAAAGAGAGGGACCATGAGAATATTGCAAAAATTAAACCTATGTTAAGCTCTCTCTCACAAAATTAAAATTCGGTCTTCATAGCAGATCCTTGAATTAATATCGAAATCCAGCTCCCAGAAGTCTGCGAAGAGATAATTTGCGGTTAGTAGCAGAAGTAAGAGAGAAATGCAAAATAAAATGCAGAAAGAAAAAAAATGGCACAAAAATTAATTTTCACAAAAATCAATTACCAAAATGATTTAAAATCTTAAAAATCGTCGTTCCCCAGCAACGGCGCCATTTGATGAACGTGAAATCCACCTCTTTAATAATCGTAAATTGTAGTATAGGAGGTGAAAATCGGTCGATCAAAATACCACAATCTTTGAATGTTGTGGAGTATTTTACTTGGCAAGTTTACCAAGGTCGAACACAGGGAACAGTGATTTTTAGTTGCGTGATTTTTAAATTAAATTAAATAATTAAATTAATGCTCGATTAATTTTTGTGTGGGGAAAATATAATACAATGCAATGCAAATGCAAGGGAATAGACAGAGAAAATGAAGCACTGGATCTGCGATTTAGTGATGTTTAATCCAATTAAGATTACTCAATAACCGTGAAATGAAATCACAGATCGAATATATCAAATCCAGTGGGATGTATCAAATTAATCCCTGATGCAAGTATAGGCTATCAGATTAATCCTGCAATGATTTTATCTCCAAAATTCTTCAAATTATATTCTCAAGAAATGATTGCAGTCCACAAGTCAATAAACCTATAAAACTCCTTGATTTAACCCCTGTAAAAATTAAGTCCTCAAATCTGAGTAGAAAAAACAAAAATGAAGGGGAGGTGTGGTTGAGAAACGCCTGAGATTTGGGAGGAGCAGTGGCTCTCCCGGTCGTCGCCTCAGAGGAACGGCGGAGTTCCTCGAAGCTTGGCTGGAGCACGGAGGCGAGCCGTGGATCACGTCGCGATGCAGGAGCTTCTCGTCGCTGTCACCGGCCGAGCTCCTAGGCTCCTGATGATGGCGGATGGCCGGCTTAACGATGAGCTGAGTTCTTATAGGAGTGGGAAAGGGCATCGGTTATGCGGCGAAGGTGGTAACGGCCGGAGGAGGCGATGGCGTTACAGGAGGAGAGGTGGAAGGAGAGGAACGGCTGGGGGAAGGGGATGGGTTGGGTAACGGCTGGAGGTGGAAGGAGAGGGGGTAGGCACGTGTTGCGCACGTGCGCGCAGAAGGGAGGAGGCGGCACGTGCATGGCACGTACGCGAGGAGAGAGAGGGAGATGGGGTGCCACGTGGCACGCCCAGGGGCTGCCACGTGGCACCCCAAAAAAATTTCAAAAAGTAAAGATGAATTAAATTAGAAAATAAATAGCAGGAAACCTCAAATCAAAAAATTTTCTTCACGAAAGTTGTTCATCTTGTCGAGATCTACAACTTTCATGAAGGACCCGGGAGCAAAAGAGGTCACCTGTGCGAAGTGGTATTTTTGGTGGCTTTCCATGTGTATAGAAAACCGACTTTTTGGGTTTTTGTATTTTTTGGTGATTTTAGAGGGGATAAAAATTATAGAAAAAATACGATAAAATACAAGAAAATTAATTACATATTAATCTAATTTTTTTGGATTTTTAGTAAATAAGAAAATAGGAAAATAAAATAAAAGTAAGAAACGCTCAACTTTTGCACAGACCGACAACGGACACTTGGACTTGGTCCGTTTCTTTGATCTCAGTTTTGATCTGGATTTAGATTTTTGCGTCGCTTAATAAAATATTCATCAAAGAACACAAATGAAGAAGAAATAAAATTAAAAGGATTAATTATGTACATAAAAACTTAGGTCAAATATGGCAAAAAGTCAAAATGCGCAAAAGAGGCCCAAAACCCAACTTTCACAAATGAGCTCTGAATTTTACGAAATTAGTCTTGTTTTGAAGGTATTTGAAAATGGAGTACTTTAAAAGTAGACCAAAATCGGACACTGTATGTGGGAGATATGCTCATTTTAGTCTGTCAGATGTGAAATTTGACTTTGGGATTATTTGACACTTATTGGGGTTAGTAATTTTTTTGTATTTTTTATTTGATAAGGTTAGTAATATCTACACAAAGGCAGTAGTTTTGGGTCAATCGAAGTTAGGATCAATTAATTAAAAATGTGATAAGTTAGCGGCTTTTTGGGCTAATTTACACTGGGGATTTTAAATGCAATTTATGCATGATGAAATGCAGATATTATTCACACATGTATGAATGCTAATAATGCTCTATTAATGATTAATTACAAGAGGATGATGGGGGACAGAGCTTAAATGACCAATTTTAGCATGATGAATACGAGATTCATCAGAGATCCAAACACTCGGATCAACTATTCCTGAGTAAATGGTTGTTGTGAGATCAATAATACTAAAATAATGGTCCCGTAATTTGCTTTCATACTATTACCTTATACATAATTCTGTAACATTTACAGTGTTCAAGTAGGTGTTTATTGCAAAATTAATCATACCATAACGAATAGTTAGTAATACCAGTTGCATATATTTCTGTTATATTTTTCCTTTTTCGTAAACGAAGCATTCCATTTATTTTACTCATTTATTTTTCCACAACTGCATGTGTTTAATAACTTCATTTTAAAAGTATCATTTTCGTATTAATCACAAATAAGGAGATTATATTATTGATTGCATGTTAATCTATTACTTGAGTAATGTCCTTGACTTACTATCATTATTTTGTAATTATTGATCTTAGAACAATTATTTACTTGTGAATTGTATATGTAATACTAAACCTGTGACATAAGACATAAATATATACATTATTGATCTCACAACAATAATTTACATAACTACGTACACATTACTTAAGTATTCTACCTAAATCACTGAATTATGTTCAAGGTAATCTTACATATAAAAATTACTAACCATTAGTTATGGTATTACTGATTTCGCAACAAGCATTTAATTGACCAGTGTATACATAATACTGAATTTTGTACATGGTAATAGTATGGATGTAAATTACTAACCATAGTATTGGTATTATTGATCACGCAACAACCATTTACTTGACCATTGTACATATATTACTAGTTTGAGTGTTTGGATCTCAATCTTTTGTATGAAATTTGATTCGAATATTTTCTTTCTAAAATTATCTTCTTTTTTTAAGGATATGATATAATTGGAAATATAATTATTATTAAATCGTCGAGCAAATTAGTATCCTTCTAAAAATGACATCCTTCGAAATAGGTAATCACTCAGTTGCTAGTACACATGTATGGCCTATATTGATGCTCACCAAGACTCCAAAGGGCATATGACCCATTGGATAATTCTTCTATGTGTGCGTATGTGTGCGCACACGTGCATGTGTTTGCCAATGTGTGTACATACATACATAGATATGTGTATGTGTGTGTATGCATGTATCTATGTAGGTAGGTAGATGTGCACATATGTATGCACACAAATATCTAATCTAATCGAATTATTGAATCGTAATCAGACCAGAGATTCTAGGTTCAGAGCCTTAGCTTACTGAAGTTGACAAGCCTAAGTGCTCGTGGAAAGCCCGAGAATCATCTCGCACGAGATTTTCAAGTAGGATGAGTGCTCGGTAATAGTCTTCAATTATAATATATGGTCTGGGACATAGTTGCTAAGGGAGAACCAGGATGTAACTTGGCCATGGGAAAAACGAAGGATCATTCCCATGGCATACATATCCTGACTTATGGATATTGCTTTTTTTTAGCTTTTCCCACTAGCACCTCTGCTTTGCCATCCGACTCACTTGTGGTTTAGTCTTCTGGCCTGAATTTAAGTTAATTCAAACTTGATTCATTTAGGAATCAAATCTATAGGTCAAATTTATATTCAATTTGTTTTATTTCGAATCAAACTTTTTTCAATTTTTTCTCGAACATATCTTATTCGAATTTGAATAATTAAATTCAATTAGCACCTTACCTATATTTAATGAATTTGATTTCTTTCTTATTTTATAATTTTTTATTTAGATTTATATTATTGAGAGAAAATATAATATAAAAGTAGCAAATGAAATTAAAATCAAATAAAAAAGAGTTAAAATTAAAATCTATACAAAATAAAGAAAAAGCCATGCACAATTGTACAAATAGGTCATTGCATTGGTTTTTTTTACAAATGAGCTTGACTCAATTTAAAGTATTCTAGAATTTAAAGTACTTTTGAATAATGAACTTTAAAAGCGAGTATGATGAATTGGACTTCATACTCTCCACAAATAAAATCCAGAATTCATATCAACTAGTTTAACAAAACCTTTTTTTTAAAAATATTTTTACATAAGTTTTCATTGAATCGGTGAAAAGAATTAAGTCAACTAGAGTTGTATGAAAATACATAAATATTTGAAGCTTGTGTATTTACGTGTATACTTGTATTTCTATAAGTTTATGTACAAAACTGTATAATTTCCTATTTCCTTGTTTTTTTATTTTTGGGCCAATCAAGGACTATGACCTCCATATCAGGGTGAGGGTCGGAAGTTAGATCTTGCGGGTCTATTTCCTTGATTTTCTCTGAATAATCTGCATGCATATGTATGCATACATGTTGGTTTGTCATCTTTGTTTCTATGTTTGGATTTTCTTTTTCATATTTTAGTAGCTTTTAAATGTTAATTTAGGCCATTTATTCTCAACCATGAAATTATAATAAGTCGATCTTAATTTATATATGCATGAATGTATTTGTTAGAGTATTTAGCTCACAAGTTTTAAAAATCTAAGAAATTTATATAATATGTAAACAATTTAATAGTATTATATAGAAATGTAATGTTACATAGTATTGAAAAATAAATAAAAAAAATAAAAGCAATAAAAACATGGATTTTATACACATATAATACCTACAAAAATAAATAAATATGTATATATATATATATTAGCTCTTCGACATTTTGCATCTATGAAACTTGTATGTCGTATCAATATCTATAACTTCAAATTTTCGATTTTAACTATTTTTAATTTTATTTACATTTTAATTTTAATCTTTTTTTGTGATTTTATCTTGTATCACGAGGTTAACCCCAAGTCAGACTCGCCACATGGTGTCCTCCCATTCATCCATCTATGCATCCCCAATTGCCACATCAGCACCTAGGTGGTTGTCCGGGTTAACATTCCTCTAGTCGGTCTCCCATCGAGCCAACGCATTCATAAAATTTCAAGGTTATCCAGTTCTGGACTCTCTGGAGCCACATTGGACACCCAGTCTAATGCACCTGGAGTCTTGCCTGAACGATCTAAAACCCAATTCATTGCTAACAAGGTTCGTTCCTGTACAGTGCGATCCTTTTCCTTCCAACGAATAAATCATAATTACACAAAATATATCTTAGTGAGAGATTATCGTAATAAACACGATACAAATGGATGGGGATATTTCCATTTATCTGGTCTGGGCCCCCGCTAAAAATAGCGGATCCAACATTTGCGTGCTTTGCTTGTGGCTCCCTCATATCTCCATCTCTCCCCGCCCGAAACTCGTGGCCGTGCAGATAGCGTGCCATGTTTTCTCGTGCGCACGTTATTGGTTCCAGCGGCGCTGACGCGTCACAGACCCCAAATGGATAAGGCCTTATCCTGTTTCTGGTGGAGTTTATTACTCAGCTGCCCCTCGCCCACTGTTGCCGGCTTTTTTAAACTGTGTGCTTGGTCTACGAGGAGCAGGTTTTCAAATTTGATAACTTTGTCCGGGATCATATCGATTTCATCTCTCTCTCTCTCTCTATTCTTATATGTGCCTATCAAATTCTCATTTTCCACACAAAGACTAATGGTTGTTTTCTTCGTGACTTCCTGTTGTCCGTTCAAATACTTCAGCTCCGAGTAATTTCCCAGATATCCACGTAGAGATAAATCTTTTTTTTAATTCTTTGATGAAAGGTCAGAACTCCAGTCCTGTTGCTGTGGTGACGTAATTTGTTTTCAGATATATCCAGAAAACAGGCCAACAGGTAAACAGAAACCTTCCGCCCTCAATCCAGAGTTCATGAATCCTGAGCCTCACCACTTTTTCCAATAAAATAGTCCATCACTTTCCCACTCTTTGAGGAAATCTAAACGAAATTAACACACGTTAATACAAGAAAAAACCTCTTCCCCTTCAACGAAAAAAGAGTGTATTAAATCTGACTGGACGATCCTTTGGGAGGAAGACAAATACACAAACCAAACCTCATCCCGTATTTTCGATTTTTTTAAGGGAAAGTTCCTACGAACTCCAGTATATATAAAGACCACCCCACCCATTCCATTCTCCACTCCCATCACAATTGCGTCCTTATCCGGGGAACAGCACGAGAACGAAGATGTTGGCCATATTCCACAAGGCCTTCGCCCACCCTCCTCAGGAGCTTCACAGCCCGGACGCCAAATCCGGCACCAGCAAGCGTCCCAAGCTCCCCGATGAGATCCTCAGAGCCTTCCACTCCTCCCATCCCGACAATTGCTTCTCCACCACCTTCGGCGGTGGCGCCGCGCTCGCTTGCGTCCCAGCCGAGCGCCAGATAACCTCCCGCCGCCGGTAATTAAAACTATTTTGGCAGGAATCCAAAACAGGAATCAAAAATTTAATTAAAATGTATTAAATGAAGTGGTGTGGTGGTTCGGATTCAGGCTCTTCTGCTGCTTCGATGACGTCTGCTGCATGTTCATGGGGAGCCTCGACAATCTGAACTCGCTGATAAGGCAGTACGGGCTGAGCCACAAGACGAACGAGGCGTTGTTCGTGATCGAGGCGTACAGGACGCTGCGGGACCGTGGGCCGTACCCCGCGGACCAGGTGATCAAGGACCTCAACGGAAGCTTCGGGTTCGTGGTCTATGATAACAAGGCTGGGACCGTGTTTGCCGCGCTGGTACGTTAATCGTGATTAGCGGCTAATTATGTGGGGTTTTCATGATTAATGACGTTGGAATGTGGAAAACGGGCAGAGCTCGGACGGAGGAGTTGGCCTTTTCTGGGGCATTGCGGCTGATGGATCGGTGGTGATCTCTGATGAGGTGAACACGGTGACGGCGAGCTGCGGGAGATCCTTCGCCCCTTTTCCCACAGGTATGTACCCATGCGATGGTTAGTTCCTTTTTCCACGATTCCCAAATTTCTGGTATTATATTTCAGTAGTTACGATTACACGTAATAATTTTGTAGAGATTTTTGCTTCCCTATTTAGCCATGTTAAGCTTGGGGGATCTTTCTAATTTATCTCACAATAAATTAAAACATTTTCATCTTCAAACAAAAGCAGAAAAAAGCCAGTTTAATTGTCTTGTAAACTTTAGTTACTATACACATGAACTTTCCCTTAGAAATAAGTAGCCTCTTGCTGTTAAGCATCATAAAATAATGTGTTGAATGTGTTGCTATCGGTGTGGTCATGAATTTATTACTTTTTATATGATCCTAAATCATATCGGATTAGAAGTTGGAAATCGACATCTGGACGAATATGTGGGTCAAATGGGGTTCAGATCGCTTGTGATGTGAATGGCATCACGGCAGAGTTTTTTTAATGATAATTTCTATCGTTGATGGGACTAGATTTTAAGTTTTACCATGAAATGCATCATTGAACATATACATTTTTACCATGGATTTCTTCTGTACCAATCACAGTTCTTGTGATTTTCACAACCATCATAAAAGAAGACAATCAGAGTTCAATTATAATGGATTAAAATGTGTTGATCTTGATTTAGTATATTTCTATCTTTATTATTACTGATTGATGCTTCATATTTTGGTTGGAAGGTTGCATGTTCCACAGCGAAGGTGGTCTGAGGAGCTTCGAGCACCCGATGAACCGAATGAAGGCGATGCCTCGGGTCGACAGTGAAGGGGTGATGTGTGGTTCCACCTTCAAAGTCGACTCCTACTCGCGTGTCAACACCATGCCACGCGTCGGCAGCGCGGCGGATTGGACCATGTGGGATGACTGCCACTAAGCTAACACAAGCCTGGGCATGGAGGGCTAGTCTCTTTGCAGTTTGGAGATCTTTTCCTTTGTTTCTGCCTTTCTCTTTTCTTTTTTTATGTAAATTGGTTGGTTTTATTTGTGTTGTCTTTGTTTTCTGAGGTTGAGTGAGGGTCAGAATCTGGATGAATGATGGCTTTGGATGTAAATTCTAGAAATGTATATATTTTGTTAATTTCCACCTTTTAATTGCGTTAACATCTTACCCTGAGGTGCAAATTACTATGTTGAGCTTTCATTTGATTTACTTTTGTGGGGAATGCATCTTTGATTCGGAGAGAGCTTGGAATATAGGGAAAAAAATACAGGAAAGTTTACGAGATTTATCTCTTTTTAATACCTCACAATCCTCTTGAGAGAGGTTATGTGTTGGCTGTGAATGTAATCTATTATTAAGAAATGACAGGGGCTATATAGTTAGCCTATACTTTATAGAGATGCGGAAGATGTTATTTAATAGGTGAAATAAGAGGGGTATATAGTTCATACTACTCGTTAAGAAATTCTCAGGGCATATTACACATAAGATTCTCAAGTTTGGGAAAAATATTAATGAAGTCTTGCTAAGAAAATTTGATTTTTGAGGGTTATGGATTTCCTAATGGATGAGGGGAAAATTCCTTAAATCAAGGGCCACGGAAGACAACACAAAGTAAAATGCACAACTTGGCTATGGAACAATGGTGGAACAACCAAACAAGTTAATGGCCAACAATGGAACAACTTGCAGTTGAACAGCCAATCAAAATAAATAGGCCCTCTCCATTTGAGGGGTCTATAGCTTGTATTCCTTCGTACCCCACAAAATTTCCATCAATCTTTTCTGCCATAAAAATACATATAATTATCACTTATCTTAAATCTTATATAATATAATTAACTTCTTATTATGTATCCCTTCTTACCCAACGGAACGAAGAACACCAAATAACTACTGTTTATCACTCCTTATCCTACAAACGAATAGAAATGAAGGATACAATAGCTTAATCACTCCTTATTCTATATCATGTATCCCGCTATCAAACAGCCTATATAATGAAGTTAGATAATTAAACATCACACATCTCATATATTTCCTAGTGTATTTTTTCTCTTATATTCTCTCCTCTGGTGGTAAGCGACGACAACGCCGGTGAATTCACGAATAAGTGTAAGGTAGGTGATTCTTTTTGGAGAGAAAAAAATCTTTGGTTAGGACCATTCTAGGAGCAAGTGTACCGAATGCACCAACTACAATTCAAGAAATACCGGTAAATCTAAGCAACTATTGGCAGTTGTCAAGAAATACTAATATGCCCAAAATAATACTAGTACTTTGAAGATTGTTTTGATTTAAATGTGCAACAGTTATAGATATAAACTTATATTTATTTCTTGTTGATATATGAAGATCCAACTCAACCAACAAGCTTCTAAAACTTGTTTCGGAAGGAACTAAGATGAAGGGATTTTTACCCCACGATCCTTATAAACTTAGTAAATTACCTTCTCTACCTTTGAAATAACATAATTCCCAACTCGACCGCGTCAACTTGCTAACGCTTACCCCATGAATCTTATGGTTAATTTCTTTGAAGCTCGTGGGGGTTCTTGGGATAATTTACAAGGTCGATTGAGTAAATACGCTGTGCAGAAGATTGTAGAGATGATTGAACAAGTTTCTAAGGTTCGTGAGGTAAAAATCCCAAATGAAAAACGAAGCTCGAATAAGTTAAAACTGTTAGTATCATATGCTCACCTCGAGATGCCTTGAATTGTGAACAATAACGAAGGTTAGGAGAAGTGTGGGAAGGACGCACGCCCTGTGTTGGAAAATAGAAGACATACATACATACATACATACATACATACATACATACATACATACATACATACATACATAGGGCACTTCCAATGAGGCATGCATTTCATGAAATTTAAAAGCCACTGCCAAATTTGTAAATTGTGCAATAATTTTATATAATATAAATTGCACATTGTAAAATTATGATCATCATACTATTTTATAAAATTAGCATCCATATTGTAACTAACATTTTTGTCCAATATAATAATATTTTCATAAATATTTCTTGATATACATATTATGTTAATATTTATTATTAAATTTATAAAATGAAAAATTGTAAAATAAACAGAATAAATAAATAAATTGATATGGCTTTCCATGCATCCAAGAAAGATCGATCTTATCGGAGGTTTCTCCTGTATATATTAAAAAATAAGTAAAAATGATTAAATTCTGGGCTAAAGTAGGACAAAGCACCCCTGAGTAGGGGAAGGCAAAACGATGGTGAGTAGAGAAATAAAGGGAAAGAAAGACCGATGCCAGCCGCCACTAGAAAATAGAAAGCAGCTGCTTAGGGCCTGTTTGGTTGCTGGGTTGGACTGGGTTGGGTTGGGCTGGGTTGGGGTGGGTGAATAGTAATCTGTGAGGAGGAAGTACCCTTGTGAATAGTAACCAGGGTTGGGACCCTTCGCTTTGTCGAGTGAGTGCGTGCGTCTGATGCTGACATGCCATTACAATGGTGACCATGCGGAAGAGATGACCAGTAACAGCATTGTGGATGCAAGAAATAAAAAAAAGAGAGTGATTGCCATAAGTTGCAATATTAAAGCCGCTGAGTGAGGGGATTATCTGGAAAGACCATCGATTGGCCTATTAATGAAAACTTGCTTTAAAGGCTAAAAACGGACCTCATTATTTTAAATCGACAAGTACAATAAAATAGATTATACGGCTAGATTTGATTCAGATGAGCATGGTATAAAAAATGAATCATGGATTGGCCAGGGTAATAAATAAAAAATATAATGGATAGCAAGGATTAGGGACTTAGTTTGGAATGATGAAATGTTTGCAAAAGCACCCCCATTACTAGAGTTTCCTAGAGTTGTTTGGTTGGAAAGGAATTGCAACAGAATATAATCAAGACAAGAGTCGAATTAACAAAGAAAAGGAAAAGAATAAGTTTTTAATTCCATTGTTTGATTTAAAGAATGGAACATTTAATAAGAGATGCATTCCTTTCTTATATTTGGAAAGAGAAAAAAATAAAAAGAAATTAATCTTACTTTTGATATATTACGTTAAATATAGAATATAATCGGTATCTTCAAACTTTTTTTCCATATATTTGATATAAGACATCAATGTTTAAATTGAAATGGAGATTTTTCTAGCCATAGTAAAATATTAAAAATGAAAAAATACAACTGAAAATTCTTTATAAAAATGAACGTGGATACGTAGATATTCATCATTTACTATATATGTATCCATTAAAAAATGGATACAAATAATGATGACTATGGTGTCCATACATATCGCTGTGCACACATTGAATTCAATAATATAATGTAGTTGCATATTTTTAACGATGTTTGCTAAAACTGTTATAAAAAATATATGAAGTATGTATATCTAAATTAGATATGTCTTATACCTACTTCAACGTGGACAAATGATGTAGATATATTCGTGCATGATCACCTTCCATATTTGTTTTATACATATCTCAAATGCATATATCTCAAATGCATATTCATTTCAAAATAGATACTGATATGAATATCACTATTATATTAGTAAATATGTGTATCATTATAGATTTATCTATAAACATGTTCAATATAACTTTTACGTAACAAATATATTTAATACATTTGTCTTATTTTAAATCATGTATACCAACTTCAATATACAAAAGAATATGGTTACATCCGCATCCGACCAACTACCGTATCCATTATATATAGTATATATACATATGTGTATATACTGAGTTTAAATGGATACCATACGTATAACACATTGATATCCATATATATATATATATATATATATAATCATATTTTATTTAATTTAATATAAAATATGCAAATTTAATATATTTATCTCATCTACCTATTCCTTATACCAACTTTAATCTGTAAACACGTATGGATACATCTAAATGTGACATGTTATCACATATACAATATATACCTATTTCTATATCCATATTTTATTTTGAAGCGGATACATATTTGAATGTTCATTTAATTTCCATTAAATATCTATATCGGAATCCATATATCTATTTGGATAATAGTTATAATTTATTTTTAATCATATTCTATATAACTGTTATGAAATAAATGTATTCGGTATATTTGTTTCATCTAAATAACCCTTATACCAACTTTAATATGCAAATAGATATAAATACATACATATCTGATCAACTATCTTATCTATTTAACACACATTTGATGTGTATCAATATACATTTTAAAATCAAGACATGTACAATATCACTTTCTTGTCCATATGTATTCATATTTGAAAATGATAAGGATAACTTATCCAACTATTTTCATCCCTATGCGGATATATTTATAATAATGGTATATGAATTTATAAGTATTGAAGAAGAGTATATTCCCTCATTTTTTGAAGGAATGGAATCCCAATCCCAAGGGGATACCTAGTAATGACAATATTGACGTATGGGGAAATATTATTTCTATGTAATTGTTGTTCCAACCTAATATGATCTACAAAACCTAGATGTGGAATCAATAAAGGAATGGTGATTCCATTCCCTACTCTAATCGAACCTAACGAACAAGGCCTAAGACCTTTGGTAATCACACAATGGAATACACTCGGATAATGGCAATGACACCGTCTTTCCAAAGAACCAATATCTTCAAAAATCCCTTATAAATATTTTTTTAGAAAGGGTCTTGCCTCCTATTCATCGACGAGCGCTCGATCACCAACTGTCCTTATAGTACATAACTCTCACTTTCATCTAGATGTCTTCATTTTTTGACTTTTGACACATTTTTCGGTCGAAGCTAGGTCTGAGTTGTTCAATCTCTACTTTGCGTTTTTTTATTTACTATGTACATTATTATTTAGGTTTTCAAGACCGTGACCGTCATTACTTCTTTCTTCGTTGGATGTTCCCCCCATCTTGCAAAGCATCTTCAGCAACGAGCATCAACCACTTGAGGACCGTGTCCTAGCAGCTCTCTCCGCCTAGTATCAGATCACCAAGCATCCTCAACCCCCATCCTTGAACTATGGTTAAGGGAACCCACTTAAATGGTCCAATAGTAGAAGAAATAGGCTCCCTCTCCAATGATCAAGGTTCCAACCCCACCCTCCCCTTAACTACTAAAAAACTATCTCCAAGGCCTATTTCCAGCATCGAGATTTGACTATCTTCGTTGAATATCGAACTCCAATAAGAGTCGGAAGACCTTCATGAGTGAGACCGCTGCGACTACAACCTACATACCTTCTGTGCATCATGCCCTCCAATTGTGTTCTCCCCCTTGCACCCCAAGCATGCCTTCAAGCTCGTATTGAGATACAACGGCACCATCTGCAACCAAACCTTGAGATCTCAAAGCCTCGATTTTTTTATCATTCACACATCTGCTCTCCCTTCATTCCTTCTCCATTTCTGAATCTTTCCTACACGATCTATCAGCACCTCTAGACGAAGCTACAGAGAGATCGAAGCACCTGGAGCTACGAAGGACTGAACTTCACATCGAGTTGTACACAATCGGAGATCATATTGATACCACTGGCTAGAGTATGCAATTTGGAGAAGAACGAAGAACTCATACTCAACTCCAGATCGAAGAAGCACCATCTGATTTGTTGAAGAAATGTGAATCGCAACCGTTGGATTGCATCGAATATCTACCACCCTACCAATACGAGCGGCTTGCTATCAGTCATTAGATCCATTCATCTTTCAGTAGTTCGATTGTTAGCATCCAATAATTCAAATTATGAGACATGGACGTACATGCATTTCCTTATATAAGTTGGTCACTTAATCCAAGCCACAAGCCGCTGAAACCAAAGCTGCTCCTCCAAGTATGTTGACTTTTACGAACAAACACTTGAAACTCCTCAATTTTACGTTCAGGCATGCTTCGGTTCACATTACGTAGAGTGTAAGGCTTTTTGCATATTGTCCTATAAAAGTTTTCTTATTCACAAGTTTATTATACTTTTCCATTATTACGTATATACCCTCCTATTGTGCTAATAATTAAATATATTATAAATTCTATAATAAATAAAATATGTAATGCACAAATTAAACAAATTAGCATTAGATGGCTATTAATAAATTGTATATATACTAATTAGTTATGAAAATTAACAAAATATTTTTTATCTTTCATAAATAAAGAACTATACATAAAAATAACATTCAACTTTAAAATTTTATAAAAACTTCAAATAAATAAGTAAAATTCCTAAAAAATATATTAGATATATATTAGAGTATATCAACACATATCCAAAATCCAAGATCAAACAAAAATATAAAATAAAAATCCTAAAAATATATACTCCAAAACATCTAAAATCCTAACAAACTATGTAAAGACGACGAAATTACGTACCACACATCATTATAAAGTTTTTTAAATTCTCTACATATTAAAAAATATAAAAAATTTTTGTTTAATATGATTATTATTGTAATGAGAATGAGTATAATTTGAATAATTATTATTGAAGATTTAATTGCATAGAGTCCGTTAAAATTGGCTATTTCGATTAGGATTTTTATCACTTGTGCCCCTCTTAGATATTGCAATACAAGTTATGACCTACCTTTTTTGGAATATTAGTTGTGCATCTACATTTTTTAAGTTTTATCATATGTGCCTCTCAAGTTAGTTTCCATCAACTTCCATTCCAAACAGATGTTAACTTTTGGACACAATGTTACTTTCTAACTAATAAGTAGGGTAGATTGGCCATTTTTTAAAATCCTTCTCTTCATCTTCTTCTCCCTTCCCATCCTCCTCCTACTACCTCCACTGCTCCCTTTCCTTTGACCAACCTCTTCTAGCCTCCTCCTCAACCACCCAGACCTCCTCCCACCCCCTCCATTGTCGTCCCACCTCCGTCGCCTACCTCTTCTAGAGCACCTATGGGGTTGCGATGCCGATGATGCCACCTCCTTGATGTGCAACTTCCTCTTGTCCTTCGTGATAGCCCCCACCCTCTTCTACAAAATGATAGCTTGGGTTCAAAGATGCTTGGAAGGCACCTGGTGGCGTCGAAGTAGTAGTAGCCGAGGTCATGTCATCGTTGACGATTCAACCAGATATGTATGCATGCAAGTGTATCGAGGATCTAAGTATGGGTTATCGTAGAGAGAAGAGATGAAGAAGAAAGGAGGAAAGGGCACTCCCATGGCTGCAGCGGCAACATGCGTCGCCCACCCACAACCCAATTCTTCGTTGAACACCGACCATTTTCAAACCCCCAAATCCCCCAAAGCCCAATCTCTTCTTTCCAACCCCCAAATCCAAAACCAAACTCATCCAATTTGCTTTGCTCGCCACCACCAAGGTAGAATGAAAAGTTGCAACCTCCCATGCAATGTTATCCCTCGGTCATGGTGGTCAATAATCCCAATGAGCAGGAGGTGGAGGTGGGGCCGATGACCATTGATAGTAGGGAGGAGAAAGGGGGAGGACGGGATGACAACGATGCCCATGGTGGCGGTGAATCTTGAGGTCGTAGAGGCAATCCTGGCCGAGGCCATCATTTTGGGACTCAAAGACCTTAGAGCCAATATCCCAAAGGATCTCCTCCATGCCCCTCCACCGTCGTCCCCTACTCCTCAGTCTCCACATTTTCTAAACTCATCCTTCGCCCCCATCTTATCTGACTCCGATGATGGCTAACGTCATCGATCACCACCTTCATGTGAGGAGCACCGCTAGAAGCTCCATTGTCCACAAGAATCACCACACGGAGGAGGCCGAGTTTGTGGTGCTAAGGAGAAAGGAGAGGGAAGTTTTGTTTTGACCATTATGCCACTCTTAACCACACCATGGTTTGAATAAGCCATAGTTAATTTATTTCTTTGACAACTGATCTAACGAAGGGGGACAAGTGACAACAGAGCAAGAAGTCAGGTGCAGAACTGTCCAAAAAAAGAAGGGGCATAACTGATATTACAATATCTCAAAGGTGTACAAATGATAAAGACCCTTTCGGTTATGTGTTTCTCATAAATTATCACATACACATGTTACTTGTGGTGTATAAATAGTTTCTTTACCTTCAGCTGATATATCACAAATTTATTCAAATTTTAATAGAATTCATCTCCCCATAGAGAAACGCAAGTTGAGTCACTAGTTATAATATATAATCGACTTCTCAATGTGAATTGAATCAATTTAGTTATCTATTTTGTTATATTTGAATCTCATGAATGTTGGTCAGATAATCTATTAGAGCGAATATCTGCGGCAACAGAACTGGGGGAGTGACATGTTATGCTGCCTACATGGTGCTAGAAGCTACTCTAACAGTCTCAACAAATGGCAGTGTTGTCACCTCATGTAGGTGCTCTTCCATTGGACTACATTTGTCCATCATCTCAAAACTATCAATTGTTGCCCCACACTATATTGTTTCCTTGCAAGACCTATGAGAAAATACAAGTGATTTAATAAAGCTAAAAAAGAGACTGAACGAAATGCGAATCTCGAAATGAAGCCCTCAAACTGACTTACTCAGATAGCATGTTAGAATCCAATATAAAACAAATAGAGTGGCAACAAGCATTAATATGGCCACCATATTCTATGGGAAGACCACTTAGGTATGATTTTGCATTATTTTCCCAATCATACATGGTAGCCCTATCCACACTACAAAGATATTGCTATATTTCTATGTACCTTTTTTGTTATTTTATTTCTTTATTCTATCTTACGTAATTTATCCATAGGTCTCTCCTCTATTTTTTTCCAATATGATATTAGAGCGGAGGTCCTAGATCAGAGCTCTCATACCTAAAACCCTAACCCTAACCCACCTTCCACCAACCCCTTCCGTGCACCGCCGCCCCCGCGCCTCACGCCCCCGTGCCCCGCACCCCCCTGCGTCGCCACCATGTCGCGCCCGCACGTGCCGCCTCTACACCCCGCGCTCGTGCCCCACGCACTGCCCCTTCATGTGTGGCTTCTCCATGTGTTGTGCCTCCACTTGCAGCCAGTCCGCACGCGGCCACTCCTTGCGCTGCTCTCCCTCTAGCCATCGCCGGCGTCAGTTCCTTAGTTCATTTGATGGATTTGGGTGCATAAGTCTACATATGCATTCCAATCTACGTATGTCTATGTAGACATTCACTTTTTAGTCTATAAAACCCTAGTTTTCTACATCCGATAATATGTCTGAGAACAAGATCGATGTACCTGCCACATGTGCTTTTAGAGGTCCGGAGCTTATTTGTAAAATGGACGGGACAAACTATGAGCTCTGGGCTATGCAGTTCATGAACCTTATAAAGTCGAATGGTAAGAAGTATATTCTTACCGAGTAGGAGCCGGTGGAGAAAACTGGGGTAAATGCCTCATGGGAGGCGGACGACGAATATGCCAAAGTTTGGCTTTCTTGTACATTAACGATTGAGATCACCAATGATCTTTTACATCAGCCTACTGCTAAGGCAATGTGGGATATCCTCGCAACAACATATTCTCAAGTGAGTAACGAGACAAAGATCTGCCAACTCCAGCATGGCATATTCACTATCAAGCAGAACGGACACCCCCTTCATTCGTTGTATACATCCTTGCATGGGATGTTTGAGAAGCTCCACAACTTCATGCCTTTAATGACGACTCTAGAGCAGCAGAAGACATATAGGAATGATACCATGGTTGGTGTATTCCTGGCATCCCTTGACCCAGAATATGATGCTTCCTGCTCCAAATTCTAGTAGATGTCACTATTCCTCCCATGGAGGACGCGTTCCACGGGCTTAGTAGGAATACTATTCCATCCATAGCCACTAGTCAGACTTCTTCGGCTATGGCATCCTCTCAAGGAAGAGGAGGATCTTCTTTCAGTGGATGCGAACCTCATGGTAGAGGAGGTCGCATTCGTCAACCGTGCATGTACTGTCACCATCCAGGACATACTGAAGATACATGTTATTCCAAGTATGGCTTTCTGACTTCTGCCCGTATAACAAAGCATGTTGAGTCTCTTGCTGCTCCTACTTCTGATCAGATGTTTGATGACTTCGGAGCTAGACTACAGGATATCATGCATACTGCTTCTTCACCATTTCCAGGAGGTCATTTGAATGTAACAGCTTCCGCGTCTACCAGTACGTCTGCTATGATTATTACCTCAGGTGGTACTTTTGCTTTTACATCCTATCATGGATCTGAGATTACTGAATGGATTATGGATTTCGGGGGAAACACACCATTTATGCGGGGACAGAGATCAACTTACATCATATAGGCAGATTCTACCAGGGAGAACTGTTGTGATCACGGATGGAACACATTCCCCGCTCACTAGACAGGGATAGATTTGTTTAACACCTTTGATGCGTCTGCAGAATGTGTTACATGCTACTGATTTCTCTATGAATTTGTTATCCATTAATTAGATCACAAAGGATTTGCACTGTAGAGCTATTTTTGACCCATAATATCTTGTTTTTTAGGAGATTCTTATGGGTAGATTGATTGGGTGTGGCCCTGAGCAGGGTGGTCTTTATCGCCTGGTCCGAACTCCTTAAGTTGGTGTATCCTCTTATGCAACAGGACCAGTTTCTCTTTATACCTGGCACTTATGCTTTGGTCAGCTTCCCCTCCAGAAGATGTGTCATATGTTGCCACATATTTCTCCATGTTATTCCTTCCAGTGTGAGGCAAGTCAGTTGGGAAAGCATCATTGGTCTGCTTTTCCTAATCATCAGAATCGAAGCACTAGCTCCTTTTTGAGTTATTTCATGTTAACATTTGGGGTCCGAGTTGTGTTCCTGATCACCAGGGACACCGGTTTTATCTTGTTGCCGTGGATGATTTTTCTCGTTTGTCATGGGTGTTAATTTTTAAAAATAAATCTAAAGTAGGGGATGTAGTCAAAACTTTTATCAATGAAGTGTAGAATGTTTTCTCTATCTATGTGAAATTTATGTGCCTTGATAATGCTTTGGAATTCTGTACTCATGCTCTATCCCATTTCCTTTCATCTTGTGGAAATTTTCACCAAACATCTTTTTCTTACACTTCTCAACAGAATGGTATTGCAGAGAGAAAGCATCGTTATCTACTTGATGTCACTCAGACTCTTCTAATTTAGAGTTGTGCCCCATATTCATTTTGGGGTGATGCAGTTCTTACAGCGTGATACTTGGTGAATCACATGCCTTTTTCTTTCTTGGGTGAGAAATTCCTTTCTCTTAGCTTTCCCCGAGAAGGAGTTGTTCTCACTTACTCCTCATGTGTTTGGCTCTGTTGCTTTTGTTCACCAGTTGATTCCATGTCTTGACAAACTCTCTCCTAGAGCTGTCAAATGTGTGTTTGTTGGGTACTCCAGACCCATAAGAGATACCGATGTTATGATCCATTGCACAGGAAATACTACATCAGTGCTAATGTCACATTTTTTGAGTATGTGATATATTTATCTCCTACAGGTGACAAGTTGCCTTCATCAGACTTAGATGATGAGGTTTACATGCCACCCCCTCCTATGCGTCGGTCACGTACTCCTCCTATGCCCGCCGTTCCACCACCACCTCCTCACGTACAACCCCCTCCACATCCTCCTACTTCCCAGTCACATGTGCCCATTGTTCCACCATTACCTAAATTCTATACCCACCGGACTGTCTCTGCTCATGGTCATTGCCCGTCATCCAGTATGCCCCAGGTTTGTTCTGATAACATGGTTTCTAACTATGGGTCTAAAGATATATCTGTGCAGGGATCATTGCAGGAGAATAGCCCACAGTTGAAGGAGGTTCTCAATGACCTGGATATACCTATTGTAGTTCAGAAGTAGAATCAGTCTTGTGCTTTCTACCCTCTTGCTTCTCAAGTCTCCTTTCATCATCTGACAGGAGAATTTTAGAGATTTGTAGTGGTTCTATCTACTGTGGACATTCCATGGAATTATCAGGAGGCCTTGAAGGATAGTCGTTGGCGCTTGGCTATGGAGGAAGAAATGGTTGCATTGCAATCCCATGGTACTTGGAGTTTGGTGTCTGTTCCTCCTAGGGCATCTGTTGTCAGTTGCAAGTGGGTGTTTACTGTTAAACATCATGCAGATAGGAGCCTTGATCGCTACATGGCAAGATTAGTGGCAGAAGCATTTACTCAGACCTACGACGTGGATTACTTGGACACATTTTCTCCAGTGGCTCGCCACTCTACCCTGCATGTACTACTTTCATTAGCAGTGATACACGATTGGCCTTGTTTCAGTTGGATGTTAAAAATGAATTTTTTGTATGGAGATCTACATGAGGAAGTTTACATGCAGCAATCTCCGGGGTTTGCTGCTGAGGGGGAGTGTCATCAGGTTTATAGACTCCATAAGGTAATATATGGCCATAAGCAAAGTCCAAGGGCATGATTTCAAAAGCTCTCGGATCTGATTGAAAGGCAAGGGTTCAAGAGGTCAAATGCAGACCATTCACTCTTTCTGCAGAGAACATCTAGAGGTATAATTTTCATTATGGTCTACGCGGATGATACACTTATTATAGGTGATGATGTGCAGGGGGTCAAGATGATAAAAGAATTTCAAGGTCATCATTTTGTTACCAAATCTTAGTAACCTAAGTTATTTCTTAGGGCTGGAATTTTTTAGGAATGCGCAGGGTCTTGTGATGACCCAAAGGAAGTATGTTACAGACATGCTTATTGAGACAAGCATGATTGGGTGTCGACCCTCTACTACTATGGATCCTCGCATGAAGTTATATGATGATGATACAGATGAGGCCGACAGAAGGAGATATAGAGAGATGGTGGGAAAGCATCTCTATGTTACTATTACTAGACCTGATATCTCCTTTGCAGAAGGTCGGGTGAGTCAGTTCATGGAGCAGCCCCGACGGGTTCACATGGATGCTATATACATGATTTTGAGATATATAAAATCTTCTCTAGGTGCAGGGTTACTATTCAGGAAAGGAGCAACTCTTTCTGTGTATGCATGGGCTGATGCAGACTATGCATAATGTCCAAAGGATAGGAAGTCTGCTTCAGACTTCGTTGTGTTTGTTGGTAGTTCTCTTTTTTCTTAGAAAGCAAGAAACAAACGGTGGTGGCTAGATCAAGTGCTGAATCTGAGTATAGGGCTATGGTCCAGCAAGCACAGAAACGATGTGGGTTCGAGCAGTGTTAGCAGATTTGCATATAAATGTACCTCTACCCATGCAGCTACAATGTGATAATCAGGCTGCTTTATTTATTGTGAATAATCCTACATTCCATGAAAGAACTAAGCATATTGAGGTAGTATGCCATTATACTAGTGATATGATTCAGAAGGGTTTGATTTCTACCTCTCATGTTAGTTCCGGAGAACAAACAACCGCTATATTTACCAAGGCATTACTCAGGGGGCCATTTCAGAAGTGTTCGTCCAAGCTGAGCATGATTGATATCTATTCTCCATCTTGAGGGGTGTGTAGAGATATTTCTATGTTCCTATGTCCCTTTTCTATTTTTATTTCTTTATGTCTATCTTATGTAATTTACCCATAGGTCTCTCCTCTATATAAGAGAGCGTAGGTTCCCAGAAATAAACAACTCTCTTATTTTTCCCAACACACACAATTTTTCCAATATGTCATAAGTAACTAAAGACTAGACCACATATAAGATTCAATTACCTAGTTAACTCAACCCATCACCATTTCCTAGTGACGAACTCCTACTAGCGGTTACAAGGATCCGAGGATGCAAAATATGGTACCCTCAACATAGACTTCCCTACATCTGTGTCGCATGCCTCATGTTAGTAGTCAAGATAGTTAAGTTGGACAAGTAGGTAGTTTGAGAGGTTGTTAAGACTCCACAAGAGCAAGAGCAAGATAGGTAGCTTCTTTCCCATCTCCAAAATAGACCCACTCCACATACTAACACCACGTAGCATGCAAAATGTCGCATACAAAATGTATCCTAAGAGGAACCACATCTAAAACAGGAAAACTCTCAACAATTTATAATGCCAGGGTATCTTCTTACTTCACATGGCAATTGCTAAATCGTTATGGGCATCTTCTAGCAATATCCATTTACCTTGACTCAATATAAAACATTTCACTTATATTGTATAAATGCAAACTGGTTTACTAGAAATATATTCACAATTTGCATGGGGTTATATTCTTAAGCTGTGCTACTCTTAGGTTATTATTGGTATTTCTGAACTAAACAATGAACCAACGCCATCTCTTGCACATGGATAAGAAAGCACGCTTCATATTTCCCAATAATCTCACATTAATGGGGAGTTGAATTTAAACAATGGTTTACTCATTTCCTATCAAAATCCACCTATTAGGGATATGGTTCCACTATTATAGTGGTAGGATGTCCACATCCCTGAGGGCCTGTTCGTTTGGAGAATAGGCTCTGGAATAAGGGGCCTATTCTCCATCCGACACGATTTCCCGTGGTACGATTATTCCTCCTCATTTCATCTTATTTCACTCTTATTCCTATCTTTATCTCACCTTACCTACCTTTATTTCACCTTATTCTCATTATTCCTATTCTCCAGCTGAACAAAGAATAGACCCTTGTTCTCTTTATTCCCAATCCTTATTCCTGCTTATTCCCGAACCGAACGGGCCCTGATAGTCTTTGATTTACAAAACAGACAAGGATTGGATTCACTTGTGTGTCTAGTCTACTCTAGAATCTAACCAGTGCACAACCATTTGTACAATAATATATAACATCACCCGTTTTAATCACAAGTAACACAACACGAAACATATGTTACTAGAGCATTGGGAAGAGAAAACAAACTGGATATAGCTATCACTCTAGTATTTTGTCCTTCAGGTGCTGGAGTACAGCCTTGGTATCACGATCCAAGACAGTGCGGTGAATGCTGCACGTAAAGTTAATTAGAAAAATCTCGCGTGCTTAACAAGAAATTGAAAGGGAAAATCAAAATACTCCATCAGGCTTTTTTTCACAGGCTTTTTTCAATTCCTTAACATAAATGTGATTTTTGAAAGTTTTCAATACAAGAGGTTTACTTAATAAAGACGAATCTTGAATTTAAGCTGGTAGATTTAAGAAAAGCTTAAAATGTAACCGATCCTAAAGACAACATGCCTATCAATAATGACTCTTAGAAGGGGGCTTCTTCCAACCTCAGAAATGGGTGAAACAGGGGTGCCCCTTGGCCCCACTTCTGTTCGCTCTTGCAGCAGATGCGTTGGAGGTTGTGATGGAGTTGGCGGAAGCGGGGGGTTTAATTGAGGGCCATTCAAGGGAGGACTTTTCGATACTGATTCCTCAATATGCCGATGATACTATTCTTTGTCGAGAGAGGAATCGATGATGGCAGGGCGATCACCGTGATTCTGTACTTGTTTGGAAAGCTATCGAGATTGAAGGTAAATGGGACAAAATCCACTTTCGTCCCTTTAACCTTTCGCCAGAAGTGATCGTATCATGTGAAACTTCTTTGGGTAATACACGACGAAGTTTACCGATTCACTACATGTGACTGCCTTTGGTGAGTTGAAGCTGAAGCAGGGGGAGTGGCTAACTTTAATCGAGAAGTTGAAGAAGAAGTTGGCTAGATGGAAGGCAACATGTTTATCAAGGGGAGAGCGACTGGATATGATAAAGGCAGTCCTCTTGGCGATCTAGGTTTTCTTTATGTCTATTAAGCTGGTACCGTTTAGATTTAAAAAAGATTGGAAGGTGGGATGAGGCATTTCTTTTGAGCCTCAAGTGGGGAGGGGAAGGTTATGACGTTGGTATATTGGGGGATGGTGTCAAGGTTGGTCAGAGAGGATGGATTGAGTGTGTTGAGAATTGAAGACATGAACAAGAAATGTGTATTGAGGATCTGGAGAGAAGGATAAGATCTACCCTCACTTCTTTTGAGATCCATATATTATGTATCCTCTAGCTTGTATGCTAATGCGGGAGTTCTGTCATCACCCACTATTCTATGGAGAGGTGCATGCGCGTTCCTTCTAGTTATTGAGGCCTCAATGCATCCCTTGTTGGGAAATGGGAAAGGGGTGCAGATTTTGGCAGGATGATAGGATGAAAGAGGGGGCTTTCTGTGAGTTATATCGCACACTCTTTGCCTTGGCTATGAGGAGGAAGGAAAGTGTGGCAGACTTGTGGTCAGAGGGAGCTTGAGGGCTAGAATTCGTGGCTAAGTTGTCAGATCAGAGATTGGAAGAGTTTGTTTCGTTATCTGGTAGTGTCAGGAGGAGTGGAGCTGTTTGAGAATCAAGATGCTTGGTGCTGGAGTGACGAGGTTTTCTCAGTGAAAAAAGATGTATAAAGTGATTTTCAGTTCGGATACCTTAATGCAGGATGATACTGATCGAGATTGTGCAAGAATTTGGAGATGGAAGATACTTACGAGGGTTAAGATTTATCTGTGGTTGATGAGAAGAGTTATATGTGCACTGTGTTACCTTTCCTTGTTTGATGGTGCATTCGTTTCTTGGGGTGGCAATGAACAAGGATGTGTATTCAGATATACATGAAGCAAAATAAATTGCATAGAGCACATTCACAACTTATGTTGCTTGAAATTAAATGTTTTTTAAAAACCTAAGCCTTGAATTGTTCAAAAGATAAATTAAAATGCACTATGATAATCAAGACACAAAAAGCTTAATTGATATAACATTTATTTATTTTTCTAAATCAAGCATATTTAGAATCGATATCACTATATACAATATACAGTGGTAAAATCAGAAATTACGATAATCTACATACTTAAAAATGACATGTTGGTTGATTCCCTAACCAAGAGAATAATAACATGCACATAAATTAATTATGTTGGTTCAACGGGTCTTGGAAATACATAAGTCAATCTAAGAGGCATTCATAGACAAAGATTCACTAGGCACATATTCAAACATACACTACATGATTAATGGTAATGTAGGAGTCTTAACCACTTTGATCAAGTAGGAGATGTTGAATGGCTCTAACCTTAAAGAGTGACCCCACGACAACGCAATGAGGGCCGGGTTTTAAGGGAGACTGCTATGGCAGGAAGGAAAGAGCAGACAAAGTGAGGGGTGCACACCCTATCTATATACCTATCTTCAAGAGGGGAAGAATGTCATCGATCTCAAGATAAAAACCTAACAACTCGAGATCCATTTCCCACTCCATCCCTTTCCTCATTTATTCTCTTGCTAGAGCTAAATATATGAAGGACATATATTTCCTTCATGATATTGAGATAATGTGAAGCTAGCATGAATCCAAATAAGGTGTAGAGGTCCACCAATCTTCTTTTCAATGCAATCACTTTGGTGATTAGAAGTATGAGACAATGCATGTAATGTCCCGAGCCTTATACCTAGTCCATTATTAGGTATTACTAACCCAAACAATCTATTGGGATTGGACACAACTAGAGCCCTTAACCACAATCCAAAATGTATAAGCCTATGTTGTCTAGTAGTAGCCCCCACTACTTATAAGCTACTACTACATTTGTGATTACTAGATGTAGTACTATGTTTGGGGTGATACAATCACCTCCACTTATATTTGCAACGTCCTCTTTGTGCAATGGCCCATGACCTATTCCCAGTAACAATGACGGCCTCACCTCTTGGATAACACTTTCCTCTTAACTCAATGGTAGGGGTGGCTCCACCTACTAGGCAGCTCTTTCCCCTATTAGAGGGAATCTGCTCTGATACTCGTTATAACTCCATAGGCCCTAGACTCGATTCATTATTTGGGATTATTGGCCCAGACAACCTGTTGGGCTTGGGACCAACTGTAACCCTTGACCACAAATCAAAATGCTTAAGCCTAGGTTGTCTAGTAGTAGCCCACACTACTTATAAGCTACTACCACATTTTGTGATTACTAGATGTTGTAGTATGTTTTGGGGTGCTACAACACAAGTCCATTAATAAAGTTTGATTTTGATAGGATGTTCGTAATCCCTTCACCAAAACCTTTAGTCATATATCAGGATTAAATATAAACAAAATTAAGATTTTCTGTGAGCACCAAACTTCATAAATCTTATTGATTTTAAACTCAAAGACTCTTGAACAATCTATCTAGGTGATTGAATGCTAATTGGCTATGTTAATTTTGTCACATTGTAATACACTCGATTAACAACTAATCAAAACCAATCTATCAATCTCTATGAAGAGGGCACGGTTTAATTTAACCTGGATAAATCCAGGGTCGAACACAAGGACACGATATATTAGTTTATTTAATTTTAGCATGAATAACTAGGCTAAGTTAACTAGAGTGCTATCTAGGTCAATACACAACACAAAATAAATGCATGATTTTTTTATGGATTTTAAATGCAAGTTAAATGTGAGATATAAAATGCTACAGATTGAGGATAATACAATACATTACACTGAGTGATTTTAAAGCTAAGTTTGACGTGAAATCATTTAAACTTATTCTATCAGGAAGTACAATGCCAATAATTGATTTGCCTAAAGTTTACCAACAAATTTAAGACTTAAAATAGATTTTAAGATAAATTAATTAGCATTTAAAAAGCTTAAACTTTGTCGTGAAATGCAATTATTGAAACTTGCTTGGGACTTATATGTAAAAGTCCACGTGCGAGGATAGATATGTAATTAATAGAATCCATCTAGAGTGAAGCGCAAAAATCCCAAGCGATACGTGCATGAGGCACTTGAGGCCAGCTTCTGCTGGAGGTTCAGTCACTCCACTGATTCAAGCCACGTGGGGTCGGTAGGTACCACGTGGTAAGGCTCAGATCTACCCAAGGCTCTCGGCTCGTAAAGAGGTGCGGTGGATGACGTGAGCCATCTGATCGTGAAGATCTAATGGTTGTTGATCCTTGTGGACTCCTCATACTCCTCCGCAAACAGTGGTGGTTGGCTGTTCTTCAGCGAGGGTCTTCTCCCTTTTCTATGCTCCTTTGAAGTAGCTAAGGGTCAAGGGAAATTAGCTAGATGCTTGGTGATGAAGGTTGTTAGTCAAAGATGTTCTGAGAAGGTTTGGATGCATCGATCAATGCAAGGTTTTTAGAGGCAGAGCAGATGAATGAAGGTACGCTAAAATTATAACCATTGAATCTCTTTGAATGCATGCACTTGTTAGAATGATAGAGGAAGACACAGAGGCATTTGGTGATGAAATTTGATGAACTAGAGGGTGTTGAAGGTAATCATGTATGGTGCCCTAAATGGGTTGGCCTCCTTTGCGAGGAGGTCAAATGACTGAGGTGGAAGAGGGTCAATAGAAGAGAAGGTGAAGCCTTAAAGGGCTGGTGTGAATCAGGGATGCTTGGTTAAGGTGTGACGCTATTAAGATGAGAGTGAAAGTTTGTGTGTAGGTGCGATAAAATCGGAGAAAATGATGAAGATGGTGACTGAGTTCAAACCTGGAGTGTGAAGAAGAAGTTCAGAGCAGAACAATGGCTTGGGCTTGGAGCTTCAGGTGCTAGAGGGTCCTCGCTCGACATAGCGGCAAGACATGGAACTCGAGCTACTACTAGAGTCGCTACAACATGGCCGAGATGACCGAGGATCTTGCCGGAGACTCAAAGCATATCTTCGTCTGTCTAGATCACTCACTCTCTATCACAGATGAAGGGGAGCAACTCTGGGAGGTCTCACAAAATGGAAGATAGTCAGAGAAAGGGGCTGAAGGTGAAGTTTTGTTCGAAGATGGATGGTTGCAAGGAGGTGGTTTCAACCACCTCCATATCTCTCATGTGAGGAGTAGATGAGTAACGGTTGTTCACACATGAGAGAGAGAAGTTAGTGCTTTCGAACATGACTGGAATCACGGGAAATTAATACATGAGGTGATCGGGAAAATTGGGGGGAATTGGCCAGTTTCGCAACCAACGAGGAGAGGGGCAACGAGGGTGCAAGAAATGAGATGAACCAGAACCGTTGGATCTTTAGATCCAACGACCTCATTTTGAGCATGACATGCCGCTTGATGATTATCATTTTGAACACGACATGCCACTTGATCAAATGATCAAGCGGTTTAGATGCGCGTGGACTCGAGTTGTTACGGGTTGTCTGATTAAGAGGACAGACGGTCTACATTAAAGGCAGGTTGACATAAAAGGGTCCGGCACATGGCTCCATTAGAATGAGCCGTGTGGCCCAATCAGAAAAATAAGAAATACAAAAATCAATGTAAAATCTAACAAATGGAGTCCAATTAAAAAGTGTTCTACATGGTTGTATATCTTTTTGAGATCTACAACTTTCACGCAGAACTAAAAATCAAAATACGTTATGTATACATACTTAATATTTTTGTAAGTATTTTTAATACTAAAAATATTTCTTTATTTATTTTTTATTTTTTAAATAAAGAATAATGAAAAAAAATTATATACAATATCATATTAATTTTTATGGAATTTTTTAATAAAGGAAAATATATAAATTAAAGGGGACCATAATACACATAATATGTATCTATTTATAGATAATAAATAACTTTAACTATTTACAAGGTGTTAAATATTAAATAGAATAAATTAATTGTTAAATGAATTAATTAGTTTAATATAGAAGGGTAATTAGTCTGAATAAAGATGACAAATCAAATAATCATCACCTCCCTATACTTAAACTGTGTTCGTCCTCGAGAAAAAAAAGAATAAGTTAGTTGAATCCCTGGCTGGCACGTAGGGATGGGCATGGGTCGGGCTGGGCCGGGCCGGGCCGGGCCCTGAAGGGCCCAGGTCCAAGCCCATTTAAAAAATTTGGGTCTTGGGCCGGGCCCGGGCCCACAAAGTTTTTTTCCTATTCGGCCCAAGATCAGGCCTAGTCCAACCCACTATTGGTGCTAGGTCCATGGAAGAATTGGATTTACTACACATATTATTCTATGTGGCCTAACCATGTATACTATCTAAAATAAGGGTGTTCCACACGTTGAGTCTGGTAACTACGCCACAATATTTGGTGTTTTGTATACCATAATTTCTCGTTTTACCACTATTTCTTGTATTTAGTGACATTGAATTTCAAGATCTAGTTTATCGAATATTTGGAACCGGGTTGCTCTCCTTAGAGCCCTTCAAAGATACCTGTAATGTTCACATATCCATGTGATGTTTATGTAACTGAAAATTTTAAGTTGAACATAGACGGAAATGAGAAAATGACAGTTATATGCCTGTTTATGAATGGTGCGAATCTACCTTATGCTTGTTTTCTTCACTTCTGATTTTGAATTTATACTGGTGTACATATTTGTTGACTAACTGCTTGTAGTGTCTGCTTTCCATAGTTTAAATTCTTATCTAAATATGGGCGCTTCATTTTTCTGATCCAGGTGACCTTCCTTTTGTTCGAAATGCCAAAAAACTATTATGAGGTTGGTCTCTGTGCATCAGTGAACACGAAATTTCTCCAGACATCGCCTTGGCCATTTCATCACTTTCTTTCTTTTTCCATTGCAAAGATCTAGCTTGCAATTAGACATGTTTATTGCTGTAGTTATAGATAATGTATAAACAATGTATGTATAGGCAATCTTCAATGCTTGGAGGGATGCCACTATATGGGCTTCTCTACTCACTCTATTTGCTGGTAGTGATTCTAAAAAGTAAGTTCTATGTGCCAACTATCCAAAAATGCTTATGAGCCATTTTAATGTAAGCAATGTTGGATGAAACCATGAAGCTAACTAAATCTAGTGTTTCAAGGGTGTTCTAGTAAATCAGGTTTAGAATGTGGAACACAATTCTACTTGTGTTGGGATCAGGTGTCCTAATTCATAATAATCTCCACTGTAACTTGAATTCCATTATGATCTCAAAGTTGCCTAGAGTCCATATGGATCCATCCTCGTCATATGGATTCGCCACAATATTTGGTGTTATGTAAAAGTTTCGTTTACAAGATCTTGACCGTGTATTCTAAAACCTGTTTATGGGGGGGGGGGTCGGGCTGGTACATGGGCTAATATCGGGCTACGCCCTTGGGACGAGCAACGGGCTAATATCGGGCTGGGCCCTCAAGCGGGATCGAGATGGGCCGAGCCAAGCCCGAGCCCGGCCCAAAAAATTCGAGCCCAATACTTTGGCACAAGCCTGACCCATTATCCATTTGGGCTTGGACTAGGCCGGCCTAGCCCAATGTCCATCCCTACTGACACGTGATGTATAAGACTTCACATTCAAGACACAACTTTCAAGTGACTCTCAAACTCTAAGTTCAACCAAGTCTTAGTCAAAAGGAATTCAACTTCCATAATTGTCAGACACTCTGTATACATATAAATATTAGAAGTATGGCATTTAGTGTGGATTACATATTCACGTCTAGAGTCAATGTTTTGCCCAAGATTCCAGTCTAAAAGATCCTCCTTATGACCCAATCCTCAACTCTAGAGAATAAATAAAGTCCTACTTCAACCCACTGTCCTTTTAGTTGTCAGATTGAAAAAGTTAGATGGAATGGCCAAGTATGGAGGATATGGAGTCGTTTGCATTGGATTTTCTGGGATACACTGGAGTGTGCCTCTTTTGAGTATTAATTTTACCTTCAACACCTCGACTTGTATCGTTAACGATGCATATCCCTTTTATCATGCTCGCCCAGCTCATATGGCCTAGTTGATTTGGTCCAAGTTGACACTTTGCAAAGGTTGGAAGCGCTCACCATGAGCTCTATAAATTTGTCTTTGGAATATATGATCTTTCTTTTCGATATTTTTCTTTTCTTTCTTTCCTTTTTAGCTAGTTCTACAATTTTTACCAAGTTGATGCATACTAACCAACATTTTTATCGTTTTTGGCACTTAGGTTTAATTAAGATAATATAAGAACTTTGTTCTTATACTGGATAAGGTGCTCACACTCAGGTTTCATGAAGCAATCCTCAATCTTGTCCCCTCCTCAAGCATCATTAAATCACTTCCAAACTTAGATATCTTATCCTAGTTCCTCAGGAGAAACAATGACTCATCACCAAATCTATGCAATCATGCAAATGAAGTGCTGGTCATATTCTTTTGAGAATCCATATTCAACATGCAATATATCATGTATATATTTCAAACTAGGGAGTTTAACTAATTAAGTTCTAAGAATCGTAATGACTTAGAATGGTTAACTCTAAATTAAGTGTCACTATAAGCCAAGTATCATGAATTACACAAATCTTGTGTGATGTGGAAGTATTAGGGACAAAACCAGTGAATAGTTATTAAAAATTTTATAAAAAGATTTTCAATTTCTTTTAAAAATTGTAAGTATATACAAAAACAATGTGTCAAAAATGTTTGTGCCCTTTTGCAAATAATTTGTAAAACATTTTTATAAAAACCATATCACATAGATAAAAAGATTTTCAAGACATTTTACAAATGATTTTACAAAAATACGTTTCAGATTCCCAATACTACAATCTGAATAATAAGAAATCACTTTAAAGTATGAGCTATGGATAAAGTAAATATGAAATATATACGTACACCCCCTATACTTAGTGTGTGCTATGTCCTTATGGCATACAGTGAAATGAAGAACATAGATTGCACTAAATATAAAGAGATTGTATAAGAACTGAAATAGGTACGACCTCCTATACTTAGACTTAAAATAGCTTAAGTACATGAATGAAGTGGAGAAGAACATGATACCAAAGAATAGAAGAGTGAAGAAGAATGAAAAGACACGGGCTTGGCCCCCTATACTTAGGCTGAAAATAACTTAAGTATGAAGATGGAATGGAAAAAGAGAAGGGACCTAGATGATGCCTAAATAAACCAAAGGGTTATACAGAAACAAGGTTCAGGTTCCCCCTATACTTAAGCCTTAAAGAGCCTAACTAAGGAGTAGGTATAAATAAGAGAGAACCTAAACACTAAAAGAATGGAATAAATCAAGTGGAGGAATACGTGAAGTGTTAAGAAGAAAGAATGTGAAACTGCTAGGATGTTGAATCTAGTCGGACTTGAATCTTCACGCTGCAGATTCATGTAGAGTAGTCAGAAATGCCTGTAAGAGAATCACCCTGCATGAAGTCAATCTATGCCCCTTGGACTTAACGTTCTTTTGATTCCACAAAATGCTTCAACATTTTTCCATTCAACAAAAAGGACCGTGCACCATCTGTGAAATCAGATATCTCTACACTTCCATTACTGTGCACTTCCTTCACTATGTAGGGAATCATCCAATTTGATTTTAATTTCCCATGGAAGATCTTTAACATTGTGTTGAACCAGCCCTTTTATCCAGGGAAAAAGTTCTTATACCTTATGTACTGATCATGCTACTTATTTACTTTGTCCTTATAGATCACACTGTTGCCATATGTGTGGTTTCTGATCTCAATGAGTTTGTTTTGGTTCAAGTCACGACAAAGCTTCCCTAGGTGATAACTTCAATTTAGCTTCTTTATTGCCCATTTAAATTTATGCACTAATTCAACGAGCAAGTGGCATATCTTCCTATAAATCATTCTAAAATGTGAAATATCGAGTGGTGTCGTGTAGGTCGTCCGGTAGGTTCATAGAACTTGGTCCAACACTTGGGACCAATTTTTCATATCAGGACACACTAACTACAGAAGAATACTCTTCACTTCTCTGTTCTAAACCTCTTCCATGTTTTTATACTGTGGATGGAAAGGACTAGTTACTCTAGGATCAAATCCACAGTCCTTAGCTAAATTCTTCAGTTCTCTATTTATAAAATAGCTACCCTCGTCTTATATAAATACCATGGTAACCGTGAACCTAGAAATAATGTAGTCATTTTAAAACTTACAGACAGTCTTGTTGTCTATGGATCGAGTTAGGATAGCCTTCACCCACCTTGACAAATAACCTACCGTCAAGAAGAAGTGCTCATGTCTATTACTGTTAGGAAAGGGACCCATGAAATCATTGCCCCATGTATCAAAAACATCACAAATTATCACTGGTTTCATATGCATATCATCTCAAGATCCAACTATCCCTCCCATTCTTTGACAAATAGGGCACGATCTTACAAAATCAAAACCATCACAAAATAAGGTCAACCAATAGAATCCACATTAGAGCACCTTTTGCATGGTTTTCTTTCTCGAATGGTATCCTCTTGCTTCAAGAGTATGACAATGGGTAAGGAAACTTTGGTGTTCCTCCTGATGAATACACCTTCTCCAGATGCAATCCAGTCCTTCAAAGAAAAGGATCAGATCCTCCCAATGATACCTTCTAGAATCTGACTTTAGTCAGTCAATATTACTCTTAGGACATCCTTGGGGAACTTGCTGGAGACAAGATAGTCCACCATGTTAGCGTACCAAGGAAGTGAGTCAACAACACAAATTGACTCGTTCGAGAATGTCTCTCTTATAGACTCAATGTTAGGGGAGTCCTTTAGCTCAAGTCAGGAAAGGTGATCAGACACAACATTCATAGCTCAAAGTTTATCCTTAGTTTCTAAATCAAACTCCTTGAGTAATAAAATCCACCTAAGAAGATGTGCCTTTGCATCCTTCTTTTCCATTAAATATCGAATGGATGTGTGATCTGTGTATATCATCACCATGGAGATAGAAATATATGATCTGAACTTCTCTAGAGCCCAATGTACTATGAGCATTTCCTTTTCAACAACAATATAATTTTTCTGTGCTTGATATAAAATGTTTTTCGCATAGTGGATTGCAAACAGAATCCCATCTCACCTCTGCCCTAACACAACTCCTATAGAAAAATACGACGCATCAGTCTTGATCTTATAGGTAAGAGACTAGTCAGGAGCTTATAAGATAGGTGAGTCAATAATCTTTCTTTTCAAAAGCTCAAAGGCCTCAATACACCAATGATCTATTATGAACTCGGCGTCTTTTCCTAAGAACTCAGTCACTGGTCGAGGCAATCTTTGAAAAATCTTGAATGAATCTTCTATAAAATCCAACATACCCTAAAAATGACCGTACTGATATCACATTGGTTGGTAAATCAAGTATCTTAATGACATTCAGCTTGTCATGGTCAACCTCCATTCCCTTCTTGGAGATCACTTGCCCCAACACGACACCCTCTTAGACCATAAAATGACTTTTCTCCCAGGAGAGTACCATATTCACTGCTTTACACCTTTAAAGAACTCGATCCAAGTGTAGTAAACATGAATTAAATGAATCTCCATGGATTGAGAAATCATCCATGAAGACCTCTAGAAAATCCTCCACCATCTCGCAAATACGAGAATCATGCACTGCTGAAATATGTCCGGGGCATTGGAAAGCCTGAATGGTATGTTCTTGAACACGTATGTGCCGAATAAACATGTAAACATGGTCTTTTTCTGGTCTTCAAGGGCAATGGCTACGTGGTTGAAGCCCGAGTACCCGTCATGAAAATAAAAGAACTCTTTCATTACTAGTCTCTTTAAAATCTGATCATTGAATGGTAATAAAAAGTGATCTTTCTTGGTCGCGACATTAGAGCATCTGTAGTCTACACAGACCCACCATGATATGGGTATTTGTGTTGCAATATCTACTCTCTCCTCATTGGTGACCATCTGAATTCCCAACTTCTTTGGGAAAACCTGAAGTGGGGCCACCCACTTGGAGTATTAGATGTGGTAAATAAAGCATGCTCCACACTACCTTTCGATCTCTTTCTTCACAATTTCTCATATATTAGGGTTTAATCTTCTCTAAAACTCACGGGAATGCCTAGAATTTTTCTCAAAAATTATGTGATGTGAACGGAGAGCAGGATTAATCCCTAAGAGAACTGACACTTTCCAACCTATCTTCTTGTGGTTCTTCTATAAAACATCTAACAATCTAGACTCATGTTTACAATCAACTTAGAACTAATGATGATAGGAAATCTATTCTTCGATCCCACAATGAAGGTGTACTTAAGTGTAGTAGGTAACGACTTCATCTCTGGAAATGCTTTATCATCGAGTAAATCTGGCAGAACTATCTCTAAATCTGAATCTGTGCTGCATGAAGATGGATCTATCTGTGGTGTGCTTGCCACAAACTATGTTGTGTATGGAGTAAAATCGCCAAAGAACTATGGTAATTCGACCAAAGACATGTCTGACTCATCATCTACGCCCCTTGATTATTTCGAGGAAGATGGAACTGATAGTTCCAAAGGGATTTCTAAGTCATTGAGGGAGTAGGGTGGTGTACTACTCAAGAAGCTCGGCAACACCTGACAAAACTACATCGTGTACACTATCCTCTCCAGATGAGAGGGTCTCACTCACTTTTGCTGGAATCGATTTTCGTATCCCAACTGTACTAATCTCTCTGCATTCTATCTTTGAAGAAGAGTAGTATGCACTCGACTCAGAGTCTGATCGTTGGCACTTCATCTGCTTCATCTCAAGTTCCACTTCTCCTCAGAAGAATGGAACTTCATCATTCCTCTGTGTTAATCAAATGAAGCTCCAACGATCCTAAGTAAGAGCCATCCTAAATTGATCTGAGAGTCTCTCTGATGATTGGGGATTTCCATGTCAAGGGCAGTAAAGTCCACCTTGTATTCTTATCCCTCAATCGAAATAATAACATTGTTCACTTCACTCTTGACCCCCTGTATAGACTTGTGTGCTAATTAAAGTAATGCTCATGATATGTGTAGTGGTCTTAACTCTAATTTCTCATATAAGGCTATGGGCAATAGGTTGATTGAAGAACTGTTATCAAGGAGAGTGCATGTAAATATAATGTCATCGATATGACTCAGCACATAATGTGAACCCATATCTCTCTTTTTCCTTGGAAGTTGTTGGTTCTTGAGGCAATAAGTCATGGCTAATTGTAAGATCTATGTCTTCACATTGTTGTCCATCTTGTTCTTGCTAACCCTAGTCTGTGTGCATCTCACCTTAAGACACTTCTGAAATGCAAGACTGCTAGCCACATACTGTTCAAATGACACCTTAACTATGATATTCTCTTTACAAAACTGTGCTATTTCAGGATCCTCTTTCTGAATCTTTTTTTGATGTGCTTTACTACTGTTAGAGAACACGGCAAAAGGAATTGAAGTAATAGAATAGGATGATGAAGAATCCGGCTCATAAACAGATACATGTTTCTTTTTATTCAATGAAATCTTGTTCTTCATACATGACTCTTTTACGTGCAACTTGGAATAAAAATTACTAGTGTCTACTACAGGTTGGGGAATATATGTTATTGGTACATCCTCCTCAACTGAAGGTACAAGGTCCTACAAAAGGCTCATTAGGTAACTTAGAGAAACTTGTGATGTGTGTCCGCATCTGATTCATTATTCTCAAAGGGTATAACTTATATAATAACATCCTTAAATTGATTGTAGGTAGTTAAAACTACCCCCAGGTTTCTCACCCAATAATCAGCCTTATCTGCCAAGGCGAATGGTAGGGCTTTAAGCCTTATATAGTCCTGGATATCCCTAGGATGCCTAATGTTATCATAAACTAACTTAAAGTCCCTAAGGAATGCATAAGGTTCTTCATAAGCATTCTTGTTATACTTTGTCAACAAAGTGAGAAAATGCGGCTTTATTCAATATCAGGATGGGTTGGACTTAACCAATTATGAACTCTATACTACCCAAGGTTGTAAGACGCATCCATCGGTGCATCTGTACCCACATTATACTGACCTATATGGGCTCCAAATAGTGGATTTTATTGCTCAGATGCTGCCATCCTAGCTAATATCATATGAAGTGGGTCCTCATATTCCTTCTCGTCATTCTAATTATTTGGAGGTATTTTATTTGAATCTCTTGAAGTCCTTCATGAAAGAAAGGTCTAGGGTTAGAAAATGTGGAGTGAGTGAACTGAAAGACCATGAAATTCACCCTTTTAATTAAGTTATTTTAAATGCATTGTAGTCGGGCAAATTCAGATTTATCAAAACGATCACTTAATTAATTATTCATTAAAGAGAGCGGTCAATTTTTTTTATTTGGGAAGTCCAAGGTCAAACTTAGGGAGGAAGCTATCACCTTAGGTTAATTATTAGGCGATCTAGAAGTTGTGTTTTTAGAGAAGCATTTTTAAAATTTTTAAATGCAAATAATAAACACCATGCAATTTTGGCAAATTTCTGGGGTTAAATTGCAGGGGTTAAATTGCAAATTTCGACAAAATAAACTCCAAAACCAATGAAACTTAACTAGAATGTCTATGAATGCAAAATTAAGCTATTGTATTTTTTTGGAATTTTCAGATGTAATATGATTTTTTATGAATTAAATATAAATATAGGATGATTTCGAGCAAAATAATTTTAATAAATAGCAAACCTAATTTTTTTTAGGAATTAAAATTATCCTAGATGTATCTAATGAGGATCTATCCAGGAAAAATTCTAAACCCTTAAAAAAATGAGTTAACAATTTATTAAAAATCAATTACTGAAATCACCATTTTTTTGAATTCTGACCTCGATATGTATGCAAATGTGATAATTTTTGGGCATAATGTAAACACATGAATTCTATCTAATGTGATTTTTTGGAATTTGTAGAGTAGTGAATAATTTAATAGCAATTTCAAACCAAAAAGGGGTAAACTATGCAAGTTTCCACCAAATTAGTTGTAATAAATCAGTCACTATTCACAAAATTGCAAATAAATACTCATCAGATAAAGACAATTGATATACGATATACAATTTTTGGAATTATTAAATGATGATGGATGATTGTTCAAATCAGCACACAAACTGAAGGATTTACATGCAAAACAAAAATAAAATTGATAAAAAAATGCAGACGAGATCTAGATGCAATTACCTAAACTCAGGGGGTCCTGAATGCAATTATCCAAAAGGGAGCGTGCCCCGCACGTGCCGATGACGTCACATCCCCTTTTGCGAATCATGGGAAAATTGAGGGCTTCTATACAATTTTTACTCTAGGCACATGCCACGCATGTGCCTTCTGGTGTTATGACTTAGGTGCAATATGCTGAACGTCTGAGGGCGCTACGCAATTTCTTCCCTGACCTCACGTGCCACGCACGTGAGGTGGAGTTTCTTGGGAGGCGGTCCAGCGAAGTTGGCGGCTGGAGGGTTAGTTGATGGTGAGACTGAGCGGGGTTCGCGAGGGGGCGAAGACTGTGATAGTGACTGCAGATGATCGAGGGTGATGGAGGAGTTGCAGTTCTCCGTTGAGGCGGCAGGCCGACTGAAGGCGGAGGGTCCTCATCTAGGAGACACACACCAAGAAGATGTGGGGCTCGTCGATGGAGGCGGGTACGGTGGAGGGTGCAAGACCAGGTGATTGGAGCAGTTGAGGCGATGGGCGACACACGCCTGGTAGTGCAAGCTCGGCAGTGTGTGTTGATGGCGGCGCAGACGGCGAAGGTGATGCGTGGGCACTGATGACCTGCTGCGTGGAGACAGAGAAGAGGTCGACTTGAAGAGCAGGGTTCTCGGTCGTGCAAAGAGGAATAAGGCGAGGGAACCCCTCAGCTGCTGCACGAAGGCTCGATAGCTAGTAGGGCGCGCCCAAGAACTGGCGGGGCAACAGAGAATTCGTGGAGAGGCACGACCAAAGGCAATGCATCGTTTGTGTGATAAATGGAACAGACGAAGGAAAAGATGAATGAAGATCGAGAAAATGAAATGCGGATGGAGAAGAAGATTGGGGATGGGGAGAGATGGCAGACGAGGAAGGTAGAGTAGAAGGAGAGGGAAGAAGGATTACATGCGGTTGGTTTTCTTTTCGCCAGAGGAAGGCAAACTCGGAGGAGCTTGCCTTGGGGAAATTCCTCAATTCAAGCCGGTGAAAAACTCGAAGAAGCTTCGCAGCTCCTTGAGGATGCTGTACAAAGGAGGAGGAGGGATCCCACTCCTTGGAACGCTCCTTGATTCGGAGAAGGGCGGCCGTCGTCGCCTTCTAGCGTGGCTCCTCGACGCTGTCACCGGTGGGGAGAGAGAGGTTGGTGGTCCTCTCCTTTATCTTCTATAGTGGCAGATGATTGGTACGATCGGGTTTTATAGGTGTCTAAACGAAGAGGATAAGGGGTCGGTGATAGGATGAGGGAGGAGATAAGGTCACGAGGGCTGCGCGAGGTGTGGGCGGAGGTTGGGGGAGTGGTTGTTGCATGATCATCGGGGGCAGGTAGCAGCGATAGGGTGGTGGCAGTGGTGCAGTTGGGGGAACGACCGGTGTAGAGGTAGGGGACGCACATGCGGGTCACGTGCGTTGGGAGATGAGAGAGGATGAGTGGGGGTTGGCATGTGGCTGCCCCAGGAGGCGCCACGTGTCACCCTAAAAAAATTCAAAATTAAAAGAGAAAGAAAATATAAGAGAAATAGAAGATGATATCAGATCAAAAAATTTTCTTCACAAAAATGTTTGTCTCGATGAGATGTACAACTTTCACGATGGAATCAGAAGAAAATGAAAAGCATAATGCAAGATATGAATTTTTTGGTGATATTTTATGTACATAAAATACCAATTTTATGTTTTGAAATTTTTATTTGATTTTCTAATGATAAATAAAAAGCAAAAATCAATTATGCTATGAAATAATACAATGGACTCAAATGATATTTTTCTATTTTAATGGATTGAGTTAATGTCAAAATAGATTAGGGAGGTTAATTAAGTACAAGATGATTAGATGAATAAGGTTAAGTCAGAACATTTCATTTTTATTGCTTTACTATTTTTTAGTTTATTTTTTATATTATTTATTAAAATAATGAATAAGTTAAAGAAGTGAAAAAGAAAATATTTAAAATGAGTTATATATGCACATGAAATGATAGGTCAAAATCAACGACAACGCACAATGCGCAAAAGAGGCCCAAAACCCAACTTTCACAAATGAGCTCCGATTTTTATGAAATTGGTCTTATTTTAAATGTAATTGAATGTATATTACTTTAAAAGTGAGTAGAGTGAATATGGACACTGTATGAGAAAGACATCAGCGTATTAGTCCGTTTCTGAAATTAGGGTTTGATATTATTGTGCATGTATACGAGTTAGCATTTTTTTAGGATTTTTCATTGATTAAGGTCAGTGATATGAACACAATGGAGTTGTTTCATGTCAATTGGAGTTAGCATGATTTAATTAAAAATGCATGAAGTTAGGTGAAAATGTGAAGATATAAATGCAAATATGCATGTTAAAATGCATATATTTATTCTAAGTGCATGAATGGTAAAAATGCAGAATAAATGATGAAATGCAGCTAATTACTTGGGAACAAAGCTCTACTTTCAACTTAGTGTGATGAATTATGGATTCATCATGAACCTAGACTCAAGAAAGTCATGAGTCTAGGTAGGCCCAAGAAAGTGAAGTTCGATGGACCTTAGAAGACATGATCTTTGGAGAATTCACCGAAAGGTTGGCAAAGTCCGAACAAAAATTTCCCCAATTATCCATCTTCGAAGTCAAATGGATTGATTAAGAACAGGACTAATAAAGGATATTTAGTATTACAATGCACTTGAATGTTCACCAACTTCACATGTGAAGATGGTAAAAGTTTGGCAGAATTATCTTGTCGATTTTAGTTGGTGGTAGAACAAGATTCTAAGTCCATTACACACATGGTATTACGCCTTGTGGTGCTCTTGATAGTTCCTAATAAAAAAGGTGATTTTCTCGGGCGGTTGTTGATGAACACCTAGTCTACTGTCTAATAAGTTGGACATGTAATCGTTGTGATGACCAAGTATTCAATCAAACATCAATCAACATACAATTAGATTAAGCGATAAAATATGTATGAGTCAAAATTTGTTATAGATCTACATGAATGTTTATAGGTGTAAGCAGGTAGAGTGTCGAATACTGGGAGGCAAGGGAGTAGTGAATTATTATTATTTATTACTAATTACTAATAATTGCTTTTTATTATTTTATTTTACATGTTTTTATGTGAGTTTTTATTTATATTTAATTTTTATGGACTTCTAATTGCTTTATATTTATACATTTACTTTTAAATTTTAAATTTTTTATTTTGTAATTTTTTAATTTCTTTTTGATTTTTAAAATAAGATGATTATTAATATATAAATATAGATAATATATCTTGTATAAGTAATGTATGATATATAATACTGCTTTGTATATTTTTAAATAAGTAAAAATAAAGTCAAGATAATGAAATGAAATATTTTTATATTTTTATATTTTCTTTATTTCTGATAATTTTTATGTAATTTTTATACTTTTTATGGATTTTTAAAGTAATAGGATATATTAAAACATGGACTATATAAAATCCGTGAGATTTCTTTGAGTTTAATAAATATTTATAAGTTAAAAATTAAACCAAAATTATAATATATATTATATAAAATGATGAAATATCATAAATAGAAAAAATTGTTTTATACTTTTTTCTTATTTTTATAAGTTTTTTAGGGTTTTGTGATTTTTATGATTTATATTTCATATTTTTAATTATTTTTGGATTATGGTAGAATATGTTATATATAAATATTATAATTTTGGGGAATTTTTTAAGTATTTTCACATTTTTATGGATTTTTAATATCTAAATAGGGAAATAATGCATGTTTTTGTATTTCTTAAATAGGAAAATTAAATTAAATGTCTAATAAAAAGGATGCGTGATCAAACATGGTTTGGGGGCATCTATTCCTAAATTCCCTACAACTTTCAGCATATTTAAAATATTTACGATTTTTATAAGTTGTGCCCCCCCGAGAGATATTGTAATATCAGTTATGCCCCCCCATTTCGAGAATAACATTTGTACCCTCGACTTCTTTCTGTTCTATCACTTGTGCCCCTCGGGTTAGTTGCCATCCATCTGTAATACAAATGGGCGTTAACTTTGGGACACAAGCTGAGTGAATTGAAAAAAATGGGTTAAGTAATCTTTTTCCTCACCCTCTCCTTCCTCCCCCCATGAAGGATATGGTTATATCCTCAAGCGCATCAAGGAAGCGTGAGCGTCATATCGGATACGACGAGGAACGACTAGTCATACTAGTTGTTCTATGCAGCAGAATTTTAAAAATTTTTCATATGAAGAAACCACATGATCTAAGAACACTTCTTGGATCATTTCGTCTAAACCACAAACAAGTAATAGGATTACCTCTTGAAGCGTGGTTGCGATCGAGTCTCTAAACGAAGAGACCTCCTGTCTCAAGTCCGATCCGACAGAGGAGACACTTGCGAGCGCGGGGACCAAGCGGCGGATCTCCTGATCTCGACACACGAGATCCGACGTCTTCTTCACGAGCGAGGCGCACCGAAGGAGACGGAGATCCAACAGCAAATGAGCGGGCAGCATAACGACGACGCTGCGGCGATGGAGACTCCCTCTAGGGCATCCATGGTGGACGGCCATGAGAGAGGAAGAGAGAGGGCTGACGTGTAGAGAGAAATAGTGAGAGAGAGATACTTGTGTTCTCTTATGTGTATAGAAGAGCAAAGGGGTGCCTATCTTTTATAATATTTTGGGATCCATGGATCTCAATCCATGGACAACACAAGTCCAATGGCTCTCATTGATTGTGTTTCTTTTAATGGCCAAGATTTGTGTTGGTAAAAACCAACAACAATTAATTTAATTTAGATTAAATATATATTGATAAATCAATATAATTCAATCACCAAATTAAATCAACTAACATTGGAGATAATGGAAAGGAGGCTCCTCCCTTCCATATAAGAAGAGTGGACGACCACCCTTTCCTTTAGGGATTGGTGGCCGTCCCCCTTCTCCTATTAGGAAAGGGAGACTACAATGCAATCTCCAAGATTGCATATATCTCCAATATTGACAACAACAATTGTTGTACATTTTCTACAAAAATAATTCATAATTATTTTGTAGACATTGCAATCTTGCCATTGAAAAATTTGTGAATCATATTCACAACCCAAAAAAAAATGTAAATTACTTTTTTAATCTAATGTCCAATGTGAATCCAATTCACATCAACATTTAATTAATGAATGTAAATTACAAATAGCTCTCTCTTATATATTATAAATCACATTTATAATATATATGATTAATGTGGATAGTGCTATCCACATTATTCATATCCATGATAATTAAATCACATTTAATCATCTTGGATCTCTATTCTCATGTGCCCAAATATTGTGAATCACATTCGCATTATTTTAATAATCAAATCACATTTAATTATCTAAGATAACTCTCTTTATAATATGAATCAAATTCACATTATTAATTAAATCACATTTAATTATCCATATTCTCAATGCTCGGATACATATATCAACAATAGAATTATCCATGAACTCTTTCAAGGATAATGCGCTTTCTCCGCGAATATTTGGAGATAAGGACAGGGCGATTGTATTGTTCCACATATAGTGACTTGGATATTGAGATCACATCTCAAATCCAGATCTCGGGCCTCCCATAGATGCTTGATTAAATCAAGACCGTAAATATAATCTTCTCATTGAATCTGAATCACATTCAGGTCAATGCCCAACATTTGGTTCAAGATCAGATTACTTCTCTACTGAGAGGAGTCACTAAAATCCAGACCCATTTCATCACTCCCTAGGAATGGAAGCGTCATGGTTATACAATGTTTATGATCACATCACCTTCAGGTATTCCCAATACCTATACATCCTGCATATCGGAAGACTCAGAATAAACCTGAAGTATTAGATCAACTTTATACTGTCTACTTCAGGGTTTTATTAGTAAGTTTCTCATTTTGATCATTGGGAGTTGGTATCGATCATATACTTTCCAAAAGCATATATCATACCTAGGTCTTGTTCATATACTTTCCAAAAGTATATATCAAACCTACAAATTCAGTCAAGCTTCCAAAGCGAGACGACCGTGCGCACAGAATTTGATTCTTCCCAATATCTCATGAGTGAGCTCATGTCTTCCAGTTCAGTAGTGAACCTGTATGATCCCTTTGAGAGATCGTATTACTCATATGCCCTTATATGCACACCAGCGCGCTGGTGTATAGACCTTGATTAGATCATTAACCTATTGGTCTGCCATATGTACATACTTAGACATATAGTAACACATCTGTCTCTGGTCAGAGGATGCGTACCTATATAATGACAGCATACGATATAGGACTTTGGTTATCTCGATCCCGTTAAGTCAACTCTTTGATTTAACTAATCTGACACCTCCGAATCTCTATTCCTATGCAGAGGACCTGCATCAAGAGGTCGGTCAGATATCAGCCTAACTGAGAAAGGATTGCCATCTCCTACTCAGACTGGAGATCATCTCTAATAATCATTTGACGGTGCTCGATGAGTCCTCAATCCAACTCTTTAGATATTCATCCAAGCACCAGCCTCTATGATTCAATACTTGAATCAACAACTGTATGATCATCAAGATGGCCATGGTACATAACCCTAATTGTACTAAGGAACCTATTATGTAAATTATTTATTCTTCATTTCAGATCAGGAAATGATATTCGCAATAACATTTATTGCATAATGGCTCGCCATGGGCTCGCATGCCCAACAATCTCCCACTATCCCAAAGAGCCATTAATGAGCTAATCATTTAAATCTACACTCATGTGACAATCATAGGCTATTTAGAAAATAGCTAGGTAAGCTGATCAGTCATTCTGTTCCCAAGAGACTACTCCAAGTCCTTTTACGGCACTTGCATATCCCCTAGTAACAGTGCTCGCATCCAATGCGAATGTTGCATCTTATGCAACCAATACTCAATTTTATTATAGTGTCCTTGACAATATAGCTCGATAATTATTATAACTAATTTGCCCATAATCCTTATCAGAATACCTTTATTCCTAGAGATCTCTATCTCCTAAGGTATTTACAGTTAAGACCCTTATAGATCACTATCTACAAGGTCTTAAACTTTTGAAGATAAGACTTTGAGATTACTATCTCTAAGTTTCATCATCTTTGAAGATATTGTTATTACTGCAATCAAGTGTTTTATTCCATAGTAGTATTAGTAACAGATTACTACTCCCACTGCATGGAAGACATCTGGCTCTTTTGCACATCTAGCATACACTCAGCTTCTCGTAACTGATGCATTAGTGCAAGCAGTTCTAGCATTCACTTCCTCAACTTTCTGAGGTGCTATCCCTTTAGATAGGTCAATACCATATCTTAAGGGAAGGAAGCCTTTCTTGGAATTTTCCAGAAAATGGAAATGTCCAAGGTATACCATTAATGTGACGGTCCCAATACCCTCTTTTCTTTGCTTCTGAACAACTTCAGAACTAAGATCTAAGAGGTATCCTTGAGATCATATCTCAAGGTATGGAACAACTAAATTATAAAACACTTATTATTATCCTTATATCATTCCAAATGATTAGAATAATATCTACATTTAGCACGATGAATACAATGGCACTCCCACTAAGCTTCACATGGTTCATCAAGATTTTATCATAACATTTATAATTTCATCAAATCTTATGTTCCAACTACAAGAAGCTTATTTGAGTCCAAAGATGGAGTTCTTTAGCTTGCACACCTTGCTTTCCTCAACCATGAAGCCATGGGGCTACTTCATATGAATATCCTCAGAGAGGTATTCATAGAGGAATGCAATCTTGACTCACATCATGAAGATGTCATAGTCAAGTTGTGTAGCTATGGTTAGCGATATTCTGATGGGTTTAAACATGGTTACTGAAGAGCAAGTCTCATCACAAGCAATGTCTTCTCTTCGGTGTGTAGCTCATGGCTACGAACCATTCTTTGAAGGTTTCTACCTTCTCATCAGGTTCCCTCTTTCTCTTGAAGATCCATTTACACCCTCTAATGGGTCTTACCCATATAGGTGGATCCTCAAGGGTCCATATACAAGACTTGTATATGAAGTCTACATTAGACTTTTATTGCTAACATCCATCTTTCCATGTCATGATCCTCAGGAGTTTCATCACATGAAGTCTGATCATTTTCAGACTTAACTGACACATGGAACACATCCTCAAACTTATTTGAAGATGTATTAGTGTTTCATCTTCAATTATTCTTTTTAGTTTCCGATTTCAGGAGCCTCATTATCTTCTCAAGATTAAATGAGTTCCTTTATTTCATTTTCATCTTGATTCTTAAGAGAGTCATCCTCTAGGAATCACATTCTCAGAGATGAGATCCTTTAAGAATCTCAAGGTCATAAAGTAGGTATACATTACCATCCTTTATTTTCCTAATGAAGTAGCACTCTCCAGTGCCAGATTCCAGCTTAATCACATGGAACCTTATTAAGGATATATATAATGTAGTCTCTACTACATATATATACACTTGGAAACTAAGAGATAATTATGCTAAGATTAATCATTGATCAAATCATGTCACACATGATCAATTGTATCTCCCTACAACTCTATTGAGTTAAGGTTCATTAGGAGGATTGAGATAGGAATGATATTCACATCTCCATAAGGTATTCCTTGAATTCATCTAATAGGTACAAGCCACCTTGTTTAGATCAAATTCATTTCATCTTCCTTCAAACTTTGGTTCTAAACCAAAATTGTGAAATCTTTGAACATTTCAAAGGTTTCTTAGGTGAAGAGAAGAAATCTCATATCATACATAATCATCAATAGATATCACATATCCATAATGTTTACTATGATATAAATGATTCTCATACATCAATACGTATGAGATCCTGAATACCTTGACATCTTACACCTTTCCCAAAGAAGGGTGTATTGGACGTTTTACTTTAAATACAATATTCATAAGTATGCAAGTTTTGAAATTTTAGACATTCTAAAGTTTCATCTCTTACTTGTCCAATGATCTCATCAATAGACATATGTCCAAAACATGATGCCAGATCATTGTCAAATGATCTTTATCCTCCTATTGATCTTTAAAAGTTTAATTTTAAGTATTAGAAATCTTAATGAACCATTTATTAATTTTCTAATTTAGCAGAGTCCACTAGATGTTAGATTACTATCTGAAGTATATCCATCATAATTCTCTATGATAGGTTTATTCCAGAATTCATGTTTATTTCCAACATTTAGAAATAAACTATGAGTGTATTCTAATATTCAAGTCATAGAGACATTCTCTAAGACTAAGGGCTCCCACTGAAAATATGAAGTCTATTGATCTAATGGAAATTGTTGCAACAACTGCATCACTTCCAACATGAATGATCAATAAACCTTAAGATCAAATTTCTAATATTCTAATACAGATGCAACCAATTGCAAGTGTCATTAGAAGATTGAGATACAATTATTAGACTTTATCTTATCAAATAAGCAAGTCAATATCAATGATTATATGTAGATTAATCCGATGAACTATCCGATTCCTTCTCTAAGGATTCTAGATAGATTTGATAGTCATACTATCAACACATCAACTTATTGCAGTATTGGCATTCATCCAACTCTTTGGATGTCATCTGGAAGTCACAGAAGTACAGTCAACTCTTTGACTATATTTCTTACTTGGGTCCAACCCATGCTTCCACTGCGCTCCCTTTATTTATAAGCAACCATTGCTCAAGACAAAGGATCTCTTATGTTGAAATCAAAAAAATTCAATATAAGTGTATTTCAACATTTATACATGCTTCATTCAATTCATACAATATGAATATTATGAAGCTTCACGAATGACTAGAGTTTAAATAGCAGAATGATGACACTCATTGTATCTACATCCATTTAAACTCTTAAAACTTAGGTTCAGGTAGGTACTCAAACAATTTGAATACATCATCTCCTATAGAGCCATCATTCTGCATAATGCAAAGAACCATGCCATTCATGATTATATGTAGAGAGCACATATGTATGCCAGAACATCTTCTTAGATTTTATAAGGATTATTTGATAATTACGATCATTATCGACATGTTACTTCAAAAGTACATTCGATGAGATCAAGACTGATAGAGACATACAAACCCTAGGGTTTCAGTCCTATTGTCTTATTTAATCATCATTCCTCATTATTATGAAGAAACTTGCACATTGCAACCACATACATTATGTGTCCAATTGTAAGTATAATATCTGGATAATAGGTCCAATCCATGATATTCTACTGGTTATTCTTGAGTATAACATTGAGTGGGATTAAAGAAGGATTATCTGAAATAAGAAATTTACATAAATATATAATTTACTTTGATTTAGGAATTTTTATATCAAAGTTGTCTTGCCTTGTCAACACTGAAAGTTCATTCCCTTAATCACTTTCAATGTAAGAGATATACTTACCATTATATCTCAGCAAGATCTGAGATCTCCTTCCTTATCTTTGTTACATCCCAGTAATATGAGAATCTGCAACTCCGATAAAAAGAAGCTGGAACACATTCCGCCTTGCAAGTCCAACTTGCATCTCCCAATTCGGTCTTTATACCCGGGCCCACCACTCCTAAGGTGATGTTGACCCGTCATTAATTAAACCAACCGTCAACATGAATAGAACTTGCTATGCGCAATCCAATATCGCTCCAATAATATGAGGATCCGATATTGGGGTCACTATGCATACGGCCTTACTCTTTCGAGAAGCAAAGAGTCCGATCCAGATGCGCTTTCATATAGGAGCTGTCACTCCGGACATGCGTCTCCTACATACAATCCATGGCGACGGAACCCTTCGCCTTGACGGGAGACCATGGATGTCACTTATGTGATCCTCCATATCATATTCAAATTCTAATTAATTATCATGAATCATATTCACATAATTAATTCTTCCAAGGTAAATACACATTTATTCATAATAGAGTGTTTTTAATTGGATATAATTAACTTAATTATATTAAATTATTTTTCAATCCAATTCAATCAACAAACTTGATTTTACTTGAATATATGGTATTATCTCAAAATACATATTAATTCGAATTTTAATAATTAGAAAAATACATCATGATATCTCAAGCATTATTCGTTCCCTACCCGTTGTCATGGCCAGTACCAGCGGGAGTGGGACGGACCGCATACGTTGCAACCCGCTACCCCAGCGATCCCCGACTAGACACCATATCCGCCTCGGGAAAAAATAATGCCGAGTCAATCACTTTGTACTTGAGATGATCATCGGTTCTACAACCGAAATTATATCATATAGTAATAATCAAAACATTTTTGATTATAAGGAAATTTGCTAGACAAATTCCCAATCCTGTTCAAGCAAGGAGTTTGAAGATTGTGTTTCCAATTATGATCTAGATCAAATATAATCAATCTATTTGTGGAGGCCAAGTCAATTAAGGAAATAATCATCATTAAATATTTTTCAAATATTTTCCATAATTATTTCATGAAATTAACAATTAATTTCACTAATTGATAATCACATTGTTCTTGATTAGGAAAGTAATTTCAGCAGTGACCCCTACTTACTAAAATTAGCATATCTCAATCAATTTAAATCCAAATTAAGCAAAGTAAGTTTCCAAAGTTTGTTAATTTGATTTAAAACAGAACATACATGATTTACATGCATTTTAAGATGTTTCTAAATAGTAATTAACTCCTTAATTACGTTAAGATTCGCAGTTCCCGTAACAGTGAATACATATTCATTAAAACGACCATATCCCGAGCAAACGGAATCCAAATTACGTAAACTCAGATCCTATGGTTTCCTTATTTAATGGAGAACAAAATATAAGTTTTCTTTTCGTGTTTAAACAATTTAAACAGGGCCTAAAATAATCACTAAACAGTGATGCGAAAATGAAATGCGATAAATGTTTTCGCAACCCTAACGAACCCAAGTCGCCTTCGGTTTTATGGATCGTATCCAAAACCTTCGACCTAAGGCTCTGATACCACTTGAAAGATATGGTTAGATCCTCAAGAGCATCATGAAAGCGTGAGCGTCGTATCAGATACGACGAGGAATGACTAGTCGCACTAGTTGTTCTATGCGGCGGAATTTAAAAATTTTTTCATGCGACGAAACCACATGATCCAAGAAAACTTCTCGGATCGTTTCGTCTAAACCACAAACAAGTAATAGGATTACCTCTTGAAGCGTGGTTGCGATCGAGTCTCTAAACAAAGAGACCTCCTGTCTCAAGTCCGATCCGACAGAAGAGACGCTTGCGAGCGCGGAGATGAATCGCGTGCTTCTCCCAATTCATGTTGATGATCCAACCGGCGGATCTCCAGATCTCGAAACACGAGATCCTATGTCTTCTTCATGAGAGAGGCACATCGAAGGAGACAGAGATCCACAAGCAAACGATCGGGCAGCATAACGACGACGATGCGGCGATGGAGACTCCCTCTAAGGCATCCATGGTGGACGGCCATGAGAGAGGAAGAGAGAGGGCTGACGTGTAGAGAGAAATAGAGAGAGAGACTTGTGTTCTCTTATGTGTAAAGAAGAGCAAAGGGGTGCCTCTCCTTTTATAATATTTTGGGATCCATGGATCTCAATCCATGGACAACACAATTCCAATGGCTCTTATTGATTGTGTTTCTTTTAGTGGCCTAGATTTGTGTTGGTAAAAACCAACAATAATTAATTTAATTTATATTAAATATATATTGATAAATCAATATAATTCATTCACCAAATTAAATCAACTAACATTGGAGATAATGGAAAGGAGGCTCCTCCCTTCCATATAAGAAGAGTGGACGACCACCCTTTCCTTTAGGGATTGGTGGCCGTCCCCCCTCTCCTATTAGGAAAGGGAGACTACAATGCAATCTCCAAGATTGCATATATCTCCAATATTGACAACAACAATTGTTGTAAATTATTCTATAAAAATACTTCATAATTATTTGTAGACATTGCAATCTTGCCATTGAAAAATTTGTGAATCATATTCACAACCCAAAATAAAATGTAAATTACATTTTCAATCTAATGTCCAATGTGAATCCAATTCACATCAACATTTAATTAATGAATGTAAATTACAAATAGCTCTCTCTTATATATTATAAATCACATTTATATTATATATGATTAATGTGGATAGTGCTATCCACATTATTCATATCCATGATAATTAAATCACATTTAATCATCTTGGATCTCTATTCTCATGTGCCCAAATAATGTTAATCACATTCACATTATTTTGATAATCAAATCACATTTATTTATCTAAGATAATTCTCTTTATAATATGAATCAAATTCACATTATTAATTAAATCACATTTAATTATCCATATTCTCAATGCTCGGATACATATATCAACAATAGAATTATTCATGAACTCTTTCAAGGATAATGTGCTTTCTCCGCGAATACTTGGAGATAAGGACAGGGCGATTGTATTGTTCCATGTATAGTGACTTGGATATTGAGATCACATCTCAAATCAAGATCTCAGACCTTCCATGGATGCTTGATTAAATCAAGACCGTAAATCTAATCTTCTCACTGAATCTGAATCACATTCAGGTCAATGTCCAACATTTAGATCAAGATCAGATTACTTCTCTACTGAGAGGAGTCACTAAAATCCAGACCCATTTCATCACTCCCTAGGAATGGAAGCGTCATGGTTATACAACCGTTTATGATCACATCACCCTAAGGTATTCCCAATACCTATACATCCTGCATACTGGAAGACTCAGAATAAACCCGAAGTATTAGATCAACTTTATACTGTCTACATCAGGGTTTTATCAGTAAGTTTCTCATTTTGATCATTGGGAGTTGGTATCGATCATCTACTTTCCAAAAGCATATATCATACCTACGTCTTGATAATATACTTTCCAAAAGTATATATCAAACCTACAAATTCAGTCAAGCTTCCAAAGCGAGACGATCGTGTGCACGGAATTTGATTCTTCCCAATATCTCATGAGTGAGCTCATGTCTTCCGGTTCAGTAGTGAACCTGTATGATCCCTTTGAGAGATCGCATTACTCATATGCCTTTATATGCACACCAGCGCGCCGGTGTATAGACCTTGATTAGGTCAACCTATTGGTCTTCCAAATGTACACACATAGACATATAGTAACACATCTATCTCCGGTCAGAGGATGCGTGCCTATATCATGAAAGCATACGATATAGGACTTTGGTTATCTCGATCTCGTTAAGTCAACTCTTTGACCTAACTAATCTGACACCTCCGAATCTTTATTCCTATACAGAGGACCTGCATCAAGAGGTCGGTCAGATATCAGCCTAACTGAGAAAGGATTGCCATCTCCTACTCAGGCTGGAGATCATCTATTAATAATCATTTGACGGTGCTTGATGAGTCCTCAATCCAACTCTTTACATATTCATCCAAGCACCAGCCTCTATGATTCAATACTTGAATCAACAACTGTATGATCATCAAGATGGCCATGGTACATAACCCTAATTGTACTAAGGGACCTATTATGCAAATTATTTATTCTTCATTTCAGATCAGGGAATGATATTCGCAATAACATTTATTGCATAATGGCTCGCCGTGGGCTCGCATGTCCAACACCCCATCCTCCTCCTCTGCTCGAACCTGCTCCTCCTCCTCTGCTACCCCAAGCCTCCTCCACCTCCTCCGCCCCTGTCATCCTCCTCCTCCTCCTCGCCCCTCCTCCTGCAGCCTCCTCCTCCGTCCCTGGCCCCTGCCTCCTTTGCCCAGCCTCCTCCCCCTCCTCTGTCTCCAGCCTCCTCCTCCTCACCCCTTCTCCGCTTTACGCTCTAAGCCTCTTCCCTGGTCCCCTCCTCCTCTGCCCCAAGCCACTTCCCCGGTACCCTCCTCCTCCATGCGTTATTCCTCCCCTACACCCTCCTCCTTCTCCTATTGCTCCTCCCTTATGACCCCATCATCCTCCTCTGCCCATGTTCCTTCCCTGCACCCCCTACTCCGCCACCGCCCCTGCTCCTCCCCCTCTCCCCCTCCAAATGACAAAAGTAGCAGAGGATGGTCGCCACCACCACCTTCTTCCTCCCCTCTTATACTCATCTTCTCCGCTTCCTCCTCTACAACCTTCCCTATCCTCCTACCCTACCGCTCCTCCCATTCCGACACTCTCCTCTACCTCTCCTCCCTTGCTTCCTCTCCCTCCCCTCGCCCTCACTGGTGACTTGCACCCATCCGCATCAACTCCCTATCCTCCTCTCCTTCTCTACCGTTGCCCCTCCCCCTCCTCCCATCTTCCTTCCTCCAATCCACCTCCCCCCGTCCCCACCCCATTCCTACTCTGACCCACCTCCCCATCTCATGTCAAGGAAGTCCTCCCTCCACACCCTGTAGGTCTACCCCAGTTGTTGCATATTCGATGAGAATGGGGGTGGTGTGCGCACCTTCCGGGAATGATGCCACTCGATCCCTAGTTCGACCTCGACCGTAGCACCTACGAGTTCTGTGCGCCACTCCTCGACGATGAGGAGGCAGAGACAGAGGAAGAGCTCCTTGATGGAAGGAGGAGCAGGGGAATTTTTGGACAGTTATACCCCTCTTAACCTCACCATGGTTTGAAAAAATCATGGTTAAGTTCAACTCATTGACGGCTAAAGTAACGGAGGGGCAAAAGTGATAGAGCATAAAGAAGTCGAGGGCACAACTGATATTCCCGAAAAGGGCGGGGCATAACTAATATTGCAATATCTCAAAGGGGCACAACTAATAAAAACCCAAATATTTAATACAAGTATTATTTACAAAAATAAAATACATTGTAGTAGAGGGACTTGATTGCTATTTAAAAACGAAGCATCCATTTCATAACATGTCCATAGATTTTAAGGTTAAATATAAAAATATCTAACACCTTACGAGGGACCACACATGAGCTGGCAGTGACCTAATAGTAATTACAAATAAGTTCAGGGTTCGTATGCAATTAAAACTATTTAGTTTACAATGCATAAAAACAAAAGGGCTGAGGGTTTTGGTGCAATATACCCAAGAGGACACGTGGCTTGGCATGTACGGGTTGATCGATAGTGCTAAGGATGTCATGTGCTTCACTTAAGATTGGGAAGTTGAGGCTTCGCAATGGTTTACTTGATTTCAATGCTCTACATTAGATCCGGAGCGCTTCCTCCATCGGATGGATCTGGATCTATCAATAACATGGAATAACACTTCCCTGAACGAGATTTGATCTTTGATTACTCCTCCTCGCAGTCATCTCTCTCGATGTCGATGGGCCTACAATGTGCCTAGGGGTCCTCTGCATCTGTAGGCATGCTTAGATGAGTCCAGACCTCGTTAGAGGAGGCTTGGAGGTCTTCTCTTGTTTGGGTACCTAGAGCTAACGTTCTTCGATCATTCATCCGCTAGGTGTATCCTCTGAACCTCTATCCTGGACAAAAAACACAAGGGCTCAATGATGGCTCACCTCTTCCCAATTTTATGCTTCTACACATAAGAAATAAGGTGGATGGTGTGTCTCCGACGAGCAGCAAAGGTGGAGACTTGATTCATTGATCTGTGCATGATCATGTTGATCTAGGCATAGGATATTGATGTAGAAGTGATGGTGAAGGAGATGGGATGCTCAGGTGAGTCGAGGACAGTGGATTTCATGATAAATAGATGGTCGGAGCTCTAAGCTTAGATGAACAACGAATTGAAGAAAATGCACGAAATGAAACTAAATCTAAGCGAATAAAGTGCTAAACTACACCTAGGGTTAAAATACAGATCTAAAAAGCTGCCTCACAACTCATACTTGGTCTTAGGGACAAGGGAGCAGAGACACCGCCTGAAGTGAACTCTAGCGAATGAGATCATCCTTCAACCACCAAATCCTCATCGTAGAACTACCGGGGTACACCTCCTCTCACAAGTTTCTAGCTCCAGCAAGTGTTCATGGGATTACAGTGGCCAAAAGGGGATCAAACTGGGAATTAAGGAGAGGTGCTCGATTATAGAAATGGGAGGGCTAGTTTTGGAATAGTGGTTGCATGCTGGGAGATGGAGGTTGGTGAAAGCTATAGGTATGGCGAGGTAGAGGGAGATGGTGTGAACAGAATTGGTGAAGGGCTCGAGGGGAAAGTAGTTGAGGAAGGTGGCATAACAGACCAAGGAAGAGAGGGGTTTAGAATGTTCAAACATTCACGGAGGAGTAGGCTATGCGAGGGAGTTGTTGACTGTACAGGTCAACATTCCTCCGCACCTAATTGGTCCACATAGGACCAAGTTAGGGCAAAACATAAAATAAAAATAAAGAAATTTAAAAAATAAAATACTAAATGATTTTTTTTAAAAATAGCCAAAACATAAAAAATATTTTTTATTTTATAAACTATTTTATGGTGGTTTTTATTTATTTTTACAACTTTATTTATTAGGTATGAATATTTACATGTACATATATAAGTATATATACATGTACATATATAAGTATATATACATGTATTTTGCATATTATAATTTATTTTGTATTTATATACATAATGCTATATTTACATATTTTATATATTTATAACATTATTGATTTCATATTTACATATTTTTATTAGATTTTTATTATTTTGTTTGTGTGATAAATAAATATGTGCATGCATTTTATAGGTATATTATACCTATTTATGCAAGTATATTAATTATTTTAGGTATCTTTTACATGTTATTATGTGTATTTATAATTTTAATATATTTTATAGATTATATACTATTATTTAAAAATATAAAAGATTAAAAATATAAAGAATAAAATAATTAACTTTATGTACATATGCTCTAGTACAATAATAGCCCCAAAAGCCAGCTTTTGTACCTTACCTCCATTTCAATGAAACTACATTCATTTGATGGATAATTTAATTTGAAATACAATGGAAGTGAGTTTGCTTCAATTTAAGTTCACATGGAGAGGATATTGATCAATGAAGCTTGATTTGCGGCTTTTTCATCTATGAGTACCAAATGTGTTATGTATGATTTATTTTGGAATTTTTTTCTAATTTTCTACACATTATTATGTACAAGTTTTGTACTGGACATTTTATTATTTGATGTGTGTATATTAAAGAATGAAATACTGCAGTATTGAGCAATTTATTTAGAATATTGTATATAAGGAATTAGGTTTCTTGGGATTTTTTTACAATATCTGACCCTTGTCTCCCTCTACTTTATTCCTGATCGGCCTAGTCAATATTTTACTTGGTCTCGAGGTTCATGGTCAGTCAGTATCTTTCATACTTCCTTTATTTTTCTTTTCTTTTCTTTGGTCTTTAGTTTTGAGTTTAAATATATGTATTTACATGTTAATTACATATCAGAGTTAGTTGTTAATTCATGTAAATTAGTTGTACTTACAAGTATTTTACTAGGGATTTAAATCCAAAATGGAAGGAATAAAGGTATATGAATGGTGATTCATCACCCTCATATACTTACCTTTGCCAGTCCCTAGCAACAACTTATTAGGAGAATAAGTGATGCAAAAGAGAAAATAAAGAAAAGGAAAATAAAGTACTTAGAATGATTATGATTTTTAAACTTATCTTCATAAAAAATATTGGAGCTCAATAAGACCTTTGGATTGTTAGTTTGTCAGAACCTTATCAAGAATAGAATTTAAAACTTAACATACATCAAGTTCCACGATCCTTTGTTCAGTTCACCTCAAATAGTCAGGTCAGAATAAATCTTTTCATACGCAAACTCTTATGACTATTAGTCTCTCTCATACAGTGTATGTGAAATGTAACGATTCTCATCAGAAGAGGCAAGAATCAGTCTTTCCCAACAAGGTAACCTTGATTCCCCAATCTAGCTATGCTTTCCTCGACGAGCGGGGCATTTCCTTATAAGTTTAAGTACAACCAGCTCAAAGAAGAGGAGATAGAGAAGAAAAGTGGATTGTGACCAGTGTAGTCACATATATCTTTGGAGCTTGACCAGTGTAGCTAAGTCTCTGGCTGCAGGCAACCTTGAGATTTTTGTCTTCGAAGCATATGCCTTGCTTATTAATATATAACTCCGATGAGAATGCTTTTTGTTGACTTTTGTCCGGTCTATTATTTGGAGTTTTTATTTTAGATACTTTTTTTGATAACCTATATGTACAACAACATTTACATTAGGAATTTTTCTTTTGAACCAGTAGACTATCCCCCTTTTGAAGCTTTATTGTCTCCCACAACGTCCTGTCTTTAGACAACCATGCCACTAGATCAGTTTGGGGTGCACTAGCCTCCTACTGGGGCGACGTATGTTTCCACACATGTGCTTCTCAAGCTAAAGAGTTCTTCCCTCACCACCTCATCTGAGTTTAGATAAGTGTAGAGTGTTTGTCCAAGTTTTGTCATTGACCTCAAGAGCCACGTTTGTGCTTTGAAATATTCTACTTAGGCTAATCAAGATGACGTGTTAACATAGTCTTGTGGACTCAAAGAGTTAAGTCACATTGACTTGAAAAGTCTTATATCCAGTTCCTATAAGGTTTCTGTGAAATTAAGTGGATTAAGGTTTAAACCAAGATCCAATTTCTATATTTTATTTCAGACTAATTCAACTGTCAAAAATCATTCTGAAAAACGTTCATGTAATGCACAGATATTTTTGCGAAGCTAATTTCCTGGTTTTGAACTTTTTATAGAGTTTTGAACATTTTTTATTTTTAGGGATTTTTTGAAGGGGTTGGTGAATTGAATGTATTTACATGGATTGTACATATTAACAAAGGATTTTACACAATTATATACAAGTTTTATACAATAGCATTCAAAACATTTGAAAATATTTTTGCAAACATTTTGAGAACTTATTTTGCAAACAATTTTACAATCAATTTTTCAAATATTTTTACAAATAATCTTTACAAACTTTTTACAAACATTTACAAAGAAATATTCTTTCAAAGGTTTGAAAACAATTTACAAAGATTTTTCAAAGGTTTTCCAAAGTTTTTTCAAAACAATTTACAATTGTTTTTCAAAATCATTTGCAAAATACTTTTGAACCGATTTTTACAAATAATTTTCAAAAACATTTACTCATATTTAGAGGAATTTTCAATTATTTTATTCTTATACCCTTACCAAGTATAGCATATTAGCCATATTATTGAAAAGTGTGAGTTATGGCTAACGTAGTCCTCATAGTTACCAAGGAGAAATAAAGGAAGAGATAACTCATGCTAAGTATATAAAAGATCTATACTACAATGACTCAAATAAAAGAATAAGAAATTGACCATCCCCCCATACTTAGGATCACCTAATCCTGAGTATAATGGACTGTACATTAAGTAAGTATGATTGAGGATTAGAATTTATGAAAATCAATGACTCAACTTGTCTCCCGTATACTTGGGGTAAAATGTTCCTTAATATAGAACAAGTTATCAAGTAAGAAGACATGCGGGGGAATAATAATAATACTCAAGTTACTTATCCCCTCTATACTTTGGATCTAATCATCCTAAATATAACACTGATGAATGGTTGAATGAGTAAATGTAAGAACTGAAAAATAAAAAATAATAAACAAGAGAAAATATTTTTGTTCAGGGCATTGTCTGAATCTTCTGATGTTGCATGGAGTTTATGTTCAAATGCCACCTCAATTGAATTGACAACAAACATGAATGTATCATGCTTTAAATACGGCATCAGCAACTGTTCATTGACTACAAACATCTGTATGTTAGATGTCATTTCACATATCAGAATGCCATCATTGTTACATTCAATATTTACTATGAACGACCCAACCCATTTATCTTTCAATTTTCTTGGGAATATCTTCAACTTTGCTTCAAATAATGACACCTTCTAACTAGGCTCGAAAGTTTTTCTTCTGATATGATTGTCATGGCGACGTTTGACTTTCTACTTGTACATCAGAGTGTATCATATGCATAGTCTCTAAATTCCAAGAGTTGTTCAGATCGATCATTCAGTTCTGACCACCTTCTTGTGAGTCTAAGTTACTAATGTTTACTGCCCAAAGAGATTTGTGAATCAATTCCATTGCAAATGAAGAAAGAGAATTCTTAGTTCAGTTCTCCACCCTATCAACAAAAAAAGAATGCATCAATAGCACAACTTTACATATGCAAGGCGATAGGGAGACATACTGATGAATCTCAGATACATCATTTTAAAATCCATTCATTATTCTCTAAACTTGAATAAATCAATAAAAACCACCATTAAACCACTAATATTAACTTTTAGTATGTTGTATATATTCTGTGTACATTTAACCTAAAAGTTGACCTAATTTTATTATATTTAATCACTAACATTTCCCATATTTTACTTTATAAATAAAAAACCCTGAAAATTAGATTAAATATTGTATATATATATTTTCCTTAATAGAATAAAAAATAAAAAATAACAAGCCCTTAAAAAGGAGTATTTTTACTATTAAAAATGCTTCCAAAAATATCTTTTTGTACAATTGACCTCTTTTGACTTTTTGGTCAACATGAAACTTGTAGATCTCATCGAGTTTCATATTTTGATTTTTTGTTGATTCAAATCCCTTCTATTCTTTTTAATTTTTCTTTTATTTTATATTCTGGAATATTCTAGTGCAACCACATGGCGCTCTCTGGGCTGCCTACGTGGCTGCATCCGCTTCAGCCACTCGCCGCTTCCTCTAGACGTTGGATCCACCTTCTCCAGCCTCCATCTAAACCGCCCACATCCAGTTGATCCTCAACCCTTGGATATGCTGCCCAGATCTCATCTCTACTGCTCCATAGCGCCTAATTCTCAGCTGCCCGATCTGACCCTATCAAGCGGCTCGATATCTCTCACGTCACCCCTCCTCTCACTGCCATTGGATGATGCCCGCACTTCATCTCCATCGTACACTCGCATCCATCTCCTAACCCTAGGATCAGATCGATCAATCTGATCCTAGCCACTCCCTTACACTCATAACTAGATCGTTGGATCGCAATATCCAACGGTCCCTTCTTATCATCTTCCTCCAAGCTCATCCTCTCCTCGTTTGTTACACTCTGAAACACGATGACCCCTTCCTATTTTAACCATCGCTCTCAACCCTCTCTCCTCGTCTTAACGCCTCCACCACATAACTCCACGATCCACCATCCTCTCCCAACTATCATTACTCCACATCAAAAAACCCTAGCGCCTTCATTCGCTTGCTTCAAATCGCCCCGCCATCACCTATAACCGACCACCACCACCTACAAATACCATTCCTCCACCCCCTTATCACCTCGTCCATCAACTGACTGAGTACCCTCCTAGTCACATGCCCCTCCTCATGACAGGAGGAGGCAGAATGGGTGTGCAAAAATGGTCGAAGCTCCGGGTATCGACCCATGACCCTCCGGACATGTCGCAGATGCTCCATGCACCGCCGAGCAGCTCGTCGCGGCTGTCCGAGTCGTGCAACGACCCGGGCTTCCTCCGAAGCCCATCCCTAGCCAACCTCCTTCCCCCTAATTTCCACTCTGACCTGGTAATATCCTTCACCTCTTTTTCTCTCAATTTTTCCACTGACTATGACCAACTTCACCGACCACTGATCATCCTCCGAGCTTCACCTCATTTCCGCAACACTCATGATACCCTCCACTCTCCTTCTTCCTCCTCCACATTCTCCTTCCATCCCAGGTCGTCTCCTCCACCTCCGAGGGCAGAGACCTCACTCCAGGCACTCACCTTCTCCGCTTCGATGCCTGTCACCTATTCATCACACTTCGGCTATCCCCCCACAAAGATCTTTGTAGGAACATTCAATGATCAGACTTCGCACTTCTGGTCCATTCTCTGCCACCATATCCGATGATGGGGCACTACGACGCCACCTCAGACACCTAGGATCCTCCTTTATGTCAGCCCCACCTTTGCCAAATCTTCCCCGAGCAGACACGATCATTCACCATCGAGCACAACTTCGGTGGAGTTGGGGGGAGGTTGCCGGATCATAGCCGCCTCCGACGGGAGGGGTAGAGCATGAAGAAGCATGTATCGTCCGATCATCAGGATCGGACGACCCAGATGCTACATGAGCCTCCATGCCTAACCTATGGGCTCGGAGACCAAGCCGCCCTCGACGCACCAGCTGCTTCCACATGGGCTCCTAGCTACCAGCCTGCCGAGCCTCACTCTAAACATAGCCCGCACGTGTGCTATGCATGTATGGGCTAGGTGAATTGCATTTAATCCCTTTGGATTCTACAACATTACATCGAGGTCCCTCAGGCGCATGCCTCACGTGCACGCCTGGGGAAAATTACATGGACACCCGACTGGCTTTTAAGAATTATAAAAAGGAACCCATGCTTCATGATAAATTACAAAGGCCCCCCTTTGGTTTTCTCTTATTGCAAAAAATGCCCCTCTAGGGGCATTTTTGTGATATTTATCATTTTATTTTCATGCATTTTTTTACATTTATGCCCTTGCATTATTTTGATAATAGCTTGAGCATTTTAATTCTAAATCAAATGATTTTAGTTTCATTTTGAAGGTTGCTTCATCCTCTATCTAATGGCATTCTTAATTTCATGATTTGACACCTAATTAATTGTGATAAATTTTGATATCTATAGTGTCTACTGCTTCTCATTTTAAATGCTATGATTTATTCTTATTGCATAATTTGTCTCTGAATCCAGTGCTTACTCATTGATTTGAAAATTTTAGGGCATATTTGTACATTGTGGTTTGCATATTTATTTGTAGCATATCATACTCATTATGTCTTGATTTAGTTGCATAAAAAGAAAATAAAAATGCCATGCATGATGTTCCTTTATCTCTGCAACATTTTATTTGCATGATATATTTGCATATCATTCTACATTGCATAATTAAATTTGCATATGAAGACATAGGGTTAGAACTTAATTGCTTAAGAATTAATTGATGAATTTCAATGAATAGACTAGGAGGATCATGCCCCCCTGTTCGACCTTTGTATACTTACCAAGAAAACACTCCATATATATTCATTTGCGGTTTTTGATTGAGCGTATTTTGCCTTCTATACTACAATATTAGATTATTAAAGAGGTGAAATTTTGATCTCATCAAATGGCGTCGTTGCCGTGACACAGCTCATACTATTTGTTTATTGAATTTTATTGCATTATTTTAGATGTCATGATTTTTTGAAATTAAAGTCTTCACATTGTGTTTGTTCATGCATCATTTCTGATTTAATTTGTTGATATTTTTCTTGACATTTTCCTTCATGGCAAGGCTCGTGAAGATGGAGGATGCTCGATCTACATGCAGGCGTGGAGTTGGGGGTCCCGTTGCGAGGAGCCGCAAAGGAAATTCAAGAGAATTCGAGGACTTGAATCATCATTTTGTTCATGCATTTAGTGTAAAAAATGTAATCGTTGCATTTCTAGCAGTCCTCGTTCCAGGGCTCGTGTGTAAAAAAATAAAAAAGTGAAGATCACTCGATGATCTACCCCCCCCCCCCCACACATCATTCCTTCTCTATAAATCTACACCCCACCCCCGCACCCAATCTCAGTAGATCCACCCCCCTTCTAACCCTAACTGAGCTCTGGTTCCCCAGCATGAATTCCACATCTAGATTCTTAGGCTACTCCTCATCCTAAGTATAGGGGGAACCTTGTATAGTAACTGATCACTCATCTAGGGTCTCCCCATTCTCATTGCATATCCAATACTCAGGCTATTGACAATCTAATTATAGGGGGACCTGTGTTAGCTTCCCTCTTCTTGTCTTCTTACACTTAGATCAGTTTGACCTAAGTATAGGGGGTCCTTCTGAGTCAGTTCTGCTATATCACCTTGTATTTGACGTGAGCCATGGCTTCATATCACTTTGTGCTATGAGGACATATCAAAAGTTAAGTATAGGGGGGTATACCATGTATATTGTATATACTTTAGCCATAGCTCGTATTTTAAAATTTTTGAAACTTTTCTGGGCTAGGGTTTTAATATTCTTGTGAACTGGATTTTTGTAAAATTATTGTAGAAATCTTTTTCAAAAAAATTGAGGGGCTAACTATTTTGTAAATCCAATTAATATTATTAAAAATTCCTTAAAAATCTGAAAAATTAAAATCTTTTCTTGAGCAGTGATTCTGACTACTAAGCTTAGAAATGAGTAGCCATTTCTCAGTGAGGGAACTATGGTCTCCCTTAGCAGAGTGGGTGGTTAAAAGACAATGCGAATGGTACTGTCTTGATGTAATACAGATAGCCATCTAACAGTCCGTACTTACACCCATACTAGCTAGAAATGGATGCAAGTGTTCATATGAGCTTGGGCTAGTCATTATTTCTCTTAAGATTAAAAATTTAAAAAATTCATAAAAATTGCAAAAGCTAAAAATCACAAAAATTCACTAACTATGGAGTTGGTGTATTCCTGATACATTCACTATCACTCAAGGCTTAAGGATTTGAAGATACTTGATTTATGAGATCTTGAGAGTCTAAGTTAACCAACCTTAGTCATTAGGGTTTTTGAACTTAATAATCCACACATCCCTAGTTTGAGGATTTTGAGTGTTATACTGCACTCTTCATCTCTATCTTATAGAGAATATGACCAGCACATCACTTTCACAACTGCATAATTGATAAGATGAGTTGAGTCATCACTTGAGGATCTAGGGCTAGAGATTTGAGTTTAGACCCGATATAATGATGATCGAGGATGGGATAAAGTCAATGAAGGCTTCAAGAAACCCGAGTGTCAGAAACCCTAGCCAGTATGTGAACAAGTTCGCATGTTATCATTTGATATTGACCTATGTACCAAGGTGTGATGAAACTTAATAATTGTTGATCAATGTGCACCAATTTTTGGTAAAAGTAGTGGAGCTAGCCAAAGATCAATGAAATGAAATTCGAGAGAAGTTCTCTCATACAAAGAAAAGCTCCATCATTACAAACACAAATTCAAAAAAGCTTCCACCAAAGGCGAGCGCTCCCAACCATTTCAAACTGTCTACTTGGACCAAATGCTATTAGGATCAAGGAGTCAGGCTAGCACCTAAAAAGGGCTCTGCATCGTATAGTGATACAAGTCTGGATGTCAAAGGTATCTTAAATACTCAAAAGAGATACACCAAAGTGTACTCCCATGAAAACAAGTCCATATGAATCCGAATTCTCTTACTGGACACATTGATCAAAAACCAAAAATATACATGTGTTGAGTAATAAGGCACTCGAAAGGACCCTTGTTCTAATGTGATGGAGAAAAGAAAATGCACAATCATATGCCGTCCATCATCTGGCCATCCATCTACACTTTCAAGTCTGACAAACTAATGAGACAATGGATTGAATGCAAGAACCGACTTATTCCCTAGTGTTGAGGGTCAGGTCTAGAGGAGAGTCTCCTAGACTGGGACCTTGGGTGAAATTTCGACTCGACTCTCATGACTGCAGTACACTAATTTATCATATCCTTATATTTTATGTACAAACAGAGAGTCCGATAAATAAAGAAGTTGGATTCCTTTTGACTAGGGTATGGTTGAGCCCATAATTCAAGGGTGACTGAAATAAAGGGTCTTTGATGAATTGAGCCTTGAAAATTCACATGTACTGTCAGAAATTAATACAACTCTTTCATTCTTTAGATGCTCGAGGACGAGTACACTTTAAGTACAAGGTTCTGATGAATCTCAGATGCATCATTTTAAAATCCTATCATTATTCTCCTTACTTGAATAAATAAAAAAAACCACCATTAAATAACTAATATTAACTTTTTGTATGTTGTGTATATTGTGTGTATAACCTAAAAGCTAACCCTAATTTTATTGTATTTAATCACTGACATTTCCCTTATTTTCCTTTATTATTATAAACCCCCCCTAAAAATTAGATTAAATATTTTAATATTTATTTTGGCCTTAAAAAGAATTAAAAATACAAAAAATAACAAGCCCTAAAAAAGCGGTATTTTACCTATTAAAAATGCTTCCAAAAATATCTCTTTGTACAGTTGACCTCTTTTTACTTTTTGGTCAACACACAACTTGTAGATCTCATCGAGATCTACAACTTTTATACTTTAACTTTTTATTGATTCGATTCCCTTATATTACTTTATAATTTTTCTTTCATTTTCTATTCTAGAATATTCTGGTGCAGCCACATGGCGCTCTCTGGGCCTCTGGCCGTTGGATCCACCTTCTCCTACCTCCATGTCAACTGCCTACTTCTAGTTGATCCTCAGCCCTTGGATTTGCTGCCTAAATCTCATCTCCACCGCCCCTTAGCGCTAATTCTCATCTGCCCGATCTGACCCTATCAAGCGGCTCAATATCTCCCACGTCACCCCTCCTCTCACAACCATTGGATGATGCCCACACTTCATCTCCATCGCACACTTGCATCCATCTCCTAACCCTAGGATCAATCGATCAATCTGATCCTAGCTACTACCTTATATTTGCACCTGGACCGTTGCATCATAAGATCCAATGGTTCTTGCTTGTCATCTTCCTCCAATATCATCCTCTCCCCGTCCGTTACACTCCGAAATACACTGCCCCCTTCCTATTCTAGCCATTACCCCGACCCTCTCTCCTCATCTTAATGCCTCCACCACATAACTCCACGATCCACCATCCTTGCCCAACCTTCATTGCTCCAGATACCAAACCCTAGCACCTTCATTCCCCCACTTCAAAATGCCCCACCATCACTTGAAACCAACCACTGCTAACTACAAATACCGCTCCTCCGCCCCTTCTCACCTCATTCACCAACTGACAGAGTACCCTCCTAGACTCCTGCCCCTCCTCGTGATAGGAGGAGGTAGAATGGGTGTGTCAAAATGGTCGGAGCTTCGGGTGTCGATCCATGGCCCCCTGGTCATGTCACGGATACTGCATGCACCGCCAAGCACCTCGTCACGATTGTGCGAGTCGTGCGATGACCCGGGCTTCCTCCAAAGCCCAGCCCAAGCCAACCTCCTTCACATAATTTCCACTCCGAATAGGTAATAACCTTCACCTCTTTTTCTCTTTATTTTTCCTCAGCCTACTGACGGTTTGCGATTTGCCTATGTTAAAATATATGTCGTGTATTATCGTTCGCTTAAAATAATTTGTCATTTCGTTGTAGGTTGGTAATCAGAATTGGTCAAGAAATAACCACACGAAATTTTAGACAATTTTTAATCACGTGGTTTTATGTTTATTTTACTTGGGCAAGCCCCAAGGTCGAACACAAAGAGGCAAAGGAACAACCTAGAATTTTGTTTATAAAAGTTCATGCACGGTTTTCGATGCGGTCTTTTTTTTGTATTTTTTATCCAATCAGAGATGCAAATTGCAATTTTGGCCTATTTTAGGGACTAAAATGTAAATATCGATGAAACGATGTCCAAAAAATATGAAACTTGGCAAGATGATAATTATGATGAAACGAATGCACTATATTTTTTGGAACTTTTGATACAAGATTAATTTTTTTATGAATTTTTAAATGCAAACCAAGTGAATTTCAATATTTAATTATAATAAATACTAAATTTGATTATTTTCAAGGAATAAAATTATCCAAGATCTATCACTAGGTGACAGATCTCAGAAAAATCCTAAACCTCGAAAATATAAGATTTAATACCTATTAAAAATCAAATATTGAAATATGCAAAATGATTTTTACAAGACAAACTATGCATGCAAATGCAATTCTTTTTGGGCACAATATAAGATACAATTAATTCTACAATCCGTGATTTTTCGACAATTTTTAGAGAAATGATTAATTAATTATGAATTTCAGAGCTCAAAAAGGGAAAAGTATGCAATTTTCTACAAAATAATTAATTATTAATTAACCACTGATCACATGAATGTGAAACATATGCTATCATGTGAAGAATCAAGTGACGAACATCATGCAATTTTTGGATAATAAAATAATGTGACGTAGAGGTCCCAAAACAACGAAGAAACACATGCGTATATCTGCAATAATTTAAAATAAGATAATATAAAGAAAGGAAAAATGTGTAATTACCGAGAGTTTTTTTGGGGGAAATGTGCAAAATTTCCAATGGGCACGTGCTACGCACGTACCCTTGGATGGCTGGATGAATCTGCAATTGGGTTGGCTTCCATGGGTGTCCTCGAAATTTTTCCACGCGGTCTCGTGCTGGAAGATGGCCGATGGCGATGGCGTCTGGCAGTCGGTGAGTAGACGAGGGCCGGAGGTGCTTCTGGGCGGTGATGCTTCGCCGTCGATCTGAGGAGAAGCGAGGATACGCCGGTGCTGATGATGATGAAGGTGTCGAACAGGCGACGCTTCAATTGGGTGACACACACCATAGTAGAAGATAGGACGATAGAAGCGTGGTGCTGGTATCGTTGATGGAGCTGGTCGGAGAAGTTGATGGCCAAGCTTGTTGCAGATGAAGGAGGTGTTGTGAAGGTTGTCGTTGACGAAGAACGTCGGAGGTAGCTTGATCGTTGTTGAAGACGGAGACGATGGTCGACGTTGGCTCAACGACTTGAAGGCCGGAGCGAAGCAACAATGCGGAGCGGTGCTGCGACGAGCCAAGACGGCTCGGATCTCGCCGGAGAGGATGACGCGGTCCTGTCACAGCCGCGAAGTAGCTCCTTGGTGCAATCGGCAGATAGGTCATGAGGGTCAAGGCGGAGAGAGTTTTATAGGGTCGAGGGGCTTGGCCGGAGAAGGAAAGGGGGGATGTCGGGGGATTTGACGAGGTGGAGCGGCGATCAGAGATCTGGGATGAGGAGGATATCACGAAAGGGGGGGGGTGCCAGTGATTTCGCGGTTTGAGGCAGAGGAATCAAAGGTGATGACAGAGCAAAAGAGGAAGGTCGGATGGGTGAAGGTAACGGTCCTAGGATCGTCCGATCGACCGAGATTGGACGACCCAGGTCACGCCACGTGGCAGCAGGGGGCGAAGGCGTGGGGCACGTGCATGGCACGTACGCGGGAGGCACGTGCGTGGCACGTACGTGGGAGGTACGTGCCTCACACGTGCGGTCTTTTTAATTTTTTTATAAATAACAAAAAAATAAACTCAAAAATGGGTGACACATGGCAGCTCAAGGAGCTGCCATGTGTCATCCCCACAAAAATCGAAAAATAAAAACTTTGAAAAATCCAAAATAAATAGCAAACGACCTCCGATCGAAAAAGTTTCTTGAAAAAGTTGCACGTCTCGATGAGATCTACAACTTTTATGAAGACATCAAAACCAAAATCGATTATTTGCACAAAGTGATATTTTTGGGGTATCCCATGTACATAGAATACCTTGATTTTTGGGTTTTATAATTTTTTTGTTATTTCTAAACCAGATAAAAATACGGAAAAAGAATGGTAAAATCAAAGATAAATATTTACACTTTAATCTTTTTTTGGATTTTTATTAATTAAGAAAAAGAATAAATAAAATAAAATATGAAAAAAAACTTTTGTACAGACAATTAGTGAAGATTCGGACTCAATTTGTTTCTTTGATTTCAAGCTCAGTTTGGAATTGGATTTTTTATCATTTTAGTAAAACATTTATCAAAGAAGACAAATGAAAAAGAAAGGAGATAAAATAGGTTAATTGTATACATAAAATACTAGGTCAAAAACCGCTAAAATACAAAATGTACAAAAGAGGCCCAAAACCCAACTTCCACATATGAGCTCCAATTCACTTCAACTTGATCTTGTTTTGAAGATAATTGAATGTACATCAGTTCAAAAGTGAGTAGGATTAAAACAGACACTGGATGAGGAAGATATGAGGGTTTTAGTTTAAGAATCCACGAACTAGGGTTTGGGTTATTGGTCCACATATTTGGGTTAGTGATTTTTTGTATTTTTCATTTATTCTTGTTAGTGATATGTACACAGTGGAGGTAGTTTTGGGTCATTTGGAGTTAGCATGAATTAGTTAAAAATCAGGGAAGTTAGTCTATTTACAGGTAAATTTTTGTTGGGATTTTTGGCTTCTTATTTTGTGCAGACATGAGCGATAAAATGCAATTCTTATCAAAACATGCATGAATGCTAATAATGCTAAATAAATGAAGAAATGCCAACGATTTTGATGGATTTGAGCTTAATTAATGAGATTTAGAGTGATGAATCTGAGATTCATCATCACCCTATACTTAAACCATGCTCGTCCCTGAGCATCAAAAAGAAATGCCATGAGGTGAAATGAGATTGGGTTCCATACCAAGACCATGAGCTGAAGGTGAAAATGAAACTAGACTCAACCTTTGGATTATTAGTTTGGCGGAACTTCTGTGAGACTTAGAATTTTAAAATCAACAGCCTTCAAGTTATACACATCATTGTCACAGTTTCGGCTCAGAAGTCATCTTAGATCAATCATCTTCTCAAAGCTTACCCTATGAACATTGAACAATCAACTCATGTGTGTGAAAGGTTTTATCTCTTCCCATCCAGAATGCCGGACTACCATGCAAATCTCCTCTCCAGTAACTCGTCTTTGGGGAGTCAGGTATTTCCTTCTAAGGTCTGTCGTGCTGTGTTCACAATCGAAGTGGGGGAGAAGTTAGAAGATGGAGAAAAGAACTGGAGGGTGACCAGTGTAGTCACCTCTCCTTGTGAAGCTGGCCAGTGTAGTGGAGTCTTCACCAAGATCTACAGGTTTTCTTGAAGCTTAGACCTTTTTTGGTCTGATATTTATTTGGAAGAATGCTTCTTTGTATTTGGATTTTTGGTGGTTCTGCTTGATCTTGTTGTGCCCCTATGGATATAGAATCTTTTTGTTTCCGTACGTTTTTGGGTTCTTATAAAAAATTGTGCCCATCCGTCCATCCCTCTTCCGAAGCTTTATTTAAACCCATACTCCAGTCTTTAGATTTCTACGCTATCAGAAAAGAAACCCACACAGCCTTCCGACATCCCGTTTGAGTTGAGATAAGTGCATAGTGCGAGAGTACAAATTAATTCCCTATTCCAGAGTTGTACCCAGAATGAAGAGACCAGGTTAGACACTAAGAGTTAAACGCTGCACATTGTCATGTGGAACTTAAAGAATTAAGTCAAAGACCTGAAGCTTCTAAAATCCTATTTATTGGTGAAGTTCCTCTGAAAATTAGGTGGATTAAGGTCAACTCCAGACCACTCTCGATTTCTGCTCAAACTTGGTTCAGAATCCAATGATTTTTCACAGATGCAAATGAAATGCTGGATGAAGTGAAGGTGTGTGAAATGCAGACACAAGTTTTTTATTTAATTTTTGATTTTTTTATGCAAGGGATTTTTTAAGTTTTTTATGCAAAACATGAATAAGAAGCCATTTTTTTTCAAAAAATTTGGGTTGGACATAGTCAGTGTTAGTAGCAAAACTCTTTTTTTGTTTTGTTTTGTATTTTTTTTCAAGTTAATTACCCACTCCGTAAATACATATAGACTTATGCGAAAGTAATTATATATACAAACCCCTCTATACTTAGCGAGTGTTGTGTCCTCATAGCACAAGAAGCGTAAAGAAGACATAGCTCGGGCTAAGCGTAAGAGAGTGAAAAAGAAAAAGATAGATTGGTCCGCCCCCCTATACATAGGCTGTGAACAGTCTAAGTATAGAAGAAGAGCGAAGATGAGCTGGTCGGAATATGTGAATGAGGAGAGTATATACAGATGGGCATCGGCTCCCCCTATACTTAGGCTTTGGTCAACCTAAGTAAGCAAGAAGGGTGGAAATGGAATGATCGTGAGATGGGGAGAGTGGTATGTACAGATGGTTTCGGTACCCCCTATACTTAGGCCTTTTCCTAAGTAGAGGAAGAAAAATGTACAAGGAGACCGATGGGGTCGGGAGGGAGGGTGGTTAGATGATGATTAAGGTAGTTTTCGGCCGATCTTCTTGTGAGCCTGTGGTGGGAGATCGTAATGATGAGAGGGAGATAAGCATATGATTCCCAACTATTATCAGTGTTATCCTCAGATTAATCATGATGGATAGTAGATGAAGCGTATGAATCATATGAAAGGTAGCCATCATCAGAGTTATCCTTAGAGGAATAGTATTTGAAAGTGGAAACACTCCAGATATTCTTGTCTTTTTGTTTCTTCAGTTGTTTTCTCAGAATTCGTTCCTTCTTGAGATCACATGTTTTGTCCTCAGATGAATATTCTGAAGCACCAGTCTCAGTCAGCTCATAATAAATAATTCCAGTGTATTTAATGAGAGCAGGAGCATCAGCTTTTGATGAATAATAGTGAGGAACGAGAGTCGTCCAACGGGAGTCGAATTTTGGATCCTTGCGCAGATATGGTTTTAGAACTGCGAAACAGACTTCGCTCATGTAGATTACCTTTTCCGGACCTGATGAGGGATCATCAGATGATTCCTCTTCTGGAATGTCAAAGTGACTTTCTTTTTAGATGAAGGAGTAGTTATTTTGTTTCGTGAAGTTGTTGGTCCACTTGAGTCTCCCAATGAATAACCATTGGAATTCTTCTCCTTGGTTGGTGTTCGTCCTGCATGTTTGTTCTTAGTCTTCTTAATGTTGGCGCACTCCTAATTTGGGATGATTTGGTCAATGTATTCAGAATAGGTTGACCCAGGGTGCAACCATGGATATGTCTCAGGATCGTATAAGAAACATTCTTCTATTGTGAGATCCGCAGGAATTGAAATACTGGGGAGAGTCTCTGCATGTTCGTTCTCAATCAATTTGATGTTGGAGCATTCCTGTGTCATGCTAATGTGATCAAGGTAGTCAAAATAGGTTGACCCAGGGTGCGACCACGCATAAGTCTCCGGATCATATGATTCATACATTTGATTTTCCATGGTGAGAGCGGTTGGGAATGGAGCAGGGGGAGAGTCTCTAAACCAATAGTCTCATCAACAACCGCTATCTCAGATGTAGCAACGAGGTAGGGCTCTACTAACGCTTCATGGTTACGGTTGTCGAGGACTTCATGGGTTGCCTCAGAGAATCGTGGTTCCTCAAAGATTGGGTGAGATCGAAGTTCTTCTAATATTGTAAAATTGATTTCCCGAGTCTCACACTCAATAATTGCCTTAGCCAATGCTAAGAATGGCTTTCCAAGAATAATTGGAGACTGGGTGAATTCTCCTTGATGCTTAATGTCAATGATCGTGAAGTCTACTTTGAGCGGAGCACCTTAGAATGCAATGATGATCGAAACGATTCCTCTCGGCCGCTTTATCGATCGATCAGTCAGCTGAACAATCTCTCGTATCCTCCTGATAGGTCCGAGTTTGAGTTCGTGAATTACAAAGGTTGGGGGTATATTGATTGGTGAATCGTCATCAATTCGAGCATGGGTAAAAATTGTGTCCTTGATTATACCGTCAAATCTGGGCAACCGCTTCACTATGCGGCTCTTGGTTTTTCTCCTCAATACCAAGGAGGAGGCCATTGATAAAATAGGTCATTCAGTCTTTGTTCTAATCCTGCCCGACTTTTTCATCATTAAGTTGTCCATTACAAATCCTTTAAGGTCCGGGAATTGTTCAATGGCCTGTATAAAGGGAAGTTCAAAAATCAATCTTTTCTTCAGTACTTCCCGTAAAGCAGGATCCAAATTCTTCAGATCTTCTTCATTTTCAATTTTTATGTATTTTTCAAGATTTTCGATTTTATGTTGTTTTCTAATATTCCAATTTTTTTAGTATTTTCTGTGTGGTGTGGTGATGTGGTGTCTTTTGTAGATGAGAAGGGGCTTTGATGTTCTGAGTAAGAGTCAGACACATAGTCGTTTCTAGAGGAATAATATGCAGAAGTGTCACTGTCAGAATCGCCCTTAGGTTTCTGAATATCCTCAAAATTGTCAAGGATCCAATCTTTTCCTCATCCATTTTATGTTCGAGATACCATAAAATAAACTGAGTCGGTTAGTAAAATTTCTGAAATTTTCCTCCATTAATTCAAATTTCCTTTTTATCCTCGAAATATCATCCTAAAAAATATGTTCATGATCAATCATGGGAGCATTTGGTGTGTGTTCTTGTTTTTGAATTTTTGATCCAGTCATTTTCTCTTCCATTTTCCTGTATGAGTTGGGAGGAGATTCGCTTTGATTTTCCAATATATCATTGTTATTTTCTGAAATTTTCTCCTCAAAAATTATGGAAGGAGGCTGCTCAGTGGAAGGATTTTGCAGGAATCAGTAGGTCTCGTACTCAGCATACCGTGACTCAAGTATGCAATGCTGGTTTGAGTACAGTCTACTTCCATGGTCATGATTGATTGTACCCTCAAATAATGGAGTCATACAGGGTGCATATGTGTTGATATCATCCGTTTGATCCTTTGTAGGTGTAGGTTGGTCGAAGGAGTGGTATTCAGGTTGGTCAATAGGGATCTGATCGCCACGGTCAATCCAACGCTGATGATCATTAAGTGCGGGTCTCTCTATCTGGGTTTGGTTTCTCGACCAGTCATGAGACTCAAAAGTAATTTGATCTTGAAATGGTTCATTTGCGGGAAACCGAGAATAAGACGGTTTAGTCCAAGATGGTAGGTGGTCATGTGTGGTCGGATGATTCGAATAGAATGGCTTGGAAGTCAATGGATTCATCTGAGAGTCAGAATCTCTCTCAAATATTGGAGGATTATTGAAAGAAGAGGATTTAGTTGATTTGGGCCTGATTGAGACAAATTCATTTTCATAATATAGATCAGATGGGTACTCGGACCATTGTCCAGTTTTTATCAAAGGAGGTTGATGATGATGAATCGTCATGTTTGATCTCGGTGCAAGTGCACGTGATAGTCAAAAGAAATTTTTATCAAGGAGGTTAAGGGCACAAATGTGCGGCTTTTGATTTTCGAAATCGATTCACGCACACCAATGCAAACACAAATCAAACCCCAGGTTCACCAACTCACACAATGAAGCCGCAAGAGTTCGGCTATTATCTTTTCAATTTTAATTGATGATAAGACAATCTTGTAAAGAATGTAGCGAGCTGTTAGGTGCCGGAAAATTTCTTAATGACTGGCTTGAATTCTTATGACTAGTTGCACCTACTTTCAGCCAGTATGGGAGTAAGTACGGACTGTAGAACGACTACCTGTTACTTGAGGATGGAGCCTTATGCAGTATCCTCTAAACCACCCACTCTACTAAGGAAATCCAGACCGTTTACCGGCTACCCATTAGATCCTCATTGAGAAGTAGCTAATCATTTTTGGTAGAATCAGTAGTCAATATGAAAATCCAGGTTTGGGCTCTAGCCTTAAGCGTTGTCTCACTCAGAAAAAGCTGATGCACGTTCGGGGTTGCTCTCCCGCAAAAGTTCTTTATTTTGTTGGTTTTAAAATCAGCTATATTTAGTAGTACCAATTTTAATTAGGCGATCACTGAAGAATTAAGTGAGCACATATACACGTCTACCATCCAATCCCAATTTCCTTTAAAATTATGTGATAAAATAAGAGGGAGAAATTCGAGAAAAGCTGATGCACGTGAAAAACTATGATGTATGCTTAGTTAGAAGACTTACAATGGATCATTGCAATCTCCATGTGGGATGCAATACAAGAATTGAAAAATTATTCTAAATGAATGCAAGCCAATGAAAAACCGTACCTAGCAGAAAGTTCTATTAGTAGGGAAGAATTGAGTTGAGTTTGGCTAAATTGAACGATCTACTGTGCGTCTCAATTAAAGTGAAGTGTAGCATTAGGTCCTACGAGCACAATCAAAATATTTAAATGCTTTAAGAGCCGTAAGTGCAGGTCTATCCTAAGCGTCACTCAAGTCATGCACCACCCTCACCGAAGAGTGAAACAAGCCACGACACACCACAGAAAAAGTTCAAGGTCTTTTTTACACACGCGAGAGTCCAAAAGGACACAGTTATAAATGAGAAATTAATTACAGAAATTAAAAATTGCAGAAAATAAAATTCTAGAATCTACGCTCTCTCACGACTCAACTCGATCTTAGTTTAATTGCGGCTTTTCGGAAGTCGGTGAAGATACTTCGGTTTCCAAAAACTGCTCCATGTAAGCCAGGTACCTCGCAAGAAAAATAAGAGAGAGAATGTAAAAGAGTGACTCGAAAATAAAATAAGAAAAATAAATGCTGAAAATAAAATAAAATAAATGCAAGAAAAAAATAGAATTTACACTGAAAATTTCGGGGGTCAGACTTCCCGAATGCGGAAAACTGAATGAAAATTTTGAGACAAAATCTAAGCCGTTTGCCTCCCCGACAACGACGCCATCTGACGGTTCGCGATTACCTATGTTAAAATATATGTCATGTATTATCGTTCGCTTAAAATAATTTGTTGTTTCGTTGTAGATGGGTAATAGGAATCTGTCAAGAAATAACCACACGAAATTTTAGTTAATTTTTAATCACGAGATTTTATGTTTATTTTACTTGGGCAAGTCCCAAGGTCGAACACAAGGAGGCAAAGGAACAACCTAGAATTTTGTCTATCAAAGTTCGTGCATGTTTTTCGATGCGGTCTTTTGTATTTTTTATGCAATTAGAGATGTAGAATGCAATTTTGGCCTATTTTAGGGACTAAAAGATAAATATTGATGAAACGATGTCCAAAATATGAAACCTGGCCAAGAGGATGATTATGATGAAACGAATGTACTGTATTTTTTTTGGAATTTTTGGATGCAAGATTAAATTTTTTATGAATTTTTAATTGCAAACCAAGTGAATTTCAATATTTAATTATAATAAATACTAAATCTATTTATTTTCAAGGAATAAAATTATCCAAGATCTATCACTAGGTGACGGATCTCAGAAAAATCCTAAACCTCGGAAATTTGAGTTCAATACCTATTAAAAATCAAATATTGAAATATGCAAAATGATTTTTCAAGGTAAACTATGCATGCAAATGCAATTCTTTTTGGACATGATGTAAAATACAACTAATTCTACAATATGTGATTTTCAGTTATTTTTAGAGAATCAGTTATTTAATTATGAATTTCAGAGCTCAAAAAGGGTAAAGTATGCAATTTTCCACAAAATAATTAATTATAATTAACCACTAATCACAGAAATGTCAAACATATGTTATCATATAAAGAATAAAGTGTCGAACATCATGTAATTTTTGGATAATAAAATAATGTGACGTAGAGGTCCCAAAATAAAGGAGAAACACAGGGGTATATCTGCAATAATTTAAAATAAGATAATATAAAGAAAGGACAAATGTGTAATTACCGAGAGTTTTTGGGGAAATGTACAAAATTTCCAATGGGCACGTGATTGGATGGCTGGATGAATCTGCAATTGGGTTGGCTTCCAGGGGTGTCCTCGAAATTTTTCCACATGTTCACGTGCCCAACACGTGACCCGTGGATGTGGAAGATGGCCGATGGTGATGGCGTCTGGCAACCGGTGAGCAGACGAGGGCCAGAGGCGCTTCTGGGCGGTGATGGTTGGTCGTCGATCTGAGGAGAAGCGAGGATACACCGGCGTTGATGACGATGAAGGTGTTGAACATGCGACACTTCAACTGGGCAACACACGTCGCAGTAGAAGAGAGGATGATGGAAACATTGTGCCCGTATCGTTGGCGGAGCTGGTCGGAGAAGTTGATGGCCAAGCTTGTTGCAGATGAAGAAGGCGTCGTTGCGAAGGTTGTCGTTGACGAAGAACGTCGGAGGTAGCTTTATCATTGTTGAAGACGGAGATGATGGTCGACGTTGTCTCAACGGCTGGAAGGTCGGAGCGAAGCAGCAGATGCAGAGTGGCGCTGCGACGAGCCACGATGGCTCGGATCTCGCCGGAGAGGATGACGCAGTGCTGTCACCGCCACGAAGTAGATCCTTGGTGCAATCGGCGGATGGGTCATGAGGGTCGAGGCGGAGAGAGTTTTATAGGGTCGAGGGGCTTGGCAGGAGAAGGAAAGGGGGGCTTTCGGGGGATTTGACGAGGTGGAGCGACGATCGGAGATCTGGGATGAGGAGGAGATCACGGAAGGGGGGGGGGGGGGGGCGACGTCGGTGATTTCATGGTTTGAGGCAGAGGAATCGGAGGTGGCGGTGGAACAAAAGAGGAAGGTCGGTTGGGTGAAAGTGACTGTCCTGGGACCATCCGATCGGCCGAGATCGGACGACCCAGGTCACGCCACGTGGCAGTAGGGGGCGAGGGTGCGGGGCACGTGCGCGGGAGGCACGTGCGCGGGAGGCACGTGCGCGGGAGGCACGTGCCTCGCACTTGCGGTCTTTTTTATTTTTTTTTATAAATAACGAAAAAATAAACTCAAAAATGGGTGACACGTGGTGGCTCCAGGAGCTGCCACGTGTCGACCCCACAAAAATCGAAAAATAAAAACTTTGAAAAATCCAAAAAAATAGCAAACGACCTCAGATCGAAAAAGTTTCTTTATGAAAGTTGCTCCTCTCGATGAGATCTACAAATTTCATGAAGACATCAAAACCAAAATCGATCATTTGCACAAAGTGATATTTTTGGGGTATCCATGTACATAGAATACCTTGATTTTTGGGTTTTATAGTTTTTTGTCATTTTTATACCAGATAAAAATCCGGAAAAAATATGGTAAAATCAAAGATAAATAATTACATATTAATCTAATTTGTTGGATTTTTATTAATTAAGAAAAAAAGAAATAAAATAAAACACGAAAAAAAATTTTGTACAGACATTTAGTGAAGATTTGGACTCAATTTGTTTCTTTGGTTTCAAGCTCAGTTTGGATTTGGATTTTTGCGTATTTTAATAAAACTTTTATCAAAGAAGACAAATGAAAAAGAAATGAGATAAACTAGGTTAATTGTATACATAAAATACTAGGTCAAAAAATCGCTAAAATACAAAAGGTAAAAAAGAGGCCCAAAACCCAACTTTTACACATGAGCTATCTTGAACTTGGTCTTATTTTGAAGGTATTTGAATGTCCATTAGTTCAAAAGTGAATGTGATTAAAACGGACACTGGATGAGGAAGATATGAGGGTTTTAGTCCGGAAATCCTAGAACTAGGGTTTGAGAATTTGGTCCAATTATTTGGGTTAGTGATTTTTTTTGTATTTTTCATTTATTTTTGTTAGTGATATGTACACAGTGGAGGTAGTTTTGGGTCATTTGGAGTTAGCATGAATTAGTTAAAAATCAGGGAAGTTAGGTTACTTACAGGTTAATTTTTGTTGGGATTTTTGGATTTTTATTTTATGCAGACATGAGTGATAAAATGCAATTCTTATCAAAACATGCATGAATGCTAATTATGCTAAATAAATGAAGAAATGCCAATGCTTTTGAGGGATTTGAGCTTAGTTAATGAAATTAGAGTAATGAATCTGAGATTCATCACCTACGACCAACTTCACTGACCACGGATCATCCTCCGAGGTTAATCTCATTTCCGCAACCCTCACGATACCCTCCACTCGTCTTCTTCCTTCTCCATAATCTCCTTCCATCCCAGGCCGTCTCCTCTGCCTCCGACAGCAGAGACCCCACTCCAGGCACTCACCTTTTCTGCCTTCAACGCCTGCCACCCATTCGCCATGCTTTGATTATCCCCCCCGCTAACATCTTTGCAGGAACATTCAATGATCGGATTCTACACCTCTAGTCCGTTCTCCACCAGCATCTTCGATGATGGATCACCATGACACCGCCTCAGACACCTAGTATCCTCCGATATGTCTGCTCGAACTTCACCGAACCTTCCCTGAGCGGACATGATTATTCACCATCGAACACAACGTCTGTGGAGCTGGGGGGAGGTCACCGGGGCACAACCCTCTCTGGCAGGAGGGCCGGAGCACGCAGAAGAAGATACTGTCGGATTATCTTCACCGGACGACCCAGATGCTACCCAAGCCTCTATGCCTAGCCTATAGGCTCGGAGACCAAGCTGCCCCGGATGCACCAACCATTTCCACGTGTTCTCCTAGCCACCAGCCTATCGAACTTCACAAATCTAGCCCGCATGCGTGCTATGCGCGTGTGTGCTGGGTGAATTGCATTTAAGCCCTCTGAATTCTCCAATAGGTCCCATAGGCACATGCCTCACGTATACGCCTAGGGTAAATTACATGGACACCCAGTCGACTTCTAAGAATTACAAAAAGGCCCTCGTGCTTCAGGATAAATCACAAAGGCCTCCTTTGGTTTTTCACTTATTGCAAAAATGCCCCTCTAAGGGAATTTTTGTTATATTTATCATTTTATTTTCATATATTTTTATTACATTTATGCCTTGCATTGTTTTGATCATATCTTGAGCATTTAAATTCCAAACAAATGATTTCAGTTTCATTTTTGAAGCTTGCTTCATCCTCTATCTAATTACATACTTAATTTCTTAATTTGACACTTAGTTAATTGCGATAATTTTTTAGATCTATATTGTCTACTTTTTCTCATTTTAAATGCCATAATTTATTCTTATTGCACAATTTGTCTCTGAATTCAATGCTTATTTGATTGCTCATTGATTAGATAATTTTATGGCATATATATACATTGTGGTTTGCATTTTTATTTGTATCATATCATACACATTGCATCTCAATTTAATTGCATAAAAAGAAAATAAAAATTCCATGCATCATATTCCTTTATCTCTGCAACATTTTATTTGCATGATATATTTGCATATCATTCTACATTGTGCATTTAAATTTACATATGAAACCTAGGTTAAGAACTTAATCGCTCAATAATTAGTCGATAAATTTTAATGAATAGGCTAGGAGGCTCGTGTCCCTGTGTTCGATCTTGGTATACTTACCAAGAAAAATACTCCACATATTCAAATATTTGGTGTTTGATTGAGCATATTTTGCCTCATATACTACAATATTATATTATTAAAGAGGTGAAATTTCACGCTCATTACATACCCAATGGAGACTTGTAGGGGGTCCAATAAGCCCATAGAATGGAATCAAGGATTTGAGACCGGTTCTTCCTATCTGGCCTAACAAGTTTCTATAGAATAGTATTGATCTCTCTATTAAATAACTCGTCCAAGTCATTCGATTATGGTTGGTAAGGATATGCGACATGATGATCAATGTTGTACTCCTTAACAAGCTTTTTGACTTCTGTGTTAATGAAATGTCTACCCCTATCTCAAATAAGAATCGTAGGAATTCCTAACCACGAAATAATCTTATCCTTGAGAAAGTGACAAACCGTACAACTATCTACCGATCGAGCAGGAATGGCCTCCACCCAACAACTCACATAATCAATGGCAAGAAGGATGTATTCGTATCCTTGACGGTTAAGAAATGGGTGCATAATGTCAATGCCCCAAGTGTCAAATATATATGAGATTTGGATGAACATGAGTGGTATTGAATCATTGGAATTGATGGTTCTTCCCAATTTCTAACAATGAATGCAACCTTTCACATAAGCTGTGACATCCTTGAGGAGTGTAGGCCGCCAAAGGCCACACTACAATACTTTTGTTCTCATTCTGCTTACAGAATAGTGTCATCCTTCTTCACGCTTATGACAATGCTCAAGGACATTGGTTTATTCCTCTCGAGGAATGCACCTATGCCAAATGCAATCTGAACCTTCCCTAAAAAGTTATGGATCTTCCCACTGGTAAAAATGGATATCGGATAAAAACTCATCCTTCTTTATTCATGCCCAATCTTGTGGAAGTTTCCCAGAGACGAGATAGTTCACAATATTAGCATACCAAGAGAGAGAAGCAACATTAAGACATATTCATCAGGAAATGTTTATGTAATCGTCACACTGGTCATCGGAGTCTTCGTACATTCGATTATGCATCGATGTTCTACTACCACATTCTTAACTCCAAGCTTATCTCTTATTTCTAAATCAAAATCCTGGAGCAGAAGAATCCAATGGAGCAGACATGACTTAGCATCCTTCTTTTGTTGTAGGTACTTAATTGTAGAGTGGTCAGTATAAATAATCACTTTTCAACTAAGAAGATGTGAATGAAACTTCTCGAGGGTGAAAATCACTTCCAGCAACTCTTTATTTTATTATTGTATAGTTATTTTAGACCTCAATCTGATGTTTTGTTGGCATAATGAATGGGAAATGTAATTCTTTCCTTCGTTATTCCAACACCGCCTAAATAGTGAAATCTGATGCATCCGTCATGACCTCGAATGGAAGAGACCAATCGAGTGGCTGTAGGACAAACACCATAATGACAAGATCTTTCAACTGATTGAAGGCCTGAAGGACTTTGTCATCAACATTGAAATCGATCTCCTTACAACAACTTTGTGAGAGGTCGTGCAATCTTGTTGAAGTTTTGAATTAATCTTTTGTAGAAACCAACATGCCTAAGGAAAGACCTCATGTTATTGAATGTTCTTGATGGATCAAGTTTTACAATAACATTCAACTTTACTGGTTCAATCTCCGTACCTCATTTGGAGACTACATGGACCAACACAATTCTTTCTCTCAGCATGAAGTGGCTCGTCTCCTACGAAAGCATAAGATTCAATTCGTGATATCTCTACAGTACTCAGTCTAATTGAGCAAGACATGCATAAAATTTATCACCATAGATAGAGAAATAGTCCATAAAAACCTGAAGAAAAATACCCACCATGTCAGTGAAAACAACCAACATACACCTTTGGAATGTAGCGGTTGTGTTATACATTGTAAAGGGCATCCACTTGAAGGCATAGGTGTCAAACGAACAAGTGAAAGTTGTCTTCTCTTAATCTTCTGGGGTGATTTCCACTTGTACCCAGAGTACCCATCCATGAAGAAAAAGAACTCTTTCCATGCAACCTCTTAAGCACTTGATAAATAAATGGTAGAGGAAAGTAATCCTTCTTTGCAGCTGAGTTCATGCGCCGGTCATCTACACAAACACACCATGATGTAGGCACTTGGGTTGAGATCTCCTTCCCTTGTCAATTATAACCATCGTAATTCTGAATTTCTGCAAAATTGTGTGCAATGGGCTCATCCATTTCAAGTTGGAGATGGGATAAATAAACCTAGCCTCACGCCACTTCATTATCTCTTTCATGACAACATCCTGGAGATTAGGATTCAGCATGTGCTGAAACTCATAGGACGGTTTGCTATCATCCTCTAAGTAGATGTGATGTAAACACAAGGCCAAATTTATCTCAAAGATCTAAAACATTCCAATCAAGAGCCTTACGGTTTTACTCTAGAATCTTAAGCAAGCGAGATTTTTGATCCATGGTCAATCACGAACTAATGATGACCGGATACATTTCAGGCTCACTCATAAGGAAGTCATACTTTAGATTTTCGGATGAGGCTTCAGTTTCGGTGGAGTCTGAGTCAGCTTGTTAATGGCTCCTGAAACTGTTCTGGTTGTTGGTGCATGATCTGACAATAAGGTGCTATCCACCTCTATCACTCTTGGCTTAGACAATAAAATACCAAACATATCTGCATTGGTTTCCTCTCATTTGGTTTAGGATGATTTTTTTTCTTGAAATAACTCGATCAGTGCATTATCAATCTCCCTATCGGTATGAGAACATAAGTTGACTGTATTTTCCATGTCTTCCTCCAAGAAGAGGAATTCCCGTGTCAAAATGTCCTTTAAGTATAAATCTAAATCTTTGATGTTCTAAACAATATCACAGCCACCGGCAGGCAATTATGGTTCACTTTTCTCATATGCGTACTCTGCGACTTTGGGTTCACCATCATATCAATGGTGACCTTATCACTGCATGAGCGAAATGTGATCTTTCCATGCCCATAATCAACTACATGTATGATTACAATAACATCTTCCAATAAACCTCAGGGTTGCTTAATGGATCGATCAACAAATTGAATGATCATTCTAGTTGGATTAAGCGGACCGAACCTGACCTCCTTAAGAAGTGATGCGGTCATGAGCTTAATAGAAACTCCTAGGGTTTCATACATTCTTCCGATCTTTCTAGACCCTGGGAACACCTATAAAATCCCCTCTTCCCCTTCTGCTGCAGATCATTTCATCGCTCATGCCTCCCTTTCTCCACCTACATCTCTAGGGTAGTAGCATGACTCAAGTAGACCTTCTTGGAGCTCAGATTGCGACTGGGTTAGACGAAGCTCACTTTGTGGCCGGAGCTCCACCGCTATTACCCTCCCTGGTCTTTCGTGCCCCGGTTAAAGCCATAACCTCGCCTTGGCCTCTGCCTCACTTTGCCCTTTGATTTAGACCACTCATGTACCCTCACTTCACTTCACATTTCATCTTACTCATTCGATTACAATTCATCGCCGACTCCATTTCATTGGTTCCGACCATCGGGTCGAAGCCTCATCTTCGACACCAGCTGCATCGATCAGATCCCCATATCATGGACCACCTTCTCCCGCAACCTTTCCATTCCATATCATCAGACCAAGATTATGTATAGACCTCCCTCCTTCATTCCCACCTGAGGTCAGTCACCATCCACCATCGCTTCTTTCGGTCTCTCTGCAAAATAACACAAACGAAGCTACACCTTTGAGTCCAGCTTCTCTTTGCAAGTACTAGTGCATGCGAGGAGGCTCGAATCAGGCCTCAACTTTCCAGGCAGAGTAGATCCAGGCAAATCCACCTCCAGATCATCATCGAGCAGCTCTCCGACTCATCAGAGGACCCTAGTAGACACGCATCACTTCCGGCAATATGATGGACCTTTAAGCGAGCCAGTCCGAGTCCACTAGAGTGAGATATCACATATTAAAGCTCGGCCAGAGAGGCCATCTTCATTGTTCTTCCAGCAGACCCCCTTGCCGTCAAATGAAGAGGCCCTCGTCTTGATTCGATCAGGACCGCACATCCATGCCCAATTATTGGCGGTCCGATCAGATCAACCGTACATCTCGACCATACGTCAATGCCATATTTTCATATCGTTGGATCGTACTGGAGTGTCAGATATGACCACATGTCCCTGACATTCTTATGAGCAGACAGATCTTTTGCAGTGACATATCTGAGTTGTGCGTCAAAGGCTCTCCACATGCCTACCACATGTCTGCGAGGGGTATATTTCCTTTTTACCCACACATTTTCTGCTATTTTGTTTTAGTTCAATAAATGTAATAGTTGTGAACATTTGCATTCAGACCCCTATAGTTTATTTATTTGCATTTCAGTCCTATTGAGTTTGAGTCATGTGCATCTCACATGTTTCATGGGAAATTCACAGAATTTTACCTGTGTTTTTCACTTGTTATTTTAATTAGAGAACTTTATGAGAGTTGCACTTATGCCCCTGTAAGTGGTTATCATGTGCATCACAACTTGAGTCTGGATTATTTGCATTAGGGCCCTTATATTTTTATTGCATGTTATTATTGGGCCCCATAACTGAAAATAATTACAACTAGTTTCTTACTTCACTATTTTAATTTCTTGTTTTTTTAATTATTGCACTAAATATTAAAGTGGCCCTAAAAATTCTACAAAAAATATTATTAGCTCCTACTAGTGTCTACTTTAGGTGGTAATTTTTCTGTGTCGAATTTCTTTTATTTACTATTATTAAAAATTCAAAAACCCTAAAAAGTGTCATGTTTAGAATAGAAAATCCATAGAATTCGAAAAGTGCTTTAAAAACTCCAAAAAAATAATGTAAGTGTATTTTCTAGTATTTTAGCTATTGTATAAATTTGGCTTGAAAATATTTTGTAAAAGCCTAAAAATTTGCAAAAAATCACAATCTTATAAAAAACATATAAAATCCATTTAAAAAAATAAAAATTGTGATTTCAGTTCTTGTTTGTAGATATTTTTCTTTAATCTTTATTAAAATTAAATCTAGAAGTTTTGTGTTGTTTTTATGTTTATATTTGCAAAATACTCCTAGTTATTTACTGTTTGCATTTTTTAGTTTTATATTTTAAGAAAATTCTAAAAAAGCCAAAAATTGTCCAAAAATCCACAAAAATATTATAAACCTATAAAGCACAAAAATATTTTTACTTAAATTTTCTGTGTACTTTTAACCTATTTAGAAAATACAAAAAGAGGTGTTTGTTTGTCTTTCACTCTTTGTTTCAATTTACCTTATTTTGAAAAATTAAAAATTTGCAAAATTAAAAACAACTAAAAAGAAAATAAAAATCCTCCGGTTCTTTGAGTCACCGACCTAGTTTTTTACAGTGATCCTTGTGTTTGACCCTGGTCGCTACACCAGGTTAATAATAATGGCTATACCACTTGCTTGATTTATTCGATATCTTTAGTGGTTAAATAATTTTCTCGATTTGTGACTCGGTTGATTTAGGTGGCAACGACGTATTAATTTATCAACTTAACTCGAGTTAGCCAGGTTGTATCATCAGAATGGCGTCGTTGCTGGGGAGCACGGCTAGGTAGTTAGGATTTTTGTCTCCATCTTATTTTCTTGTTTTGTTTTCTTATTTTCTTTTCCTCTTTCTTATTTTGTTTATATTTTTCACAAGATTTTTTAAACACATTCTCATGTTTCTCTTTGTTGCGAGGGCCCGCGGAGTGAGGGAGGCGATCTTAGGAGAGCCAACGCACCGGAGCGAGGCGGAGGCCGGACATTCTACACCGACCAGCAGGAGAGAGACTAAGGAGGAGCAGGAAACTACCTTAGATTAGATTTTATTTTTTGCATTTTATACCATTTGAACTTGTAATAACTCTCAGAGATGTTGGACACTCTTATTCAGGGTATGTTTCGCCAAGTGCCGGTGTACAGGGGACCTCACCGGATTTTCTTTGATGTTTTCATCAACTTTGTTTTATTTTGTGTTTTATGCGTGAGCCTAAGATTTTGACTTTGATTTGGTTGAGACAGGTAGTGATTAGGTCCAAATACCTAAAAGAATATATGTTCCTATAAACTCGATTGGACTTAGTAAAATAAATAAATTATTAATTATTTGGATTTGAGACTGTGCGCCGTGAGAGGTCGCATACAACACTAGCAGGTCCCGTTATGCGGGAACCGAGCATCTTCCAAGACCGGACCTTGGTCTCATTTCGGGATAGGTAGCACCTTGTTCTTCCTGTAATAGAAGTTATTGTTTAGGGCGATTTATCCATGCATCTTATAGATAGTTTATTTTCTGTCTTTAAATTTATGTGCATATCATATCGCATGTAGACTGCTGGAGCAAGGTACACCTTCTATCTTGTGCATGCATCTTGATTTCATCGTGCATCGGATTTTCCGTCTTCCTCCCCTTCTTTTCTTATATTTAGGATCAAAAGGAAATCAGAAAATTTGTTAGACGTGTCTTTATTTAAAAATGCCAAAAAAGTAATAACTCAATAAAATTAGGACTGCTAAACAAACCCAACCCTAAAATAAACGTAAAGATCACATCCATTGTTTTGGGGAGAGTAATCTCCTCATTGTTTGAATTTACTTGCAGAGTGAGCAAGAGACGAACACTAGGATAGAACCACGACTGGATTTTCTTTTAGGCTACTGATTCTATAAAAATGATTTGCTACTTCTCAGTGAGGGAATGCGAGTAGCCGATCAATGGTCCATGTTTCCTTAACAGAGTGGGTAGTTCAAAGGACACTATATAAGGCTCCATCCTTAAGTAACAGGTATCCGATTAACGATCCGTACTTACACCTATAATGGCTGAAAGTAGGTGCAACTAGCTATAAGAATTCAGACTAGTCTTTGGGGAAATGCGGGCACCTAACATATTGCTATCTATGTTCTAAGATTGCAATATCACCTAACTCTAAAGCAGAAAAGATTAACGACCGAGCTTTTACGGTCATCATCGCATTGAGTTGGTGAATTAGGGGTGTGATTTCTCATCACGATGATGGGCAGGCGGTCTCTTAGGCTACCTTTGGTGGCACCGCTTCATAGCACACCTGTCCTTTCAACTAGGGAGGTTCCTGAGAGCTCAGACCCGCTCTCAGAACCCAAGTATTCCACCTCCTTTTTTTCGACCTTCCCCACACATCACATGAGGTACAACAACCAGAGTAGTCATAGCAGATATTTGTAGACTTGGTTACTCTTGTGGTCTTCTCTTTTTCCTTTTCAGAGTCTGATGAGATGGCCCAAGAGAGGTGAGATGATGAGCATCCAGATATTCAGGACGTGTTTGATCAGACGACGATCAACAACACTCTCCTAGCATCCCTAGAGGCGATGCAACGACAAATCTGGGACCAGGAGTTGCTCATGACAGAGGTGAGGTGGGAGTTAACTCAGATGCGAGATGGGCGGGCAGATATGAAAGATGACAGACCCACTAGTGGAGAGATTCCTAGACATGAGGATGGAGCAGATGACTAACGCCAGGAGGAGGCCCGTGATTCACAGAGACTTGTGCATACCATGAGAGCGTTGCACAACCCTGGTGCAACTCTCACCCACAGGTGGATTCAGCTGCTAGCCATTATTGGCGATTTTGAGATGCGACCTCAGATGATTAAGTTGTTACCAAAGGTCCATGGGCACGCCACTGAGGAGCCCCATCTACATCTCTAGGATTTTGAGATGATTTGCAGCACATACACGATAGATTTGTGGACGAGGACACGATCAAGATGATAGCCTTCCCATTTTCCTTAGTTGACAGAGCAGCCTACTGGCTGATGTACTTGGGGAGGGTTGTCACCACTTGGGAGCAGTTGAGGACGGAGTACCTCAACAAATACTATCCTCTCGATTGGACGCATGTAGTGTGAGCCATGATAAGTAATTTCACCATGATCCTGAATGAACAGTTCCATGAGGCTTGGGATCGATTTAGAGTGCTCATTGACAGGTGTCCACATCACGACTTCATCAAGCCCAATTTAATCGAGAGCTTCTTTTGTGGGATGACACCTTAGCGGTCGGGGCTAGTGAATGCCTCGTGTAGAGGGTCCTATTTTTCCAAGGACGAGGACCAGGTCTGGACATCTACGAGGAGATGATTGAAAACTATATTATGACGACCCGGGCCCGTGTCTAGACTCATGGGAAGTTGTCCCCCCAGGAATTGTCTCAACACAGAGTTTCACGTATAGAAGCTGGTCCATCTTCATCTTCTACAGCCGTGGGATTTGTAGAGTCATCAGATGCGGACATGGGCATCATTAGCCAGAAGTTGGATCGCATGGAGATTATAGAGAAAAAGACGTGATTGGGCCTAAACAAGCTCAACATGATTGATGATCTGTCCCCGACTTTGATTGACCTCAAGACATAGATCATGTGCCTCCAAGGGGCACACACGGCTTTCGTGCCGCAGTCTCGGTCACATGCTGATCAGGGGAGCCGATCATCACAGTCTTCTTCCTCTTACTGACATGTTCATCATATTCAGGCAGAGCACATTCAACCAACACCCCAGTACCAATTGCCACCAGAACCTGCACTAGACACACAGATGGTGGTATATCAGAGCGATCTGCCATTGGTGTACCTTCCCTCGCCTTCGCACGTTGATGGAAGTCAAGGGATTTGGTATGGCTAGTTGATAAACAAAAAATAATAATCGCGAGTCTAAGTATGTCTCACATAAGGCGGAGACACAGTCATTGTGGCGACCTGCGGCTAAAATCCCGTTGATCAACAGATAACCCACAACAAGAAAGAATCAAGCAATTAAAATAAAAAGTGTGGAGTTAAAATTTAGTATAACTCTACAACAATGTGTATAGCATGTAAGTATGTGTTTAGGTCGAACACAGGGAGCAAACTGGAGGACGAGGCACAAATAATGCTAAAAAAATTGCCTTTTATCTCTTGTCCATGTTATTGTTTTTGTGGGTTTTTAATTTTGTATATTTTTTTAAATTTTTTTGTTTTATATTTTTATATTTGATTTTTATATTTTCCAATTTTATATATTCTTTTTTTATATTATTTTTCTTTTATAAACAATATAGTCTATATAAAGATATATATACCATTTATAATAGTATATTTATAAAAATTAATAAATATAGATAAAATTTAGGAATAAATTGCTTTTGTGTGTTTTATATTTTTCTATTTTTTTTATTATTTTTTAGGTTTTTTGCTAATTTTTATATGTTTAAAAGTCAACAATATCATAAATAAGGGATTAAATATATATCTGAAATAGAATTGGATTTTAAAAATAGTAAATAAACTCTAAAATCATCTAAAGCATTTTTAATATATATAGTTATAAAATAGAAAAGATATTTTTTTGGATTTTTTAAGAATTTTTTAATATTTTTATAAAAGATTTTGGGGTTTTTCGATTTTTAGGGTTTTTGTTTTTCCATTTTTAGTGATTTTGGGTCTGCAATTAAAATAGGATAAAATATATTATATATAATTTTTTTTGGAATTTTTAAAGATGTTTAGATATTTTTTTGGTATTTTATAAAACAAACAGGGAATAAAATAGCTCCATTTCATTTTTAATAAATGGATTAAATGCAAAAAAAATCCAATTAAAAATAATGGTGTGAATGTACATGGCATGAAGCAATTAACCCTATTTTTGTGAATTTTTAGGAGTACAATTAATATATTTAATAAATAGATAAAACATAGAAAATATATATCTTGACAGGGGGAAATGCAAATAAAATAATTGACAGGGGCACATGTGCAAATTTTCCAACGTACTAAAACATTTATTTAATTTGTAAGGACCATTTCATAATTACAAAACTTACCATGGCTTCGACGCAATTTCTCCATCACGTGGGACTATACGTGACACAGCTTGGGAGAGACCAATATGCAAATACAATAAAGTATAGGGGCCTTCCGGCAACTTTTACAAAAAAATATACAACGCTCATAAAATTTTATTCAACTTTAAATAAATACAAAAACTCACAGGGTTGTCCCTGCAATTTGCCCATCTCACGTGAGACGACACGTGAGCTAAGCTGGACAGGAATAAAATGTAATTCCAAGAAATGCGGGGTCTTATTTGCAAAATATCCAATTATTTTTAAAGGCTAACTTTTATTTAGAGGGCTAAATATTAATTATAAAAAAGGCGGGGCGAGAATATGCAATTTACCCCAAAAGAGCACGCGATTCAACGGTTGGGATTCATTCACTTGACACGGGTCGCTCTGTAGTGGCCCGATGATGCTTCGTTGATGATCGGTCTTAATCAGATCTTGAATCTTCATCAACAACCGAAACGTGGCAAGGATGGACGACCACAATCAAATCTGGGGTGCCTCCCCAGATCGGACGGCACCTGCCTCGCTCGAAGAGCGGGGAAGAAGGTCATGTCTCCGAGCTTCAATCGTCGATTTCTCCATCCTCCGGCGGTCTTCTTCGATGGAGAGATGCTCTACACATCCGGGGTGGCGGTCCGCAACTAATGGTGGTCGCAAGGAGGTCCGGGAGCCCGTGTAGAGACTTGGCGAGCTTGGGGAAAAGGAGGGCTCCAGGAACCTCCAGTGAATCGCGAACTTGACCCGAAAGGGTCCTCTGGCCTCCAGCACCTGCAATAATGTTAAGCACAAGACAAGGAATGGTCTGGGGCCTTATTTGGTGGAGAGGAATGGGAAGTGGAGTCGGGTGGAGATCTCCAGAGATGATGGCGGAGTTGGAGATCTGATTTCCAGATCCACAAGGGATCTGGGTGAGTGAGAGTGCTTGGGATGTAAGAGAAGCGAAGGGGAAGGCGATGGAGGTGTTTGCGTGGTCGGAAAACGGGTGGAGCATGGTGGAGACGTTCGTCGGAGTAGAGCTATGGTGAACTACGAATCATGGATTTTACGCTAAAAGGCTACACTACGGATTAATATAATTACATAATTAAAAGGCATGAACAAAAACCTATCTAAAATTAGTAAAGGTGTAGATCGTACCTTGGCGGAGGCCAAGGAGCATGACAGTCGCTGGAGCGCTGCCTTGGGTGCACCTCCTTCATCCTTTAGCCGCCTCCAAGCTCCAGGGGACCTCCCCCTGTCACGAGGATGCACACTAGGCTGGAGTCGAGGGGTTTTAGGACTTAGAAAGTGACCAAATTTGAGGAAGGAGAAGAAGGTTTTTATTTATGAACATCATGAAACACCCTTATTGACACGGGTAAAACGATGAATCGACGTTATGTACATTTTATCTATAGGTCTGGCGTGAATCTATGATGATCAGAGAACAAATCCCTTGAAGAGATCGGCGACATTTGAGTGAGGAGTCAAACGGGAAAATGCATGAAAACACAGGGAAAAGACACTTCTGACATGAGTAGGCGCTGAGGGGACATTTGACGAGGGGTCAACCATCAAAGCTTTGTCATTGGTCCATTAGGCACACTACATGACAAAACAACAGTTTTATTCAAAAATAAATAATTAAAAATAGTATTTTATTTTATTAATTTTTGTCTATCAATTAAAAAAATGTTTATTATTTAATGTAATATTTTATTATGAATTTTCTTTATTGTTTTGGTGTATTTTATTAGTAGTTAAATTTTAATTGTCTATTTACAGGTATATTTGCCTTAATTTTGTACAATTTTATTTTTATTTTGTATATTTTATTTTATTATTTTATTATTTTATTTTTTATATTTATAACTTATTTTTATGAGTATAAATATATTTTTGTTATACTTTTATGATGTAATTTGTATACTTAAATAAATAGATATGTATGTTTTGTAGGTATACTTATAGGTACTTTACCTATGTATTATATACATCTTTTTATTTGAATATATTTTTATTGAATTTTATTTTCAATTTATATTTTTAAAAGAATATAGATAATATTTACAATATTATAAAAATATAAAATAATAAAAGAATGAAATCCATTTTTATTTATATACAAGTAATAACATAGGTATTTTGTCTATGTCTGTATATAAACTTATTTTACTTTACATTTTCTTTTTGGTTTTATTCTAGTTTCAATGTGCACATATGTTATAAATAATAATTACAAAATTATAGAAATATAAGTTTGTAAAAATAATGAAGGATGAATAAAATGAATATTTTAATCGGTATAATATACAATGAGGCTCGAAAACCTAACTTTCACACAGTAAGTCCAAAAAATATAAAACCACCACCATTAAATAGCTTGTGAAAAGTTATATACAATTAGAGCTGATTTTGATATGTTTTGGTTTTTATTTGAAATATATGGGTCTGGGAGGTTGGGTTTTTGGCTTTTTATTTTGTGTATAGAATGAACACTTTGTATTATTTTTGTTCAAACTCAATTTTGTATTTTTATTTATATTATTATCTACAACTTTCATGTACAAAGTTTCTTTATTTGATGGATAATAATAATGAACAAAATTGGTGTCAAAAATGCATAAATATTGAATAAAAGAATTGGGTTTTTATTCCATGTTTGGCCCTTATGTCCCCCTACTTTATTCCTTGTCAATCAACTCAATTCTTGACTTGGTCTCGGGGTTTAGAGTCATAAAATATCTTCAATATTTTATTCATTTTTCTTTTCTTCTCTTTATTCTATAATTTTGACATTAAAAACCTTATTTTATATAGAAATAATACAATAAATAATGAATGCTATTATGCACAAAATAATGCTATTTACATGCATTAGCTAGGGTTTTTAAGGCCAAAATGATAGAATTAAGGTTATGAAGTGGAGATTCATCACCCTCCTATACTTGCCTTTGCTAGTCCCTAGCAAACACTTTTACAATAAGTATGAAGAGAATAAAGAAGAAAAGAAAAAGAAAGAATAAATGGAATTGATTTCAATAATTAAACTTGTCAAAACAAATTCAAAGTTTGAAGCACAAGTTAGACCTTGATGTGAAAATGTGTGTGGAATCTGGATGTGAACCAAATTTAAAACACAACGACATTCGAGAGTCAAAGAACTTGGTTCAAACCACCTCAATAACAAGGTTAGAACTAGCCTACATCATACGCAAACCCTTATGACTATGCAGCTGACTTGTACAGTGTAAGTGATAGTGGCTCTCCCCAACTGAAATGACAAAGGAACTGACTTCTCCAGAATGACAACCCAATGATTCCCCAATCCAGCACTCTGTCCTCGAGGAGCGGGGAATTCCCTTCTAAGTTCAAGTGGCATCCAACTCAAGAGGAGGAGGTGAAGAAAAGAATGGACGGTAGCCAGTCTAGCTACCTATCCTGGGATGCATGATTAGTCTACTCAAGTCATCCAGCCACAAGCTCACATGGTATAACTTTGATGTTCAAGCTTGCTTATATTCTATACGACATATATACATACTCCGGCAGGCATTTTATTTTCTTTTCAGGCCTGTCCACGTTTTAGGAGTTTTTTCGTCATACTATTTACAGCAGCATTTACATAAGGCGTTTTTCCTCTAGAGCCAAAAGACTATCCCTCTTTTGAAGCATTATTGCAACCCACACTCTCCTGTCTATAGACTTCATGGTGACTCGACCAGGTTAGGGTGCACTTCCCTCCCTAGACGAGGATGAATGTTTCCACTCGTGTGCATGTAAGATCATCAAATCCAACCCCCTCACCACTCCAACTGAGTTGAGCCAAGTAAAAAGTGCACGTGTCCAAGTTAGGTCACGACCGACAAGAGTCATGCGTGCGTCTCGAAAAGTTCTCGTTAGTTAGTTGAGGTGACTTGAGCCCAGCCTTGAGTCTCAAAGAATTAAGTCCTATTGAACCTGAAGTACCTTAAACCTAGTTCCCATAAGGTTCCAGTGGAGTTAGGTGCAGTAAGGTCCAACCAAGCTCCAATCTTCGACTTTATTGGACAAGTTCAATTATCAAGCTGCAAATGCTATAACAATGCAGAAAGAATGATGCAATTTTTCAAAAAGAATTCAAAAAAGAATTTTTACACAAAGAATTTTGCAAGAAAGAATTTCGACAGAAGAAGCATAAAATATTACAACTATTGACACGGGTGTGCCGCTTTTTATTTTATTTTATTTACAAGGGTTAAGAATTTAAAGAATTTACAGGTTTTAACAAGTTATTTTATTTAGGTATATATACACTTGGTAAAGAGTTTTATTTATGTACATTTTATTCCTATTTAGTGATGCATTTATTCCTCAACTTTATTTGAAAACAATTTTTGCAAGTTATAGTACACAATAATTTTTGCAAACATTTACAAACATTTGAAAGCCATTTTACAAAGATTATTCACACAAAAAATATATATTTTTCACAATATTTTCACAACCATTTTCAAAATCATTTGCAAATAGGTTTTCAAAGCTTTTATTGTAGACAAAGAAAAGAATTTTTGCAAATCAAAATACGTTTACAAAGGTTGAAAATATTTCACAAAAAGTTTTCCAAACGGGTCACACCATTTTTCAAATTATTTTGCAAAAGTATTTTTAACCTGATTAATTAATCAGTATATCTAGACAAAGTTTTGAGGAATAAAAAGCGTTATTAATTGATTTTTAGTGAATTTATAAATATATATAGTATATTAGCTATATTTATTAATAATTTGAATGCACGAGTTATGTCTAAAGTATATACAGAGTATATACAACCCTCTATTAGCATGAGCTATGTCCGCATAGATCGAAAAGAGAAAGAGAAGACATAACTCATACTGAGTATAGCAAAGCCTATACTAAAATGACTGAATAAGAAATGAAAGAATGGAGAGATAAATTAAGAAGGTGACCTCCCCCCTATAGTCAGGATCAAATAATCCTAAGTATAGTAGACTGTACACAAGGCAGGGAGGTTCAAGGGTGGGAATAAATGAATCACAACTCGGTCTATCTCACCCTTTACTTAGGGTGAGATATCCATAAGTATAGTAAAGCAAATCAACAAGAGAGGAGACATTGGAGGGGATCAAAGAATGAAAGAATCCGGGGTACACCCCCTATACTTAGGACAAAGTACGTCCTAAGTATAGCAGACTGACATAAAGGGGCGACACCTTTTCTGTAGAAAATGAAATATGATAACGAAAAGAAGAAAAGAAGAAAAGATAGAGATATATAGATAGATGAAAAAGATCATTTAGAATATACACATCACTCCCCATATACTTAGTGTGAAAGATCACTAAGTATAAGCAATGACAGGAGTGATGAAACAGAACGGAGAAAGAACAACACGGTGTGTACCCCCCTTATACTTAGGACAAGGTACGTCCTAAGTACAGACACAAAGATATGTCGAAAAATCTGAGGTACACGCAACATATGGGAAAAGAATGAATGTAAGACAAAACACATATATACCACAAGGTAGACTGGTGAAGTGCAGGACGGTATATGATAAGCGAATACTATGCTCTCGTCATCGTCTCCCTATGAGAACGAAGACGCAATTAGACAGTAAAAAGACACCCGAGTATACACTCAGGTGGGTATCGGCTATCAGGGAAAATAAATCGAAAGGTGAGACAAGGTCTGGTAGAGGAGAGGAGAGCATCGGCTCATAAGGAAAGAATGAGTGAGCGGAGCCCATACTGTAAGACTTGGAGGGGGAAGGAACAATACAGACCCCTCCAAGTCAATTATGGTCTCAGAGATGTACAATCAGTGAAAAAATAGGAGACTCTAAATGTAGCGGCATGATATCTGGTGGTCATAAAGTCAGAACGATCAGGGACACACCAAACACCACAAGACATGGCTCAACCCTGTGAGGGTCATCGTCAAAGACTCAGAAGACTCGACCCCGTGCACCTACAGACAGGAAACACAACCAGGGGGTAAATAGAGTACAAAAATAAGATGACTCGACTTCGTGCTTCATCAGAAAGGAGACACAATATTTAAACTGAGTATCTACAAAATGAAGTACCCTCCCACAGATAACCCCCAGGGAGTAGTACATTCTAGCCAATGAATAATCAGATAGAGCTCGCCCTTACGAGTGTCGTCAACATGAGCAGACTCAAACGAGTCAGATACATCAAACAGATCATTAGAAGCGGTCTTGATAGCGACAAATCAGCTGCCAGCAAAAGAGACCGACGGATCAAGAAGATGTGGCAGTGTCCCGCAGATAACCCTCAGGGAATGTAATGCCAACTAAGCAACGAATAATCAGAGAGAAATGGCTCATCCTTGCGAGGACCGTCAAGGAGAGTAGACTCAAAGGAGTATATTCAGATAGGTCCCCAGGATCTAATAGATCGGATATCACACCAAGGTAGTGGGGACCATGAATATATCAGATGACTCGGTTCCGTGCTCCTACTGCTCGGAGACACAATCAACAGGTGGAATCAAGCATGAAGAATATGTTGCATTTTCCCACAGATAGTCCTCAGGGAACAATGCAAACAAAGTAATGAATAGTCAGATCAGCTCTCAGCCTTGCGAGGGTCATCAAGGAGAGAAGGCTCAAAGGAGATGGATCCATCAGACTGATCCGTAAAAGCGGTCTCAGTAGGCTACTAATCTACTACTAGAAGAAGAGATCGGCAGATCAAGAAATTCATATTCTCTCGCAGATAACCTCATAGAGTGCTATGAACTAGGTACTGAATGATAAGGAAAGTGCCACTCATCCTTGCGAGGACGGTCAAGGAGAGGAAGACTCAAAGGAGTCAGTGAATGTGGCCTCGTGCACCGACAGACTGGGCGCACCATCTGTAAGGGAGGACAGACAAACAAATCAGACAATGCGGTTTCGGGATCCTACAAGGTGGAGACATAGTCAGTGAATGAAATTGATCATAAAGAAATTATTGCATCCTCCCGCGGATAGTCCTCAGGGAGTGATGCAAACTAGGTCAATCAAGACATGGGAATGCTGGCATCCCATCTCAATTCCTCAAAATCAAGCAATCATCAATCCTCAAGAGGGCATAAGATCATGTGAAGGACAGAAGATCTAATCCCATCAATCACAATGCGGTCCCTCGAGTCAGTATAATCAGCTGATGGCACAAAATATAAGCAACAATCCTCTAGGTGCCACTGGTGGAAGGATGAGTCAGGAGATCAAGAATGGGTCAATCAAGGAGATGAGTGAGATCATGTGGGTTCCGGTCACCATCGCTTTGAAGTCCAAATCAAGATCGAACATCAAATCTCTAAATCAAGATAGGTGGAACTGCAAAATAGATTTATCTGTCGTAGCTCGTGAAATCATCACACCATATCACATCCTCAATCCGGTGTGCGTGAGCAAAAAATCCTCGATAAAGAATCACACCTAGTAATCATGCATCATCAAAGTCCTCAATAAGGTCCTATGAACACATCGGAAGTCACATCTACCAAAGTATCATGTCAATCTCAACATCCTCAAAACATGCCCGACTTACTCCACTAATCAATGGAAGTCATAATCCTCGATGCGGGCTATATCCGTAAGCACAACAATCCCGGGTAAGAGAAATAATAACACGAAGGGGGACGAGGAGGGGGGTGAGAAAAGATCAGAATAAAGACAAAATTATGAGTTCCACACAAGGTGGGAACACATCCAAAATTGTGGTTCAAGGAGCGGGTCTCCTCGAACCGGACAAGATATGGGTGATATGGGTATGGAGAAAAACCGCTAAATCCAACGAAGACGATGAAGCTCAAGGCCCAATATCCTGACTCGAATGCAAATGAGGAGATCTATATATAAGAGAGGTAGAAAGACTCAATGATAAAAATGATGACTCTCACGGATGGGACCGCGAACTCAGCTAGAGGTGAAAATGCAAATGGACTCAAAGCACAATCAATGTACAAGGAAAACCCCCAATTCAGCTACTCAACACAGTGAAGATCGAGATGTGGTTTTTATTATCTTGTCAATTTTAGAGTTAGGTGATCATCCAAAAGTTGTACACACTGAAGATAGGCTTGGGATTTGGGCACTAATCCTTAGATTGTACGTAGCAATAAAAAGCATAAAAAAGGAGGGGGTCGCTCTCCTCAAAGCAATGAATCCATTTCATTTTTATTTTTATGTCCAATAGAGTTAGCAGTCCCAAATTTATTTATATTATCACTTTTATTTTTTGGTTATTTTTCAATGCACATGCCTGACGAGATTTCCAATTCCATTTAGCATCCTAACTGAGCAAAATCAGAGGGAGAAGATCGGAAAAGCTATGCAAGCCGGAAATCGATGATGCATGCCAAGTCAGAAGACTTACAGTGCTTCCCATCTCTCTCCATGAGGGATGCAAGACAGAATTGAAAACCTATGCTACATGAGATGCATCCGATGAAACCACCCTAGGATAGTAATTGCTATTATCGTGAAAAACCACATGCTAAATATCAGGAGATGAGATCCAAAAGTCCGGTCTCTGAAGTGCATAGGTGTCCGCCACAGTGGATCCTGCAAGCGCTGTATAGCACTTCTCTCGACACTCAATCTCAAATCCAAATAAGTAGCAATTCAAAATTTCACAAAATAAATAAAACAAAATCGGAAAGAAAATATAAATAAAGCGAGAAAAAAGCGAGAAAACCGATGAGGCCCCAAGGAAACAATCCCTCGGGCAATGAACCTTGTGAAGTCAAAGTACCTGGGAGAGTCCAAATATTACATATAGATGTCACTCTCTCTCACTCATAAATATACATAATAATAAAAATTCAAAAATCATGGTCTGCTCTGCAAAATTCTCCTCTGCTTGCCCGTGATGTTCTCTCCTACCGTCTGACTCAGAAGGCCGGCTCCACTTTGCTTGGATGTGTTGGACCTCCTAGGAGATCCTCCTTCGCGCAGTGGTTCCTCGCATCAATAATATCAAATAAAAAATGCAGAATAAATAAATGAATAATAAAAAAAATAAATGCAATATATAGATGAACATGAGATAATAGACAAACAAACTAATCTCCAACTACGCGACGTTGCTCCCCGACAATGGCACCATTTGATAAACATAAAATAATCATCACGAGTCTAAGTATGTCTCACACAAGGCGGAGACACAGTCGTTGTGGCGACCTGCGGAGAAAATCCCTGATTGATCAACATATAATCCACAACAAGAAAGAATCAAGCAATTAAAATAAAAATGTGGAGTTGAAATTTATTATAACTCTACAACAATGTGTATAGCATGTAAGTATGTGTAGAGGTCGAACACATGGAGCAAACAGAGGGAGGATGCACAAATAATGCTAAAAAATTTGCCTTTTATCTCTTGTCCATGTTATTGTTTTTGTGGATTTTCAATTTTAAATATTTCTTGTTCTATATTTTATATTTGATTTTTATATTTTTTTTCCAATTTTTATATTTTCTTTTTTTTTTCTTTTTTATATTTTTTTCTTTTATAAACAATATAGTCTATATAAAGATATATAAAATATATAGTAGTATATTTATAAAAATTAATAAATATAGATAACATCTAGAAAATAAATTGTTTTTGTGTTTTTTATATTCTTCTATTTATTATTATTTTTCTAGGATTTTTTTGCTAATTTTTATGTATTTTTAAAATCAAAAATATCCCAAATAAGGGATTAAATATATATCTGAAATTGAATTGGATTTTAAAAATAGTAAATAAACTTCAAAATAATCCAAATCAAATTTAATATATAAATAAATAAATATATATAATTATAAAATAGAAAAAGATATTTTTGGATTTTTTTAAGAATGTTTAAGATTTTTATAAAAGATTTTGAGATTTTTAGGGTTTTTGTTTTTCCATTTTTAGTGATTTTTAGTCTGTAATTAAAATAGGATAAAATATACTATATATAATTTTTTTGGAATTTTTAAAGACATTTAACTATTTTTTAAAGTATTTTATAAAACAAATTGGGAATAAAAAGGCTCCATTTAATTTTTAATAAATGGATTAAATGCAAAAAATGCCAATAAAAAATAATGGTGTGAATGTACATGGCATGAAGCATTTAACCCTATTTTTGTGAATTTTTAGGAGCACCATATATATATATTTTAAAAATAGATAAAACATACAAAGTATATGTCCTAATAAGGGCAAAAATGCAAATAAAATAATTGACAGGGGCACAAGTGCAAATTTGCCAACGTACTAAACATTTATTTAGATTTTAAGGACCATTTCATAATTATAAAACCCGCCATGGCTTCGACGCAATTTCTCCATCACGTGGGACTATACGTGATGTATCCTGAGAGGGACCAATATGCAAATACAATAAAGTATAGGGGCCTTCCAGTAGCTTTTGCAGAAATATACAACGTTCATAAAATTTTATTGGACTTTAAATAAATACAAAAACTCACAGGGTTGTCCCTGCAATATGCCCAGCACACGTGGGACTACACGTGAACTGTGCTGGACAGAACTAAAATGTAATTGCAAGAAATGCAGGGTCCTATTTGCAAAATGTCCAATTATTTTTAAAGGATAACTTTTATTTATAGGGCTAAATATTAATTATAAAAAAGGCAGGGCGAGAATATGCAAGTTACCCCAAAAGAGCGCACGATCTAATGGCTGGGATTCATCCACTTGACACGCGTCGCTCTGTAGTGGCCTGATGATGCTTCGCCAATGATCGGATCTGGATCAGATCTTGAATCTTCGTCAACAGGCAAAACGTGGCTTGGATAGATGGCCATGATCAAATCTAGGGCGCCTCCCCATATCAGACGGCTGCTGCTTCGCTCGAAGAACGGGGAAGAAGGCCCTGTCACCGAGCTTTAATCATCAAGTTCTCCATCCTCTGTCAGTCTTCTTCGATGGAGAGATTCTCTACATGTCCGGGGAGGCGGCAAACAGCTAATGGTGGTCGCAAGGAGGTCCAGGAGCCCATGTAGAGACCTGGCGAGCTCGGGGAAAAGGAGGGCTCCACGAACCTTCAGTGCATCACGAACTCGATCTCAAAAAGGTCCTTTGTCCTCCAGCACCTGCAATAACGTTATGAACAACACAAGGAAGGGTCTAGGGCCTTATTTGGTGGAGAGGAATGGAAGGTGGAGTCGGACAGAGATCTCCGGTGAAGATGGCGGAGTTGGAGATCTGATTTCCAGATCCACAAGGGATCTAGGTGAGTGAGAGTGCTTGGGATGTAAGAGAAGCGAAGGGGAAGGCGATGGAGGTGTTTGAGGGGTCAGAAACGGGTGGAGCACGATGGAGACGTTCGTAGGAGAAGAGCTCCGGCGAACTACGAATCGTGGATTTTACGCTAAAAGGTTATACTATGGATTAATCTAATTTCATAATTAAAAGGCATGAACAAAAAACTAACTAAAATGATTAAAGGCGCGTCTCGTACCTGGTCGAAGGTCAAGGAGCTGGACGGTCGCCGGAGCGCCACCTTGGGTGCACCCTTCATCCTTCAGCCGCCTCCAAGCTCTAGGGGACCTCCCCCTGTCACGAGGATGCACGTTAGGATGGAGTCGAGGGGTTTTAGGAGTTAGAAAGTGACCAAATTTGAGGAAGGAGAAGAAGGTTTTTATTTATGAACATCGTGAAACACCCTTATTGACCGGGGAAAAATGATGAATCCGCGTTATGTACAGGCTATCTATAGGTCTGGCGTGAATCTATGATGATCAGAGAATAAATCCCGTGAAGGGACCGGTGACATTTGAGCGAGGAGTCGAATGGAAAAAATGCATGAAATCGTGAGGAAAAGACACTTCTGACACGAGCAGGCGCTGAGGGGACAGTTGACCAGGGTCAACCGTCAAAGCTCTGCCATTGGTCCATGTAGGCGCACTACATGACAAAATAATATTTTTATTCAAAAATAAATAGTTAAAAATAGTACTTTATTTTATTAATTTTTATCTATAAAATAAAAAATGTTTATTATTTAGGGATTTTTACCCGACAGACCCTATAAACTTTGCCAATTACCTCCACGACCTTTGAAACAACCAAATTCCCCTCTCGACCCCGTAAACTTGCCAGTTCTTATCCCATGAACCCTCCGGGTAATCTGTTTGAAGCCCGTGGGGGTTCTTAGGGTAATTTTTAGGGTCGATGGGGTAATTACGTTATGCAAAAGGTCGTAGAGGTAATTTAAAAAGTTTTTAGGGTCTGCCGGGTAAAAATCCCTATTATTTATTGTAGTATTTAATATGATTTTTATTTTTTTGTTGTATTTTATTAGTAGTTAATTATTAATAGTCTATTTACAAGTATATTTGCCTATATTTTATACAATTTTATTTTTATTTTATATATTTTATTTTATTATTTTATTATTTTATTTTATATATTTATAACTTATTGTTTTGAGTATAAATATATATATTTCTATATTTTTATGATGTAATTTTTATACCTAAATAAATAGATATGTATGTTTTGTAGGTATACTTATAGGTACTTTACCTATGTATTATATACATCTTTTTATTTTAATGTATTTTATTGAATTTTATTTTGGGTTTATATTTTTAATAGAATATAGATAATATTTAAAATATTATAAAAATATAAAGAATAAAAGAATGAAATCTTCTTTTATTTATATACAAGTAATAACATAGGTATTTTGTCTATGTATGTATATAGATTTATTTTATTTTACTTTTTCTTTTTGGTTTTTTTCTAGTTTCAATATGCACATATGTTATAAATAATAATTTAAAAAATATAAAATTATAGGTTCGTAAAAATAATGAAGGATGGATAAAATGAATATTTTAATCGGTATAATATACAATGAGGGTCAAAAACCTAAATGAGGGTCAAAAACCTAACTTTCACACAGTAGCACCAAAAAATATAAAACCATCACCAGTAAATAGCTTGTGAAATGTTATATACAATTAGAGTGATTTTGATATGTTTTAAGTTTTTATTTGAAAAGATATGGGTCTGGGAAGTTGGGTTTTTGGCTTTTTATTTTGTGTATAGAATGAACACTTCGTATTATTTTTGTACAAACTCAATTTTGTATTTTTATTTACATTATTATCTACAACTTTCATGTATAAAGTCTTTTTATTTGATGGATAAATAATAAAGAATAAAATAGGTGTAAAAAATACATAAATATTGAATAAAAGAACTAGGTTTTTATTCAATGTTTGGCCCTTATCTCCCCCCTACTTTATTCATTGTCAATCAACTAAATTCTTGAATTGGTCTCAGGGTTTAGGGTCATAAAATATATTCAAAGTTTTATTCTTTTTTATTTTCTTCTCTTTATTCTATAATTTTGGCATTAAAAACCTTATTTTATATACAAATAATACAATAAATACTGAATGCTATTATGAACAAATTTATGTTATTTACATGCATTAGAAAGGGGTTTTTATGTCCAAAATGATAGAATAAAGGTGATGAAATGGATATTCATAACCCCCCTATACTTGTCGTTTCTAGTCCCTACCAAACACTTATGAAATAAGTATGAAAAGAATAAAAAAGAAAAGAAAAAGAAAGAATAAATGGAATGATTTTAACAATTAACATGTCAGAACAAAATCAAAGTTTAAAGCTCATGGTAGACCTTGATGTGAAAATTTGTGTGGAACATGTTGGGAACCAAATTTAAAACACAACAGCCTTCAAGAGTCAAAGAACTCGGTTCAAACCACCTCAATAGCCAGGTCCGAAGTAGCCTACATCATACACAAACCCTTTTGACTATGAATCCGACTTGTATAGTGTAAGTGATAGTGTCTCTCCCCAACAGAAGTTACAAAGGAACTGACTTCTCCAGAATGACAACCCAAGGATTCCCCAATCCAGCACTCTGTCCTCGAGGAGCAGGGTATTCACTTCTAAGTTCAAGTGGCATCCAACTCAAGAGGAGGAGGTAAAGAAAAGAATGGATGGTAGCTAGTGTAGCTACCTATCCTGGGATGCATGACCATTATAGTCAAGTCATCCAGCTGCATGCTCACATGGTATAACTTTGATGCTCATCTTGCTTATATTCTATACAACATATATACATACTTCGGCAGGCATTTTATTATCTTTTCAGGCCTGCCCACTTTTTTAGACTTTTTCTTTCATCATACTATTTACAATAGCATTTACGTAAGGCGTTTTTCCTCTTGAGCCAGAAGACTATCCCTCTTTTGAAGCATTATTGCAACCCACACGCTATTGTCTTTAAACTTCATGGTAACTAGACCAGGTTGGGGTACACTTCCCTCCCTAGATGAGGACGAATGTTTCCACCCGTGTGCGTCTTAGACTGGCAAATCCAACCCCCTCACCACTCCAACTAAGTGGAGCCAAGTGAAAAGTGCAAGTGTCCAAGTTAGGTCACGACCGACAAGAGTCATGCGTGTGTCTCGTAAAGTTCTCGTTAGTTGGTTGAGGTGACTTGAACCCAGCCCTGAGTCTCAAAGAATTAAGTCCTATTGGACCTGAAGTACCTTAAACCTAGTTTTGATAAGGTTCCGGCGTAGTTATGTGCAGTAAGGACCAACCAAGCTCCAATCTTCGACTTTATTGGACTAGTTCAATCATCAAGCTCAATTCAAAAGAATGATATGCAAATGCTATGTACATTTCACAAAAGAATGATGCAATTTTTCAAAAAGAATTCGTAAAAAATTTTTACACAAAGAATTTTGCAAGAAAGAATTTTGGCACAAGTATAAAATATGCACAACTATTTGCACGGGCGTACCGCTTTTTATTTTAATTTATTTACATGGGTTAAGAATTTAAAGAATTTATAGGTTTTAACAAGTTATTTTATTTAGGTACATATACACTTGGTAAAGAGTTTTATTTATGTACTTTTTATTCCTATTTAGTGATGCATTTATTCCTCGAATTTATTTGAAAACAATTTTTGCAAACTATAGTACACAATAGATTTTGCAAACATTTACAAACATTTGATAGCAATTTTGCAAAGATTTTTCACACACAATATATATATATATATATATATATATGCATTTTTCACAATATTTCAAATAGGTTTTCAAAGCTTTTATTTTTGACAAAGAATAGAATTTTTGCAAATCAAAGTATGTTTACAAAGGTTGAAAATATTTCAAAAAAAGTTTTCCAAACAGAGCAAACCATTTTTCAAATCATTTTGCAAAAGTATTTTTAACCTTATTTATTAATTAGTATATCTAAAAAGAGTTTTGAGGAATAAAAAGCATCATTAATTGATTTTTAGTGAATCTATAAATATATATAGTATATTTAGCCATATTTATTAATAAGACGAAAGTACGAGTTATGGCTAAAGTATATACAGAGTATATACGACCCCCTATACTTAGCATGAGCTATGTCTGCATAGATCAAAAAGAGAAAGAGAAGACATAACTCGTACTGAATATAGCAAAGCCTCTACTAAAATGATTGAATAAGAAATGAAAGAATGGAGAGATAAATTAAGAAGGGACCGACGCCCCTATACTTAGGATCAAATAATCTTAAGTATAGCAGACTGTACACAAGGTAGGGAGGGTCAAGGGTGGGAATAAATGGATTACTGTTCGGTCTGTCTCCCCCTATACTTAGGGTGAGATATCCCTAAGTATAACAAAGCAAATCAACAAGAGAGGAGACAATGGAGGGGATCAAAGAATGAAAGAATCCAGGGTACACCCCCATACTTAGGACAAAGTACGTCATAAGTATAGCAGATTGACAAAAAGAGGCGACACCTTTTCTGTAGAAAATGAAATATGAAAACGAAAAGAAGAAAATAAGAAAAGATAGAGATATACAAATAGATGAAAAAGATCGTGGAGAATATACACATCCCTCCCCTTACACTTAGGGTGAAAGATCCCTAAGTATAAGCAACGATAGGAGTGATGAAACAGAATGGTGAAAGAATAGCACGGTGCGTACCCCCTATACTTAGGACAACGTACATCCTAAGTACAGACACAAAGATCTGGCGAAAAATCTAGGGTACAAGTAACATATGGGAGAAAGAATGAATGTAAGACAAAACACATATATACCACAAGGTAGACTGGTGAAGTGCATGACATTATATGATAAGCGAATACCGTGCTCTCGTCACCATCTCCCAGTGAGAAAGAAGACGCAATCAGACAATGAAAAGACACCCGAGTATACAATTATGTGGGTGTCGGCTACCGGGGAAAATAAATCGAAATTTGAGGCAGCGTTCGGTAGAGGGGAGGAGAGCATCGACTCATAAGGAAAGAATGAGTGAGCAGAGCCGATACTATAAGACTTGGAGGGGGAAGGAACAATACAAACCCTTCCAAGTCAATCATGGTCTTAGAGATGTACAATCAGTGAAAAAATAGGGGACTCTCAATGTAGCGGCATGATATATGATTGTCATAAAGTCAGAACGATTAGGGACACATCGAACACCACAAGACATGGCTCAACCCTGCGAGGGTCGTTAAAGTGAGAATATTCAGATGAGTCAAAGATCTCAGAAGACTCGTCCTCGTGCACCTAGAGACAGGAGACACAACTAAGGGGTAAACCAAGTACAAAAATTAGACGACTTGGCTTCGTGCTTCATCAGAAAGGAGACACCAGTCGTGAAACCGAGTACCTACAAAATGAAGTACCCTCCTGCAGATAACCCTCGGGGAGTAGTACACGCTAGCCAATGAATAATCCAACAGATCTCACCCTTGCGAGGGTCGTCAAGGTGAGCAGACTCAAATGAGTCAAATCCATCAGACATATCATCAGAAGCAGTCTCGGTAGCGACAAATCGGCTACCAGAAGAAGAGACCGACAGATCAAGAAGATGTGGTAGTGTCTCGTAGATAACCCTCGGGGAATGTAATGCCAACTAAGAAACGAATAATCGGAGAGAAATGGCTCGTCCTTGCATGGATCGTCAAGGAGAGAAGACTCAAAGGAGTACAGTCAGATAGGTCCCCAGGATCTGACAGGTCAGATATCACAAGAAGGCAGTGGGGACTAGGAATATATCAGACGACATGGTTCCATGCTCCGACAGCTCGGAGACACAATCAACAGGTGGAATCGAGCGTGAAGAATATATTGCATTTTCCTGCAGATAGTCCTTGGGGAACAATGCAAACTGAGCAATGAATTGTCAGATCATCTCTCATCCTTGTGAGGGTCATCAAGGAGAGAAGGCTCAAAGGAGCTAGATCCATTAGAAGGATCCTTAGAAGCGGCCTCGGTAGGCGACAGATCGAGTACCAGTAGAAGAGGCCAGCAAATCAAGAAATTGTCATAGTCTCTTGCAGATAACCCTCAGAGAGTGCTATGAACTAGGCAGTGAATGATCTGAAAAGTGACACTCATCCTTGCGAAGACCGTGAAGGAGAGAAGACTCAAAGGAGTCAGTGAATGTGGCCTCGTGCACCAACAGATCGGGCACACCATCAGTAAGGGTGTCCAAACAAATGAATCAGATGATGCGGTTTCAGGCTCCGACTAGGTGGAGACATATCAGTGAATGAAACTGACCGTAAAGAAATTGTTGCATCCTCCCGTAGATAGTCCTCGGGGAGTGATGCAAACTAGGCAATTCAAGACATGGGAATGCTGGCATCACATCTCAGGTCCTCAAAATCAAGCAATCATCAATCCTCAGGAGGGCATAAGATCATATGAGGGACAAAAGATCTAATCCCATCAATCACAATGCGGTCCCTCGAGTCAGTCCAATCAGCTGAGATGGCATAAAATATAAGCAACAATCCTCTAAGTGCCACTGGTGGATGGACGAGTCAGGAGATCGAGGATGGGTCATTCAAGGAGATGAGTGAGATCATGTGGGTTCAGGTCACTATCGCTTTGAAGACCAAATCAAGATCAGACATCAAATCTCTAAATCAAGATAGATGGAACTGCAAAATAGATTGATCAGTCGTAGCTTGTGAAATCATCACACCATATCACATCCTCAATCCGGTGTGCGTGATCAAAAATCCTCGATAAAGAATCACACCTAGTAATCGTGCATCATCAAAGTCCTCAATAAGCTCCTATGAACACATCGGAAGTCAAATCCACCAAAGTAGCACGTCAATCTCAGCATCCTCAAAACATGCCCGACTTACTCCACTAATCAATGGAAGTCATAGTTCTCGATGCGGGCTTTAACCGTAAGCATAACAATCCCGGGTAAGAGTAATAATGACACGAAGGGGACAAGGAGGGCGGGCGAGAAAAGATCAGAACAAAGACAAAATTGTGTGTTCCACACAAGGCAGGAACACATCCAAAATTGCGGTTCAAGAAGCGGGTCTCCTCGAACTAGACTAGATATGGGTGATATGGGTAAGGAGAAAAACCCCAAAATCCATGAAGATGATGAAGCTCAAGACCCAATATCATGACTCGAATGTGAATTAGGAGATCCATATATAAGAGAGGTAGAAAGACTCAGTGATAAAAATGATGACTCACATGGATTGGATCGTGAACTCAGCGAGAGGTGAAAATGCAAATGGACTCAAAACACAATCAATGTCGAGATGTGGTTTTTTTATCTTGTCGATTTTAGAGTTTTGTGATCATCCAAAAGTTCTGCACATCAAAGATAGGCTTGGGACTTGGGCACTAATCCTTTGCGTGTACGTAGCAATAAAATGCACAAACAAGCAGGGGGTTGCTCTCCCCAAAGCATTGAATCCATTTCATTTTTATTTTTATGTCCAATAGAGTTTTCAGTCCCAATTTTGTTTATGTTATCACTTTTATTTTTTGGTTATTTTTCGATGTACGTGCCTAACGGGATTTCCAATTCCATTTAGCATCCTAAGGGCATGTTCATTTGGAGAATAGGCCTCGTAATAAGGGGTCTATTCTCCATTCAACACTGATTTCTATGGTACGATTATTCCTCCTCATTTTATCTTATTTCACTCTTATTCCTATCTTTATCCCACCTTACCTACCTTTATTTCACCTTATTCTCTTTATTCCTATCCTCCAGCCGAACAAAGAATAGACCCTTATACTCCTTATTCCCCATCCTTATTCCTGCTTATTCCCGAACCGAACGGGCCCTAAGTGAGAAAAATCAGAAGGAGAAGATCGGAAAAGCCATGCAAGTCGGAAATCGATGATGCGTGCCAGAAGACTTACAGTGCTTCCCAGCTCTCTCCATGCGGGATGCAAGATAGAATTGAAAACCTTTGCTACATGAGACACAATCCGATGAAACCATCCTAGGATAGTAATTGCTATTATCGTGAAGAACCACATGCTAATTATCCAGAGATGAGATCCAAAAGTCTGCTCGCTGATGTGCATCGGTGCCCTCCACAACGATCCTGCAAGTGTTGTATAGCACTTCTCTCGGCGCTCGATATCGAATCCAAATAAGTAGCAATTCAAAATTTGAATAAGTCCAGAAGCGAAGCTATAGGTACATGCAATTATATTAGGGGCTTTGGACCTTAATCTATCGAGCAAGAAATTCCTAGGCTAAGGCTCATTCACACAAAATAAATAAAACAAAATCGGAAAAAAAATAAAAATAAAGCGAGAAAAACACGAGAAAACCGACGAGAGCCCCAAGGAAACAATCCCTCGAGCAATGGACCTCGTGAAGTTGAAGTACCTGGGAGAGTCCAAATATTACATATAGATGTCACTATCTCTCTCTCACATAAATATACATAATAATAAAAATACAAAAATCATGGTCTTCTCTGAAAAATTCTCCTCTGCTTGCCCATGATGTTCTCTCCTACCGACTGACTCAGAAGGCCGGGTCCGCCTTGCTTGTGTGCCTTGGCCCTCCTAAGAGGTCCATCTTCGTGCAGTGCTCCCTCGCATCAAGGACAAACAAAGAGAGTGGTCAGAACATGCATCAATAATATCAAATAATATATGCAGAATAAATAAATGAATAACTAAAAATAAATAAATGCAATAAATAGATGATCAGGAGATAATAGACAAACAAAATAATCTCCAACTACGCGACATTGCTCCCCGTCAACGGTGCCATTTGATAAACAGAAAATAATCACCGTGAGTCTAAGTATGTCTCACATAAAGTAGAGACACATTCGTTGTGGCGACCCCCGGCGAAAATCCCTGATTGATCAACAGATAACCCACAACAAGAAAGAATCAAGCAATTAAAATAAAAATGTGGAGTTAAAATTTATTATAACTCTAAAATAATGTGTATAGCATGTAAGTATATGTAGAGGTCGAACACAGGGAACAAACAGGAGGACGCACAAATAATGCCAAAAAATTTGCCTTTTATCTCTCGTACATGTAATTGTTTTTGTGGGGTTTTAAATTTATATATATAAATTTTTTCGTTTTATATTTTTATATTTTATTTTTATATTATCCAATTCTTATATTTTTTTAATTTTTTATATTATTTTTCTTTTATAAACAATATAGTCTATATACAGATATATATAATATAGCAGTAAATTTATAAAAATAAATAAATATAGATAAAATTTAGAAAATAAATTGTTTTTGAGTTTTTATATTTTTCTAATTTTTTTATAATTTTTCTAAGATTTTGGCTATATTTTATGTATTTTTAAAGTCAAAAATATCCCAAATAAGGGATTAAATATATATATATCCGAAATTGAATGGGATTTTAAAAATAGTAGATAAACTCCAAAATAATCCAAATCAAATTTAATATATATATAATTATAAAATAGAAAAAGATATTTTTAAATTTTTTATGAACTTTTTTGATTTTTATAAAAGATTTTGGGATTTTTTGATTTTTAGAGTTTTTTTTTCCATTTTTAGTGATTTGTGGTCTGTGATTAAAATAGGATAAAATATAGTATATATATGGAATATTTATAGACGCTTTGATATTTTTTTAGTGTTTTATAAAACAAACAAGGAATAAAAAGGCTCTATTTCATTTTTAATAAATGTATTAAATGCAAAAATGCCAACTAATAATAATGGCGTGAATGCACATGGCATGAAATATTTAACCCTATTTTTGTGAATTTTTAGGATCACCATATATATATTTAATAAATAGATAAAACATTCAAAATATATGTCCTAACAGGGCCAAAATGCAAATAAAATAATTAATATGGGCATAGGTGCAAATTTGCCAACATACTAAAACGTTTATTTTGTTTTTAAGGACCATTTCATAATTACAGAACCCACCAGGGCTTCGACGTAATTTCTCCAACACATGGGACTACACGTGACTTAGCCTAGGAGGGGCCAATATGCAAATACAATAAAGTATAAGGGCCTTCCAGCAACTTTTACAAAAATAGACAACATTCATAAAATTTTATTAGACTTCAAATAAATACAAAAACTCATAAGGGTGTCCCTGCAATTTTCCCAGCCCATATAGCAGGACACATGATCTGAGTTGGACAGGACTAAAATGTAATTACAAGAAATACAGGGGCCTATTTGCAAAATATCCAATTATTTTTAAAGTCTAACTTTTATTTACAGGGCTAAATATTAATTGAAAAAAGGTGGGGTGAAAATATGCAATTTACCCCAAAAGAGCATGCGATCCAACGGCTGGGATTCATCCACTTGACGCGTCGCTCTATAGTGACCCGATGACACTTCGCCTGTGATCGTTCTGGATCAAATCTTGAATCTTCATCAACGACCTAAACGTCGCGAGGTTGGATGTCCACAATCAAATCTAAGGTGCCTCCCCATATCAGATGGCTGCTGCTTCACTCGAAGAACGGGGAAGAAGGTCCCCGTCTCCGAGTTTCAATCGTCGATTTCTCCATCCTCTGGCGGTCTTCTTCGATGGCGAGATGCTCTACACGTCCAGGGAGGCGGTGTGCAGCTAATGGTGGTCGCAAGGAGGTCCGAGAGCCCGTGTAGAGACCTGGCGAGCTTAGGGAAAAGGAGGGCTAAAGGAACCTGTAGTGAATTGTGAACTCAACCCCAAAGGGGTTCTCTGCCTCCAGCACCTGCAATAACGGTAAGCACGAGACAAGGAAGGGTCTGGGGTCTTATTTGGTGTAGAGGAATGGAATGCGGAGTCGAGCAGAGATCTCCTGCGAAGATGGCAGAGTTGGAGATCTGATTTCCAGATCCACAAGGGATCTGGGTGAGTGAGAGTGCTTGGATGTAAGAGATGCGAAGGGGAAGGCGATGGAGGTGTTTGCGGGGTCGAAAAATGTGTGGAGCACAGTGGAGACATTAGCTGGAGCAGAGCTCCGGCAAACTACAAATCGTGGATTTTACCCTAAAAGGCTACACTACGGATTTATCTAATCACAGAATTAAAAGGCATGAACAAAACCTATCTAAAATGAGTAAAGGCGTTGCTCGTACATGGCCGGAGGCCAAGGAGCAGGACGGTCGTCGGAGCGCTGCCTTGGGTGCACCTCCTTCATCCTTCAGCCGCCTCCAAGCTCCAGGGGACCTCCCCCTATCACGAGGATGCATGTCTGGTCGGAGTCGAGAGGTTTTAGGACTTAGAAAGTGACCAAATTTGAGGAAGGAGAAGAAGGTTTTTATTTATGAACATCGTGAAACACCCTTATTGACCGGGGCAAAATGATGAATCGACGTTATGTACAGCTATCTACAGGTCTGGCATGAATCTATGATGATAGGAGAACAAATCTCGTTAAGGGATCATGGACATTTGAGTGAGGAGTTGAACGGGAAAAATGCATGAAATCGTGGGGAAAAGACACTTCTAACACGAGCATGCGCTGAGGGGACAGTTGACCAGGGGTCAACCGTCAAAGCTCTGCCATTGGTCCATGTAGGCACACTACAGGACAAAACAACAGTTTTATTAAAACATTAATAGTTAAAAATAGTATTTGATTTTATTAATTTTTGTCTATAAAATACAAAATATTTATTATTTAATGTAGTTTTTTATTTTGTATATTTTATTTTGTATATTTTATTTATTATTTTATTCTTTTATTTTATATATTTATAACTTATTTTTATGAGTATAAGTATATTTTTTTATATTTTTATGATTCAATTTGTACACTTAAATAAATAGATTTGTATGTTTTGTAGGTATACTTATAGGTACTTTACCTATGTATTATATACATCCTTTTATTTTAATGTATTTTATTGAATTTTATTTTGGGTTTATATTTTTAGTAGAATATAGATAATATATACAATATTATAAAAATATAAAGAATAAAAGAATGAAATCCACTTTTATTTATATACAAGTAATAGCATATGTATTTTGTCTATGTATGTATATAGACTTATTTTATTTTACATTTTCTTTTGGTTTTATTTTAGTTTCAATATGAACATATGTTATAAATAATAATTACAAAATTATAAAAATGTAGGTTTGTAAAAATAATGAAGGATGAATAAAATGAATATTTTAATCGGTATAATATAAAATGAGGGTCAAAAATCTAACTTTCACACGATAACTCCAAAAAATATAAAATAACCACCAATAAATAGCTTATGAACAGTTATATACAATTAGAGGGTGATTTTGATATGTTTTGGGTTTTTATTTGAAAGATATGGGTTTAGGAATTTGGGTTTTTGGCTTTTTATTTTGTGTATAGAATGAACACTTTGTATTATTTTTGTACAAACTCAATTTTGTACTTTTATTTACATTACTATCTACAACTTTTATTTACAAAGTTTCTTTATTTGATGGATAAATAATAAGGAATAAAATAGGTGTCGAAAATGCATAAATATGGAATAAAAGAATTGGGTTTTTATTCTGTGTTTGGCCCTTATCTCCCCCTACTTTATTCCTTGTCGACCAACTCAATTCTTGACTTGGTCTCGGTGTTTAAGGTTATAAAATATCTTCAATATTTTATTCCTTTTTGTTTTCTTCTCTTTATTCTATAATTTTGGTATTAAAAACCTTATTTTATATACAAATAATACAATAAATAATGAATGCTATTATGCACAAATTAATGCTATTTACATGCATTAGCTAGGGTTTTTAAGGCCAAAATGATAGAATAAGGTGATGAAATGGAGATTCATCACTAATACCAGTCGTAGCCGGGTATCCATCGGGATCACCCGGGTTTTAGATGGTCCACTAGAGGTGCTCAGTCCCTGCAGCAACCTCTGGTACAGTCAGGGCAGGGTACCCAACAACAGCAACCCCAATACTCCCAGCACACCGTTCCTCGACCCCAGTACCAGGGTCAACAATGGAGGCATTAGCAGCCTCATTCTCAGTTTCACCAGCCTCCCCCTCACTCTAACCAGCAGCAGCATAGCCAGCCTAAACACTTTCAGAGAGGCAACCCATCCGGTTCTCATGCACCCTCGTATGGGAACCCATATTTAGAGGATCTCGTCGTATGCTTACAGAGCAACATACTACTTTCATGTGAGAGATGGATGGGTTCAAGCAGGATATGAGAGAGATCATAAAGGGAAAAGCCTCAATACATGTACAGATCTAGTCCAACCTGAATAATTTGAGGAGAAAGTTTGAGCAGGTACAATCTACAGAGTCCGACACTCCTAGTGAGATACTTGATGATATGCATTATTTATTTGATACCAATTTTGTGACACCTAGGAGTGGTAGGAAGCCAGCCGACGGTGCCTCATCTAGGCGAGATCGAGTTGCAGACTTCAGAGTGCCAGATGAGAGAGAGAGAGAGCAGTGCTGATGCCGTGGATGTTGATGGTGGTGTTGATGCCACCCATTTTGAGGATGATCTAGTCAACGGTGCTGATGGCATCCCTTATCCATATGCTGCAGATAGTGGTGTTGATGCCACCACTATTCCATATGAAGGGCCCGAGTGTGGTACTGATGTCACTACTTCAGATGTTGTCAGTGGTTTTGATGCCACCAAAAGTCTACATACAAATCCTCCAGTTGTTTTGACTACTACTTCTGTACCTGAGGATGATTTTCTTATAAAAATACAAAAAATGGAAAATTTTTGAAAAACAAAAATATGAATAATGGAAAGGTTTTGTATCTTCTCCTTGTCCATCTATTGTGGTTGAAAATGATTATATAGATTCAGGTCATTTGCATTCTCAGAGACCTTCTCCCTACTTTTTACCCTCTAGTTCATGAGGAGGGCCCCTCTATCTCCTTCCCTCCAACACTCCGCTTAGGGAAGGGCTAGAAAACAAAAAAAAACCCAAAAAGAGACAGTAGCTAGAGTTCAGCAAGTACACGATTGACATATTTCATATGCAGCTAACTCTTCAGGAGGCATTAGAGCACATCCCTCTCTTCCAAAAGAACCTTAGAGAGAATACCACAGTTCGTAGGAAGAAGAGGCGAAACCATGATGCAGAGATCTATGTGCTTACCCGTGCCACTTGCTTCGCTATTTAGAACTGATTGCCAGCCAAGAGACCAGATGCATGGGCTCCATATGTCAGATGCCATATTCATGAGCAGCGGTTCGATCGTACTCTATTAGACAGTGTGTCTTCGATTAACCTCCTTCTGACTGCCTTACTTGAGCGCTTCGAATTTGGCCCTCTTCGACAGAGATATACAATACTTTAGTTTGCAGATAGATCTATCAAGAGGTCGAAGGGGTTACCGAAGGACGTGATCATCACCATTCAGGGCAGGAAACTCATCGTGGACTTTGTTTTGTTGGACATGGAAATCCGTGAATGTGTGACCAATACCCACATCATATTAGGCTGACCTTTCCTGGCGATAGCAAGGCTGTGTCTGATCATGATAGTGGGAATGTAAACTTTCACACAAGGGATAGAGTATACAAATAGAGACGAATGAGAAGATGAGAGCTAGAGATTTAGCTTGCTCAGAGCAGGTATCGGAGCAGATGACAGACATAGAGCTAGACATCCACCTTGAGTGTGATTTTGTGATTACAGATGACGAGGCAGTTTGGGCATATTCGATTCACGAGCTCTTGTCACATCTTCAAGCTCAGCAAATTCATAGATGCCAACTGATGAGAGTTTGGAGAGCACACTTGTGGCACAAGATACTTTAGAGTTGATGATGTAGTTTCTGGTAGCTAGGTTGATTTCATTCATGCCATTCCGATTCAGATCCCTCAAACTCATACATAGATTTTGATTGACAGTATTTTGATGAGTATTTTCCTTGTTTGATGTCTATAGAGACTATAGTCAGGTGGAGACAGAGCAAGTGCAGCTGATAGAGTCACCATTAGGGCCATCTTCGTCGAGTTCAGATGTGCAGTGAGAGTTCTCTTATTCAGATCTAGTAGCCTTCACTCAGACTTTTCAGAGGCCAGATTTGCCAACTCTCACATGGCTGGAATAGAAGACCTTGCCACACAACATGAAGTATAGATTCCTTGCGGGCAAGCCAGATATGTTTCCAGTCATTATCTCAACGGATTTGACTGATGACCAAGAATCTCGTTTAATGGAGGTTCTTGAGAGGAACCGCAAGGCAATCGGTTGGTTTGTAGCAGATCTTCAAGGGATAGGTCCGGCCATGTGATTCCACCACATCTATCTCGAGGATGACGCTAAGCCTTCGAGTGAGTTCCAGCGTAGGCTGATCCCAAATCTTCAAGATGTGGTCATGAAGGAAATATCTAAGTGGTAGAGAGTCGATTTTATCTACCCCATCTCTGACTCCAAGTGGGTTAGTCCATTACATGCGGTTCCCAAGAAGACGGGTATCACTACAGTTGTGATCAATCTGGAGAGGATATTGCTACCTGTGTACCCACTTCTTGGAGGATCTGTGTGGACTACATACGATTGAATTAGGCCACCAAGAAGGATCACTTCCCGCTATTAATAATTGATCATATTATTGAGAGATTAGCTTGGAAGAGTCATTATTGCTCTCTTGACGTGTACTCAGGGTATAATAAGGTGGCCATTGCGCATGAAGAACACGATAAGACGACATTCACTTGTCCGTTTAGGACGTATGCTTTTAGACAGATGCCCTTTGGATTATGTAATACTCCGCCTACATTCCGAAGGTGTATTCTTTCTATCTTTTTGGATATGGTGGGATGATTGTTTAGAGGTCTTCATGGATGAATTTTCGGTCTACGACGATGGGTTTGATGCTTGTCTTTCTTGCCTAGACTGAGTGCTTCAGCGGTGCCTCGATGTCAACCTTGTTCTATCTTGAGAGAAGAGCCAATTTATGATCACTCAAGGGACAGTCCTTGGTCATATCATCTCCAACAAGGGCATGGAGGTCGATCCAGCCAAGGTGGATATCATCAAGAAACTCAATCCATCGTCCAATTTGAAGCAGTTACAGTCTTTTCTGGGGCATGTCAGCTTTTACCAATGGTTCATTCAGGACTTCAGTCGTATTTCCCGACCGCTTATTGATCTTCTCATGAAAGACACCGAATTCATTTGTAGATGATAAGTGTCTTTCATCATTTGAGACTCTCAAGGATTTGGTTGTGCAGGCTCTTTCCTTCATCCACCCGATTGGCCTCTCCCATTCGAGATAATGATAGACACCTCTGATTTTTCCATAGGGGTTGTGCTAGGATAGAGGAGGAATGGACTGCCTTTTGCCATACACAACGCTAGCAGGACTTTGGATGCCGCCCAACGGAATTATACTATTATAGAGAAGGAGATGCTAGTTGTAGTCTTTACTTTGGATAGGTTTCGATCTTAATTCTTAGATCTAGAGTGACTATCTATCTAGATCTCACTGCCATCCGGTACTTAATGCCAAAGAAGGATGCCAAGGCATGCTTGACTAGTTGGATCCTTCTACTCCCAGGAGTTTGATATAGAGAGTAAGGATAAACCTGGAGTCAAGAATGTGGTGGCGGATCACTTCTTTCGATTAGAGCATCTTGAGGATTTTGAGACTACCACCCCTATCACTGAGACATTCCCAGACGAGGCAATTCTTGTTGTCACCTCTATCCCATGGTATCCTGACATTGTGAACTATCTTGTTGCCAGAAAAGTTACATAAGGTTGGACCAGGCAACAACTTGAGACTTTCCCAGTGAAGGTCAAGTCATACCATTGGGAGGATCCCACTCTTTACCACGAAGGGGGGATAGTGTCTGACGTCGGTGTATTCCTTAGGAGGAGTACCATAGCGTCCTCACCTATTGCCACAAGCTTGAGGCAGGAGAACACCACTCTAGGTGACGGACAACACAAAAGGTACTTCAATCCGGCCTTTGGTGGCCAACACTCTTCAAGGATTCAAATGAATTCGTGAAGCAACGTACTGATTGTCAGAGGGTGAGCAGTTGTGGTCATTAAGACATGATGCCAATGTAGCCCATTCACTTCCATGAGGTTTTTGATGTATGGGTTAATGGGACCATTCCCTAAGAGTCAGTGATTTGAGTACATTTTGTTAGTTGTGGATTATGTGAGTCGTTGGGTTGAGGCCATCCCGCCTGAGCCACTGATGTGAGGACCGTTTGTAGATTCTTGAGGAAGAATATCATAACATGGTTCCGGGTTCCTAGAGTTTTGATTTCTGACGGAAGACTCATTTTATCAATGACAAGGTAAGGGCCCTTACTAGCGAGTTTGGAATAGACCATAGAGTTGCCACTCCATATCATCCACAGACGAATGTTCTTGCTGAGGTTTCGATCCGGGAGATTGACTATATTCCAGAAGGTTGTCCGCCTAGATTAAAAGGATTGGTCACATCTTTGGACTCGATCTTGTGGGCCTATAGGACATCCTTCAAGACACCTTTGGATACATCTCCATTTCGACTCGTTTATGGCAAGCCATGCCACTTACCTGTTGAGATTACACATAAGTCACTATGGGCAGTCACTAAGATATTATTGGATCCTGAGAGTGTAGGAGATCAGAGAAGAGTAATGTTGGCAGCCTAGAGGAGCTTAGAGAAATAGCCATTTCAAGTAGCCTACAGTATAAGCACCGAGTGAAGATATGGCTTGATTCTCACATCAGCCATAAGCAGTTTGAGTCTGATTAGAGAGTATGGCTATTTGATGCTAGACTGAGATTATTTCCAAGAAATTTACAGATTAAATGGAAAGGTTTATACTTGGTCAGAAAGGTGCATGACAACGGTGGCATTGATATATCCAAGTTATCTTCTGAGTCCACCTTTCAAGTCAACAGTCAACGCTTGAAGCCTTTCTTGATCCTAATCCATTGTCCATTGATATTGCCTCTATTCATGTTGTATGAGATGTGTTCTTTGACTCTCATCTTATGCATCTCATACCTTAGTTACACTTCTTTCCGCCTCTCTGTATATCCATGTTGTCTGTATTCCTTCATCCATTCTCTCATCTTATGATTTTTGTTATACTTAGGATGCACTTTATCCTGAGTATAGTAGGGGTGTTGAACTTGTGTTGGTTCATATATCTATTCAACCTATTACCTTTGTTTTGCTGCCTACACCAAGGTACATCCGACCCTAAGTATAGGAGAGGTAATATTTGTTTTCATTTCTTTGATTAATCACTGATATGAACAATCTCTTCCTCGGGTTTCCCCTTTTGTACAGTCTTCTATAATTAGGATTACTTGATCCTAAGTATAGGGGGTATCGATGAGTTCTTTTCAACTCCTTCATTCTTTGAGTCATTGTAATATAAGCTTCTTTTCATTCTTCTATACTTAGCCTGAGTTATGTCTTCCTTTGTTGATCTCTGATCACTCTGAGGACATTGTTCGAGCTAAATATAGGGGTTTCATATATATTGTATATACAGTTTAGCCATAACTCGTACTTTGGGGTTAATAACATGGCAATTATTTATAAAATTGGTATAAAAATATTTTTGGAAAATGATGCAAAAATGTGTGTAAATGTTTTGTAAAAAAAATTGCAAAACTTTTTGTAAAATTATTTGTAAAAACCTTTGTAAAAATTATTTTTGTACAATTTTTTGTAAATTGCTTGAAAAATGTTTCGCTTGTAAAATGTTTGTAAATTATTTTGTATCAAAATTATGTATATAGTATAAATGTTTGTAAAATATGTGAAAGCAAAATGTTTGCGAAACCCTTTTTGAAAAATTGTTTGTAAAATAGTTTGTAAAACTAGTTTTGAAAAAGGTTTTGAAAACATTTTGAAAACTTTTTGTAAAATGGTTTGTAAAATTTTTTTGTAAAATATTTTTTCACATGGGCTATAAATTATGGCTATATCAAGTAGTTGTATATATTGTAAATAAAACCTATATTGATTTGTAAACTTTGTACATAAACTTTGTGTATAAAATCCCTTTATAAAATTCTTGTATATAAAATCCACTTGTAAAAATTGTATATGAAACTTGTAAACAAAACCCGTGTAAATATTTACATTTTTGTAAAAACTTTCTTTCTTTCATTTCTTATTAAAAATACCATTAAAATTTGCAAAAAATCTTTGAAATTCTTTTCAAAAAGTTTCTTATCTTTCCCTTTCTTTTAAAATGTTTTGTAAATATTCCTTGCATATTTATATGCATTTTTCGGAATAGTATTGACATTTTAACTAGCCTTGAATAAAATTGAAGTATGGAGCTTGGTTAAGACCTTAATCCACCTAATTTCATAGGAATCTTATAGGAACTGGAGGTTAGACTTTTCAAGTCCTAACTACTTATTTCTTTTTGTCCACAAGACTATGTTCGCATATCATCTTGATTGGTCTAAGTATAACACTTAACAACGCACGCATGATTCTTCTAGACAGTGGCCTTGACTTGGAAAAGCACTCTACACATAGCTCTTCATGGTAGAATCCTTTGGCTTGGGGTAGCACAAAGGTGTGTAACAACTAGTGGGAATAAATGTTTTCCTCATGGGAGAGAAGCGCATCTCAACCTGGTGTAGTGGCATTGAGGTCTAATCACAGGATGTTGTGGGTTGCAATAACGCTTCAAAAGAGGGATAGTCTATTGGCTCAAGAAGAAAAACTCCTTACGTACATGCTGCACCTTGTAGATATGTTGTATATTATGTCATTAAAAATGCAAAAACTCCAAAAGGGGACATGCCTGATTGAAAATAAAATGCATGCCGGAGTATATATAGTTGAATAAGAAAAGCTTATGTGATACATTGTCACATCTCAGGGAAGCTTACAGCTGGAGACTTTGCTACACTAGTCAAGCTCCAAGGGATACATAGCTACACTGGCCATGGTCCATTCTCTTCTTTCCCGTCTTCTTAAGCCGATTGCACTTGAACTTAGAAGGGAATACCCCGCTCCCTGAGGAAAGAGTTGCTAGACCGGGGGACTAGAGTTTCCTTGTTGAGGGAGGCTATTTCTTTGCCATTTCTGTGGTAGAGAGTTATATATCACTTACACAGTACAAGTAAAGATTCATGGTCATAAGAATTTGCGTATGTAGACTTGTTTTGACCTGACTATCGAGGTGACCTAAATAGGAGCCTTGTGGAACTTCGAGTCTGTTAGGTTTTAAGTCCATTTCCCAATAAGGTTTCGCCAAACTAATAATTCAAAGGTCTGATCGAGCTCCATACTCCAATTTTCTGAAGATAAGTTTAATAATCAATATTGTTCTAAATTCTTTATCTTTTCTTTTCTTTATTTCTTTTCACTTCTTTTTCAATTGCTAGGGGACTATCAAAGGTAAAGTACAGGGGAATGCTGAGTCCATGATTCATCATCCTTTATTCTTTTATTTTAGCCAAATTCTCTATGCAAAATATCTGTAAATATGTATCAAATACAATAAATTAACATTGTGCATACATTTGTTAATATTGTGTAATTAACATTCTTTCTGACTAAAATAAAGAATAAAGAAGAAAGAAAAAGAACAAAATAAGGATGCATTTATGTAGTAAATGCAGGTTCACCCAAACCCCAAGAGAAGGCCAAATATTGGTATGATCGACAAGGAATAAAGTAGGGAGAGACAGAGTCCTTATCATGTACATATTCATCACTATTCTTCCTGTATATATATATATCACTTATTGTATTTGTAAGAAAAATAATCTCAAAATAATTCATTTTCTTTAATAAAATTGATAAATAAAAGTGTAAATAAATTTAATAAAAAATTGGAATCTGTACAAATAAACAACACCTATACTTGTATATACCTATTTATTTATTTCTTTTGTAAATAATTTGTACATATTTTATATTTTGACACTTGTATATTTTTATATAATTGTATAAAATTGCAATAAAATTCATAAAACACAAATTAAATTAAAATTAAAATCAACTTTTTATTATACAAATTGCCAAGCATGTATATATTGTACATAGTACCTATTTATTTAGTACATATAATTAATTTGTAAAAATCAAATAAAAAAGCTTTTATATTTCCTAAATTATTTTGTAAATAAAATATAAAAAATAACATATTTTTGTAAAAATAATAGAAAAATACATATATATATAATATGTATATTATACCTGTACATAATACCATATATTGTATATACCGTATATATGTATTATTTACAATTATTAAAAATCATAGAAAATGTCGTATATATATTATCTATTTTTATTTTAAATCCATATACTATTTTTAATTTACTTTTCTTTGATTTGTATATTCTTGAATTCTGATTGGTCATCCTTGGTCCGTTGACCCGAGTCAACCTCTCCCCCAACCAGGTCTGACCCATGCAACTCCGCCGGATGATCTCCCGCCTTTTTCCTTCTTAGTTCCAACCACTACTCCCCTCAGTTCGTAGACCGATTCTTCACCTAGGATCCGTCATCCTCATAGATCCTTAGGTAGCTCTGGATCCTCCTAGGTTTCACACATTCTTCCGAGCTTTCTAGACCCTGGGAACACCTGTAAAATCCCATCTTCCCTTTCTGCTGCAGATCAACTCATTGCTCGTGCCTCCCTTTCTCCACCTACATCTCCAGGGTAGTGACATGACTCAGGTAGACATTCTTGGAGCTCGGATTGCGGTTGGGTTGGACGAAGCTCACTTTGTGGCTGGAGTTCGCCGCGATTAGCTTCCCAGGTCTTTTGCACCCCAGTTGAGCCATAACCCCGCCTTCACCTCTGCCTTGCTTCGCCCTTTGATTTAGAACACTCATGTACCCTCACTTCACATCACATTTAGTCTTATTCGATTTCTATTTCATCGCCGTCGTAAATTTCATCTGTTCTGACCCTCGGGTCGGAGCCTCATCTTCCACACCAGCCGCATCGATCGGATCCCTATATCATGGACCACCTTCTCTCGTAGACTTTCAATCCTATATCTTGCTCATCGAAGCAAGATTAGGCAAAGACCTTCCTCCTCCATTCTCGTCAGAGGTCAGTCTCATCCACCATTGCTTCTTTGGGTCTCTATGAAAAATAACCTGACTGGAGCTATGCCACCGAGTCCAGCTTCTCTTTGCAAGTACTGATGTGCATGAGGAGGCTCGGATCGAGACTCAACTTTCCAGGCAGATAAGCTCCAGGCGCATCCACCTCCAGATCATCATCGAGCAACTCTTTGACTCATCGGAGGTCCCCTGTAGATGCACACCACTTTTGGCGTTGCAATGGACTTTCAGCTAGCTAGTCCAAGTTCACCAGAGCGAGATATCACAGATTGAAGCTCGGCCTGAGAGGTCGTCTTCATTGTTCTTCCAACAGACCCCCTTACCGTTAGATGAAGAGGTCCTCATCCATACTCGATCAAGACCACACATCCATGCCCAATTATAAGAGGTCCGATCAAATTAATTTCACATCCACGCCGTGCGTCGGCACTAGCATTTCATATTGTTGGATCGTACTGGAGCATCAGATCTGGTCACACATCCCCGACATTCTTCTGAGCTGATGCATCTTTTGCAGTGACAGATCTAAGTCGTACGTCAGAGGCCCTCTAGGCGCTTGCCATGTGTCTGCGAGGGGTATATTTCCTTTTTATCCATGTATTTTCTGTTATTTCATAGTACAATAAATGTAATAATTAGTTGTGAACATTTGTGTCCAGGACCTTATAGTTTCTTTATTTGCATTTCAGTCCAACTGAGTTTGAGTCACATGCGTCTTCACGTGTTTTGTGGGAAATTTGCAGAGCTTTACCTGTTTTTTCATGTGTTCTTTTAATTAGAGAACTTTTATGAGAATTGCACTTATGCCCATGTGAGTGCCTCTCACATGCAACGCATCTTTTGGTTTGGATTATTTGCATTAGGGCCCTTGCATTTTTATTGCATGTTATTATTGTGTCCCAGAATTTAAAATAATTGCAACTAAGTCCTTACTTTATTATTTTAATTTCTTATACTTTTATTTATTGCAATAAATATTAAAGTCACCCTAAAAATTCTACAAAAAATTCTTTTAGCTCCAGCTAGTGTCTACTTTAGTGATAATTTTTGTGTGTCGAATTTCTTTTATTTACTATTATTAAAAATTCAAAACTTCTAAAAAGTGTCCTGTTTAGAGTAGAAAATTCATAAAAATTCGAAAAATTGTTTAAAAATTCCAAAAAATTATTGTAATTATATTTTCTCATATATTATCTACTGTATCAATTTGGCTTGAGAATATTTTGTCAAACCTAAAAATTTGTAAAACACAAAAAATCTTATAAAAAGCATATAAAAGCCATTAAAATCCAAAAAATGTGATCTCAATTCCAGTTTAAAGATATTTTCCTCTACTTATTATTAAAATTAGCATCCAAAAGTTTTGAGCTGATTTGATATTTTATATTTGTAAAATATTCCTGGTTGTTCATGCTTTGCATGTTTTTCTAGTTTTTGATTTTGAGAAAACATCCAAAAATTCTCCAAAAATCCACAAAAATAGTATAAAACCTATGAAACACAAAAATATTTTTACATGAATTTTCTGTGCATTTTTAACCTATTTGGAAAATACAAAACGAAGTGTTTGTTTATCTTTTGCTCTTTGTTTCAATTTGCCTCATCTCCAAAAAAAATTGCAAAATTAAAAATCACTAAGAAAATAAAAATCCTTCGATTCTTTAAGTCACCTACCTAGTTTATTATAATGCTTCTTGTGTTTGACCCTTCTCTCTATACCAGGTTAATAATAATAGCTATACCACTTGCTTGATTTATTCGATTTCTTTAGTGGTTAAATAATTTTCTCGATTTGCGACCCGATTGATTTGGTTGGCAATGACATATTAATTAATCAACTTAACACGAGTTAGCTTGTGGCATCGTTAGAATGGGTGAAGAATCGGGTGTATGAACCGAGGGGAGAAGTGGCCGGAGTCAGGTAGAAAAAAGGCGAGAGATCGGGTTCGGCGGAGCTTGCCCAGGTCGGACGTGGTTGGGAGAGAGGTTAACCCGGGTCAACGGACCCGGGTTGACCAATCAGAATTCAAGAATTTACAAATCAAAGAAATTATATTAGATATAGTAAATGAATTTAAAATAAAACTATATATAATAAAAAATGTTTACTATTTTATAGGCTATGTTTCTATGATTTTTAATAAATTTAAATAATATACGGTATATACAATATATGGTATTATATACATGTATAATATATCTATATATTATATGCATGTATTTTTATTTTATTATTTCTATAAAATAAGTTATATTTTATGTTTTATTTATTTACAAAATAATTTAAGGTATAAAAAACATTTTTATTTGATTTTTAAAAATTAATTATAGGTATAAACAAATAGACATTATGTACGATATATACAAGCTTGGCCATTTGTATAATAAAAAGATGATTTTAATTTTAATTTAATTTGCATTTTATGAATTTTATTTCAATTTTATGTAATTATATAAAAATATACAAGTGTCAAAAATATAAAATATGTACAAATTATTTACAAAATAAATAAATATATAGATATATACAAGTATAGGTGTTGTATGTTTGTACACATTCTAGTTTTTTATTATTTTTATTCACTTTTATTTACCAATTTTATTAAGTTGAATTATTTTGAGTTATTTTTCTTAGAAATACAATAGGTGATATATATAGGAAGAATAGTGATGAATATGTACAAGATAAGGACCCTATCTCTCCCTACTTTATTCCTTGTCGATCAGGCCAATATTTTGGCCTTCTCTCAGGGTTCGGGTTAGTCTGCATTTATTGCATAAATACATCCTTATTTTTTTCTTTTTCTTTTCTTCTTTATTCTTTTATTTTGGTCAGGAGAATGTTAATTACACAATATTAACAAGTGTATGCACAATGCTAATTTATTGTATTTGATACATATTTGCAGATATTTTGCATAGGGAATTTGGCTAAATTAAAAGAATAAAGGATGATGAATCATGGATTCATCAAGGAACCACTATCAAGTAAAGTTCTCTCATAAATCAGATTCAAAATTTTACATCTGATTAAAGGCGCTTCCTTGTCTTTCTTTTTTGTTGGGATATCCCTGATCGCGTTCACAGTAGTCGTGGTAAGGAAGTATTTCTCAGATCTATTGTGTTTGTACTTACATGGCTGATGCTTTAAGGTACATGCCTCTTTCAGTCCTTTCTTTACTTTAGGCATGTATTCCATGGCTTTCAGTAGTGGTATTTCTAAAAAGATATCCTGTAGAATTTCCACAATGGCAGGTTCATATGATATTGTTTTTAATTTTATGATTTTTTTGAATTTTTATTACATTTATAAAATAAATATTTACATCACCAAGTTCTTATTTACATCAGAACCGCCTTTTACAAATGACTTACTAGAAGGGATACAATCATTCAAAATAGATGAAGGATTAAGAATTGGAAATTCAGCTTCATCTGCAGGCACGAGATCTGCTGCAGATGTTGGCTTCTCCTTGGCATGCATGGCTCAACCTTGTCCGTCATTCTATTTCTAGTCCTTTTGATTTTCTTCATTTTTTATAATTTTGTATTTGATACAACTCCTCTTTCTTCTTCATCTTCTCCCGCACTTGATAGGAGATCAACTACTTCAGGCGATGATGACTAAACTTTAGTCCTTCACGGTGGCACATGACTGGATGGTCCTACCGCTCTTGAGAATCATAGCATTAGATAACATAAAATAATTTTTCGTACCTGACTCTATGGTATAGGATTCATGAAAGGCTACTTGCTCCTTACGACGGAAATTATTGCGGTTGGATTCGACTTTTACTGAAATGATTTTCTTTGCGGCAATCAGGTCGTCCAACTTCTAGGTCATCTCCATCATTCTCTTCACAAGATGCGCCAAACAATCAAGTGCAGGATTTACTGGGGTAGCCTCACTCAGTTCAGTGTGTTGAGCACGATGGCTCTGATGATGGCACGGAGGTTGCGATTGGTAGTTTGAAGAATAATGAGGAGGAGGGAACTGCTGATAATTTGGAGGAGGGGATATTGGTTATTATAACAAGTTGCTGGCTAATAATGATGGTACTGCTGCTGACGGTATACCATTCGCTGATAAATTTCTTTGTAAGTGTGTGCTTGTGGTGGAGACTGATGTTGATGAGGTTGATTGTGGACTGTTCTCCCACCTTGGTGTTGGTGGTATGATTGAATGGCAGAGGATTGACCCACTTGTTGTCCGCCAAGACAGGTTAACTACGGTTCGTTGTTCCATATGTCGTTCACCTCCAAAATTTGGGGTGGAGGTGGAAAAACTGCTCGACAAATGATGGTCAGCGCTCTTGATGGTAAACAACCATTTGTGTCTATTGTTGTTGTTGTGGTGGTGCATGGTCGGGACGATGGTTACCCTAGACTCTATTGTTGTGATTTTTGTGGTTCTGCGACAAGCATCTTGCTTATAGGCTCGTAGATTGGTACGAGTTTATTGAGCTCACCAAGATCTCCAACTGCTTGGTAATCTGGTCAAGCATTTTTGGATTCTTTGTCCTCATTACGATAACAAAAGTTTTTTGAGGTCATGTGATTATTTCTCAATTATGTCCACTTTGGATAGGTGGTTCCCAATTATGACGAGGTTGGAATTATCACACATATCATTTCCTATGATGCTACCATGTTGACAGTCTTATGCTAGATTTGAGGGGTCTTCTGATATGTACGAGATGAAGATAAAGCATTCTCTCCTTTAGCCATTTATTCAATATTTGCTAGACAAAAATCTTCATCTTTGTTAAAATGGTATCCACCACATGAGACATCCAACTCTGACTCTTTCGAGTCAAGCCCCCAAAGAAATATTAGACGAAGCTGGTCTTTGCTGTGTCATGGTGGGGGCACTTCTCCAATAAATCTTTGAACTTCTCCCATGATTCATGAATAGATTCGTGGGGTGACTCGGAGAAGTTCCCAATGTGGGCACACATCTAGTTGAGATGAGCTAGGGGATAAAATATATGGTGAAAAGCTGACTTCAGCTCCTCCCAGATCGTTACCACTTTTCCTAAATGATTTATCCAGTAAAGAGCCTTGTCTTAAAGGTTGAAACGAAAAGTGATCATCTTAACAACCTCCAAAGACATGTTGGGGTAAAGGGTGGTTTTGCAGATGCGGTAAATTGTTGCAAATGGATATACAGTTCTTCATTAGTGTTCCCATGAAATGACGGAAGAAGGGACAAGAATTGTTGCTTTAGCTCAAAGTATCCATGGATCTGTGGAATTCAGATCCACTCGGCTATCTGACTAGTGCTCGAATTATATGTCTCTTTAAGTGTGGGCTTCGGAGCCTCTCTTCTCTCTTCCTCTTCTCCATGGGGTCCATCTGCATTGTGTTCTTATCCTCCTCCTCCTATCTGTTCTCTTTCTCTCCTCATCTCCATCAGCATTTCTTGGAAGGCGACCTATGCCTCAGCATGTACGGTCAACTGTTGTTGAACTTCCTCTATGGAGGAGAGCATCTGTACATTGACCTCATCTTCCTATACTTGTTGTGCCTTCCCTTTTTGAAGAGACATGTCTATGTCAGAATCTGATGATGAAAGATCCGGATCAGGTTCTTGATCTACAATAGGAAAGATGCAAGCGTAAATCAATGATGTATGCTTAAATGGAGATGCTCACCTTACCTCCAGCTCACATCGTGCATGATGCTAGACATGAATTAAAACCTACACTATATGAAAATGCAAGCTGATGAACGCACCCTAGAAACATGAGTTGCTATTATCATGAAGAAAAAAGCTGACTATCTAGAAAAGAAACATAGAGTCCAGTCTTGGAGACTCCTCGGTTCCCACCATAGTGGGTCCGAAAAGTGTTGTGTGGTGTCTCTCGTGGTGTGCGATTTCGAATCCAAATAACCAACAATTAGATTTGACTAGATCCAAGCGTGATACTATAGGTACATGCAATTCAATTAGGGTTTTAGACATTAATCTATCGATCAAGCAAATACGAAACTAGTGCTCAATCACACAAATCAAATATAAAGAAAGTCAAAAAACTCAAAATGCATGAAACAAAGAAAAAGAAAAGTGATGAAAACAATGAAAAATCTGATGAGGCCCCCCAAGTGAACAAACACTCGAGCACTAGACCTCGTGAGGTGTGCCAGTGTCCAATGTCCAAGATTATAACAAATTAATTTTACAAAAATAAAAATAAACATTTTCTCACTAAATAAAACAAAAATGCTAAAAGAGATTGCTCGATCTCCTTCTCCCTTTGCCTCCTTCTCCTGCACTCTTCAGTTCGGCCAAGGTGCTTCAACCTCCTAAGAAGTCGTCGTTGTTGTCGAGTACCTCGCAAGAAAGATAAACAAAGAAACAAGTGATCAGAACAGTCAAATAAATATAAAAATAAATAACATAAATAAAAGAGAAATAATGTACAAAAATGCTACACTCTATTGCTCCCTGACAATGGCGGCATTTGAAATACCAAAAAAATCCCAAGAGGAGGGTTGTGCGTATCACACAAGGCAGACACATAGTAGATGAAGTGACCACTCTCAAAGATCACTTGGTAATCTCAACAATCAATCCATAATACAAAGGTAAAGCAATAAAAGCGAATAATGTAGACCAAAATTTATTATAACCTGGAAATAAATTTGTATAATGGACAAGCAATCTTGGTGTCAAACACAGGGAGACAAGTTCGTGTAGCATGTATATTAATTATAAATAAATAATGAATAATTAATATAGAGGTATTTATAGAATTTATGCTCAATTAATCAATTAATTAATGTTTTTGAGGGTTTTTTATTTTTATTTTTTAATTAATTTTTTATTTTTATATAATATTACAATTATTTATATTTTCTAATATTTTATTTCTTTTTATAATATATAATAGAGGTATATATATAATTCTATATATGCAATATGTATAATATAGGGAATATATAATATAAAATGTATAATAAATATAAAAAATCAGAAAATACTAATAAGTACGGTCCTTTTTATTTTAAAGGGTTTAAAATATATAAGGCATTTATAAAATATAAAAGTAATAATAAATATATATAGCTATATATGTGTATATTATACAATATAGGGTATTATGATTATAAATAAAGATAAATATAATCAAAAATTACAAAATGTAATATGTTTATGTTTTTTTTATATTTTTTCTAATGTTTTTGTGATTTTTTAAGAATTTTTGACAATTTTAAGTAATTTTCAAGTCTAAAATTTATAAAATCAGGGACTTGTAAAATAGGTCGAATTATTTTGAGCATTAAAAATACTAAATAAAGTCGAAAATTCTCAATAAGTTTAATAGATAGTTAATAATCTATATAAAAATATAGAACATAAACTAATATTTTTGGAGTTTTTGGATTTTGTACAATTTTTATAAGGTTTTTGGAGCTTTTTTAATATCTAATGATTTTCTTTTTCTATTATTAGGGATTTTTGGTCAAGAAGTATAAAATACAATATTAATCTACTATTTTTTTGGAAGTTTTTAATACATTTTTATATTTTCTGTATTTTCTAAAGGAAATAGGGAATAAACGTACACTTTTTTATTTCTAATAAATTGGAAAAATGTGTGAAATGTAAAATGAAAAGTATAGTATGGAAGAACACTGCATAAGGAACATTATCCTTTTAATATTAAAACATTATGCGTAGATGATATTTTTAGAAAATTGAAAACATGCACAAAAATTAATTGAACTAGCATGGCTATATTTACAATTATAATAAAAGACAGAGGCTAGTATGCAAATTACCTGGAAATTTTGAACTAATATTCAAAGTTTCAATATTAAATCCTAATTACGAAAAAAGCAAGGGGTAATATGTAAAATTCCCAGCTCATGTGGGGGACGACATGAGCTGAGCTAGCAAGGACCTAAAAGTAATTTCCAAAATGTTCAAGGGTCTTCATGCAAATATTACAAACTTATTACAACTACAACTAAAAATTTAAAGATTATATACTAATATACAAAAGGGCAGGGGCTTCTTAGATGTTTACCCCTACATACCCGCGATCGTGCGATTGTTGCTTCTTCACTTGGACGTATGGCACGTTCAGGGCGCGTGATGATGCTTCATCTTCGTCGTCCGAGATTAGACAACCAGTTGAGATCAATGGCCGAGTCTTCTTCCAATCCGATGTCAAATGTTTGCCTGGGCGATTGGTTCTTGATTAGACGGTGTACAGGGTCCAAGAAGAACGACCGAAGAACTCAACCTTAGAGTTTGAATCTGGCGAAGCTCGCTCCTCCGAGCTCCTGGAGCACTGCTGAGTGGCTCTTCATGTTTATGCAACCATCCCGTGACTCCCGGAAGCTTCAAATAGGTCTGGGGGACACTGATCGGCCCCCAGAGCTCGAGGTTCCTGTAAACGACCTGGGTGTTGTTCTTAGTGTGATTATCCCTCAGATGGGCTCCTCCAGTTGTTGTGCCTACATGGGAAGAATGTCATAGCTCTAGCAAAGCAGCTGGGCTATTATTGATGAAGGTGGAGGATGAAATGGAGGTGGATCAAGGTGGTCCGGTGAGTAGGGTGGAAGAGGGCCTCAGTGGTCCATATCAGATGAGATCTGAGTGAAATAGGTGGTATGAAAGATGTAGAAGCAGAGGGTCAAGGAAATGGGGCGTCGAAACGGGTGGAACAAGGGGTGAAAGTGAGAAGAACTATGGTTAGATATCTAAGCTCCGGCGAACTAAGATCCGAAGTACACACTACAACTATTGATTAGAGTATGAATTTAAGATACGAAACACAAACTAGATTAAAACCTGCCTAAAACTCATGGGAAAAGGACTACCTCAATTTCACCGGAGGCCAAGAAGATGGACCTCACACTGGAGCTCGTCGGAGATGCTGGGATCATCGACTCTGGGCCTCTTCCTCCATACCCGAAGGGCCGAGGGGTTCGTTGTTGTCACCAGCAAACCCTAGCGCAAGAAATCAGGGGATTTCAAGGTAGAAAATCCAGATAAAAAAATCCAAAAAAGGTGGAGGTGAGGCATATGTACAGGAAGGTCGTCGATCGAGGAAACGACTTGATTCCTCGATCCAAAGATCGAGGAATCAAGCATGCATGATAGAGCATTGATCGAGCAAAAAAATTTGTGAAGGAATTATGTCGAAATTATGAAAGAATCCTTAGGGAAAAATCAATGAAGAGATGCATCTAGGTCTGCCAAACTATATACCTATGAGGCTCGAGGAGTTGACCGAGGTCAACTTTGACCGCACCCTCATTTGTCCGCGTGGCCAAGAAGAAGACAAAATGGAAAATAAAACCTTATTATTCATTTAAAAATAATAATTGATTTTATTTAATTTTTTGTCAAAACATGAAAATTATTTATTATTTTTAGTATTTTATTATGATTTACATTTATATTTATGAGTTAATTTATTATGAGTTATTTTTTAAAAGTATAAATATATATTTACTTATATAATAATTTTATTATTACCTTATATTTTCATTGTATTATTTTATCTACACAATTTATATATTTATAACTTATTTAAATACACTTAAATATATTTTTATTAATTTTTTCTAAAGTTATTTATACACTTAAATATATAGAAGTATTAACTATATAGGTATATGTGTAGTGTATTTATTTCTGTATAGAAGTAGATTTATTTTATTATCTTTTTGATGATTTTATTTCATTTTTAATTTTGCACTTATACTATAAATAATATTTACAAAATTATAAAAATACAAAATCATGAAAATTTGAATAAAATGAATATTTTATTCAGGTATATTATACAATAGGGGTCCAAAACCTTACTTCTGCATCATAACTATAAATTAAATGAAACCACTTCACTAAATAGCTAATAAAAAGTTATATACAATTAAAGAGATTTTGATGAATTTTCAAATCATATGGAGAAGATATGGGCCTGGGAAGTTTGGATTTTTATTCAGAGTGTAAAAAGCACAACATGCATTATTTTTATGAGAAATAAATATTATTTTTTCTATAAATTTTTATCTACAACTTTCATGTAAAAAGTTTATTAATTTGGAATATAAATAATAGAGAATAAAATAGGTTCTAAAACTCAATTATTGGGCAAAAAATTAGGTTTTTATTGTATTTTTTGCCCTTATCTCCCCCTACCTTATTCCTTGTCAACCGAGTCATCATGATGCCTAGGTCTTGAGGTTTAGGGTCATTCAATACCTTTGGTGTTAAATTTCTTATTCTTTTTTTTCTTTATTTTTTTATTTTGGCTTTAGATATAGTATTTTATAAAATATTTACACAATAAATAATAGATGTTAATTTATGCAAAATAGTGTTATTTACATGAATTTAGCTAGGGCTTACATGCCAAAATGAAAGAATAAAGGTGATGAAATGGAGATTCATCACCCAATCAGTCATGAAAAATTCACCAGATGATTGGAAATGTTCAAGATCATGTTCAATCCTGAACTTTATCAATGCATGAGATGTTAATGGAGATTGGTTGATCTCATTTTAAAGGAAGATAATTCGAGAAGAGAGTCATCTCGAATTCTAAGTGAAAGAAGCGGAGAGTCTCGAGAGTGATTCATAGAGTCTAAACCGGTTCTCTAGAATCACCCCGAATTATTGGAGACGTCAGCATCGAGGAATCGATGTGGGTGTTCGTGGAGTCTGAACAAAACCATCCCTGATATGCCATCTTGAGAAACAACAGAGATGTAAGATGAGGAATTATATATACAGAGATAAACAAGGAATAAAGTGAAGAGAAAATGAGTAAAGGCTCAAAGTGAGCGTAAATGAAAGGAAGTGATAAAAAGAAGTGTAATGAAAAGGCCCATGTGTGTGTTTTTTTTATCTTTGATCTAACTAAAATCAATCAAACACAATACAATGGTGCATTCACCAACACAACTTGTGAAGCCGTGAGAGTTTGGCTTTTTATCTTGATCATTTTTTTGTTTTCATGTAATCTTTTCACACTTAGCCTAGTGCTACCCCTATAGGAGAGTGATTACTACCATATAGGCATCATGTACTTCCCACTTCCTTTGTAATCAATAGCTGAACTTTTTGAAGTCCTTATTATCGGATCTGGGCATACTACTCAGGAAAAGAAATAAAGAGTAAGTCAATGTAATGAATCAGATACTTCCTCAGAAGGGTACTCGGATGTGCTACGATAACCCATGGTCCCACCATCGCAATACCCCTATGCTCAAGTAATTCAGACCAAAATCGCAAGCAGATATGGCTCTACTCGCCTACGCACCAATAGAAATGCTTTTACTTCACAATCCCATGCGATACACAGAGTAGTACACATGTTAGGTTTTTGGCTCTAATCCTTAAGGGTCGTGCCTCACTGGGTCTAGAAAGCACATGAGTACAAGGTGGGCTCTATGCACCTGAAATAATGAAGTCCAATTTAATTAGGGTCAAAGTTTTTGAAATTAGTCCCCTTTTTTAGATTTTTTATTTTCACTCTTTTGGATATTTTTCAAATAATCACCTAATGAATTTTCTGATTTCCTTTAATTCCTAAATCCAATAAAACTAGGGAAGGAAGCAGAAAAGCTGATGCGTCACAATCTATGAATGCATGCAGAGTACGGAATGTGTACCTTGATCCAACACTCTACATGCAATATGATCTGTGCATAAATTTAACTATATGTACATGCAATCGATGAAATCACCCTAAGAACATGAACTGCTATTATCATGAAGAACTGATTAATTTGACTAAGTAGAAGCGCGATAGAATATAAGTACATGAATGTATTAGGGCTTTGGACCTAATTTACCAAATAAGAAATCCTAGCTTCTATGGACTCAATCAACAAAGACGTAAAATAAAAAATAAGGTGAAAACTCAAAACATGAGAAATAAAATAAAATAAGTAAAAATTAGGGAGAATAAAAAGTAGAAGGCGATAAAAATCGAACAAGTCCCCAAGTGAACAATCACTTGGTAAAATAGACATGTGAGTGTAAGAGTGTCTTGAGAGTGTTCAATTATTACAATTAATCATAAAAAATAACTCTCTCACAAAAAGAAAATAAAACCTATATTAAAATATTCTAAGATGCTCCTCTCAACTCTCGATTCTCTTCTTGTTGCACTCTCCTCCTGGCTTGGTTCAAAGGAGTCGACCTCCGCCTCTCCCAGGTGCGTCAAATCTCATAAGAAATCCTCTCTCTCTCTCTCTCTTCATAGACCCTGGAAACAAAGTCAAACAAAGAAGTGATTAGAAGAGATAAATAAAATAAAAAGCAGAAGATAACATAAACAATATATGCAACTATATACAAGTTGCCCTAAACTACCGTTGCGTTCCTCATCAACGACACCATTTATTCATGAACACTTGGTCTATCGTCTACAAGCAAGATAATTAATCATTGTGACGACCAGGTATTCAATCAAACAATAGTCAACCCACAATTAGATTAAGCGATAAAATATGTGTGAGTCAAAATTTATTATAACTCTACATGAATGTCTATAGGTGTAAGCAGGTAGAGTGTTGAACACTAGATGCAAGGGAGGGTAACAATCTATTATTAATTAATATCTAATAATAATTACTTTGTTTCATTTTTTAATTTTATTTGTTTTTATGTGAGTTTTTTATTTATATTTATTTTTTATGGATTTTATTTATTCGGTTTTTATTTTATAGTTTGTTTTAATTTTCCAAAATTTTAATTTCTTTACTATTTTAAAGTAAGCTAATTATCAATATATAAATATAGGTATTATAAATTATATAAGTAATATATAGTATATAAAATATAACTTTATATTTTTAAATAAGTTAAAATAAGAAAAAAATGTTTTTTTGCATTTCTTATATTTTCCTCTATTTTTAGTAATTTTATATAATTTTTCTATTTTTATGGATTTTAAAGTATAAAATATATCAAAACATGGAATAAATAAAATATACAAGATTGTTTTAGGTTAAAAAAATATTTATAAGTCCAAAATTAACCCAAAACTATTTCTAATAATATATATAATAAAGAAATTCACAAATTTAAAGATATAATTTTGGAATTTTCTATCATTTTTGTTGATTTTTATAATATTTTTTGGGTTTTGTGATTTTTAGGTTTGTATTTTGTATTTTTTAGTTATTTTTGGGTATATGGTAGAATATACTATAATATAGATAATACATTTTTTTTGGAATTTTTAGAGGTATTTTCGATTTTTTATGGATTTTTAATATCTAAATAGGTAAATAATGCATGTTTTTGTATTTAAAAAAAAGAAAAATAAGTTAAATGATTAATAAAACTTATACATTATCAAACATGGTTTGAAGAATCTATCCTACTTTTCTTACAACTTTTATCATAAAGAAAATATTTAATACAAGCAATATTCACAAAAATGAAATACAATGTAGTAGAGGGACCTAATTGCAATATATAAATATCAAGCATCCATTTCATACTATTTACATTGAGTTTAAGGTTAAATATGCAAAATATACAGTGCCTTACGTGGGACTACATGTGAGCTAGCAGTGACCTAATAGTAATTAACAATAGTTCATTTGTCCATATGCAATTAAACATATTTATTTTACACTACATATAATAATTACAGTACTAAAATTTACATACAAAAGGGTGGAGGGTTTCAGTGCAATATACCCTGATGGGTGTGTGATTGACACGTGCGGGTTGATCAACGGCGCTAAAGATGCCACGTGCCTCACTTAAGATCAAGTGGTCGAGGCTTCACAACGGTTCACTTGATTTCAACACTCTAGATTATATATGGAGCGTCTCCTCCATCGGATGGCTTTGGAGCTATTAGCAAGAACATGGAAGAACATTGCCCGGTCTGAACTTTGATCTTCCATTCCTCCTCCTCTCGGCCATCTCTCTCGACGTTGACCAGCCCAAGATGTGCATGGGGGTCCTCCGTGTCTACAGGGATGCTCAGATGAGTCCATGCCTCGTCGTAGGAGGCATGGAGGTCTTATCTTGTTCCAGCACACCTAGATCTATTATTCTTCAATCGATTCAACTCCCAATTGTGTCCTCTAGATCTCTACCCTACCAAAAAAGTGCAAAGGCTCAAGGGAGACTCGTAGGTTAAACGGGAAATATGGTGGATGTTGTGTCTCCAGCGAGTGGCAGAGGTAAAGACTTGATTCACTGATATGTGCAATATCAAGTTGATCTGGGAATAGGAGATTGATGTAGAAGTGATGGGGAAGGATATAGGATGATCAGGTGACTCGGGGACTGTAGATTTCACAATTAACAGATGGTCGAAGTTATAAGCACCGGCAAACTAAGAACTGAGGAAAATGCACGAAATAAAACTAAATCTTGTAAAATAAAGTTCTAAACTACACCTAGGATTAAAATACCGATCTAAAAAGCTTCCTAACAACTCATACTTGGTCTTATGGATCAGGGAGCAGATACATTAACCAAATCGAACTCCAGTGAATGGGATCATCCTCCAACTACCTTGTCATTGTTGTAGAGCTACTGGGGTACACCTTCTGCCACAAGGTTCCAGCTCCAACAAGTGTTCGTGGGATTACAATGGCCAAAAAGGGGATAAACATTGGGTAAGAAGTGGAGGTGCTCGGTTTATAGAAATGGCGAGGGACGGTTTTGGAATGGAGATTGTGTGTGGGGAGATGGGGGTTGGTGGAAGCTATAGGTATGGTGAGGTAGAGGAGATGGGGCGAACAAAATTAGTGAAGGACTCGAGGGGAAATGAGTTAAGGAAGGCAGTGTAAAAAAATCAGGGAAGAGCGGAATTCAGAATGTCCTAACATGCGTAGAGAGTAGGCCCTGCGAGGGAGCTGATGACCGGGCATGACAACATTCCTCTGCACCTGATTGGTCCATGTAGAACCAAGTTAGGACAAAACATAAAATGAAAATAAAGAAAAATCAAAATAAAATAGTAAATGATTTTATTTAAAAATAGTCAAAACCTAAAAAATGTTCTAATTTTATAAGTTATTTTATGGTGATTTTTATTTATTTTTACAATCTTATTTATTAGGTGTGAATATTTACATGTACATATATAAGTATACATACTTGCATTTTGTATATTATATTTTTTTATTTGTATTTTATATACATAATACTATATTTATATAATTCTAACCTTATTTACTACATATATGCATTTTTTGCATTTTTCTGTTTTGTTTGAATGCATAAATAAATAGGTATATGTATTTTATAGGTATATTATATCAATGTATGCAAGTGTATTAAGTATTTTGCGTATCTTTTACATGTTTTTATTTGTGTTTATATTTTTAATATGTTTTATATAATATAAACAATTATTTAAAAATCTAAAGAGAGTAAATATATAAAGAAAACAATAATTAACTTATGTACAGATGCTCTAGTATAATAGTATCCCCAAAAGCTAGATTTTTACCTTAGTTCCATTTTCAATGACTACCTTCATTTGATAGATAATTTAATTGAAAGATAATGGAGGTGAGCTTGGTTCAATTTGAGTTCATATGGAGAAGATATTTATCAATGAAGTTCGATTTACAGTTTTTTCATCTGTATGTACCAAGTGTAGTGTGCATGATTTATTTTAGCATTTTTTTAAATTTTCTACAAATTATTATGTACAAGTTTTGTATTGAACATTATATTATTTGAGGTGTGTATATTAAAGAATAAAATAGTGTAATATTAAGCTATTTACACAATACATTGTATACATAAAATTAGGGTTTCTTGGGATTTTTGTACATTACTTGACCCTTAACCCCCCCCCCAACACACACACCCTCCCACTTTATTCCCGATTGACCTAGTTAATATTTGACTTGGTCTCAAGGTTTAGGTCCATTCAGTCTATTTGATACTTTATTTATTTTTCTTTTCTTTATTCTTTAATTTTGGGTTTAAATATAGGTACATGCTAATTACATATAAGAGTTCATTGTTAATTCATGCAAATTAGTTGTATTTACATGTATTTTACTAGGGATTTAAGGCCAACATGGAAAAATTAAGGTAGATGTATGACTATTCATCAGCTGCCAGGTTCAATATCACTCCTTTAAGAAGACTTCCTTGCTTACACAACCAAAACATATTTCTGAGGTCAATCGTAAGCCCTTGCAGCTCCCAAATCTGTGAGATTCGGAAATGGAGACTTAGGGGACAAGTCCAGGGATTTGAGCTCTAAGCTTAGTGGATTCATCCTCGCACACTCTGTCTCGGAGTAAGTGTCTGCGTATAATGAGGGTTTTACTCACACGTAGTATAAGGTTGAATTTATTCCAAGTTTATTTGGTCGACTTGCCTATTTCAGTCCCAATTTTAGAGTTTGGTCACTGATATTTTATGTGTGCCCATCAAAGATAACACCTAACAATCAGTCTTGTTTCCTTTTAAGCCTTAAGTTATAAAAAAATGAAGGAATCGAGCGAAGTTGAATGCAAATTAGCAAATCAACGATGCATGTAACATTTAGGAATACTTACAGTGATTCCCAGCTCTCCATGCGAATGCATAATGAAATTTTTAAAGGCTAATCTAAATGCATGCAAGTCAATGAAAACACATCTAAACATGAGTTCTATTAGCAGGAAAAGTAGCTTTAATTTGAGCTAGATAGAATGTGTTTATGTACGTACAATTAGTAAATCTTTAATGATAAGTGTGACATATTCTTAGTCGGGTACAAGAAAAATAACCTATAATTAGCTCTATGAGCCATGCGTATGATCCTAAGTATGCTATTCAAGTTGAGCCCTACCCTCTGTGAGGATGAAACATGTATCGACACACCACAATAAACAAAAAATGTAAATAGTCTATCTTTACATTCGCGAGTTCTCAAACAAGAGTCGCTAGAAACATACATTAAGTTACAATTAATTACACATAAAGTAATACAAAAATTACTCTAAATAAGCTACTTTAATAATTGATTATCTCTACCTCTCTAAGCTAAGCTGTCGTGGACTCCTCTTTGCTGAAGCTCCAAGCTCCTCGCCTCCACATCACTCCAAGTGTCCTTGGCTCAACGAGCCCTGCCACAACATAACGATAGTGATAGCTCTTATCATGTAATTAAATACATGATGCCACACAAACAATTACAACAAAAATCAACAAGTCCACAAAATAGTACAAAGTCAACATAACACAAAGATAACCTAAATTACACTTACAAAATTACTTAATTAGATGTTTATATCTAATTTAATAAAATTAATGTAGATGTGTCCCGGACAATGATACCATCTGATTGAACGCTAATCGTCAATGTTAATTTTATCATGTTGTAATATGATTGATTAATAACTAATCAGAACCAAGCTATCAATCTCTGCAAAGAGGGCTCAGTTTAAGTTAACCTAAAAATGTCTACGGTCAAACACAAGTGCACGATACATTAGCTTATTTAATTTTAACTTGAATACCTATGTTAAGTTAATTAGAGTGCTATCTAGGTCAATACACAACACAAAAGGAATGAATGCTCTTTTGTAGGTTTTAAATGCAAGTTAAATATGAGATAAAAAATGCTACAAATTGAGTATAATGCAATACATTACAAAGAGTTCTCTTGAAGCTAAGGTCGACGTGAAATCATTTAAACTTGTTCTATCATAAATTAAAATGCCAATAATTGATTTGCTTAAAATTTACTAACCAATTTAGGATTTAAAATAGAATTTTGGACTAATTAATTAGCACTTAAAAAGCTCAAACTTTGTTTTTGTAATTAGTTGATAATTTTCACATTATATCAGAATATATAAGGCATTATTATGTAAAGCTTTAAAGTACGATTCTAACAAGACCAAAATCACCCTATTTGGATATCATATGTTCACAATATTAAATAACTAGTATATGCATTTTTACAAAAACATCACAATTCAATCCAATAAGGGTATAAATGCAATTATTGAAACCTGCTTGAGCCTTATTTGTAAAAACTACATGCGTGAGGATAGATCTGTAATTAATAGAACCTAGCTGGAGTGAAGTGCAAAAATCCCAAGTATCACATGCGTGAGGTGTGTGAGGCCAGCTTTGGTTGGATGTTCGGTCGCTCCACTGCTTCAGGCCACATGGGGTCGACAGGTGTCTCATGGGAAGGATCAGATCCACTCGAGGCTCTAGGCTCGGAAAGAGGTGCGGTGGAATATTGTAAAGATCTGATGGATGCTTCTCCTCAAGGACTACTCCTACTCATCCACAATACGTGATGGCTGGTTTTTCTCCAGCGAGGGTCTACTCCTTCTTCTGTGCTCCTCTAACATAGCGATGGTCGAGGAAGATAGTTAGATGCCCAGTAATGAAGGCTGATAATCGGAGATGCTCCGAGAAGGTATGGAGGCATCGGTCGATGCAAGGTCGTCGGGAGGGGGGGAGATTAAATGAATGGAGGTCTGCTCAAATTCCAACCTTTAATATCTTTGAATGCATATGCTTGTTAGAACGATAGTTGAAGCCACAGAGAGGCATTTGGGGATGAGATGGGATGAACTAGAGGGCGTCGAAGGTGATCGGATATGGTGCCCTAAATGGGTTGACCTCCTTTAAGAGGAGGTCAAATGACTGAGGCGGAGGAGGGTTAGGAGAAGATAAGGTAAAGCCATGAAGGTCTGTCGTGAATCGAGGATACTTGGTGAAGGTGTAAAGTTATTAATATGAGAGTGAAAGTGTATGCGCATGCGCGATAAAATCATAGAAAATGAAGAAGATGGTGACTAAGATCAAGCCTGGAGAGTGAAGAAGAAGTTCGAAGTGGAACAATGGCATGGACTTGGAGCTGCAGATGCTCCAGGGTCCTCGCTCAACACGGTGGCAAGATGTGGAACTTGAGTAGCAACTGGAGTCACTGCGACGCAACCAAGATGATCAAGTATCTCTCTGAAGACTAAAACCTATCATCGTCTCTCTAGATCACTCACTCTCTGTCACTCATGAAGCGGAGGAACTCGGGTCTCACAAAATGGCACATAGTCGGAGAAAGGGGATGGAGGTCGAGTTTTATTCGAAGATGGGTGGTTGCAAGGAGGTGGTTTCAACCACCTCCATATCTCTCACATGAAGATTAGATGAGTAACAGTTATTCACACGTGAGAGAGGGAGGTTAGGGATTTCAAATGGGACTGGAATCAAGGGGAATCAATACGTGAGGTGATTAGGAAAATGGGGGAAGTTGGTAGGTTTGGAGCCGATGAGGAGAAATGCGAAGAGGGTGCAAGGAAGGAGATTAAATAGAGTCATTGGATATATAGATCCAACAACTCATTTTTGGGCATGAATGGACGAAAGGATGTTTCTTGACAAAATGATTAAGCGCCTCATATGCGGGCGGACTCGGGCTGCTACCGGCCATCTGATCAAGAGATCGGACTGTCGACATTAAGGTGGTTGAATATAAAGGGTCAGGCACATGGCTCCATCAATATGACCCATGTGGACCAATAAAAAAGAAATGTAAAAATAAATGTTAAATATGACCAATAGAGTCTAATTAAAAAGTGTTCTACAAGAAAGTTGTATATCTTTTTCAGATCTACAACTTTCATGTAGAACTTAAAACCAAAATATACATACTTAATATTTTTGTTAGTATTTTTAATAAATAAAAATACTTTTTTATTTCTTTTGTTATTTTTTGGATAATATAATAATGTACAATATATTTTATACAATATTATGCTACTTTTTATTGATTTTTTTAAAGGAAAGTAAATAAAATAAAGGGAACCATAATACTATGTATTTATTTTTAAACAATAAATAACCTTAATTATTTACAAGGTGTTAAATATTAAATATAATTAAATAATACTTAAAATAATTAATTAGTTTAAGATATAAGGGTAATTAATCTGAATAAAGATGACGAATCGGAGATTCATCACCCCCTATACTTAAACTTTGTTCATCCTCGAGCAAATAAAGAATGAGTAAGTTAGTTGAATCACTAACTATGCATGCGATGTGCAAGACTTAACATTCAAGACACAACTATCTGACTCTCAAACTCTAAGTTTAACCAAGTCTTAGTCAAAAGGAATTCAACTTCCCTAACTATTAGTATCTCTATATACGTATAAATATAAGAAGTAAGGCATTTAGTGTAGATTACATATTCACGTGTAGAGTCAAATCTTCGCCCAAGGTTCCGGTTAAAAGATCATTCTTAGGATCCAATCCTCAACTTTAGGGAATAAATTAGTCTTAATTCATTCCACTGTATCTTTAGTTGTCAGATTGAAAAAGTTAGATGAAATGGCTAAGTATGGAGGATATAGGTTTGTGTCATTTCCTTTATCCTTACATAGGAATAAGGATCTCTCGAGTGCCTTACTAACATATAAATGTATTTTTATGTGTTAATCAATATGTCTGTCAAGAATGTTGAGTTGTTTGCATTGGATTTTCTAGGATACACCGGGGTGTGCTTCTTTTGAGTATACCTTCAACACCTAGACTTGTATCGCTAGCGATGTAGAGCCCTTTTATCATGCTCGTCCGACTCATATGGACAAATTGATTCCGTCCAAGTGGATACTTTGCAAAGGTTGGAAGTGCTTGCTAGAAGCTCTTGAAATTTATCTTTGGAATATATGAGCTTTCTTTTCAATATTTTTCTTTTCTTTCTTTCTTTTTGGCTAGATCCACTACTTTTACCAAGTTGGTACATACTAATCAACATTTTTTATGGTTTAACTCATGTTGACACTTACTTTAAAATCAAAGAGAATATAAGAACTTTGTTCTTATATTGTCTATGGTGTTGATACTCAGGTTTCATGAAGCAATCCTAAATCTTGTCCCCTCCTTGATCATCATTAAATCAGTTCCAATTTTTGATCTCTCATTCTAGTTCCTTGGGCAAAACAACGACTTATCACCAAGTCTATGTAAATCGTGGAAGTGATGTGCTTGTCATATTCTTTTGAGAATCGAGTTTCTACATGCAACATATCATGTATATATTTCAACTAGTGAATTTAAGTAGTTAAGTTCTAAGAACCCTAATAATTAAGAATGTTTAACTTTGAGTTAAGTGCCACTATAAACCAAGTATCCTAAATTACACAAGTCTTGTGTGATGAGAACGTGGCATGAATAAAACCATTAAATAGTTAATAACTTTTTTATAGATTTTTAAGTTTTTAAATAAACTTTATAACTATACGATGAATATCAATTTCATTACCTTTATTCATCCATTTTGGCCTCAAATCCCTAGCTAAATGCATGTATATAGCTTTAATTTGTACAAAATAACACTCAATAACTAGCTATAAATATTGGTATTTAATTTAAAAAAAGGAAAAGAAAGAAAAATAATGAAGTGTCAAAAACACATAATGGCCCTAGTCCTGGGGACCCAATCATCACGATGACTTGGTTGACAAGGAATAAAGTAAGGGGAGATAGGGTAAACCCGTTGTACAGAGAATGCTTGAAAACCCTAATTCTATCTATAATAGATTTTTGGCACAATTTTATTTTCCTATTTTGATACTCAAATAACAAAACCCTTAACTTGAAAATAGTACAAGGAAAGTTGTTCATAAAACTATAAGGAAAAATAAAAAATTTATTTCACAGAAAAATAATGAATAGTGCACCCGGGACACTTAGAACAAAAAGCCGCAAAGAAAACTTTACAGACATGCATCTTCTCCATATGAACTCAAAATTCACCAAACTTAAATTTATTGTTCATTAAATTAAATTATTTATTTAATGAAGGTGGTTTCAATAAAATGGAATTAAGATGCAAAAAATTGCCTTTTGGGTCCATATTGTACTCTATATATGTATATAATATTCAATATATTCATTCTTTACATTTTTAGATTCCTTATATTTTTATATATTTGTAAATATTATTTGAAACATATTTAGATAGTAAACCTAAAATTAAACCAATAATAATACATTAAAATAAATAAGGAAATAAAATATATATGTAAACTATACATGTGTAATACATATACATATTTATTTAAGTAAATAAATAAAATCAGAAAAATACAATAAAAATATGTGTGTGTAATTAAATAAGTTATATGTAATATCTAAATACAATAATAAAATATCAAATACAGAATAAAAACAAAATACTGTAATACAAGTATACGTCTATGTATATACATGTAAATATTAACATCTAGTAAATGACATTGTATATATAAATAAAATTTATAACAAAATACTACATAGAATAACTAATATTTTTATTATTTGAATAAAATTTAATAAAATCATTTACTAATTTTAAATGATTTATTAAGATAATTATTCCCTTAATTTCCCTGAGTGGCCCACGTGGACATACAGGCACCTCTGTTAGTTGACTTGGGTCAATTGCACGGTCTTCACCTCTCTCTTCTACCACCTACCTCCGCCTCTTCTCCATTTTTTTGGCTTGATCTGTGGATCGAGGAAGCTTGATTCCTTCAGCAAACCTTTGTAGGTAAAGATCGAGCATCACACCATGCCTTAAACTTCCCCATTCGATCACGCAAGCTCATAAAATCATGTGGTCTTAACCTACCTCTTATTTGTGCATAAATAAACCCATGTCACCCACCTTTTGAGTTTTGATCCTCGATTCTACCCTGCAGCTCCAAATGGAGTACCCTGAAGCAAGCTCGTGGTGACAACACAAGCTTCCAGGTCTTGTCAGTGTGAAAAAAGGCATAGATCGGCATGATCAAGGTCTCACGGAGCATCTCCGACGAACCTCTTCTGCTCCAGGTATACACCCCTGTTCGAGATGCTAGTTATAGCCAATCATTTAACTTTTTATTTCCTTAACTTAGTTTAGACTTTAGTTTCATCAATTGGTCATTAGTGTAGTTTAATTTTAGGATCTTTGTGAGCTGGAACTTTAGGTTCCATCTCAAATCCACCGTGAACCTGATTGTGATTCGACCCATTTTTGCCGTCATTTACATCCCCTTCGCATTCCTCACATTGTGGTCCACCTTCCATCTTGATCTTGCATAGATCAAGCTCGAATCGAAGCTCCTTTACCCAGCTACATTGGAGATCATCCACCCCTTCACTCCCACCCAGCTTTCAGCATCAGAATAGGCCAAGGACCTTCGCCTTGAGCTGAAGACTCTTTTTGTGCAGGTGATAAGCTTCAACAAATCCCCTGGATCCTAATCAGTGCTTCAACAGAAGCTCCAGGTTGTGTCAAACACTCAGAGCCCCAATTCCTATTTGGGTATTTTGAACTTTTTATCTATTTCTAATACTCAAAATAATTCAGCTTAATAATATAACTCTCTATTTCGATATATTAAATACATAAAAATTACATAAAATTACAAAACAAATATAAAAAACCATAAAAATATAGAAAAATTTAAAAATATAAAAACATTTTATTTTGTAAATTTTTACTATATTTACATATATTTAGTTATATAAAACATATATATACTATATATCTTGTATTACATATTTCCTAACTATATTATTGATATAAATATTATATATATATATTTAAAACCTTCAAAAATAAAAGGGATTATTCTTGTATATACTTACATATATTTATTATTATATATGTCTTATATATTATTTATAATATCTATACTATTATTATCACATTATATAGATGTGTATATACAAGTTATATTTTTAAAAATAAGAAGTTAAATATTTGTAAAATTAAGACGAAGAAGAAATAAAAATTCAAAAATATAAAAAACATAGAACATAAAAAGCATATAAAAATTAAATATAATTGAAAATCCCACAAAAAATTAAAAAAAGAAGCAGAAAATTACAAAAAATTTATTATTGATTTGTATTAATTAATAAAAAATTATACATATCCATGTTTGCTCTCAGTGGTTCGGCCCCTACACTTGCTTGCTATACACATCTTATGTAGGGTGTAATAAATTTCACCCTACATTGTTCATTGTTTATTTACATATTGTGTGTTGATTGTTTGTCTGTTTGCATTAAGTGAGTTTTGAGTACCGCGAGAGAGGCCGCAACAGCGATTATCATATTTGACTCGTCAGACACTATAGGCACTCCAAGGCCAGGCGTTAGGAACTTTAGTCTCTGCTAACAATATTTGCAAAAATAATGTGTCAAAAACATTTTTTCCCTTTTGCAAACAATATGTTAAACATTTTTATATAAACCATGTCACATATTTGTACCGAATTTTAAGTCATTTTACAAAATTAAGTGTCAAATTTCTATACCCACCATCCAAAATAATAAGAAATTACTTTAAAGTTAGAGTTACAGATAAAGTTATATGAAATATATATGTACACCTACATATACTTAGCTTGTTTTATATCCTCATGGCACAAAGTGAAATGAAGAACAAAACTCGTACTAAATATAAAGAGATAGTACAAAAATCAAAACAGGTATGACCACCTATACTTAGGCTTAAAATAGCTTAAGTACATGAATGAAATATGGAAGAACATGGTGCCAAAGAATAGAAGAGTGAAGAAGAATGAACTGACAGGGGCTCGACCTCCCTTAGGCTGAAAATTGCTTAAGTATTAAGAAGGATTGGAAAAGGGGAAGGGGTCGAGAGGATGTCTAAATAAACCTAAGGGTTATATAGAGAAAGGGTTCGGGTTCCCCCTATACTAAAACCTTAAACGGTTAAGTAAGGAGAAGGTATTTAAATAATAGAGAACCTAAACACTGAAAGAATGGAATAAATCAAGTGATGGAATGAGTGAAGTGTTAAGAAGAAAGAATGCGAATCTACTAGGATGTTGAATCTGCTCGAACTTGAATCTTCACATTGCAACTTCATGTAGTCAGAAATGTCTACAATAGGATTATCTCGCATGAAGTCAATCTATTCCACTTGAACTAATCGTTCTTTATATTCCACAAAGTACTTCAATAGTTTTCCATTCACCAAGAAGGATTGTTCACCATCAGTGAGATCAGATATCCTTACACTTCCATAACGGTGCACTTCTTTTACTGTGTAGGGTCCCATCCCATTTTGACTTTAATTTCTTATGAAAGATCTTTAACTTTGCGTTGAACAACCATACCTTTTGTCCATGGACAAAAATCTTGCACCATATGTGCTGATTATGCCGCTTCTTTACTATGTCCTCATAATCACATTGTTGTGCCAATTTATCTTCTTTATTGCCCATTCAGATTTATGTACTAATTCAATGGGCAAATGTCATGGCTTGATATAAATCATTCTAAAAAGTGAAGCACCGAGTGGTGTCTTGTAGGTCATCATGTAGGTTCACAAAACTTGGGTTACCAGCTAGGACCAAATTTTCCTATCAGAACACACTAACTTTTGAAGTATTCTCTTCACTTCTATGTTCAAAATTTTTGCCATGTCATTTGATTGTGAGTAATAAGGACTAGTTACTCCATGATCAAATTTGTACTCCTTACCTTAATTCTTCATTTCTCTATTCACAAAATGGCAAACCCCATATGATATAAGTACCGTGGCAACCTCGAACCTAGCAATAATGTGGTCCTTTACAAACTTACAAGAAATCTTGATGTCTACAGCTCCGGTTGGTATAACCTCTACTCACCTTGACAAATAATCTATCGCCAACAAGATGTGCTCGTGTTCATTACTTTATTAAAAGGACCCATGAAATCTTTGTCCCATGCATAAAAAACATAACAAATTATCATTAGTTGCATGGGCATCTCATCTCGATATATAACTATCCCTCCTATTTTTTGACAAGTAGGGAACAACCATACAAATCAAAAGTATCATGAAATAAGGTCGGTCAGTAGAATCCACATTAGAGCACCTTGTACGCGGTCCGCTTTTCCTAATGGTGCCATCATCCTTCAAGAGTATGACAATGAGTAAGGACATTCTGGTGTTTCTCCCGAGGAATACACCTTCTCTAGATGCAATTCAATACTACAAAGAAAAGGAACAAATCCTCCCATTGGTACCTTCTAGAATCCAACTTTAGTAAGTCAATATTGCTCCTAGGACAACCATGGGGAACTCATTGGGAGACAAGATAATTCACTATATTGGTGTACTAAGGGAGTGAGTCAACAACACAAATTGCCTCATCCAGGAAGATCTTTATAATAGGCTTAGTGCCATGGGAGTCCTTTTGCTCAAGTCAGGAAAGGTGATCAACCACAACATTCTTAACTCTAGGTTTATCCTTAATTTCCAAATCAAACTCCTTGAGTAACTAAATCCACCTAAGAAGACGCACCTTCGCATCCTTCTTTTCCATTAAATATTAAATGATTGTGTGATCTGTGTATATCGTCATCATGGAGCACAAAATAAATGATTTGAACATCTCTAGGGCCCAAAGTACTGCGAGCATTTCATTTTCAGTAACTGTATAATTTTTCTATGCTTGACCTAAAATGTTGCTTGCATAGTGGATTGCAAATATAATCCCATCTTTCCTTTGCCCTAACAAAACTCGTATAGAAAATACCAATGAATCAATCATGATATCAAAGGGAAGAGACCAGTCATGAGCTTGTAAGACAGACGAGTCAATAATCTTTCTTTTTAAAAGCTCAGAGGCCTCAAGACACATGTAATCTACAATAAACTATGTATCTTTTCTTTAGAGCTTGATCAATGGTCAGGTAATATTTGAAAAATCTTGAGTGAGTCTTCTATAAAATCTAACATACCCTAAAAAGGACCATACTGACTTCACGTCGTTTCATGGATCACATTTCTTGATCACATTCACCTTGGCAGGGTGAAGTTCCATTTCCTTTTTGGAGACGATGTGCCCAATACGATACCCTCCTAGACCATAAAATGACTTTTCTTCAGAAGAGTACCAGATTCACCTCTCTACACCTTTGAAGAACTCAGTCTAAGTGCGCTAAATATGAATCAAATGAATCTCCATTTATTAAAAAATCATCCATGATGACCTCCAGGAAATCCCCCATCATCTCGCAAATACAGCAATCATGCACCACTGAAATATGCCTGGGCATTACAAAACCCGAACAACATGTGCTAGAACTTGCACGTGTTGAATATACATGTAAACGTGATCTTTTCCTGCTCTTCATAAGTGATAGAAACTTTGTTGTAGCCTAATTACCCATATAGAAAGTAGAAGAACTCTTTCCATGTTAGTCTCTACGAAATATGATCAATGAATGGCAAGGGAAAGTGATATTTTTTAGTCGTGACATTCATGCGTCTCTAGTCTACACAGATACACCACGACATGGGCACTCATGTCACAATCTCTACTCCCTTTTCATTGGTGACCATATGAACTCTTGACTTTTTCAAGAGAACATGAAGTGGTTCCACTCACTTGGAGTATGAGATGTGGTAAATAAAGCCTGCTCCACACCACTTTTTAATCTCTTTCTTAACAACTTTTCATATATTAGGGTTTAATCTTCTCTAAAACTCATGGGAAGGCCTAACATTATCCTCAACAAATATGTGGTGTGAACAGAGAGCATGGTTAATCCCCACGAGATCTGATATTATCCAACCTAAGGCCCCGTAGTTCTTCTCTAAAACATCTAACAACCTAGACTCTTATTCTATAGTCAGCTTAGAACTAATTATGACAAAAAATATATTCTTTGGTCCCACAAGGAACGCGTACTTAAGTGTAGGAGGTAACAACTTCAACTTTGATAATGATGTATCATCTAGTAAATTTGGTTGCTATGTCTCTAAATCCGTATTTATGATGCATGAAGGTGGATCTATCTATATTGTGCTTGCCACTAACTCTGTGTATGTTTTCGAATCGCTAATGAACTACGATAATTCAGCCAAAGATGCATCCATCTCATTACTACACACCTTGATTGTTTGAGGAAGATGGAACAGACAGATCCAAAGGGATTTTTAAGTCATAAAGGAAGTAGGGTGACACACTATTCAAGAATCTCGGTAACACCTAGAAGACTACATCGTGTGCACTATCATCTCTAGATGAGAGGGTGTCGCTCAGTTCTGTTGGAATCTATTTCCATATCCCAACTATATTTATCTCTCTACAATCTGTTTTTGAAGAAGAGTAGTCTGCGCTCGACTCGGAGTCTAGTTTCTATCACTTTGTCTACTTCATATCAAGTTCCACTTCTCCGCTTGCAGAATGGAACTTCATCATTCCTATCTGGTAATCAATGGAAGCTCCAACACTCCCACGGAAGGATTGTTTAACTAACTGAATATGAGTGCCTAACATCCGATCTTGGAGGAGTCTGCGGTGTCCGACAAGTCAGATCCGGAAATTGATGTATTGACCCTCTCTCGGCACTCGGCATGTGAATAATCAATTATGACAACAATCAATACACGATATATTTTAAACAATGAAAACTAGTGCGGGGCGAAATTTAGTATACCCTAAAAAGATGTGTATAGTCAGTAAGTTTAGGGGTAGAACTACTTAGAGCAAACTTGAGGATAGGTATAATTATTATTATTAACTAATAATAATCAATAATAACTATTTTATATTTTTATGTTTTTTCTAATTTTTGGGGGGTTTATTTATATTTAACGTTTATGGATTTTAATTGTTTTATATTTATATTTTATTTTTTCGAATTTTAGATTCTTTTTGTTTTTAAAGTATATTATATATCTACATATAAGAATAATAATAGATATTATAAATAATACATAGGAAATATATACATAAATATACAGGAACAATCCTTTTTATTTTCTAAAGGTTTTAAATATATAATTATAGATTTATAAGTAATAATAATGGAAATAATTATATATAAGTACTAAAAAAATTATATAGTATATGGAGGGCTTTACAATTTTAAAAAAAATTAAAAAATAAAATATTTTTTGTTTTCATTATTTTTCTCTATTTTTGAGATTTTTTATAATTTTTGGCTTATTTTTGTGTATTTTAATGTAATAAAATAGACAAAACAGTGACTATAATATATAGATTGACTTTCTTTGGGTATTAAGAAATAGATAATAATTTAAAAAATTCAAAAAACTTTTTTCCCTATATAATATAAATAAAAAGATAGTTACAAAAAAAGTTGAATTTTAAAGAATTTTACTGATTTTATAGGCTTTTCAGGGTTTCATAATTTTTAGTGTTTCTTTTATATTTTTTGTGATTTTTGGTCTAAAGGTAGATTATATAGTAATATATATACTCTATTTTTTAGATTTTTTAAAAAGATATTTTTATAATTTTTTAGATTTTTTATGTTAACAGCGAATAAATAGCTCCTAATTGACAATATAATAAAATACTAAATAAAAATATGGCATGCACCAACATGATTTATAGCATCTACTATATTTTTTCTAATATTTAATCAGCACATGAGCTATTTAATAAAAAATAAAAAGACAAAGAAATAAAATACAACCTAGAAGGGGTATTTTTACAATAAAAATAAAATACAAGGTGATATGTGAAAATATCCCAAAATATAACACTCTTATTACAAATTTAAAGACTAAAAATAAATACAAAAAGCCAGGAGGGATTAGTTGTAAATACCCCAAGCGCCTCACGTGTGGGGTCTACGTGAGGAGACCTGGCAAAGGACCTGATAACAATATACAAGAAGTTCGGGGACCCTTCTACAAAATATATAGAAATATTTAAACTAAATTTAATATTTATAGGACCAAATGGTAAATACATAAGGTAATTGGGTTGAAGGGAAATATATCCAATAAGCATGCGTTCGAAGAACTTGGCGTGGGTGTGCTCCACATCAACGTCACTTACTCGATCAACGGCGAGGAAAGAGCACCGACCTTGATTTGGATAGCCCAGATTAGATCTGGGATGGCCAAGTGATCAAAAGTCTCTCATGGGATCATGAAGAACACCTCAAGAACCCGACCTGGGCGGACTTCACTATCATTTCTCCTCGCTCCAGGCTCTAATCTCATCGTCGATAAATTCCTTAGCTTACTAGAGGTCGTCCGCTTATGCAGGAGGGCTAAAAAGTTTCCGAATCCCATCTATAGAGGCCTAGAGCTCGAAGGTACCTTATGGTTCAAGATGGACTTCAAAAGCTTTCTCTAGGTAGCTGCAAACCGCTACTCCTGCATAAAAGATAGAGGGGCACAAGAGGGTCGTTCTCGATCCTCTGTTGAAGCTGGAAGCATGATGAATGAGCGTGGTAGATGAGCTCCAGTGATGGTGGTAGATGGGAGCTCGAGCGACCTCGATTATTGCAAAATCAAAGGTGAAAGATGGGGTACTTTTTGGAGATTGCAAAGAGGAATGAAATGGGTATGGAAGCGAGTCGGAGAATAATGGGTTTCGCGGTGAATTTGAGATGGAACCTAAAGCTGTAGCTTACAAAGATCCTAAAATTAAGCTAATCTGATGGCTAATTGATTGTATTAATGATTATACTATGTAACAGAAAGGAAATTACACTAGGAAATGCAAGGAAAATAGCTCGGACCTACAAAGCAAGGAGCAGAGAGTCCCTTACCAGAGATGCTCCGACAATGAACTAGATCATTTATCTCGACTTATCCACACTTGCAAGGCTTGGAGGCTCTAGCTATCACCAAGGTCTTCAACATGGAGTATCCTATTAGTGTTACGAGGACAAAACATGATCAAAAAATCAAAAGGGAAACCTTGGTTTTATTTAGAGACAAGATGGGCTTAGTTTTGAGTAGTGGTTACATGAAGGAGATGAGTGGATGTTGGAGGCTATGGTAATGGCATGGACTAGGGACGAGGGAGGAGTAGAAGGGAGGACATCTCATGGACGAAGGTGGCATGGAGGAAGGTGACGAAATGGGAGAGAGTCAAGGTCTTGTTACACAGACACAGGAGGTGGAGGAGGAAAGGATTGTTGATCGGAGGTCTACATTCAGGGTGCTCTGGCTGGTCTACATGGACCAACCAGAAAAAGGATGGTTAAAATTCTTTTATTAAAGGGATTAAAAATAAGGAATGATTTTATTAAGTTTAGTCAAAACATAGAAAATGTTTACTATTTTATGTAGTATTTTATGGACATTTTTATTTATTTTTACATGTGTATTTATTAGGTGTTTTTTTACATGCATATACATAGATATATTTACCTGTATTTGGGATATTTTGTTTTTACTTTGTATTTTGTATTTTATTATTGTATTTACATATTTTATATATTTATAGTATATTTAAATATTTATATGATGAATCCTCTTTTCATCACCTTTATTCTTTCATTTTTTCCTTAAATCCCTAGATAAATGCATGTATATATCATTAATTTGTGAAAATAAACATCGTATAATTCACATAGAATATTGCATAAAATATTGTATAAATATTGTATTTAACTCCAAAATAAAAGAATAAAGGAAAGAAAAAAAGTGCCAAAGACACTGAGTGACCCTAGACCCCGAGACCTAGTCATCATGATGACTTGGTACACAACGAATAAAGTAGGGGAAATATGGTAGAGAAATTTACAGAAAATACACAGAAAACCCTAATTATTTTTGCCCAATCATTATATTTTGATATCCATTTTGTTTTATTATTTTTACACCTCAAATAATAAAATTCTCAACATGAATATTGTACATAAAATTACAAAGAAAAATACAAAATTCATTTCATCGAAAAATAATGCACATTGTGCCCAGGACATACAAAATAAAAATCCACAAAGAAAACTTTGCAGTCATGTATCTTCTCCATATAGAGATTCAAAATTGACCAAACTCACCTTTATCATTCATAAAATTAAATAAGCTATTTAATGATGGCGGCTTCATTCAATTTGGAGTTAAGATGCAAAAGTTAGGTTTTGAGCTCCCATTGTGCAGTATACATGTATGTAAAATTCAATATATTTATTCTTTTTATTTTCACTTTCTTATTTTTATAAATTTATAAATATTATTAAAAACATGTGCACATGATTAAAATGAAATAAAAATATTAAAAATAAAATAAAATAAATAATATATTTCAATACATAGATGAATTCCACATATATATACATATATAATATACCTACACAATTAATTAAGTATGTAAATAAACTCAGAAAAATAAAGTAAAAATACCTAAATATGTATTTAAAAAATTGAAAATATATAAAATACATGTATATAATAATAAGATACAGAATACAAATTTAAATTAAAATATACATAGTACATGTATATTTACCTATATTTATACATGTAAATATTAACCTATAACAAATAGACTTGTATAAATAAATAAAAATAAGCATTAAATACTACATAAAATTATAAACATTTTTTACATTTTAAAAAATTAATTAACTCATTTATTATTTTTAAATGATTTATCAATTATTTTTGGGATTAGAATTTTCTGGTTGGTTCATGTGGACCAACTAGAAGCCTCCAATTGTTGACTTTGGTCAATTGTACTTGCCCCTTTGGTCGGTTATGTCCGAGCTCAGGTGATGCCCTTTTCTCCCAATTTTCACACCAACACCATGTGCTGCTCTCCCTCGAGCTCTCCATCTCCCTGCAGCCTGCACGTCTGCCACCCTCACTGACACCATGCCACCAACCTAACCCTCCTCCATCGCACATAACATCACCTCGAAACTCACAGTTCCCTCTTCTATAAAGCTTCACCCTTCTCCACCATTTTTCTCTTTATCACTCCTTAGTCGCTCTTAGCCCATGTTGATCTGCAGCGAGGAGGAAGTGGGGAGGAGGCCAATCCATGCCCATCATCGGCATGTTGCTGGTGATTCTGTCTCTTCAACCCCCAGGTCGAATCAACGCCAATTTCCAGCCATTTTAGGTAATAGTTAGAGGTCTAGGTTGTATTTCCGTTCTGTAATTTTGGTTATTATATGCTCAATTTGGTTAATCTTAAGATCCCCTTTTGAACTGAAGCTCGAGCTCCAGGCCAAATCCACCTTGTGTCCCATTATTTCTCGGCCCGACTCCACCACCATTTCATTTCCTCTCATTTTCTCCATGATACCCCTCATTTATCAAACTGAGATCTCACCAAGATCTGGGAATTGAGCTCCATCCTTAGCCATATGTCAGAGCTTCATCGCCATTTCACACCTCACTGCTAGCAGCTTCATTACATGGTCGAGTCGACCCGACTCGAGCCATAGAACTCTTCAGTGTAGGTCAGGAGCTCAAAAGCCCCCTGGAGTTGTGAATCAAAGATAGACATTTGCTCCAGGTAGCCTAGAATAAAACTTCCCCCAGATCTTCATCAACAAGATATGAATGCCATTGGAGCCAACCTGCATGTGTGGAGTATTCCCAAGAACTCATAGACGTTGATGGATCGATGAGAGCACGTCGAAAGCTGTAGGAAATCAAGAAGAAGCTCCCAACTGCCTTGTTCAATGGTGTTCTTTGTGAGCACCCAGGTGCCGTCGGATCTGCATCGACTTCCAGGTCTAATCTCCATCGCCCATTCCAGATGAAGCATCTTCCGCCATCGATTACATGATCCACCACATGTCAGCAAGAGAACATCGCGATCAAGGGGCCTTAAGTGGTTAGCTCAGCTCATGTGGTCCCCCACGTGAATTGGGCAAATTTTTCTTATACAACTCTGGGTTTGTTATTGTTATTTATTTTAAAATTTTGTAAATTATGTAGAAAAAAACTTTGGGTATTTTGCACAGAACTCCTCGCATTTATTTTATATTGCAAATATACCCCTGTTAGCTTGTACAAATTTTTTTATTTTCCATTTTTTATAAACAGATCCCTTCCTCCAAAATTATGCAAAAATAGGGATAAATGCCTGATATGATGCTCATTCACATCATTTAACATTTTTCTTGCATTTTACATTTATTAAAAATAAAATGGAGTCTTTTATTCCATGTTTAACATTAAAAATACAGAAAAATTATAAAAACTCCCTCATGTTTTTAAAAATTAGCTACTATTTATTACCATGTCTTATAACTACAGACCGAAAATCACTAAAAAATACAAAAGAAAAACCAAAAAAATTAAAAACCCTTTCTAACCCTAAAAAATAAAAAAAATCCCAACCGCCCCCCTCAAATTAGTTTTATGTCTTATATTTTTATATATACTTATTACTATATACTAAAATTAGTTTTGAGAAATTTTGGACCCATTTTATATTTTTAAATCTCACAACAATTCAGACTATTTATTCCGTGATTTGGGATATTTTATATTTAAAAATATATAAAAAATAAAAATAACCTTTAAAATACCAAAAATAGATGAAAAAATAAAAAACACAAAAATATTTTATTTTGTACTTTTTACAATGTATAAATATATTTATAAAAAGAATACCTTTATAATGTACTTATATACATATATATAATAATATATAGTTTATATTATCATTATATAAATACTGTAAATAAATTTTAAATCATCTAAAAAATGAAAGGGTGTTTTTATTTGATTTTTATATATCTATTATATATATGGTTAAATGGGGCTGCCCCCTGGGGGAAGCTAACTTGGCTCCCCCCGTGCTATTTCGCCCAGTTTTTTACTTTTTTTTGAAAATTTCTTCTGTTAATATTCATCACTATATCCCTATATTATGCTATTAAAATTTCGTGCGAAACAGAGATACGTACGACCTCCATCTAGATAGTCAATTTTAACGGTAACAGAATTGCTAAAAACGACCCTTCTGGATGGAGGTCGTAGGAGTCTCTGTTTCGCGTGAAATTTGAATGACATAATATAGGGATATATTGATGAAAATCCACAGAAGAAATTTCGAAAAAAATAAAAAAGGGGGTGAAATAGTGTGGGGGGAGCCAAGTTAGCTCCCCCCATGGGGGCGGCCCCATTTTACCCTTATATATATTACATATATATACCCTATATTATACATATTATTATTTATATTTATATATATTCACTTATTATTTATTAAAAATAAAAAGAAATTGAAATAATAAAACATTAAAAAAATGAAACTTTTTGAAATAAAAATTAAAAATAATTTCAAATAAAAAAATCAAAAAAAAATAAATAATTAAAAAGCCCACAAAAACACCAAGTAAATAATGTACCTTTATATATACAGATATACATTATAATTTAGAGATAAATAATAATAGAGATACAACTGACCGTTCCACGTGTTCGACACCCTACACATACTTGTACACTATATAAATTTATTGGTAAGGTTTATAATAAATTTTGACCCCACTTTGCTTTGCATTGATTGATTATTTTCTACTATGGGTTAATTGTTGAATTTATCGATTATTGTAAGTGGCCACCTCAGTGACACTATCGACCTCGCCTTGTGAGATGGCATTACGACCGCTTCGATAGATAGTTTTTCAATATCTACATATTTTTATTTAATTTTCTGGTTTTAATTATGTACTTAAATAAAATTAGGTATATATATTATAGATATAGTTTACCTATATATTTTAATACTTTGTTTATTTTAATGTATTTTTATTCTTTTATTTTATAGTTATGTTTTTATTGTAATTCAAATAATATCTAAAAATATTAAAAATGACAAGAAAGCTAAAAATACAAAGAGTGAATATATTATATATAATATGCAACATACATTTCAATAGGGACCCACAACCAATTTTTGCACCTGAGCTCCATTTTTAATGAAATCGCCTTCATTAGATAGATAATTAAATTTTATGAACAATAAAGGTGAGTTTGGTTATATTTGAGTGTGTATGGAGGAGATACAAGTCTGTAAAGTTTTATTTGTGGTTTTTTATTCTGAATGTCCCAGATGCAATGTGTGTTATTTTTCTGTGCAATTAATTTTGTATTTTCTATGTATTTTTATATACAGGTTTTATGTGAGAGTTTTATTATTTGATGTATAGAAAATGGAAAATAAAATAGGACCCAAAAAGGCTATTTATTTGTAAATAGGATTAGGGTTTTTAGTTATTTTTGTACAATTAAACTGCACTATGTCCCCCTACTTTATTCATTGTCAACTGAGTCATTATTGACCTGGTCTCGAGGTCTGGGGTTATTAAGTGTCTTTGGCACTTAATTTCTTTTTCTTTTCTTTCTTTCATTATTTTATTTTGGAATATAATACATATATGTATACAATATTTGTATGTCTAAATGTTTTTTTGTTCTAATTAATACTGTTTACATGCATTTATCTAGGGACTTGAGGCCACAATAAAAGAATAATTGTGATGAAATAGAGATCCATCACCCTCTATACTTACCTTTGCTTGTCCCTAGCAAGCACTTATGACAATGAGTGCATAAAAAGAAAATAAAGAAAAGAAAAAGAAAGAACTTGGAATATTTTTTTACTCTTAAACTTATCCTGATAAAGTCAAAGTTTGGAGCCTAGTTAAGACCTTTGGATTTTAGGTTTGTTCGGAAACACATTTAGTTAGGAATTGTGTCTCAATAACCCTTAGGTTCCATACTCCTCTATTCAATTCAATTCACAGCCTCGTCAGAACCATTATTTCTGTCGCATACTCTAGCAACCTTGAAATGACGGGTGTCGTGTGTGTGGATTGTGTTAGCTCTTCGCATACAAACAACTGAACAATCAAGGAGTCTCCTCCTTTGGCAACTCATCCTCGGAGAGATGTATATTTCCTTCTAATTTCAGGTGCATGCTAGTTCACATCTGAAGGGGGAGAATCTAGAAGAGTAGGAAAAGAAGCGGAAATGGACCAGTGTAGTTGCATTTCCTTGTGAAGTTCAATCAATGTAACCGAGTCTTAACCAATAAACATGCCTTTTATTGAAAATCATTTTTTTTGGAATTTTTGATATAGGCTCCATTTTTTGGATATTTTCTTTATATGACATTGCTTTGCATTCTAGTTTTGCTCTGACAGATATAAAAACTTTTGTTCCGCCCATGTTTTGGAGTCTTAAGAAAAGTTGTTCTAGTAGACCATTCCTTGTCCGAAGCTTTATTTCAATTCAATCTTTGGTCATTAGATGTCCATACTACTAGAGTAAGTGGGTTGAAGTACCGATTTCGGTAATCCCCAAGAATGGTTCCTAAGCCACCCCTGACGAAGCGACCTAGTATCGTCATGAGTTAGACTCCAAGATCTTTCAATAATCCATCTGGGTTGAGCTAAGTGTTAAGTGTGATGTCTCCAGTCAAGACATTGTCTCAAGAGTCATACAGATGACATGAAGAGTTCTAGTCAGACACATTGAATCGACTCATGACACATTCTCATGGAACCTAAAGAATTTTGTCAAGGTGACCAGAAGCATCTCAATTCTGGACCATAATGGGTTCCTCTAAAATTAAGTGGATTAAAATCTAGACCAAGGTCCAATCTTCAGACTTTATTTAGACTTGTTCAATTAGCTACATCATTTAGAAAAATGCAGATGCATATGCAATGTAAGAAAATCTTTTGTGAAACTATTTTCTGATTTTGAACTTTTTATGGGGTTTTTGAAAAAAGTTTTGCAACTTTTTATGCAATTTTGAAAAAATTTGCACTTTTTTATGGGTTTTGAAAATTTTGAATTTTTAGGGTTATTTAATAAAGGTTAGTGAAATAAGTATGTGCAGATATTTACATGGGAGTGCACACATATTTACAAGAATTGGGCGTGGAATTTACACCGGGAATTTGTACATGAGTTGCTAGTTGTTATTCATAAGGGCTATATATATAAAGAGTTTATACAAAATTTCATTAGAGTTATTATTATCACAATTATGTACAAGGTTCTCAAAACATTTTGAAAGCAATTTTCGCAAACATTTTGAAAACTTATTATTGCAAATAATTTGACAAAATTTTACAAAAATTTACAAAATTTTGAAAATCATTTTGCAAAGTTTTTTAAAACGGTATATATAGATTTTTCAAGATATTTTTGCAACCATTTTACAAATCATTTACAAATTGAATTTTCAAAATTTTATTCAATGAAATGAAACAAATTCATGCAAATATTTATAAAAGATTTTTACAAAGGTTTGAAAATATTTTACAAAGATTTTTCAAAGGGTTTCAAAAGATTTTATAGTCATTTTACAAACATTTTTCAAATCATTTTGCAAAACATTTTTAAATCAATTTATTAATCACATATACAAAGAATTTTGAAAAATTTTATACATATTTATAGTGTATTCTTTATAATTGATTTATTGTACATCCTTACTTAATATAGTATTTTAGCTATATTATTTAAAAATACGAAAGTGCAAGTTATTCCTAAAGTATATAGAACATATATACGTCCACCATATACTTAGCTTGAGCTATGTCCTCATAGTGATCAAAGAGAAAAAGGAAGCCATTACTCGTGCTGAGTATAGGAAAGTCGATACTACAACTATTAAAAGAATGAGAAGCCGGTCGTCCCCCCCATACTTAGGATCAACTAATCATAAGTATAACAGACTGTATACAAATGGTGATGAATGAGGATTAGAATTTACAAACTCAATCGGCCCAGCTTGTCCCCCCTATACTTAGGGTGAAATATCCCTAAGTATAGACAAAATATCAACAACTTGAGAGACAAGCGAGAGAATAAATAATGAATGCACTCACCCCCTAGACTTAGGATGAAGCATATCCGAGGTACATCACATATGAATGAGGTGAGTGAAATACAGAAGAATGAAAGGATTGGAAAATTAAAATGAAAAGAAGAAAAGAAGAAAATTCATCGAAGATGTTTTGGGTTGCATTGTCAGGTTCAGTTGCTGATGTAGAGATATTTTTATCAAAAACAACTTGAATCGAATCGATAATATCTAGGAATGTATCATGCTCTAGATATGACTTCAGCAATTGACTGCTGACGATAAATGGTTGTACGTCGGCTGACAACTCGGATATCAATATGCATCCATTGTCACACATGGTTCTGATGATGTATGTCCCTGTTCATTTATTCTTTAATTTGCCTAGTTAAATCTTCAACTTCGTGTCAAACAACCACAATTTATGTCCAAGTTCGAAGGTCTTTCATCTAATGTGCGGGCCATGCCAATGTTTGACCATCTCTTTATACATCAGCCTATTCTCGTACACGTAGTTTCTAAATTCCATGAGCTTGTTCAGATCAACCAGCCTATTCTGAACACTTTTCTGTGAGTCAAGGTTACATATGTTTACTGCACAGAGAGATTTATGAATAAGTTTCACAGGTAGATGGCATGGATTCCCATATACAAGACAATAAAGAGACATGCCCAAAGGAAACTTGTAAGCGACTCTGTAATCCCAAATAAACGAATCTAGAAGTTGCGATCATTTCTTTCTGTCCAGCCTCACAAGTTTCTACAAGATCGTCTTTATTTCTCTATTTGATAATTCAGTCAGGCCATTGGATTGAGGATGATAAGGAGTCGCAACTTGGTGTTCAATGTTGTACTCCTTCACTAATTTCTTGACCTCTTTATTTTGAAGTGGCTACCCATGTCTGAAATCAGAATCTTCAGAATCCCGAACTACGAGATGATGTTATCTTCAAAAACCGACAAATTATTCAGTTATCAACAGCTCGAGCAGGGATAGCTTCTACCCATCGACTCGTGTAATCTATGACAAGCAGGATATATTCATAACCCTGACTGTTAGGAAATGGACCCATGAAATCTATGCTCCAAACATCGAACACATCAGAAATCTAAATGAATTTGATGGGCATGGAATCTTTTGAGTAAATGGTTCCTCCCATCTTCTGACAACCAATGCAAGCTTTGACATACATTATGACATCTGTGAATAGTGTAGGCAATCAGAGGCCACACTGTAATATTTTAGCTACCATTCTACCTCCAGAATGATGTCCACCAGATTCGAGCTTATGACATTGCTTTGAGGACACTTGAGTACTCCTCCTGAGGAATACATTGAAGGCAAATGCAGTCCGCTTTTTCCATTAATAGATATAGGTCTTCCCAGCTAGCATAAACCTGAAGGATATGGTTTGATCCTTAAGCGCATCACGGAAGCGTGTGCGTCGTATCGAATACGACGAAGAGCGACTAGTCGCACTAGTTGCTCGATGCAGCGGAATTTAAAAAAATTTATACGACGAAACCACATGATCCAAGAACACTTCTCGGATCGTTTCGTCTAAACCACAAACAAGTAATTAGGATTACCTCTTGAAGCGTGGTTGCGATCAAGTCTCTAAACGAAGAGACCTCCTGTCTCAAGTCCGATCCGACGGAGGAGACGCTTGCGAGCGCGGGGATGAACCGCGTGCTTCTCGCAATCCATGTTGATGATCCAAGCGGCGGATCTCCTGATCTCGACACACGAGATCCAACTTCTTCTTCACGAACGAGGTGCACCGAAGAAGACGGAGATCCACGAGCAGAAGAACGGGCAACATAACGACGATGCTGCGGCGATGGAGAACCTCTCCATGGCATCCATGGTGGACGGCCATGAGAGGGAGAGAGAGGGCTGACCTCTAGAGAGAAAGAGAGAGAGAGAGATGCTTCTCAAGCATTGTGTGTAAAAGAGAGAGCCAAGAGTGCCTCTCTATTTATAGGGTTTTGGGATCCATGGATCTCAATCCATGTGTCATATAAAATCAATGGTTGAGATTGATTTATGACAATCCAATGGTCAAGATTGTTGTTGGTAAAAGCCAACAACTTGTGGTTTAATTTTGAGTAAATATATTTGATAAATCAAATATATATTAATACCAAATTAAACCAACTAAATAAGGAGTGGAAAAACAAATGAGAGCCTCCTTCCCTATTGGGAGGAGTGGACGGCCACCAATTCCATAAAGGAATTGGTGCCGCCCCCCTCTTCCCATATGGGGAGGGCAATCCCATGGATTCCCATGGGATTGCATATCTCCTTGTTTTTCTCTCAACTTATTTTCCAACAATTATTCACCAAAAAATAATTCTCAATTAATTTTGGGAATATTGCAATCTTGACATTGGAATATTGTGAATCACATTCACAACCCAAAACAAAAAGTAATTTACATTTTCAATTAATTAAACAATGTGTATCCAATACACATTAATAATTAATCTACTAATATAAATTATATTTAACTCTCTCTAATACATTATAAATCACATTTATAATATATTATGAATAATTGGATATTACTATCGACATTATTCTTATCCTTGATAATTAAATCATATTTAATCATCTTGGATCTCTTTATCTCATGTGTTCAAATATTATGAATCACATTCACATTATTCACATCTTTGATAATCAAATCACATTTAATTATCTAAGATAACTCTCTTTATAATATGAATCAAATTCATATTATTCATGATAATTAAATCACATTTAATTATCCATTTTCTCAATGCTCGGATACACATATCAACAATAGAATTATCCATGAACTCTTTCAAGGATAATGTGCTTTCTCCGCGAATACTTGGAGATAAGTACAGGGCGATTGTATTGTTCCACGTATAGTGACATGGATATTGAGATCACATCTCAAATCCAGATCTCGGGCCTCCCATAGATGCTTGATTAAATCAAGACCGCAAATCTAATCTTCTCATTGAATCTGAATCACATTCAGATTAATGTCCAACATTTGGACTAAGATCAGATTACTTCTCTATTGAGAGGAGTCACTAAAATCCAGACCCGTTTCATCACTCCCTAGGAATGGAAGCGTCATGGTTATACAACCGTTTATGATCACATCACCCTCAGGCATTCCCAATACCTGTACATCCTGCATACTGGAAGACTCAGATTAAACCAGAAGTATTAGATCAACTTTACACTGTCTACTTCATGGTTTTATCAGTAAGTTTCTCATTCGATCATTGGGAGTCGGTATTGATCATATACTTTCCAAAAGCATATATCATACCTAGGTCTTGATCATATACTTTCCAAAAGTAAATATCAAACCAACAAATTCAGTCAAGCTTCCAAAGCGAGACGACCGTGCGCACGGAATTTGATTCTTCCCAATATCTCATGAGTGAGCTCATGTCTTCCGGTTCAGTAGTGAACCTGTATGATCCCTTTGAGAGATCGTATTACTCATATGCCCTTATATGCACACCAGCGTGCCGGTTTATAGACCTTGATTAGGCCATCAACCTATTGGTCTGCCAAATGTACATACTCAGACATATAGTAACACATCTGTCTCCGGTCAGAGGATGTGTGCCTATATCATGACAGCATATGATATAGGACTGTGGTTATCTCGATCTCGTTAAGTCAACACTTTGACCTAACTTATCCGACACCTCCGAATCTCTATTCCTATGCAGAGGACCTGCATCAAGAGGTCGGTCAGATATCAACCTAAATGAGATAGGATTGCCATCTCCTACTCAGGCTGGAGATCATCTCTTAATAATCATTTGACAGTGCTTGATGAGTCCTCAATCTAACTCATTAGATATTCATCTAAGCACCAGCCTCTATGATTCAATAATTGAATCAACAGCTGTATGATTATTAAGATGGCCATGGTACATAACCCTAATTGCACTAAGGGACCTATTATGCAAATTATGTATTCTTCATTTCAGATCAAGGAGTGAATTGCAACAACATTTATTGCATAATGGCTCGCCGTGGGCTCGCATTTCCAACAATCTCCCACTAGCCCAAAGAGCCATTAATGGGATAATCATTTAAACCCACACTCATGTGACAATCATAGGCTATTTAGAAAATAGCTAGGTAAGTTGATCAGTCACTCCGTTCCCAAGAGACTACGCCAAGTCCTTTTACGGCAATTGCATATCTCCTAGTAACAGTGCTCGCATCCAATGCGAATGTTGCATCTCAAGCAACCGATACTCAATTTTGTTGGTTATAGTGTCCTTGACACTACATCTTATTAATAACCTGTATTCCCATAATCCTTATTAAAATACCTTCATTCCTGAAGATCTCTATCTCCTAAGGTAACTGCAGTCAAGACCCTTATAGATCACTATCTACAAGATCTTAAACTTTTGAAGATAAGACTTTAAGATCACTATCTCCAAGTTTTATCATCTTTGAAGATATTATTATTATTACTGCAATCAAGTGTTTTATCTCCATAGTAGGATTAGTAACAGTTTACTACTCCCACTGCATGGTAGACATCTGGTTCTTGTACACATCTAGCATTCATTCAGCTTCTCATAACTGATGCACAAGTGCAAGCAGTTCTAGCATTCTCTTCCTCAACTCTTTGAGGTGCTATCCCTTTAGATAGGTCAGTACCATATCTTAAGGGAAAGAAGCCTTTCTTGGAATTTTCTAGAAAATGGAATAAGTCCAAGGTGTATTACTAATGTGACAGTCCCAATACCCTCTTCTCTTTGCTTCTGAACGACTTCAGAATTAAGATCTAAGAGGTATCCTTGAAATCGTATCTCAAGGTATGAAACAACCAAATTTTAAAACACTTATTATTATCCTTATATCATTCCAAATGATTAGAATAATATCTACATTTAGCACGATGAACACAATGGCACTCCCACTAAGCTTCACATGGTTCATCAAGATGAAATCATAACATTTATAATTTCATCAAATCTTATGTTCCAACTACAGGAAGCTTATTGGAGTCCAAAAATGGAGTTCTTCACCTAGCACACCTTGCTTTCCTCAACCATGAAGCCCTGGGGCTACTTCATATGAATATCCTCAGAGAGGTATTCATAGAGGAATGCAATCTTGACTCACATCATGAAGATGCCATAGTCAAGTTATGCAGCTATAGTTAGCAATATTCTGATGGGTTAAAGCTAGGTCACTGGAGAGCAAGTCTTATCACAAGCGATGTCTTCTCTTCGGTGTGTAGCTCATGGCTACAAACCGTGCTTTGAAGGTCTACACCTTCTCATCAGGTTCCCTCTTTCTCTTGAAGATCTATTTACACCTTAATGGGTCTGACCCATATAGGTGGATTCTCGAGGGTCCATATACAACACTTGTATATGAAGTCTACGTTAGACCTTTATTGCTAACATCCATCTTTCCATGTCATGATCCTTAGGAGCTTCATCACATGAAGTCCGATCATTTTCAGATTTAACTGACACATGGAATTCATCCTCAAACTTATTTGAAGAGGTAATAATGTTTCATCTTTATTTATCTATTTTAGTTTCCGATTTCAGGAGCTTCATTATCTTTTCAAGATTAAATGAGTTCCTTTACTTCATTTTCATCTTGATTCTCAAGAGAGTCATCCTATAAGAATCATATTCTCAAAGATTAGATCTTTTAAGAATCTCAAGGTCATAAAGTAGGTATCCAATACCATCCTTTATTTTCCTAATGAAGTAGCACTCTCTAGTGCCAGATTCCATCTTAATCACATGGAACCTTATTAAGGATATATAATGTAGTCTCTACCACATATATATACCTGGAAACTAAGAGATAATTATGCTATGATTAATCATTGATCAAATCATGTCACACATGATCAATTGTATCTCCCTACAACTCTATTGAGTTAACGTTCATCAGGAGGATTGAGATAGGAATGATATTCACATCTCCATAAGGTATTCCTTGAATTCATCTAATAGGTACAAGCTACCTTGGTTAGATCAAATTCATTTCATCTTCCTTCAAACTTCGGTTCTAAACCAAAATTACGAAATCTTTGAACATTTCAAAGGTTTCTTAGGTGAAGAGAAGAAATCTTATATCATACATAATCATTAACAGATATCACATATCCATAATGTTTACTATGATATAGATGATCTGCATACATCAATATGTATGAGATCCTTAATACCTTGACACCTTACTCCTTTCCCAAGGAAGGGTGTATTGGACATTTTTACTTTGAATACAATATTCACAAGTATGTGAGATTTGAATCTTTAGACAATCTAAAGTTTCATGTCTTACCAGTCCATTGATTTCATCAACAGACATACGTCCAAAATTTGATGCCAGATCATTGTCAAATGATCTTTATCCTCCTATTGATCTTTTAAAGGTTCAATTTTCAGTATTAGAAATCTTAATGAACCATTCAATAATTTTCTAATTTAATAGAGTCCACTAGATTTTAGATTACTATCTGAAATATTTCCATCATAATTCTTTATGATAGATTTATTACAGAATTCATGTTTATATCCAACAATTAGAAATAAACAATGAGTGTATTCTAATATCTAGGTCATAGAGACATTCTCTAAGACTAAGGGCTCCCACTGAAAATATGAAGTCTATTGATCTCATGGAAATTGTTGCAACACTTGCATCACTTTCAACATGGATGACCAATAAACCTTAAGATCAAATTTCTAATACAAATGCAACCAATTGCAAGTGTCATTAGAAAATTTGAGATACAATTATTAGACTTTATCTTATCAAATAAGTAAGTCAATATCAATGATTATATGTAGATTATACTGATGCTCCATCCGAGTCCTTTTCTGAGGATTCTAGACAGACTTGATAGTCATACTATCAACACATCAACTTATTGCAGTATTGGCATTCATCCAACTCTTTGGATGTCATATGGAAGTCACAGAAGTACAGTCAACTCTTTGAGTATACCTCTTACTTGGGTCCAACCCATGCTTCCACTGCGCTCCCTTTGTCTACAAGCAACCTTTGCTCAAGACCAAGGATCTCTTATGTTAAAATTAAAAATTTCAATATAAGAGTATTTCAACATTTATACAAGCTTCATTTAAGTTCATATAATATGAATATTATGAAGCTTCATGAATGACTAGAGTATAGACAGTAGAATGATGACACTCATCATCTACATCCATCTAAACTCTTTGAAGCATCGGTTCAGGTAGGTATTCAAACAATTTGAATACATTATCTCTAATAGAGCTACCATTCTACATGATGTAGAGAACCATGTCATTCATGATTAAATGTCAAGAGCACATATATATGCCAGAATATCTTTATTGATTTTATAAGGATTAATTTGATAATTACGATCGTCATCGACATGTCACTTCAAAAGTACATTCGATAAGATCAAGACTTATAGAGACATACAAACCCTAGGGTTTTAATCCTATTGTCTATTTGATTATCACTTCTCATTATTATGAGGAAACTTGCATATTGCAACCACATACATTGTGTGTCCAATTGCAAGTACAATATCTGGATCATCGGGTCCAATCCACGATATTTTACTGGTTATTATTGAGTATAATATTGATTGGGTTTAATGAAGGATTATCTGAAATAAGAAATTTGCATAAGGGTATATATTTATATATATACACATATTATACTTTGATTTAGTAGTTTATATATCAAAGTTGTCTTGCCATGTCAACAATGAAAGTTCATTCCCTTAATCACTTTCAATGTAAGAGATATACTTACCATTATATCTCAGCAAGATCTGGGATCTCCTCTTTATCTTTGTTACATCCCAATAATATGAGAAACTGCAACTCCAATAAACAGAAGCGGGAACACATTCCGCCTTGCAAGTCCAACTTGCATTTCCCAATTCGGTCTTTAACACCCGGGCCCACCACCCCTAAGGTGATGTTGACCCGTCGTTAATTGAACCAACCGTCAACAGGAATAGAACTCGCTATGCGCAATCCAATATCGCCCCAATAATATGAGGATCCGATATTGGGGTCACTACGCATACGGCCTTACTCTTTCGAGAAGCAAAGAGTCCGATCCAGATGCGCTTGCATATAGGAGTTGTCACTTCGTACAGGCGTCTCCTATATACAATCCCTGGCGACGGAAACCCTTCGCCTTGACGGGAGACCATGGATGTCACTTATGTGATCCTCCACCTCTTATTCAAATTTAATTAATTACTATGAATCACATTCATATAATTAATTCTTCCAAGGGAATTATTAACTCTAATCATATTAGAGTATTCTCAATTGGATATAATTAACTTAATCATATTAAATTAATTATCAGTCCAATTTAATCAATCAAACTTAATTTTATGCTTGAATATACATATATGATATTATTCTCAAAGTACGTATTAATTCGAATTTTAATAATTAGAAAAATACATCATAATCCCTCGGACATTATCCCGGCCCTACCCGCTGTCATGGCCAGTACCGACGGGAGTGGGGCGGACCACATACGTTGCAACCCGCTGACCCAGCGATCCCCGACTAGACACCATATCCACCTCGGGAAAGGATAATGCCAAATTGATTATTTTGTACTTGAGATGATCATCGGTTCTTCAACCGAAATTATACCATATAGTAATCAAAACAATTTTGATTTTAAGGAAATTTGCTAGGCAAATTCCCAAGTCTTATTCAAGCAAGAAGTTTGATGATTGTAATTCCAATTATAGTTTAGATCAAATCTAATCAACTAATTGGTTGGGGCCAAGTCAATTAGGCAAATAATCATGTTTCAATATGTCACAAATATTTTTCAAGATTATTTCACGAAATTAACAATTAATTTCATTAATTGACAATCACTTGGTTCTAGATTAGGAAAGCAATTTCAGCAGTGACCCCTACTTACTAAAATTGGCATATCTCAATCATATTAAATCCAAATTAAGCAAAGTCAATTTCTAAAGTTTGCTAATTTGATTTAGGACAGAACCTAAGTGATGTTTCACGCATTTCGAGGCAAGTCTAAACAGTAATTAACATTTTAATCACGTTCAGATTCACAGTTCCCGCAACAGTGCATACATGTTCATTAAAACTACCATATCTAGAGCATACGAAATCCGATTTACGCAAACTCAGATCCTATGGTTTCCTTATTTAATGGGGAACAAAATACAAGTGCTATTTTCGTGTTTAAACAATTTAAACTTGGCCGAAAAATTACACTAAACAGATCTGCGAAATCAAATGCGATAAAAAACTTTCGCGACCTCAACGAACCCAAGTCGTCCTTGGTTAGCGAATCACTATTCGAAACCGTCGACCTAAGGCTCTGATACCACTTGAAGGATATGGTTTGATCCTTAAGCGCATCACGGAAGCGTGTGCGTCGTATCGAATACGACGAAGAGCGACTAGTCGCACTAGTTGCTCGATGCAGCGGAATTTAAAAAAATTTATACGACGAAACCACATGATCCAAGAACACTTCTCGGATCGTTTCGTCTAAACCACAAACAAGTAATTAGGATTACCTCTTGAAGCGTGGTTGCGATCAAGTCTCTAAACGAAGAGACCTCCTGTCTCAAGTCCGATCCGACGGAGGAGACGCTTGCGAGCGCGGGGATGAACCGCGTGCTTCTCGCAATCCATGTTGATGATCCAAGCGGCGGATCTCCTGATCTCGACACACGAGATCCAACTTCTACTTCACGAGCGAGGTGCACCGAAGAAGACGGAGATCCACGAGCAGAAGAACGGGCAACATAACGACGATGCTGCGGCGATGGAGAACCTCTCCATGGCATCCATGGTGGACGGCCATGAGAGGGAGAGAGAGGGCTGACCTCTAGAGAGAAAGAGAGAGAGAGAGAGATGCTTCTCAAGCATTGTGTGTAAAAGAGAGAGCCAAGAGTGCCTCTCTATTTATAGGGTTTTGGGATCCATGGATCTCAATCCATGTGTCATATAAAATCAATGGTTGAGATTGATTTATGACAATCCAATGGTCAAGATTGTTGTTGGTAAAAGCCAACAACTTGTGGTTTAATTTTGAGTAAATATATTTGATAAATCAAATATATATTAATACCAAATTAAACCAACTAAATAAGGAGTGGAAAAATAAATGAGAGCCTCCTTCCCTATTGGGAGGAGTGGACGGCCACCAATTCCATAAAGGAATTGGTGCCGCCCCGCTCTTCCCATATGGGGAGGGCAATCCCATGGATTCCCATGGGATTGCATATCTCCTTGTTTTTCTCTCAACTTATTTTCCAACAATTATTCACCAAAAAATAATTCTCAATTAATTTTGGGAATATTGCAATCTTGACATTGGAATATTGTGAATCACATTCACAACCCAAAACAAAAAGTAATTTACATTTTCAATTAATTAAACAATGTGTATCCAATACACATTAATAATTAATCTACTAATATAAATTATATTTAACTCTCTCTAATACATTATAAATCACATTTATAATATATTATGAATAATTGGATATTACTATCCACATTATTCTTATCCTTGATAATTAAATCATATTTAATCATCTTGGATCTCTTTATCTCATGTGTTCAAATATTATGAATCACATTCACATTATTCACATCTTTGATAATCAAATCACATTTAATTATCTAAGATAACTCTCTTTATAATATGAATCAAATTCATATTATTCATGATAATTAAATCACATTTAATTATCCATTTTCTCAATGCTCGGATACACATATCAACAATAGAATTATCCATGAACTCTTTCAAGGATAATGCGCTTTCTCCGCGAATACTTGGAGATAAGGACAGGGCGATTGTATTGTTCCACGTATAGTGACATGGATATTGAGATCACATCTCAAATCCAGATCTCGGGCCTCCCATAGATGCTTGATTAAATCAAGACCGCAAATCTAATCTTCTCATTGAATCTGAATCACATTCAGATTAATGTCCAACATTTGGACTAAGATCAGATTACTTCTCTACTGAGAGGAGTCACTAAAATCCAGACCCGTTTCATCACTCCCTAGGAATGGAAGCGTCATGGTTATACAACCGTTTATGATCACATCACCCTCAGGCATTCCCAAGAGCTGTACATCCTGCATACTGGAAGACTCAGATTAAACCAGAAGTATTAGATCAACTTTACACTGTCTACTTCATGGTTTTATCAGTAAGTTTCTCATTCGATCATTGGGAGTCGGTATTGATCATATACTTTCCAAAAGCATATATCATACCTAGGTCTTGATCATATACTTTCCAAAAGTATATATCAAACCAACAAATTCAGTCAAGCTTCCAAAGCGAGACGACCGTGCGCACGGAATTTGATTCTTCCCAATATCTCATGAGTGAGCTCATGTCTTCCGGTTCAGTAGTGAACCTGTATGATCCCTTTGAGAGATCGTATTACTCATATGCCCTTATATGCACACCAGCGCGCCGGTTTATAGACCTTGATTAGGCCATCAACCTATTGGTCTGCCAAATGTACATACTCAGACATATAGTAACACATCTGTCTCTGGTCAGAGGATGTGTGCCTATATCATGACAGCATATGATATAGGACTGTGTTATCTCGATCTCGTTAAGTCAACTCTTTGACCTAACTTATCCGACACCTCCGAATCTCTATTCCTATGCAGAGGACCTGCATCAAGAGGTCGGTCAGATATCAACCTAAATGAGATAGGATTGCCATCTCCTACTCAGGCTGGAGATCATCTCTTAATAATCATTTGACGGTGCTTGATGAGTCCTCAATCTAACTCATTAGATATTCATCTAAGCACCAGCCTCTATGATTCAATAATTGAATCAACAGCTGTATGATTATTAAGATGGCCATGGTACATAACCCTAATTGCACTAAGGGACCTATTATGCAAATTATGTATTCTTCATTTCAGATCAAGGAGTGAATTGCAACAACATTTATTGCATAATGGCTCGCCGTGGGCTCGCATTTCCAACAAAACCTTTGGAATGTATTAGGGGTATTGCACAATACAAAAGGCATTTTTTTGAAAGCATATGTGACGAATGGATATGTGAATGTAGTTTTCTCTTGATCTTCAGAGGTGAGCCACCTAGTTGTAATTGGAGTACCCATCTAGAAAACAAAAGAATTCTTTTTTGGCCAGTCTTTCAAGCACTTGATCAATGAACGACAGTGGGAAATAGTCCTTCTTTGTTACTAAATTCAAGCACTGATAGTCAACACACACGTACCAAGATGACGATACTCAAGTAGAAATCTCCTCTCCTTGGTCATTAGTAACCACTGTGATTCCTTATTTCTTTAGCACTACATGCAGGGGACTCACCCATTTTAAATCGAAGATGGGATAAATGAATCCTTCTTCACACCACTTTGTGATTTCGTTCATAACCATGTCCCATAGGATAGGGTTCAACCTTCGTTGAAATTTGCATGATGGCTTGCATTTATCTTCTAGATAAATGTGATGTGAACACAAGGCTGAATTCATCCCTCAGAGATCTGAAACTTTCCAACCAAGTACCTTGTGATTTTTCTCTAGAACCTCGTGCTATCGAAATTTCTGATCCAGAGTCAGCATACTGCTAATGATGACAGGCTACATGTTCTATTTTAATTCATAAGCTATTTTAATTCAGAAAATTATTGAGTTTTCTCTGTAGTAATGAATCTGTGATTCATCACTCTAACTAGATGAAAATAGAGCTTCATCCCGAGAAATTAGCCTCATTCTTGTTAATATCATAAAATTAACTTTCCTGTGACATCCAGATCTGAATAAAACAAACTTGGCCCGATTAAGAGTTCGTAAGATCATTTAATATTAAATTAATATTGAATAAACTCATATCGATCTGTTGATCACAGATCGAATTTTGTTCAGGTGAAATCGACCAAAAGTCGATCGCATCATAATACTTTCCATCGGAAAAAGTCACGATGCAAAATACGAACCGTAAATCAAATTGAGACCACCATAAAATCTGATTCAACAAAATAAGACCAACGAAATCGATCATTCATAAATCCGAGGTCATTTGATCATTTAAATCACAGAATTTGATCAAAAATCAAGACCATATTTCGTCAATTTTTGTATCCATCTTGGATCAAAAAAGTATGAAATTTATATCATTTAATCATCGTGCATAGACGGTAAAAACAAGCTATATCAGAATCCAAGACTCATGATGTGAATGCGGATGACTTTAGTATTCCAAATAAGAGATAGAAAGGCTTAAAATAATAAAAAATGAAATATTTAATTCAGGACGGACAACAATAGCTGCCCCCCCCCACTTGTCTCCCAAGTCTTCTCCACTTGGCATCCAAATTCTCTCGATTTGTCAAATCCAAAGGCCTTCACCTTACTTATATAAACACTAACACCTCCCCTCTTTTTCCTCTATTTCTCTCCTCTCCATCCGAGAGAAGTTTCCCCCAAAATCTTCCCTTTTTCTGAGATTTATTGCTGTTGTTGCAGCAGCAGGAGGAGCTCTAACATAGCAGCCCCAAAGTTGTTGGAGCTTGTTGCTCCACCATCAACCCCAGTTGTTGCTACTATCACAACAGCCCTCCTGCTACTATTGAAGACCCTATGTTGGAGCAAATTCCAAGTGTTGGAAGCCCCCAACCCCTCCTCTTGTTGTTGTAGCAAATTTCCAGCAACATGTTACTATTGCCCATTCCCAACTGTTGGAGCTTCTCTTGGAGATCCTCTTGCATGCATTTAATATTCAAACCTTGGAGATCCAAGGTACAATCTTCCCCCTCCTCTTGATGCCTTCCATTTATAATTAAAACCAATTTAAAAACTATTAAACTTGTTTCTATTATGAAGTTATACATCGAAATGATCAGGATTTCAGATTACTTAACATGCTCTAAGTTTGCACGCTTAAAAGATGATAAATTTGCTGCTAATTTCATGTATTAAGATCTAAAAACAGACCACTAAATTTACATTGATTTTATGTCCAAATTGTCGAGGAAAAATTGCATGTATTTTGATCGAAAATCAGATCATTTTTATACACAAACTTTAAGTTAAAAATGTGAATGATTTTGGATGATTAGCATGTGATTTAATTCTAATATCAGACTACAATAGCTACAGATTTCATGCTTGAATTATGAAGGATTTTGGGTGATTTGTTTATTATTTAAGTCTAAAATCAGATCACAATAATTACAGTTTTCATGCTTGAACTATAGAATATTAGGGAAGAAGTAGCATGATATTGAGTCTCTATTCATACCGCTAAAAAGCCCTTTATGTTAAATTGAAAATTTTCAAATTTGGGATGTCTAGCATGCAATTAAGATTTAAATTTTAGAGCTATAATTATTTCATATTTGGCATGCTTGAATAAGGAGAATTTGGGGCTAAATAATTGTACAAAATTAAATCAAGTTTCATATCATTGTTAAGATATTATATACTCCAGATTTCATGCCTTGAAAATGGGTGAATCAGGGGTTCTTGCATAAGTTGTTTATTGTTCAAAAGTCACAAATTGTAAAATTAACTCCAAATTCAAATCATTCTTTTAAGCTCCTGATTTCACAATTTAAAAGATGAAAAATGAGTATTTTGTATGAGATTTAAAATTGTTCAAAAGTCACTAAATTGTGAAATTAGTACTTAATCCAGACCAATTCTATAACTCTTGATCATGATGGTGGCAACCATAAATGCAATTAGCAATCTCGAGCAAAAAAAACACATGGGAGAGCCTCTCATCAGATGCACGATATTTGATCAAGAGTTCAACCGAACTCTTCTTGATAGTGGATCATCAATAAATTGGATGCCTACTTCATTGTTGAAGAATTTGGGTTGGGATCGCTCAAATCTACGATGATGATTCAGCAGTTTGTGCATACTTCAATTATGAGGCCTCGAGGAATTTTGGAAGATGTCGTCATCACTGTTTAGGGAATGCAGTGTCAGCCATGTGAGCCTGAGGCGAACCATTCCTACAATAAATGTTACTATAATGTTTGATTTATCAAGAAAAGTTATTGGTTATTTCACTCCCTACTTGAGATTAAATGAATGAATGCATTATAAGGTCCCTCTGTACAATTAGGGTTATGTACCATGGCCATCTTAATGATCATACAGCTGTTGATTCAATAGTTGAATCATGGAGGCTGGTTCTTGGATGAATATCTAAGGAGTTAGATTGAGGACTCATCAAGCACCGTCAAATGATTGTTAAGAGATGATATCCATCCTGAGTAGGAGATGGCAACCCTTTCTCATTAGGTTGATATATGTCTGACCTCTTGATGTAGGTCCTCTACATGGGAATAGAGATTCAGCGGTGTCAGATTAGTTAGGTCAAAGAGTTGACATAACGAGATCGAGATAACCAAGTCCTACGTCGTATACTACCACGATATAGGAACACATCCTCTGATCAAAGATAGATGTGTTGCTATATGTCTAAGTACGTACATTTGGCAGACCAATAGGTTGATGGCCTTATCAAGGCCTGTACACCGGTGAGATGGTGTGCATATGAGGGCATATGAGTTATATGTTCTCTCAAAGGAATCATACATGTTCACTTGTGAATCGGAAGACATGCGCTCACTCATGAGGTATTGGGACCGATCAAATTCCATGCATGGTCATCGTGCTTTGGAACTATGACAAGATATCAAAGGTATGATATATTCTTTTGGAAATCATATGATCGATACCAACTCTTAATGACCGAATGAGAAACTTAATGATGAAACCCTAAAGATGATAGTGTAAATTGATCTATATCTTCGGGTTTATTATAGGTTATCCAGGATGCAAAATGTACATATATTAGGAATACCTGATGATGATGTGATCATAAACGATTGTATAACCATGACGCTTTCATTCCAAGGGAGTGATGACTAGGTCTGGATTTTAGTGACTCCTCTTAGTAGAGAAGTGATCTGATCTTAGTCCAAATGTTGGACATTGATCTGAATGTCATTCAGATACAATGAGAAGATTAGATTTACGGTCTTGATTTGATCAAGCATCTTTGAGAGGTCCATGAGATCAAGATTTGAGATGTGATCTCAATATCCAAGTCACTATATGTGGAACATACAATCGCACAGTCCTTATCTCCTAGTATCTGCGGAGAAAGCGCATTATTCTTGAAAGAGTTCGAGAATAATTCCATTGTTATATTAAATCCAAGCATTGAGAAATGGATAATTAAATGTGATTTACTTATCATGAATAATGTGAATTTGTTCCATATTATTTAGATGCAAGAGAATGACGATCCAATATAATTAAACGTAATTTAATTCTTATGGATAAGAATAATGTGAACAACACTATCCAAATTATTCATATATATATATATATATATATTGTAAATGTGAGTTAGAATATATTAGAGAGAGCCCATTGTGATTTGTATTTGTTGATTAATTATTGATGTGAATTGGATTCACATTGGATAATTAATTGAAAATATAATTCACATTTATTTTGGGTTGTGAATGTGATTCACAAATTTCCAATGGCATGATTGCAATGTTCAAAAGATAATTGTGAATTATCGCTATGATAATGTTGGAGATGAGATAATGTAATCTCATTGGAAGATGATTGTCATCCACCAACAAAGGTGGTGGATGGACACCATGTCCCAATTAGATTGGGTGGTCGTCCTCCCTTATGGTAAGATGATTTCTCCTTCCAATTATATCTAAGGATAATAGATTTAATTCATTTAAATTAATTGTTATTATTTTTACAACAAAAATCATGTCCATTGAAAGGAACACAAATCAATCTCATCCATTGATTTTGTTTTATCCTTGACTCCCAAAATACTATATAGGAAGAGGTAACCCTTAATCTTCAATTCACAACAAGAACAACAACAATTGTTCTCTCTTTATCTCATTTTTAAGCCCCATGCAACCCCTCTCTCTCTCTATCTTGGGTGGTTGTCCACTCCAACCTTAGAGAGAAGGTCGCAGCCGTCGTCGCATCGTCGTTGTGCTGCTGCCTCGACTACTCGTGGATCTTTGTCTCCTTCGGTGCGCCTATCTCATGAAGATGATGTTTGATCTCATGAGACAAGATCAGAAGATCTATCACTTGGATCAACAACTTGGATTGCAAGAAGCATGCAATTCATCTACGTGCTCGCAAGCGTCTCCTCCGATAGATTGAACTTGAGACAGGAGGTCTCTTTTCTTAGAGACTCGATCACAACCACGCTATAAGAGGTATTCCTTTATCTAGTATGTGGTTTAGATGAAACAATCTGAGAAGTGTTCTTGGATTATGTGGTTTCATCTTTTAAATTTTTTAAATTCCACTGCACCGAGCAACTAGTGTGGTTAATCACTCCTGATTGTATATGATGTGATCCCCATGCTTCCGTTATGCGGTTAAGGATTCTCCCATATCCTTCATGCAGTTCCCTATGGACTTCATTTTATTAGATATATCTCAACTCCTCTTCTAAATACCTCAATAATAATTGGACAGTCGTTCCTCCGAACAACCGAAGCAGTAATGGATTATGGCAGGTAACATATTACCTTTTGCTCGAATAGAGATAAGGTACCCATTCAGACGATTCAAGTGTCGAAAGCTTTAGAATCTGCAACAGATGAGAATGTACCTACAGAGCAGACAAAAGACTATGATTTTCTTGTAGAAATCTGAGACACCAATCTTTTTATGGATGACACTGAGACACACAAATTCCTCTCTACCGAGGAAGAAGTGGATATCATAGTCAACTTCCCCTCTATTATAGAATATGAGATTTGTGCTGATCTGCCAAATGAATTGATTGAGAGCCACCTGTCCATAGAAGAGGTAGAGGAGATTATTGCAGACTTCTTAGAGTAAGATTCCATCATTGAGAGTTTTTGTGCATCAATAGATTCAGATCTTACATAATCAATGGTGGACAGAGTTTAGTTGACAGATATTACACCACCAATGTCCTACACAGTTCATGAGGGTACCACTGAGAAAGTATAGACTCCACCAGAGCTCAAGCAGCTTTCAGCAAACATGGAGTACGCCTTCCTTAAAGGTGAACCGAATATGTTTCCTTTAATCATCAATTCTCAGCTGACTCAGAAACAAGAATATCGTCTGCTTGAGGTTCTAGAAAGACACCACAAGGCTATTGGCTGGAAAATTTTAGATCTCCAAGGGTTTAATTCTTCATTGTGCTCCCATCACATATACTTGAAGAAGATAGCAAGCCATCCCGTGAATTTCAGTGAAGATTGAATCCGAATCTCCTGGAGGTTGTTATGAATGAAATCACTAAGTGATGTGATGTAGGATTCATTTATCCCATCTTCGATTCAAAGTGGGTAAGTCCCTTGCAATCCGTGCCGAAAAAGTCAGGGATCACCATCGTGATGAACGACAAAGGAGAGGAGATCTCTACCAGAGTTCTTACATCATGGCGTGTTTGTTTTGATTACAGATGCTTCAAATTAGCAATGAAGAAGAACCATTTACCGCTTCAATTCATCGACCAGATCATTGAGAGATTGGCCACGAAGGAGTATTTTTGCTTCTTGGATGGATACTCTTGGTATAATCAGCAATCTGTTGCCCCAAAATACCAAGAAAATACTACCTTCATATGTCCGTTCGAGACGTATGCCTTCCGTAGGATGCCGTTTAGTTTGTGCAATGCTCCTACAACCTTTCAGAGGTGCATGTTGGCAGTATTCACAGAGATGGTTGGTAGTTTTCTCGAGGTATTTATGTATGATTTCTCAATCTACAGTGATAACTTCGATCAGAGTTTATCATATTTAGACTGAGTCCTGAAAAGATGCTCTGTAGTTAACTTGTACTCTCGTGGGAGAAGAGCAATTTTATGGTAACCGAGAGGATTGTGCTAAGCCATGTCATCTCAAAGCATGGCATGGCGGTTGATCCCACAAAGGAGGAAGTCATTTCTAAGATTGATCCCCTGACCAATTTAAAGCAAGTCCAGTCATTCCTTGAGCATTGGGCTTTTATCGATGTTCCATAAAGGATTTTAGTAAGATTGTCTGACCGTTGACTGAGTTTTTAGGCAAGGAGGTAGCTTTTGTTGTTGATACCAGAGTCCTCCAAGCCTTTATTAAATTAAAATATCTTATCACTCAGGCCCCTGTTCTGCAACTGCCAGATTGTTCTCTACCTTTGAGATCATGATAGACTCATCGGAGTATGCCATTGGAGCAGTATGGGGACAGAGGAGAGGCAATCTTCCATTTGCAAAGTCACTATGCCAGCAGAACGCTTGATGAAGCACAGAAGAATTACACAGTTACTGAGAAGGAGTTGTTGGCAGTTGTCTTCACCTTGGAGAAGTTTATATCTCATCTTCTCGGATCCAGAGTTATTGTTTACAGAAACCACTCCACCATCCGGTACTTGCAAGCCAAGAAGGATGCCAAACCAAGGCTAATCAGATTGAAGCTTCTACTCTATGAATTTGATCTTGAAATCCGTGATAAGCCTTGAGTTATAAATTTGGTGAAAGATCATTTGTCCAGATTGCCAAAATTAGACACTCTTGAGCAGAGCCTTATGCCAATCAATGAATACTTTCCAGATGAGGCAATTTTGTCAATCACCTCGCTCCCTTCTATGTCGATATTGTTAACTATCTTGTGTCCAAGAGAACCTCACAAGATTGGCAGAAGCTGAAAGTGGACAAGTTCCTATCCGATATTCATTTATATTAGCGGGAGGATCCATATCTCTTTCGTGAGGAAGCAGCTTGCATCTGGAGAAGGTGCTTTCCTTAGGAAGAAGTCACAGTATCCTCGAGCATTGTCATACCCGAGAATCAGGAGGACACCACTCTGGTAGACGTACGGCAACGAAAGTTCTACAATGCAGTCTTTGGTTCCCGACTCTATTCAACAATGCAGAAGACTTTGTTAAACATTACACTGACTATCAGAGATTGGCCGGCACTATTGGAATGAGGGACACAATGCCTCTGAAGTACATTTAGATTTCAGACGTGTTTGACGCGTGGGGCATTGACTTCATGGGCCCATTCCTCAACAGTCAATTTTTTGAGTATATTCTACTTGTTGTCGACTATGTGAATCGTTGGGTGGAGTCTATCCCAACCCGAGCCATAGACAGTCGCACTATCTGTCGATTTCTGAAAGAAAGTATCATTGCATGGTTTTGGATCCCCAAACTTCTCATATCTGATGGGGGTAGCCATTTCATCAATAGAGAGGTGAAGAAGCTGACTCAAGAATTATGCATCGAACATCGAGTAGCCTCACCATACCACCGACAGTCTAAAGGCTTCACAGAATGTTCAAACAAGGAGATTAAGATGATTCTTCAGAAACTTGTACATCCAGACTGAAAGAACAGGTCTCAACTAATCAACTCGGTTCTCGGGGCCTCTCGGTCTACATAAAAGTCTCCTATGGGAATGTCTCCCTCTTTAATTACATGACTATGCATACGACAAGAGTCTTATGTACAAGGAGAAGGTCAAGAAGTGGCAAGACAAGCACATCCACCACAAGACCTTTGAGTCATGTCAGAAAGTCTGATTGTTTGATGCAAAGTTAAAACTTTTCCCAGGGAAGTTGAAAAGCGAGTGAACAGAGTTGTTCATAGTGAAGCATGTGTATGACAATGGTAGCATCATCATATCTGAATTGTCTGGTGACACACAACCTTTCATCATCAACGGACAACTTTTGAATCCTTACCTTGAGCATGATACCTTCCTTTCTGTGGTTGACTCCATTCAAGTTGTCTACAAAGAAGAGCTTCAAGCTGCAGCATCTATGGATTCAAACAAAGCAATCCAAAATTTCTGTGTTTAGTTAATCATTTTTCTTCTTTTCTTCTTTTCATTTTTAATTCTTCCATTCTTTTGAAGGCTTCACTCACCCCATTCATCATTGATATACTTAGGATATGCTTCATCCTAAGTATAGGGGGACGAGTGTATACAGGTGTTCATTCTTTAATCCCTTCACAAGTCTCCTCAACTTCTGACATTCTTTCTACACTTAAGGATATTTTACCCTAAGTATAGGGAGAGACAGGTCGAGCCAATGATTTGTTTATTCCCACCCTTGACCCTCCATGTCTTGTGTACAGTCTGCTATACCTAGGATTATTTGATCCTGGGTATAGGGGGGATGGTCAACTCCCTATTCTTTGTTTGGTCATTGTGGTATAGATTTCTTATACTTAGTACAAGTTATGGTTTCTTTTTTCTCTAATCTATTATGCCATAACTCAAGCTAAGTATAGGGGGTCATATATACGTTGTATGTATTTTAGCCATAACTCATACTTGTGTATTTTTAATAATATGGCTAATTAATAAAAAATAAAATTCACATTAAAATTCTTTGTATATACTGATTAATAAATCGGGTAAAAATGTTTTGCAAAATGTTTGAAAAATGGTTGAAAAATCTTTTTAAAAAAAACTTTTGAAAACTATTTGGAAAACATTTTGTAAAACAATTTCAACCATTGTAAAAATAATTTGTCTGTAAATTTTTTCTTTGTTTGAATAAAATGTTTTGAAAATCTATTTGCAAATGGTTTGAAAAATGGTTGCAAAAATAGTTTGAAAAATCTTTACATACTGTTTGAAAATTTTTTACATAATGATTTTCAAATTTTGTAAATTTTGTAAAAATTATTATCAAATTAGTTTGCAAAAATAAAGTTTTCAAAATGTTTGCAAAAATCTTTTCAAATTATTTTGAGAAATATGTACATAATTCAAGCAAAGAATGATCCATTAAAAACCTTGTATATGCAATCCAGTAAATTCCTAAAACCCAACTCTTGTAAATATTAAGAAGCAATCCCGGGTAAATATATGCACATATCTCCTTTTTCCAAAACTTTTTGTTTTGAAAAAATCCCTAAATTTTGCAAAATTAAATATCCAAAAAATGCATAATCTTTTCAAAAATTGCATAAGAATTTGCAGTACTTTTTTTGAAAATCCATAAAAAGTTCAAAATCAAAAAATTACTTCACAAAAATATTTTCCTTGCATTGTACATAGCATTTGCATTTTTCAGATTGGTATTGATAATTGAACAAGCCTAAGTAAAATCCGAAGATTGGAGCTTGGTTGGACCTTAATCCACTTAATCATAGGAACCTTATAAAAACTAGAATTGAGATACTTCAGGTCTGCTAGACTTAATTCTTTGAGACCATGAGAATTAGTTCAATGTCATCTTGACTACATAAGTAGAATATTTTGGAACACACACATGACTCTTGTTAACAGTGACCTAGCTTGCACATATGCACTTTGCTTACCTCAGTTGAAGTGGTAGAGGGCTGGATTTGCGGCATGAGACACTATTAAGTGGAAACATCAGAAGTCACATATCTGTGGCCATTGTATCCCAACTCGGTATAGTAGCGAAGAGGTCCAATGAGGAATGTTGTGGGTTGCAATAAAGCTTCAAAAGAGGGATAGTCTACTGGCTCAAGTGGAAAAAGTCCATATGTAAATGTTGTTGTATATAGTAGTCAATAAATAGAAAAATCGAAAACTCCAAAAACTTGGACAGGCCTGAATGAAAATAAAATGCTTGTCGGAGTATGTGTATAGTCAAATAAGCAAGCTTGAGCTTCAAAGTCAAATGTATGTGAGCATGCAGCTGGATGACTTGGATACACTATCAAGTATCCTAAGATAGGTATCTACATTGGCTGCCATCCATTTTTCTATCTTCCTCCCCTTCTTGAGACGGTTGCACTTGAACTTAGAAGGGAATATCCTGCTTCTTGAGGATAGAGTTGTTAGATTGGGGAATTAGGGTCACCTTGTTGGAGAAGACTGACTTTTACCGATTCAGGTGTGGATAGCAGCATAGCATTAATAGTGTACAAGATAGACTCATAGTCATAAGGGATTGTGTTTGACGTCAAAGTGTTCTGACCTATCTTTTGAGGAGACTTGGGCAGAGTTTTGTGACTCTCAAAGGCAGTTGTGTTTCAAGTCCGGTTTCCAATAAGTTTCCGACAAAACTAACAATCCAAAGGTCCGACTGAGCTCCAAACTTTGATATTTAAAGTTAAAATCAATCCACTGTCCTTCGTTTTCTTTTCTTTATTTTTCTTTATTCTACACTTATAGGAATAAGTCTAGGGACTAGCAAAAGTAAGTATGCAGGGAGATGAATCTCCATTTCATCACCTTTATTCTTTCATTTTGTCCTTTATTCCCTAGTTAAATGCATGCATATATCATTAACTTGTCAGAACAAACAATTTATGTACAAAATACTGTATAAATCAATGTCTCAATATTTAATTTATGTTAAAATAAAAAAAAGAAAAGAAAAAAAAGAATGTGGTATCAAGGACAATAAATGACCATAGCCTCTGAGACTTAGTCATCATGATGACTAAGTCGATAAGGAATAAAAGTAGGAGGAGATAGGGTAGATGAATCGTCAAAATCACATAAAAAATCTCATTTTTAATTCATCAATAAGTACTTGTTGGCACCTATTTTATTCATTATTATTTATTCATCAAATTAATAAACTTTTAATATAAAACTTGTACATAAAAAGATATATAAAAATACAAAATTCACTTCATGTAAAAATAAGACATAATTTACATTCTATACTAAGAATAAAAATCCAAATCCAAACTTCCCAGGCCCATGTCTTCTCCGTATGGACTCGCATAAAAATCACTTTGATTGTATATAACTTTTTATTAGCTATCTAATGAAGGTGGTTTCATTTAATTTGATGTTAAGATGTAAAAGTTAAGTTTTGGACCCCTATTGTACTATAAACCTAAATAAAATATTCATTTTATTTATTTTTTGTATTTTTCCTTACTTTATATTTTTGTAATTTTGTAAACATTATTTATATTAGATGTACATAATTAAAATAAAATAAAATAATTAAAATTATACTAAAATAAATAATTGTATAAAATAAATAGATGAATATATTATACATATACCTATATAATTCATACCTATATTTAATTAAGTATACAAATATACTGATAAAAATACAATAAAAATATATTTAAGTGTATTTAAATATGTTGTGAATTTAAAAAAATGTGTATAAAGTAATAAAATGAAAATGAAAAATAAAAATAAAATACACAAAATATAGGTAAATATACATATACTTATACATGTAAATATCAACTTGTAATAAATTAACCTATAGAAAATAAATAGAAATCAAATTAAAATATTCCACAAAATAATGAACATTTTTAATTTATAAGCTAATATTAATAAAATCATTTACTAATATTTATTGATTTTCTAAATATTTTCTGGGTATCCTTTTTTCAGGTTGGTCCATGTATCTTTTTTGACGTGGGTCAACTCTTCGACCTAGGCCACCTACCTGTCTGACAGAGAAGACACCCCATCTTCTCCCTCATTTCCCAATTGTTTAATTACTCGCTTTGACTCAATTTCTCACGCTAACCAACCGCTAATCATCCCTAATGCATGCTCATATATTAAACCCCTTGTATATAACCTCGAAACATCGGAAATCACTGATCAATAACACTCATCCTTCATGTTTATAAATAACATTCATCCACCTCCTTGCTCGAGTTGATCTCCTTCAACCAATCCTAACCCCTCATATCATTCCCAAGAGCAGAGCGTTGGTGACAGGAGCACATAGCTCTGATCTACAGTGAAGAGGAGTGGTATCAGAGCTGATCCAGCCACCTACGGCGGAGCTCCAATGCAAGTTCGTGCCTCTTCGATCCCTATCAAATCGAGGTCCCTATCTTCAGTTCAAAGGTAATATTGTAGTCTAGATTTTGATCCCGCCTTTAGTTTTCAGCTTAGTAGGTTTAGAGAAAATCCAAAAATAGTGCACGCTTGGAGATCAATCTCCAGGCCTTGTTCATCATGATCCAGCTCGTAATTGAATCGTACTTCATCCTCACCTCATTCCTGACCATATTCTTTACACATACCACTCGTTTCTCCCTCGATTCACACAATGAATCGATGTGTCGGTGCTCCCTCCGCCACCATCTATGGAGCATCTCCATCGCCCTTCATTCCACCATTGATTCCTCTAAATAAAAGCCCATGCTTTGTCACTTTTTCCTTCTCATGCTCGTGCACACATTTGCAGGTCTGGAGGGGGTCGTCTGAGACCCATTTGAGGTTCCAATGTTTCCCCAGGTATGAGGTCCCTCTAAAGCTCTAACATTGAGATCCGGAGGTTTATGAGGCATCAACCTACTACGGTATGATGATACAAGGCTTCTGGGCCTCTCAACAGAACTGTAGGTGGTCGGAGGTGGCCGCTACATCAGATCGAAGCTTAGAAGGCCCGACATTCTTGCATGTTCTTCCAGGAATCTTCACCACCGTTAGATCAGGATTATCCACCCTGGCGTTACAGGTGACGTTGGATCAAGGAGGCTCAACACCATAGGATCCCCCATCTAGGATCAAATCTTCGTCGTTGAAGTCCAAGTGTCATCGTGCATCTAGGACACACCAAGCATCAAGTGAAGCCTCCATCACCGTCAAATCGCGTGCTTAAGGGGGTAAATTGCATATTTTCCCCCAATTTTGTTGCATTTTTATTAGGTCTTGTAAAATATTTAAGAGGCTTTATATTTTCTCTAACTTTTGCAAGCAACCCCTGCGTTTCCTGAAATTGCATTTTGGTCCAGTCTAGCTCAGCTCACGTGTCAACCCATGTGAGTTGGGCCTTTTGCGTGGAAACCCTTGTGGCCTTTTGTAATTGGTATTCAGTATTTAAACTTCAAATAAATTGTAAACTTTCGAGTATTTTGCATTGTAGACAACTGACGTTTATTTTAGTTGCAAATATACCCTTGCTAGTTCAACAATTTTTTGCGCATGCTTACTTAATTTCGAAAAATATCAAATGTGCTCCAAAAATTATAAAAAACAGGGTTAAGCGCATGCTTCCATGTTCTTTCACGATATATTTTTAGTTTTGCACTTTAGGCATTTTTCCTATTTATTAAAAATCAAAATAGCAAGTTTTATTCCATGTTTGCTTTAAACAATTCCAAAAAATATAAAACCATGTTTAAAAAATCAAAAACAATTAGTGTTTATCTATTATTACATGTTGCGCCTCCAGACCAAAAGTGACTAAAAATAGAAAAAGAAAATCACTAAAATTAAAAATATCCAAAATCCTTATAAAAATTATAAAACTCTATAAAAATTCCAAAATCATTTGTTTCTATTTCCTAATTTTCATTGTATTATATTATATATATATATATATATATAAATTAGTATTAATGAATTTTGGACATATTTATTTTTTCAAACCCTTAAAATATTCGACCAATTTATTTATTCCCGGTTTTGGGATATTTTTTACTTTAAAAAGAACTAAAAATTAGCAAAATTTCCTCAAAAATCATAAAAATAGTGGAAAACATATAAAATACAGCATCTTATTTTGCAATTTTTTTGTTATTTTTAGTTGTGTTTATAAATATATTACCCTATATTGTCTATATAGTTCTATATAAACATATATTATTATATTGAAAAGAAAAAGATATTAAAATCAGAAAATATAAATATATATAATTTTAAAATAATATATATATAATTAAAAGTCAAAATCCCACATACATCTTGATTAATATTGTGCATACATATACATACATACATATTATTTATTTATAAATAATATACCTTGCTACCATGCTTTGCTTCATGTGTTTGACCCCTACTCTTCTTGTCACTGTACACTTGTTTGTAGGGAATAAAAAAATTTGATTCACACTTGTTCTTGATCGCTTGATTTCTTGATTATGTGGGTTGATTATTTCTTAGGTGCTTGGTCTCTGTGAGCGGTTGTCATATCGACTGCGCTCCTGCCTTGTGGGGAGTGTAAGACCCTCCTCACCTGATCGAGCGATTAATCACAACCCTAGCTCTTCTTTAACAACACTTTGCAACCCTCTCACATTCTCAAGCCCCATCTCTTTCTCTCTCAAGTGTGGTTGTCCATCCCTTGTTCTAGAGAGAGTCGCCATCGTCACAATGTCATTGTCTCGCCATTTCGGTCACTCGTGGATCTCCATCTTCTTCGGTGCTCCTTTCTCATGAAGAAGATGTTCGACTTCGTGTGACAAAATCAGGAGATCCCTTGCTAGGATCTTCATCTTAGATTGTGAGAAGCTCGTGTCTCATCAACGCGCTCGCAAGTGTCTCCTCCATCTGATCAAACTTGAGATAGGCGGTCTCTTCCTTTAGGGACGTCGATCGCAACCATGCTTCAAGAGATATTCCTATATCTCATTTGTGGTTTGATGAAATGATTCGAGAATGTTTTTGAATCATGTAATTTCATCTCTTTAAATTTTTAAATTCTGTTGTCCCAGGAAACTAATACGACTAATCGCTCCCTATTACATTGGATGTGATCATCATGCCTCTATGATGCTCTTAATACTTTTTCCCATAGCCTTCTCCACGGCATGCCTAAGGAGGCCCCCTAACCCTAAGGCATTTGATGACCGAGATCTTGCGAGGGTCTAGAGTAGTCTACACAAGGTGTGACTACAATGTCGTTGAAGCGATCGCTCACGAAACCTCAATCCATCAATAATTAACCCATTATAAGAATCAAGCACGAAATAGTACAAAATGAATGTTAAAATTTATTATTCTCTACAAAAATAGGGTATAACAAGTAAGGATGTAGAGTTCGAACCATAGAGAGCAAAATTGGTAGCCTATGGTTATTTTTAAACAAAGGGTTTTATGTATAACCATGTCATTTATTATATATATATTGGGTTTTAAATTTTATATATTTTTTTATATTTTTGTATCATGAATTTTATTTTCATTTTATATTTTATATATTTTTATATTTTCTTTTTATATTTTTATCTTTCGTATTTTCTATTTCTTTTAAATAGATTATATAAGATATATAAGATTATATATACTAATAGGTAATATAGATACTCATATAACTAAAAACAACAAAAAAATGCAGAATTAAATATTTTTAAGTTTTAAACAATTTTAGTGTTTTTGTTATTTTTCTGGTATTTTTACTAATTTTTAAGGATTTCTAAAATAAAAAATAGCTTAAAACACGGATAAAATAATTGACTGACATCGAAATGGAAACTAAAAATAGAAAATTAATTCCAAAATTTTCCAAATCAATTTAACAAATACTTAATAATATATAGCAAATTATAAAATAGAAAAGACTATTTTTATGGTTTTTCAGAATTTTTTGTATTTTTATAAAGGTTTTTGGGGTTGTCAATTTTCAGAAGTTTTCTTTTTCTATATATATATATATATATATATATATATTTTGTCCCAAGGCTAAATACACTTAGATAAGCAACATATATTTTTGTGGAATTTTTTCAAAAAGTTTTTCCAATTTTTTATTTTATAAGCTAGACAGGGGCAAAACGTGCTCATTTCATTTTTTAATAAATATCCAAAATGTCTAAGATTGTAAATTAAATTTATGACATGAAACTACAGGCAATCAGGAGTCTCCACCTTTTTTATTTTAAACCATCAGAGCTATTTTAAATAAATGCAATAAACACATATAAATAAAATTTTTGACAGAGCATTCATGTAAATAAAATAAATCTAGGGACCTCTGTGCAATTTTTTCAGAAATATAATTAAAATTTTATTAGAGAAAAAATAAATACAAATAATAACAGGGGTGTACTTATAAAATGGCCACCTAACGTGGGACGACACGTGAGGTAACCTGCATGGACCCATTTCTAATTTCCATAAACATCAGGAGCCTCGAATGCAAAATTCCCTTTTTATTTACAATATTCAATTTATTTACAAGACTAACTAATAAATGAAAAAAGGTAGGGGATAGATTTAGCAATTTACCCCGATAGGCGCAAGAGTGGACGGCTGGATGCCATCCACTTGACATGCATCGCAATCTCCTAGCCCGAGGATGCTTCGTCATACACAGCTGAGATTAGATCCTGGATCTGGATCGGATGGTCAAGGCTCCATGTGATCCTACGATGACTGCAGTCATGGACAATGGGGTCAATCCAACGACTGTGAGGCACGAAGGAAGAACGACGGAGGAACAGGTCCCCGATGAACTTCGATCAGCTAATTCTTTGAGTTCTTTCATCCCCATGAGCATGGATTGTGGGCAAAATACTCCTGGGGTTCTTCCACATAGACCAGGGGCTTCAAAAATGGTCGGGGACTCGTGAGAGGCTCCAACGACGAAGCTCGACCTGGAGGTGCTTCCTGCAACTTGACGAGGCTCAATGAGCTTCATTCTAATTCTTTCCTGCAGAGGTTAGTCGTGAAAAGAAATTGCAAAGCTCTGGGGAACTTCAAGTGGTAGGATGAACGAAAGGTGAGTGATATGGCGGATCTCCGGCGACATGGAGGAGTGGAGATCCGATAGACCAGATCATAGGTTGATCTGGGTGAGTGAAGTGTGTGGGATAATAAGACGACGTAGGGAAACTTAGGAAAGTCGATCAACAGGTGGAAGCACGATGAAAAAATTCACCGGAGCGGGGCTCCTGTGAACTACAAAATGGGATTATTAGGCTAAATCGCTAGGATAATCACTAAACTAAATGCAAAATTAAAATACTGGAATTAAATATTACCTAGAAAGCAATAAAGGTCAGCTCTTATACCTGAGAGGGAGCTCAGGGAGAAAAGTGGTCGGAGCACCACTGTGGACTGCTGCCTTGTCCTCGCCACATCGTACCCAAGCTCGGGGAGGCGCGCAGCTGCCACCTGGATCTTGACACACATGCAAGAACACATGGAGAATCTCGAAGGGGGATCAAAAAGGGAAGGAGGAGCTCGGTGATTTATTTATATACAGTGAGCCCAGATGGTCTTGGACGGTGATTAGTGATCCCATGAGGTAGACGGGTGTGAGGTGCACAATCTTTGTGAAGCACTCGAGGTGGAAGGATCAATAGGGTGAATTCAAAAAATCGATGAAGATGAGGGACTCGAGGCTCTGACAGAAGTCAAAGTTGAAAGATGGGAAGTTGACCGGGGTCAACATTCCCAGGAAGGGGATTGGTCCACGTCAGCCCGCTTTAGGACAAAATAGCTTCTTTATTCGAAAATAATTGTTCAAAAATAGTAAATGATTTTATTAATTTTTTAATGTAAAATAAAAATTATTTATTATTTAATATAGTATTTTATTATGATTTTTATTTATTTTTTGGTGTTATTTATTGTAAGTTAATTTTTAAAGGTGTATTTATTGGTATATTCATCTATGTTTTTAGCTATTTTATTTTTATTTTGTATATTTGATTTTATTTTTTGATTTTATTATTTTATATGTTTATAACTTATTTTTAGATACATAAATATATTTTTATTGTATTTTTCTGACATAATATATACACTTAAATAAATAGGTATATTAAATATATATGTGTAAGTACAGGTATTTCATCTATGTATTTTTGTGTTCTATTTTATTTTAATATTTTATTAATGGTTTTATTTAAATTTTAATATGTACATATATTATACATAATATTTACAAAATTATAAAATTATAAAATTGTAAAAATAATAAATAATAAATAGAATGAATATTTTATTCGAGTATATTGTAAAATAGGGGTCCAAACCTAACTTGCACACATTAACTCCAAAAAATATGAAACGACCTTCATTTAATAGCTCATGAAAAGTTATATACAATTAGAGATTTTGATATATTTGAGTTTTTATTTGAGATATATGGGTCTGGGAAGTTGGAATTTTGGCATCTTATTCATAGCATCACTTTTACAGTGTGTATTATTTTTTTATGAACTCAATTTTGTTTTTTTTTTCATATTTTATTATATACAACTTTCATGTTCAAAGTTTCTTTCTTTGAGGTATAAAAAGTAGAAAGTAAAATTTGTCTTAAAAATGAATAAATAATAGATTAATAAAAGGGTTTTTTATTGTATTATTGGCCCGTATCACCCACTACTTTATTCCTTTTCGACCTAATCATCAAGATGCGTAGGTCTCGGGGTTTAGGGTCATAAAATACCTTTGGCATTTTATTCGTTTTATTTTATTTATTCTATGATTTTGGCATTAAAAATAATATTTCATACAATATTTACTCAACAAAGAATGAATGTTAATTTATGCAAATTAATGGTATTTACATGCATTAGCTAGGGTTTTTGAGGCCAAAATGATAGAATAAAGGTGATGAAATAGAGATTCATCGTCCCCCTTATACTTTCCTTTACTAGTCCCTAGCAAACACTTATGCAATAAGTGCAGAAAAGAAAAACAAAGAAAAGAAAAGGAAAGAAAGTGGATTAAATTTAATTATCAAACTTGTCTTCGCAAAATCAATGTTTGGAACTTACATCAAACCTTTGGAATTTTAGTGCAGGCAGAACCTTATTGGGAATCGGATTTGAAATACAACAACCTTTGAGAATCCCAAAACTCTGCTCAAGTCTCCTCAATAGTCAGGTCAGAATACTTCAACTCATATGCAAACCCTTACGACTAGGAATCTTACTTGTACAATGCATGCGATAGTGGTTCTCCCCAACTGAAATGACAAAGAGTCTAACTTCTCCAACATGACAACCCAATGATTCCCCATTCCAGCAACTCTTTCCTCGAGGAGTGGGTATTCCCTTCTAAGTTCAAGTGGCTACCAGCTCAAGAGGAGGGGGTGAAGAGAAGAATGGAGAGTAGCAAGTGTAGCTACCTATCCTCAGATGCTTGACCAGTGAGCCTAGTCATCCAGCTGCAGTCTTACATATCATGACATGGAATCACAAGCTTGCTTATTGACTATACAAAATGTACACTCCGGCATGCATTTTATTTTTAATCAGACATGTCCAGCTTTTTGGAGTTTTTTTGCTTTTAGCGTTTTTTGAAATACTATATACAACAGCATTTACATAAGGAGTTTTTCCTCTTGAGCCAGTAGACTATCCCTCTTTTTACGCATTATTGCAACCCACACTCTCCTGTCTTTAGATGTCTCTTCTACTAGACGGGTTGGGGTGCACATCCCTCCCTAGACGAGGATAAATATTTCCACTTGTGTGTGTCTCATACTGGTAAATCAAATCCCCTCACCACTCCAATGGAGTTGAGCCAAGTGAAAGGTGTAGGTGTCCAAGTTAGGTCATTATCAACAAGAGCAATGTGTGTGCTCCAAAATACTCTACTTAGGCTGTCAAGAATCCATTGAACCAAGTCTCACAATTCTCAAAGAATTAAGTCAACTAGACCTGAAGTACCTCAATCCCATCTCTTATAAGGTTCCTGTAATTATGTAAATTTAAGGTCCAACTAAGCTCCAATTTCGGATTTTACATGGACTTGTTCAATTATCAAACTTAATCTGAAAAATACGAATGCTACGCAAATGTTATGCACAATGCAGGAAAATATTTTTGTGATGCAATTTTCAAAGTTTTGAACTTTTTACGGATTTGTGAAAAAGATGATGCCAATGTAATTTTTTAATTTTTTTTTCAAAAAGATTTTGCAAATGTTTTGGTATTTTTATTTTTGCAAATGTTTTTGTGATTTTTGAAAACAAAAGATTTTGGATGGAAATGGGTACAAATATTTAAATAGGGATGCTTCTTATGTTTACAAGAGTTGTGTTTTTAAGAATATACAAGTGATAAATAATCATTTTTATGGATATGTATATATATAGTTAATAAAGAATTTTAATGTGATGTATATATTCCTCAAACATATTTCAAAATCATTTTACAAATAATTATGAAAACTATAGTCCGAAAAAAATTTACAAATAATTTTTACAAACATTTACACACATTTGAAAATCATTTTTCAAAGGGTTTTCAAACAGTATATATAGATTTTTGAAAATATTTTTGCAACCATTTTCAAAACAATTTGCAAATAATTTTTCAAACATTTTTATTTCACACAAAGAAAAGAAGTTTTTACAATCCAAAATATCTTTACAAAGGTTGAAAACATTTTATAAAATATTTTCCAAACAGCTATCAAAAGATTTTTCAAAAGGATTTTCAAACTATTTTTCAAATATTTTGCAAAAATATTTTCTCCTGATTTCTTAAGTGTATACAAATATTTTGAGGAATATTATGCATCTTTTTATTATGTGCTTTTAATGAACTTAATGGGATATGCATAGTATTTTAGCCAAATTTATTGAAAATACGAAAGTACAGCTTATGGCTAAAGTATATACGCGATATATACGACCCCTCTATAATTAGCTTGAGCTATGTCCTCATAGATCATAGAGAAAAAGAGAAGATATAACTCATGTTGACTATAGAAAAACCTAAAGAATAAAGGAAAAATGGAATGAATACACAAATGAGAAGTCGACCATCCCATTTATACTTAGGATCGAATAATCCTAAGTATAACAGATCGTACACAAAGCAGGGAGGGTGAAGGGTGGGAATGAACGGATCGTACTAAGACGGTCTCCCCCTATACTTAGGATAAGATATCCCTAAGTATAGACAAGAAGAGGAGACAGGGGAGAGGATCAAATAATGAAATAACTCGGGGTGTACACCCCCTATACTTAGTACAAAGTACGTCCTAAGTGTAGAATACTGACAAGAAGGGGTGATACACTTTTTTTAATAATGAAACCTGAAAACAAAAAGAAGAAAAGAAGAAAATATGAAAGCTTAAAGAAGAACTTTTGAGTGACATTATTTGAATCATGTGATGTTGCTACTGATGTGGATGTATCTTCAGAGCGCAATACTTGGATAGAGTCGACAACGGCCAAGAAAGTGTCATGTTCGAGGTAGGGCTTCAGTAGTTGAACATTGACGACAGATGGTTGTGCGTCAGGAGACAATTCTGATATCACAATACTTCCATTGTCACACACTTCTTGAACTTTGAACGACCATGTCCATTCGCTCTTTAATTTGCCCGGGTAGATCTTTAACTTTGCATCAAATAGATGCACTTACTGTCCAGTCTCGAAGGTCTTTCATCTGATGTGCCGGTCATGCCAGCATTTAACCTTCTCCTTGTACATCAACGTGATATCATATGCATAGTCTTTTAATTCCAGGAGCCTTTTTCATATCATCTTTCCTTTTCTGACCACCTTATTGTGAGTCCAAATTGCAAATGTTAACTGCCCACAATGATTTATGAATCAACTCCACTTGCATGTGGCATGGTGATAACGCTCCCGCACCCTATGTTAATTCGGTCAAATTAATGTCCAAATTAATGTTAATTGTTCGTTGCAGTCGGATACGAGAGGCTAGTCAAAAACCACTTAACGATTAATGTGAAGTTAATTTTAAGCGGCAATATTTTTTTACTTGGTATAAGTCCAAGGTCGATCTCAGGGAGGCATCTGTCTCCTTAGGTGAATTTCAGCAATTATTCAAGTGTCGATTTTCGAGGAGTAATTTTTTTTTGGTCTTTTTTATTTTTATGCAGACTTATGCAGACAAGGCAAGCCAATTTACTGTGTAATTTAATTAATGTATCAAATCAAGTCCAAAAATCATGAAAATTGTCCAGATGGTTAATCATGATGAAAATGACCTACACTAATTTTTTTGGAATTTTTCGACTCAAAATAAATATACTGTGAATTAAATAAACAGACCGGATGATTTTCGGTATTTAATTTTTAATAAATACCAATCCATAATTTTTCCAAGAACTAAAATTATCCTAGGTTACTCTAATGGTAACGGACCTAGGAAAATTAACAGAACTTAATTTCACTGTGAAATGAATTAATTAAAATTAATTTAAGAAAATCACTGATCAATTTATTTAGGCCTCGATATGCGTGCAAATGCTATGAAATTTTTATGGTATGTTAAAAATGATGTCCTTAAGCTACTGTGAATTTTTGATAATTTTTGAAGGCACAGAGAATAAATTAAAAATCAAAAGGCATCACTGGGCAAAATATGTCAACAATGCACCAATTAATTCATTAATAATTCAATTGAGCTTACAAAAATAAGACACGTGTACCAATAGACAGAGGACAAAATTTCTAACAAAATACAATTTTTAGAATGTCAAAATGATGAAAAATGCACTCTAGGGATGCGTGCAAACACAGGGGTGTAAATGCAATACTGGAAATTAAAATTACAAAAAGCAAATATGCTGACAGGGACTAAAATGCAATTACCGATAATATGGTGGACTCTTGTGCAAATTCTCCACGGTGCACGTGCTTCTCACGTGGGTCTGCTTCACAGGGGCTTCGTTGCAATTTTGGAAAGCTCCAGGGGCTTCTGTGCAATTTACCCAGGTCGCACGTGCTCCTCACGTGGGCGGCCTAGGCTCGGAGGGCGGAGGCGGCTTGGAGTGAGGCTCGGGCGCTTTGGAGGTCCGGAGTTAGGTTCGGGGGGGCCTCGGGTTGCCCGAGCCTAGGCTTGGAGGCCGAGGCTCGGACTAGTCGTCGTGGCGGCCTGAGGGCCCTTGGATCAAGGTCGATCCAAGGGTTGGCGATGAAGACGCGTGGCAACTGGAGGGTCTGTCAGATCTGAGGTGCGATCGACGGTTGAGGACTGGCGCGGTGATGAACACGTGGAGAAGTGAGGGTCGTTCGATCGGTTGATCGAACGGTGGCTGTACGTCGTCTCGAACGGTCCTCCGCCACCTGCGGAGGAGAAGGCGGATCTCCGGCGTCGATGGCTCTGCTCCGCCGAGGTCGCTAGGCGTCAATGGAGCTCTTCGTATGCTCCCGAGTAGCTCGGAAGATGCGAGGGCATACGGCGACGCCTCCGGTGGGCTCAGTGGCTGTGAAGATGTACTGAAGCTCGCTGGAGACGAAGCTCGAAGGGAGCTCCGGTAAGGCTCCGGCCAGTGAGAAAATGAGAACCTATAGGGGTTAGAATAGATAGCCGAGGCGTGCAAGTGTTCGTGGAGAAGTGTAGCGTGATCGGCGAGGCCTAAAGTGGAGTGTGGTTGTCCGGCAAGCGAGCTCCGGCCAAATGGTGGAGCTGTTGATCGGAAGAGTGTGAAACGCGTCGTCGGAGGGTGCAAATGGGACCGCGAGGACGGGAGCTTCGACGCGAATCTCATCGAGGTGGATTGGAGGGGGGAAGGTGGCCGGTGACGGCGAATAAAGTCGGAGAAATCAACGGAAAAACTAAAGAGAAGATCAGAAGGTAGTGGAAGGGGTTACCTGGGGAATGGAGCTCAGACTTGAGCTCCAGGTCTTCGCTCGAGGGATAGGTAAGGTCCCGAGCTCGTGCAGCTTCGCGGTGAAGGCTGCGACACGGCGGTGGCGGCCGTGGATCTCGGCGGGGTCGATTCCTTGTCTTCGCTCGAAGACCCACTCAATTGCTGTAACCAACGGATTGGTCTGAGCTCGAGGCACCTCCCTGGAGAGGCGGATGGGGGTGAACATCGCCGGTGGTGACGTATTTATAAGGTGAAGGAGGTGGGTTGGCTGGTGGAGTAGCGAGGTTGGTGGACGACGTGGGGCTACCATGGTGGAGGTGGTGGAGTTTGAGGGAGCTGGCGAGGGAGAGGGATGAGTTGGTGATGTCGTGGGGGTGTCAGCGGTCGGAGGAGATGGCTGACGTGCGTCCAAAAATAGGAAGGGGGCGCCCCTCCCGCAAGGCAAGGGACGTGGGGGAGAGGGGCGCCTGGAGGTAGGAGACGAGGTCTCCACCGTTGGATCTTGTGATCCAACGGTGGTGATCAGAGCGTGGTGAGCGGGTAGGATTAGATCTGGGGTGCGTAGATGATGGGTTATGATGGAGCCACGTGGCGTGTTGTGGCGAAGCGCGAGCGAGCGGTTTAGATGAGGGGGTGGAGTTGATCAGAAGGTCGAGATTTGCTGGAAGAAGGGCGGCTGTGATGGAGAGATCGGAGGTCTGACCAAGCGGCTTAGATGCTGCCACGTGGCTGGCCCTGGTGAGGGCGCGAACGAGCGGCGTAGATCTCGGCTGGAGATGATCGGATGGTCCAGGCAAGGGGCGTGCGTGGGCAGCGCTGGGCCGTTGGATCTGGATCGAGATCCAACGGCTGAAGGCGCGGGCGGATGAGGCGATGGGAGGCGGGCCGCGTGGCGCAACCAGGGGGCGCCACGGGGCCTGCTGTGAGTGGCTGGAGTAAGAGACACGTGTAGAGAAAAGAGGGAGCCGAATTTGGAAAAACTCAAAACATGAAAGTTGTAGATCTCGATGAGATCTACAAGTTTCATGTTGACAAAAGACGGAGATGAGGTCAAATATGATACATAAATACAAGGATACATAAATATACATATGTAGTATACAGAGTGACCCAAAAACCCAAGTTTCTCATACGAGCTCCAAATTCAATGAAATTAGTCTCATTTTGAAGGTCTTTTAATATGTAATATTCTAAGAGTTAGTAGACCTAATTCAGGCTTTGTATGAGGGCTTTATGTGTATTTTAGTGTACAAGGGCTCTCAGGCTATATTGGCTATTTTACAAGGGTGATTTTTGACATTCTTCCCTATGTTATTAACTAAGGAATATAGATTATAGAGAAGATGTTATTTTGGTGAAGAGGTATTTAAAATGGGATTTTTGGCTTCTTCTTTAGATGCAAATGAGCTGCTAAACTACATGAGTTATGAATACATGCATGAATGCTATTTATGCAATATAAGGGGAAATATGCCTCTATTTTCTCGGGAACAAGGCTCTATTTTTGACTTTTGAAGTGATGAATCACAGATTCATCAACCCCCTATACTTAAACCATGCTCGTCCCCGAGCAACTAAATGAAATGCAAGAGTGAAATGATTTTGGGTTCCAAACCAAGGTCATGAACAAAAGTTGAAAAAAAATGGAGCCTGACTCGACCTTTGGATTAATTGTGTGGCGGAACCTTATTTGGACCTGGACTTAAGACTTAACAGACTTCAAGTTCCACAAGTCTTCTATTCAAGACGCCTCAATAGTCAGGTCAGAACAAATCCTCAAACGCAAATTTCTGATGACTATGATTCTTACTTGTACTGTGTAAGTGATTTGTAACTCTCCACATCAGAAATGGCTCGGAACTAGCCTCCTCTAACAAGGTAACTCAATAACCCGGTCCAGTAACTCTTTCCTCGAGGAGCGGGGTATTCCCTTCTAAGTTCAAGTGCGACCAACTCAAGAGAAGGGGGTAGAGAAGAGAATGGACGGTAGCCAGTGTAGCTACCTATCCTGGGATGCCTGACCAGTGTAGCCAAGTCATCCAGCTGCATTTCTTTACTAGTTTACATACTCCGACAGGTATTATTTTTTTTCTTGGACCTGTCTGATTTTTTTGGAGTTCTTTCTTGCATTTTTTTTTCCGAAAAGAGCAGCATGTCCATCAGGAGTTTTTCCTCTTGAGTCAGTAGACTATCCCTCTTTTGAAGCATTATTGCAACCCACGGCATCCTGTCCTTAGATGTCAACACCACTAGACTAGGTTGAGACGAACTTCCCTCCCTAGAGGAGGACGGATGTTTCCACCCGTGTGCTACTCCAAGCTAAAGGATTCTGCCTCCTCACCACCTCATCAATGAAGAGCTACGTGCATAGTGCTTGTCCAAGTTAGGTCACTGTCTATAAGAATCATGCGTGTGCACGAGATATTCTACTTAGACTAATCAAGATGACATGTGAACATAGACTTGCGGACTCAAAGAATTAAGTCACTTGACCCGAGAAATCTTAACTCCAGTTCCTGTAAGGTTCCTCTGAAATTAGGTGGATTAAGGTCAAATCAAGTCCATCCTCAATATCTACTCATAACTTGGTCCAGAACCCACTAGCTTTTCACTTTGCATATGCAAAGATATGCAGATGAGATGAGATGTCATGCTATGAAAATGCAAGACTCTTTTTATTTTTCTATGCAGAGATGATATGCAAGAGTAAATAAGAAGCCTATTTTTATAGTTTTCAAAAAAAAATTTGATTTTTTTTACCCACCCGTTATTGTTGTAAAATATATACAAAAATACGCGAAAATACGCGAAAGTACGAGCTATGGGTAAAGTATATATGTAATATATACACGCCCCCCTATACTTAGCGTGTGCTATGTCCTCAGAGCACGAAAGCGATTAAAAAGACATAGCTCGAGCTAAGCGTAGGAGAGCTAAAATTACAAAAGTATAGAAGTCGTCTCTCCCCCCTATACTTAGGCTCAGGCAGCCTAAGTGTAGAAGAAGATCAAAAATGGGGCGGACGAGGGAAAGATGGGAAATGGATGAATATATACACGGCGGGCATCGGTTCCCCCTATACTTAGGCTCTGCTCAGCCTAAGTATAGGACAGGAGTGAGTATGAGAACCGATGTGATCTGGAGGATGTACAATGAATAGATGCGGGTCACTCTCCCCCTATACTTAGGATGTGGTTATCCTAAGTATAGTCATGAGATGATATGGAACCGGGGCGAGTGATTCGAATCACTGGGGAGGGAGGGAGAGAATTTATGTACAAGAAAGAGTTAGAATATACAAGGATTAAGAAGGTTTGTGACGAACCTTCTTGCGGACGCGAGGAGGTGGATAATATACATATGTGTCGCTGTCGGAATCGTCTTCAGATGAATAATAGTGAGGTGTAGGGATCGTCCAACGAGGGTCGACACATGGCTGCTTGCTTAGATAAGGCTTAAGAACAGCCGAACTGAGCTCACTCATATAAATCACCTTATCCGGACTAGATGAGGATTCCTCTGAAGCTTCCTTCTCCGGAGTGGTGAAGGAGACTTTCTTAGTCGATTTTCTAAAACCTGAATCATTGAGAGGGAGATGAGAGCGACGCGCCTTGAGAGGTTCGGGGGAACACCTCGAGGAATCAATTCTCAACTTCCTCTCACTAGATAACCAACTAGAAGAGGGAGCAACCGTGCTTTTATGTGGAGTCAATTTTGTTTGGGTTGTTTCCTTAGAAGGTCCGAGTCGTGGTGTGGTGCTGACTATGGGTTCCTCATCAGACGAGTCACCATAAAGATTGTAATATTCCTGAAGGGTCAGCACGCGTCTCGGGAAGGAGCTAGTGGTCTCAGTTGGCTTGGCATTATTGGGCTCTTGTGTCGGATCATTGATATGATCAAGGCAATCCTCAAATATCGTGTCCGACTCAATGATAGCTTCCGGTCGTGAGTCCTCCTTAGAAGCTGTCATGGTGGTGGTGCAAGCAGTTGATGAAGTGGAGGTGTAGGGAGTCTCTGATCCAATGGTCGTCCGGACAATCGGTCTCTCAGGTGTAGTAGAGAGGTGGGACTCATCTTCCTCTCGATGGTCACGACTGTCAGCGGATGTGTGGGTCTCCTTAGAGTAAAGTTCATCAAAGAATGGATGAGGTCGAAGCGCTCCCAATGCTGAAAAATCGATCTCCCGAGTCTCGCAATCTATAGTCGCCTTAGCCAAGGCTAAGAACGGCTTCCCGAGAATAATAGGAGACTGGGAAAACTCTCCTCTGTGCTCGATGTCAATGATCATGAAGTCCACCTGGAGCAGAGCACCTTGGAAAGTAACGATGACTGAAATATTTCCTCTCGACCGTTTGATGGATCGGTCAGCCAGCTGAACGATCTCTCTCGACTTCCTAAGTGGCCTGAGTTTGAGATTGTCAAACACAGAGGTCGGGAGGATATTTATCGGTGAGTCATCATCGATTCTCGTATGGGTAAAGATGGTATCTTTGATTTCACACTCAACTCGGGACAACCGCTTCACTCTGCGGCTTTTAGTCTTTCTCCCCATCACCAAGGAGGTGGCCATAGACACTATGTGTCTTTCAGTCCTTGTCCTCTTATTACCCGACCTCTTGGGCATCAATTTACTTCTCACAAATCGTTTGAGGTCGGGAAAGTGATCTATGGCCTTTATTAAGGGAAGTTTGAAAATCAGTTCTTCATCGAGTGCTTCCCTTAGGGCAGGATCCAATTTTTTTAGGTCATTTTCATTTTCAATTTTTATGTGGTTTTTTGGTTTTTCAATTTTTTTGGTATTTTGGATAGATGAATGATCGGACTCTGGATTGGAGGGCAAGTGGTTAGTAGAAGAGGGAGATAGAATGGACTCCAGCTGTACAGACGGTGTGGGTTCCCTAATGTTTGATTGGCTTTCAACCTCAAAATTACTCATATCCTTTTCCACTTTCATTCTCAAGCTGGCAGAAATTGAGTTCAATATTTCCATGACATTTCTCAACTCATTACCGAATGATTCACTTTTCTCAATAAGTCTGGAAATGTCATCCTCCACAAAATTCCCATGACAATTCATGGGAGAGTTCTGCTCAATTGGAGGAGACTGCTGAGATGTTGAGGTCTCATACTCAACATACCTATACTCTGGCATGTATTCTTGGGTCGAGTATGGATTATCCGAATGGCAGATATTGGTCAGAGCCTCATATGATGGAGTCAATGAACGAGGGACTAGTAAGTCTAGCTCATTAGTCCACTCCTGTGAATGTATAGGCTCTCCGAATGAAGGCTGGTTAATGGAGGCTTGATCACTAAAGTCAATCAAGTCTGGAAAATCATGATATTCAGACCCCTCAATTCGGATTGTTTGATCGATCAAATGATGCCCTAAGGTCAAGTCGGGAGGTGTATATGTAAATTGTTGTATAGTCCCTACTTGGGGTGAGAATAAAGTAAACGGGGGCATATAATTCTGCCAATCATCTGTCTCAGCAGTGGCTTGCTCTTCATTTGATTCTTTAATTCCTGCAAGCTCTCAAGAATAAGTACAGTCAGCCCAAGATGGAAGTGGTTCCGGAATGTCAGAATATGGAGTAGGTGAGAAAAATGCGAAGAAGTGGAGAAGTCAGTCGGAGTTCTGACTTCATGATCGGGTTGAGGAGGCGGAGGAGAAAGCGAAGATGAACGGTATATGGTTGAGGAGGAGTGACCAGAGGTCACAGGGTATGGGGACCAATATCCCGACATCTTGAGGAGGAAATGATGAATACAAGAAGATTGAGGTAGAAAATGTGCAATTACACAGGATAACACACACGACAGACACAAAGACAAACGCAAGAGCAAAACCCCGAGTTCACACTCAACACAGTGAAGGACTCAAAGTTGAGTCCAATTTATCTTGTAGTTTTTAAATGTGATATTCAAGCAAATCTAGCAAGGATTACGCGGCCTAGAGGGAAGTCGGTTCAGAGCCAGATGCGTCTTCCCTGTGTATCCTGTCGTCTAAGATACCGCCGCTCCTTCCTTTCTTCGCTCCTATCCCAAGCCGATGGATTCAGTGACCACGCCCCTATCTACCTGCAAGCAGGCGGAGGCTGACAAGGCCGGAACTTCACCCCGGGGGGTTACTGGCAGCTTGTCGCGAAGTACCGCAATTTCGCCCCTATCTACCTGAGACAGGCGGAGGCTACTTGGTACTAGTCAAAGAATCTGAAATTATCCGGCTTGTGATATTTGTTAGGATCAGTTAGAACGTGATATGGAAGACGGGGATTTGGGCTCTACCTTAGGGTGTTCACACACACTCAGGTACCCTCACTCAGCCTGAATACAAGGTCGGGGATTAATCTCCCGCAAACAATTTTCAGATTTTATTCATTTTGGTCAATACTGTTAGCAGTCCCGATTTTAAGTTAAGTTATCACTTTAATTAATCCACCACAAAGTACACCTATCGGACAGTCCCAATTTCCTTTTTAATTTAAGTGAGAAAATCAGAGGGAGAAATCGAGAAAAGCCGATGCAAGTTGAAATCGATGATGCGTATGCTGAGTAGAGAATACTTACAGTGATCCCTTCGCTTTTTGATGCAGGATGCAATACAGAATTGAAAACTTTACTCTACATGCAAATGCAAGCGATGAAAAACCGCTCCTAGACAGGCAGTTCTATTAGCGTGAAGAACAGTTTAATTTGACTAAGTCCTGCGGTCTAGGTGCGTCTTTTATGTGTGATGTGTGGTCTTATTGATTACGGGCACAAACAAATCCTAGAGTGGCTCGAGGAGCCGCTAGTGCAAGCTAAATTACCATTCACCCACACAGCACACGGGACACAGTTTCCACTATATTTACACGCGCGAGATCCCAAACGGTAACCGCTGGAAATAATGCAAAATAAAAATAAAATAAATAAAAAATAAAAAATACAATGCCTCTCTTTCTCTCAACACAATTTAAATGCTAAGTCCTCGAAGCGTCGCCGACTCCTCGCGGTCCTCGCACAAAAATTAAATGGAGGTCAGAGAGTGACACAAAAATAGAATAATGCAAAAATAAAAGGGAGAAAATAATTACAAGAAAACCGGGGGTCAGACTACCCGGGGAATGAAAATCAAACACTCAAAAATTTGCTAAAAATTAACCTAAGCCGTGCCTCCCCGGCAACGGTGCCATTTTGATAACGCTCCCGCACCCTATGTTAATTCGGTCAAATTAATGTCCAAATTAATGTTAATTGTTTGTTGCAGTCGGATACGAGAGGCTAGTCAAAAACCACTTAACGATTAATGTGAGGTTAATTTTAAGCGGCAATATTTTTTTACTTGGTATAAGTCCAAGGTCGATCTCAGGGAGGCATCTGTCTCCTTAGGTGAATTTCAGCAATTATTCAAGTGTCGATTTTTTAGGAGTAATTTTTTTTTTGGTCTTTTTTATTTTTATGCAGACTTATGCAGACAAGGCAAGCCAATTTACTGTGTAATTTAATTAAGGTATCAAATCAAGTCCAAAAATCATGAAAATTGGCCAGATGGTTAATCATGATGAAAATGACCTACACAATTTTTTTGGAATTTTTCGACTCAAAATAAATTTACTGTGAATTAAATAAACAGACCGGATGATTTTCGGTATTTAATTTTTAATAAATATCAATCCACAATTTTTCCAAGAACTAAAATTATCCTAGGTTACTCTAATGGTAACGGACCTAGGAAAATTAACAGAACTTAATTTCACAGTGAAATGAATTAATTAAAATTAATTTAAGAAAATCACTGATCAATTTATTTAGGCCTCTATATGCGTGCAAATGCTATGAAATTTTTATGGTATGTTAAAAATGATGTCCTTAAGCTACTATGAATTTTTGATAGTTTTTGAAGGCACAGAGAATAAATTAAAAATCAAAGGCATCACTGGGCAAAATATGTCAACAGTGCACCAATTAATTCATTAATAATTCAATTGAGCTTACAAAAATAAGACACGTGTACCAATAGACAGAGGACAAAATTTCTAACAAAATGCAATTTTTAGAATGTCAAAATGATGAAAAATGCACTCTAAGGATGCGTGCAAACACAGGGGTGTAAATGCAATACTGAAAATTAAAATTACAAAAAGCAAATATGCTGACAGGGACTAAAATGCAATTACCAATAATATGGTGGACTCTTGTGCAAATTCTCCACGGTGCACGTGCTTCTCACGTGGGTCTGCTTCACAGGGGCTTCGTTGCAATTTTGGAAAGCTCCAGGGGCTTCTGTGCAATTTACCCAGGCCGCATGTGCTCCTCACGTGGGCGGCCTAGGCTCGGAGGGCGGAGGCGGCTTGGAGTGAGGCTCGGGCGCCCTGGAGGTCCGGAGTTAGGTTCGGGGGGGCCTCGGGTTGCCCGAGCCTAGGCTTGGAGGCTGATGAACCTCAGTTTCATCATCTTTATTTTCCATAATTAACCCCCTTGCTTAAGGTTTTGTCAATAAATCCATGTTAGTGTCTAATAATTAACAGAGTCCTAAATAAATTAAAAATCACAAAAAAATGGCAAAACAAAATTCGTGGTATTTTTAGACTTAAAAATACCCTCAAAAATATTTCGGGTCCTTGTATGATCTCTTTTCGAGTTTTGGTCAACATGAAACTTGTAGATCTCATCAAGATCTACAACTTTCATGTTTTGAGTTTTCTCAAAATCGGCCAATAGGGCCCTCAAAAATAAGAAAAACCCTCCTAATAATCTGATTGGGCCACGTGGCCCAATCTGGGGGCGCCACGTGGCCCGGCCCCTTTGTATCATCCGCCACCACTCCTGGCCGTTAGATCTCCCCCTGAGATCCAACGGCCCCCATTCCTCCACGCCAGCCGATAGCCTTCAACCCTTAGATCTTCCCCTGCGCTTCATCCTCACCACCCATTAGCGCCGTGCCCACAGCTTGACACGTGGCGCGTTGTGGGTCCTTCGATCGCGCCCTGGATCTCGCATCTTAGCCGCTTAACCCACTCGTTATCCTCAGCCGTTCGATCACCTCCCACTCTCCATCTTTACCCTCCGTTAGCGCCGCGACCACATGACGCCACGTGGCGCATCCATCAGCCACTGATCACTCCGCCCCCGATCTAATCGGGTCCGTCACTTAGCGCCTCTTTGTCAGCCGTTGGATCTCAAGATCCAACGGCCGACAGTCATAGTCAACCTCCGATTCTCGTCCTCTCTCCCACGATCCAGCACTTGCACACCTCGCCCCCTTCCCATTTTCTCCACCACCTCCGACTACCTCTTCCTTCGCCAACCGTTCCACGGTCCTCCCCAGTCATCCACGACCCTCGCGCAAACCTCCACGTTCCACCTTCGTCTCCCCAGTCGTCCCATTACTTCCTCGAAACCCACGTCTCCACCATGTACTGCCGATGTCGCCTCTTCAAATATCTCGCCCCCTCCGACAAATCACGCCGTCCGCCTTTATGTGGGAAACCTCCCAGCGAGCCCCGCCCCCCGGTGACAGCGAGGGGGCGGTGAGGAGCGCGAAGACGAAGGTCCGCCCCGGTGACGACCCCTGGCCATGGTAGGCCAGGTCTGCGGAGCTCCGCCTCCGCCAAGCTGCTCCCCGTAGCCGGGGGAGTCCAGCGATGACCCCGAGGTCCTCCGATGACCTCGAGCACAGGCCCCGCTCCGCCCCAACGCAGGTAAGCTCCTCCGATCTCCTTTTGCATTTTTTGTTTAATTTCGCTTAATTTTCTAGGCCTCTCCGGCCACCCTCTCGCTCCGATGACCCCTTCAACAGCTCCGCTGCACCTCCCCTTTCATCGCGCCACCCTCGGCTCATCGTCTCCTTCCTACAGAACCTCGACCACTTCCAAACCACCTCCTCCGCCACCCACGGCGGAGGAGCTCTGAGCTTCCACCTTCTCCATCCCCTGAGCTCTCATTCCACTCCATTACGCACGCACAACACGCCACCTTGCTTCGGCTATATGAATTCCTAACCTGCAGGTATCCGAAGACTTGAATGGCCGGAGCTCTGCCGGCGTCGTTTTCATCGACCTCGCAGTCGTTCTCCTAGTTCTGAAGATCGACGCCAGAAGCCTCTGGACCTTCCTCGAGCTCCCATCTTCCTCGACATCCATCCAAGGAGCTCTGGGGAGGTCCGCGGCTACAGATAGGGAGCGGCGGAGGAGGAGCTCCTTCGTCGGAGCTCCAAACTCGCCGCCAGCTTCGGGGGAAGGCGACAGGACAGCAGCCGTTGGATGGTCCTATACCAGCGACCATCCAACGGTCCAGAAGAAGCGACATCAGCGATCTCAGGGGCCGTTGGATCCTCAAGATCCGACGACTCCTGTTCATCCACGACGGCTACCAGCGCCTTCACCGATGGCCTTTGGATCCACACGATCCAACGGCCGTGGAGCTCGCCACGCGTCGTCACCAGAGCTGCACCGACCCTCAGCCACCGAGCCAGAGGCTTGGATCCGCCGAGCCTTGTCCGAGCCTGCATCGAGCCAAAACCTATGCCCAAGCCATGCCGAAGCAACGCCGAGCCTCCCAGCCATCCCGAGCCTGGAGGGCGCGTGCCTGGCGCGTGCCTTCTGGGCTAATTGCAACGAGGCCCCACCGACTTCTTCAATTTGCATTCAGGTCCTGAGTCACGTGCAGATCAGGCGCACAGTGGGTAAATTTCATTAAAACCCTCGCGGGTTTTCCAAATTTCAAATATACCCCTGTGCGCGTGGTCAAATTACAGGGAAGGTCCCGCTACTTTGTTTATTTACTTTTTAGTCCCTCCCAGGGGCCTGTATGCAATTTTATTTTCATGTTTTCTTTCATTTATGCCCTTGCTTTCTTTGTTGAATATCTTGAGCTACGTTTGTCCAATCGAGTTGATTTCAGTTTCGTTTTGAAGCTCTTCTCGTCCTCTTTATTATGGCATGCTTAAATTTTAGATTTGACACTATGAACCGTGATGTATTATCTTCTTATCTAAGTGTCTTGATATTTTTTTATTTATCATGCCCACGTGCTTCATATTAGTAGAGGCTTCTTTATGACAACTTGGATTGACTCGTGATTTTCTATGGCTCAAGTGACTACGATTTTGGGGCATTTCATTCATCTTTTATTTGCATCATTAAAATTGATAAAAAAATGTTTACTTTATTTTAATGCATTGTTTGTCATGTCATATCTTGTTGTGTCTACCTGCATATTTGACCTATATGCTTTCATTCAACACTTAGTGAAACACACTTAAATCTGATTAATACGAGAGAGGCTCGTGTCCCTGAGTTCGACCTTGGTATCTTACCAAGTAAAATAATTTCACGATCACCTCATTTCGATTCATTATGGCATATATCTAAATGAGGTGATCGCTTTGACGACTCGAATCGTCCCGGCTACGATGATGATTACATGTGCTAAAAACACATTATTAAAGGGACGATTTTTCGGTTCGTCAAATGGCGCCGTTGCCGGGGACACGGCTCATTTCTTTTATTTTTTGGATTTTTGTGTGTCTAATTTAGTGTTTCTTTTTATAGGTTAAATAATCATATATTTTGCATATAAAATTTTTTCTCTCTTATTTGATCTCTAACAATTGTTTCTGTGGCAGGGCCCTTGATGGATCAAGGAGGCGAGGAGCAGGAAGTTCCCCGCTGCGAGGAGCCGCAGGAGCATGCTTGGAGCAAAGGAGAAAGAAAAGAAAAAAAAAGTGTCTCTCATTTTTGTTGCATTTTATTTTTAATAATTCGTCTTTTACAGCGGTCTTCGATCGAAGACTCGCGATTATAATCGGACGAATGTGGTTGTGTGGGGATCGTCCCCTCTTGAGTGTCGACCTAGGACTAGGCACGCGGCTCTTCGAGCTCAATTTCCATATTTTATTGTGCTTGATCGTAGGTTAAGACACACTCAAAGATAGACGCACGTAATCTCGCATCACTTAGCTAAAATTCATGGATATCAATCACCGCTAATAGATGTATGATTAGGTGCGGCTTTTATTCGACTTGCATACTTAGATTTTGATTTTCAAAATGGTCCAGATTTTTCGCGGCTTTTATCGTCAAATCACTGCATGATTTCTCGCTTAGCCTAGATCGCGTTTTTCTTCATCGTATACATGTTTTTCTCGGCTTTCATTTTTCTAGATTGATCACCTAGGATAAATGAAAAATGGAATGAGCGGTAGACGATGATTTTCTGATTGATGTGCTAATCATAATTCAGTGAAAACTTAAAATAAAATTGGGACTGTTAATTGCAAGTCAACCAAAAATGGAGTAAAAATTCGGTTTTGGGAGAGCAACACCCGCGCATATGCCTTGATTCACATTTTCTTCGCGTAAATATTTAATGTTTTATCACCAATAAAATAGACAAGATAATTAACCAACCTTGGTTGGTTTCATGTGTGAGTTGGTGAAACTATGGGTTTGCTTGTTTGAATTGAGCCATGTTTGCTACACATACCCTAGAACCTTAGTCCCTCCATTTCATCTCCAAAGATTCAAAGCCGCTCACTTGTATATCCATCCTTCTTCTTCGTTCACCTTGGGTCTCTTCCAACATCAATCTCCATCTTTATACTTAGGCTAATCTCAACCTAAGTATAGGGGGGACCCAAGTCCCTGTGATTTCTCTACTCATCTTTTCTTGCCTTTATACTTAGGTTATTTCTAACCTAAGTATAGGGGGAGCCCCTCTTAGCTCCCGTATATTCTTCTATATTTAAATGGACCTATGTACTTGTAACATTTAGTGCTATGAGGACATAGCAATGTTTAAGTATAGGGGGGTATACCGTATATACTGTATATTTTTTTTAGCTATAAATCTGAAAATTTTGAAAAATTAACAACTTTTTGGCTAAGGTAAAATTCTTTGGACTAAGAAAACTCAAAGGATTTCGCGGTTTTTCGATATTATGTTACACTATTTTATAGAAATATTTTCGAAAATGATTTTTGAAAATGTTTTGAAATTTTTCATTTTGTGTGACTTGGGTTTTAAAAAAATCGCCATCTCTTTTCAAGAAAAGTTGAGTCTAACTTGTGTTTTAACTCTCTTATTAAAATCCATAAAAATCAGAAAACCCCTAAAAACCTTTAGGAGCTATTAGTGACTACTAAGCCCAATTAAGAAAGCCGCGTTCAGTGAGGGTTCGCCCTTAGCAGATTGGATGGTTTAGAGGACATCGCGTAAGGCCCCGTCCTCAAGCAACGGGCTTCGGCCTGTACTTACATCCATACTGGCTGAATTGTAGCTACTTAATTGAGTTTAGGCAGTTGTTATATCTCTTGAAGTTCAAAAAAAAAGTGTCGTTGAATGAAAAAGTTGGATTAGTCCTCTACATTTTCACTTTCACCCGGGATCTGATTTGGTCAAAAAGACTTAGCTTTTAGAAGTCTTTGAGATTTTAGGTTAACCAGCCTTAGCCATCAGGGTCTTAGACTTAATCATCCACATTCCACTAGGTTTTAGATTTGCATGCTATATTCCATGCTTAGTCTCAGACATAAAGAATATGATCAGCACATCACATGCACGACTGCGGTTCTCGATGAGATGAGTTGATTTTTCACTTGAGGGATTGGGATGAGGAAGTCGAATTTGGATTTGATCTAATGATGCTCGAGGATGGGATAAAATCTTTGGAGGCTTCACGAAACCTGAGTGTCAGCAATATTAGCCAGTATGAGAACTTGATTCTTATAATAATCTCTTGACATTAACCTAAGTGCATGGGTGTGAAAAATAAATAAAAAAATGTTGATCAGTGTGCGCCAACTCTTGGTAAAAGCAGTGGAGCTAGCCACCATCTATACAAGTCAATGAAATTCAAAGAAAAGCTCTCATTTCACAAAGTTACATATCAAAGAGCTTCCACCAAAGGCGAGCGCTCCCAAAATTTTTCAAAGTGTCCACTTGGACCACCGCTATTAGGACCAGGAGTCGGGCTAGCACCAAAAAAGGGCTCTGCATCGTAAATGATACAAGTCTGGGTGTCGAAGGTACGATAGGTACTCAAAAGAGACACACCCCGGTGTACTCCCAGGAAAACAAGTGCAGACGGCTCCAACTTCTCTTGACGGACGCACTGATCAACACCAAAAAAAATGTGTTGCGTAAAAGGCACTAGAGAGAATCCTTGTTCCAATGAGAGGGAGAGAAGAATTGACACAATCCCATGCCCTCCATTTCTGGCCTGCCATCCACATTTTTAAGTCTGACAAACTAAAGAGACGGTAGACTGAATGCAAGATTTGATTTATTCCCTAGTGCTGAGGATTGGGTCCTTAGGAGATTTTCTCGGACCAAGATTTTGGGTGAAGACTTGACTCTACTCTCGAAATTGCAGTCAACACTAAATTCATATCCTTTAGTTTATATGTACATCAGAGAGAGTCTAGAGAAATAGAGAAATTGGAAGCCTCTTGATTAAGGCTGGGTTGAACTCTAAAATTTTGGATCTCTGAAGCCGAGTTGACTTGATCAGATGGGATCTTGTATTCACATGCACAAGGGGGTTAATCCAACTTAGTCATTTTGATGCTCGAGGACGAGCATAGTTTAAGTATAGGGGGGTGATGAACCTCAGTTTCATCATCTTTATTTTCCATAATTAACCCCCTTGCTTAAGGTTTTGTCAATAAATCCCTGTTAGTGTCTAATAATTAACAGAGTCCTAAATAAATTAAAAATCACAAAAAAATGGCAAAACAAAATTCGTGGTATTTTTAGACTTAAAAATACCCTCAAAAATATTTCGGGTCCTTGTATGATCTCTTTTCGAGTTTTGGTCAACATGAAACTTGTAGATCTCATCAAGATCTACAACTTTCATGTTTTGAGTTTTCTCAAAATCGGCCAATAGGGCCCTCAAAAATAAGAAAAACCCTCCTAATAATCTGATTGGGCCACGTGGCCCAATCTGGGGGCGCCACGTGGCCCGGCCCCTTTGTATCATCCGCCACCACTCCTGGCCGTTAGATCTCCCCCTGAGATCCAACGGCCCCCATTCCTCCACGCCAGCCGATAGCCTTCAACCCTTAGATCTTCCCCTGCGCTTCATCCTCACCACCCATTAGCGCCGTGCCCACAACTTGACACGTGGCGCGCTGTGGGTCCTTCGATCGCGCCCTGGATCTCGCATCTTAGCCGCTTAACCCACTCGTTATCCTCAGCCGTTCGATCACCTCCCACTCTCCATCTTTACCCTCCGTTAGCGCCGCGACCACATGACGCCACGTGGCGCATCCATCAGCCACTGATCACTCCGCCCCCGATCTAATCGGGTCCGTCACTTAGCGCCTCTTTGTCAGCCGTTGGATCTCAAGATCCAACGGCCGACAGTCATCGTCAACCTCCGATTCTCGTCCTCTCTCCCACGATCCAGCACTTGCACACCTCGCCCCCTTCCCATTTTCTCCACCACCTCCGACTACCTCTTCCTTCGCCAACCGTTCCACGGTCCTCCCCAGTCATCCACGACCCTCGCGCAAACCTCCACGTTCCACCTTCGTCTCCCCAGTCGTCCCATTATTTCCTCGAAACCCACGTCTCCACCATGTACTGCCGATGTCGCCTCTTCAAATATCTCGCCCCCTCCGACAAATCACGCCGTCCGCCTTTATGTGGGAAACCTCCCAGCGAGCCCCGCCCCCCGGTGACAGCGAGGGGGCGGTGAGGAGCGCGAAGACGAAGGTCCGCCCCGGTGACGACCCATGGCCATGGTAGGCCAGGTCTGCGGAGCTCCGCCTCCGCCAAGCTGCTCCCCGTAGCCGGGGGAGTCCAGCGATGACCCCGAGGTCCTCCGATGACCTCGAGCACAGGCCCCGCTCCGCCCCAACGCAGGTAAGCTCCTCCGATCTCCTTTTGCATTTTTTGTTTAATTTCGCTTAATTTTCTAGGCCTCTCCGGCCACCCTCTCGCTCCGATGACCCCTTCAACAGCTCCGCTGCACCTCCCCTTTCATCGCGCCACCCTCGGCTCATCGTCTCCTTCCTACAGAACCTCGACCACTTCCAAACCACCTCCTCCGCCACCCACGGCGGAGGAGCTCTGAGCTTCCACCTTCTCCATCCCCTGAGCTCTCATTCCACTCCATTACGCACGCACAACACGCCACCTTGCTTCGGCTATATGCATTCCTAACCTGCAGGTATCCGAAGACTTGAATGGCCGGAGCTCTGCCAGCGTCGTTTTCATCGACCTCGCAGTCGTTCTCCTAGTTCTGAAGATCGACGCCAGAAGCCTCTGGACCTTCCTCGAGCTCCCATCTTCCTCGACATCCATCTAAGGAGCTCTGGGGAGGTCCGCGGCTACAGATAGGGAGCGGCGGAGGAGGAGCTCCTTCGTCGGAGCTCCAAACTCGCCGCCAGCTTCGGGAGAAGGCGACAGGACAGCAGCCGTTGGATGGTCCTATACCAGCGACCATCCAACGGTCCCGAAGAAGCGACATCAGCGATCTCAGGGGCCGTTGGATCCTCAAGATCCGACGACTCCTGTTCATCCACGACGGCTACCAGCGCCTTCACCGATGGCCTTTGGATCCACACGATCCAACGGCCGTGGAGCTCGCCACGCGTCGTCACCAGAGCTGCACCGACCCTCAGCCACCGAGCCAGAGGCTTGGATCCGCCGAGCCTTGTCCGAGCCTGCATCGAGCCAAAACCTATGCCCAAGCCACGCCGAAGCAACGCCGAGCCTCCCAGCCATCCCAAGCCTGGAGGGCGCGTGCCTGGCGCGTGCCTTCTGGGCTAATTGCAATGAGGCCCCACCGACTTCTTCAATTTGCATTCAGGTCCTGAGTCACGTGCAGATCAGGCGCACAGTGGGTAAATTTCATTAAAACCCTCGCGGGTTTTCCAAATTTCAAATATACCCCTGTGCGTGTGGTCAAATTACAGGGAAGGTCCCGCTACTTTGTTTATTTACTTTTTAGTCCCTCCCAAGGGCCTGTATGCAATTTTATTTTCATGTTTTCTTTCATTTATGCCCTTGCTTTCTTTGTTGAATATCTTGAGCTACGTTTGTCCAATCGAGTTGATTTCAGTTTCGTTTTGAAGCTCTTCTCGTCCTCTTTATTATGGCATGCTTGAATTTTAGATTTGACACTATGAACCGTGATGTATTATCTTCTTATCTAAGTGTCTTGATATTTTTTGATTTATCATGCCCACGTGCTTCATATTAGTAGAGGCTTCTTTATGACAACTTGGATTGACTCGTGATTTTCTATGGCTCAAGTGACTACGATTTTTGGGGCATTTCATTCATCTTTTATTTGCATCATTAAAATTGATAAAAAAATGTTTACTTTATTTTAATGCATTGTTTGTCATGTCATATCTTGTTGTGTCTACCTGCATATTTGACCTATATGCTTTCATTCAACACTTAGTGAAACACACTTAAATCTGATTAATACGAGAGAGGCTCGTGTCCCTGAGTTCGACCTTAGTATCTTACCAAGTAAAATAATTTCACGATCACCTCATTTCGATTCATTATGGCATATATCTAAATGAGGTGATCGCTTTGACGACCCGAATCGTCCCGGCTACGATGATGATTACATGTGCTAAAAACACATTATTAAAGGGACGATTTTTCGGTTCGTCAGAGGCCGAGGCTCGGACTAGTCGTCGTGGCAGCCTGAGGGCCCTTGGATCAAGGTCGATCCAAGGGTTGGCGATGAAGACGCGTGGCAACTGGAGGGTCCGTCAGATCTGAGGCGCGATCGACGGTTGAGGACTGGCGCGGTGATGAACACGTGGAGAAGTGAGGGCCGTTCGATCGGTTGATCGAACGGTGGCTGTACATCGTCTCGAACGGTCCTCCGCCACCTGCGGAGGAGAAGGCAGATCTCCGGCGTCGATGGCTCTGCTCCGCCGAGGTCGCTAGGCGTCAATGGAGCTCTTCGTATGCTCCCGTGTAGCTCGGAAGATGCGAGGGCATACGGCGACGCCTCCGGTGGGCTCAGTGGCTGTGGAGATGTACTGAAGCTCGCTGGAGACGAAGCTCGAAGGGAGCTCCGGTGAGGCTCCGGCCAGTTAGAAAATGAGAACCTACAGGGGTTAGAATAGATAGCCGAGGCATGCAAGTGTTCGTGGAGAAGTGTAGCGTGATCGGCGAGGCCTAAAGTGGAGTGTGGTTGTCCGGCAAGCGAGCTCCGGCCAAATGGTGGAGCTGTTGGTCGGAAGAGTGTGAAACGCGTCGTCGGAGGGTGCAAATGGGACCGCGAGGACGGGAGCTTCGACGCGAAGCTCGTTGAGGTGGATTGGAGGGGGGAAGGTGGCCGGTGACGGCGAATAAAGTCGGAGAAATCAACGGAAAAACTAATGAGAAGATCAGAAGGTAGTGGAAGGGGTTACCTGGGGAATGGAGCTCAGACTTGAGCTCCAGGTCTTCGCTCGAGGGATAGGTAAGGTCCCGAGCTCGTGCAGCTTCGCGGTGAAGGCTGCGACACGGCGGTGGCGGCCGTGGATCTCGTCGGGGTCGATTCCTTGTCTTCGCTCGAAGACCCACTCAATTGTTGTCACCAACGGATTGGTCTGAGCTCGAGGCACCTCCCTAGAGTGGCGGATGGGGGTGAACGTCGCCGGTGGCGACGTATTTATAAGGTGAAGGAGGTGGGTTGGCTGGTGGAGTAGCGAGGTTGGTGGACGACGTGGGGCTACCATGGTGGAGGTGGTGGAGTTTGAGGGAGCTGGCGAGGGAGAGGGATGAGTTGGTGATGTCGTGGGGGTGTCAGCGGTCGGAGGAGATGGCTGACGTGCGTCCAAAAATAGGAAGGGGGCGCCCCTCCCACAAGGCAAGGGACGTGGGGGAGAGGGGCGCCTGGAGGTAGGAGACGAGGTCTCCACCGTTGGATCTTGTGATCCAACGGTGGTGATCAGAGCGTGGTGAGCGGGTAGGATTAGATCTGGGGTGCGTAGATGATGGGTTATGATGGAGCCACGTGGCGTGTTGTGGCGAAGCGCGAGCGAGCGGTTTAGATGAGGGGGTGGAGTTGATCAGAAGGTCGAGATTTGCTGGAAGAAGGGCGGCTGTGATGGAGAGATCGGAGGTCTGATCAAGCGGCTTAGATGCTGCCACGTGGCTGGCCCTGGTGAGGGCGCGAACGAGCGGCGTAGATCTCGGCTGGAGATGATCGGATGGTCCAGGCAAGGGGCGTGCGTGGGCAGCGCTGGGCCGTTGGATCTGGAGCGAGATCCAACGGCTGAAGGCGCGGGCGGATGAGGCGATGGGAGGCGGGCCGCGTGGCGCAACCAGGGGGCGCCACGTGGCCTGCTGTGAGTGGCTGTAGTAAGAGACACGTGTAGAGAAAAGAGGGAGCCGAATTTGGAAAAACTCAAAACATGAAAGTTGTAGATCTCGATGAGATCTACAAGTTTCATGTTGACCAAAGACGGAGATGAGGTCAAATATGATACATAAATACAAGGATACATAAATATACATATGTAGTATACAAAGTGACCCAAAAACCCAAGTTTCTCATACGAGCTCCAAATTCAATGAAATTAGTCTCATTTTGAAGGTCTTTTAATATGTAATATTCTAAGAGTGAGTAGACCTAATTCAGGCTTTGTATGAGGGCTTTATGTGTATTTTAGTGTACAAGAGCTCTCAGGCTATATTGGCTATTTTACAAGGGTGATTTTTGGCATTCTTCCCTGTGTTATTAACTAAGGAATATAGATTATAGAGAAGATGTTATTTTGGTGAAGAGGTATTTAACAAGGGATTTTTGGCTTCTTCTTTAGATGCAAATGAGCTGCTAAACTACATGAGTTATGAATACATGCATGAATGCTATTTATGCAATATAAGGGGAAATATGCCTCTATTTTCTCGGGAACAAGGCTCTATTTTTGACTTTTGAAGTGATGAATCACAAATTCATCACATGGATTTCCATATACAATGCGATAGGGCGACATGCCTAATGAGACTTGTAAGCGGTTCGATACATGCCCAAAGGATTGAGTCCAAAAGTTGGGGCCAATTTTTCCTGTCCAGCTTGACAAGCTTCTGAAGTATCATCTTGATTTCTTTGTTAGATAGTTTTGCCATACCGTTGGTCTAAGGATGGTAAGGAGATGCGACTCGGTGCTCGATGTTGTATTCCTTCATTAATATCTTGACCTCTCTCTTAATGAAGTGACTACCCCCATCAGATATCAGTATCTTTGGCATCCCGAACCATGAGATGATATTTTCTTTTAGAAAGCAATAGACTGTAAGGTTGTCTATGGCTCGAGCAGGGATAGATTCACCCAGTGACTCTCATAATCAACGAACAAAAAGGATGTGTTCATATCCCTGATTATTAGGAAAGGGTCTCATGAAGTCAATGCCCTAAGCATCGAATACATCAGTGATCTGAATGATCTTCAGGGGCATTGAATCTTTAATTATAAGGGTTCCTTTCAGTTGCTGATAGTCAGTGCAACGTTTAACATATGCTGTTGCATCCTTAAATAATGTAGGCCACCAGAGGCCACATTGCAATATCTTCGTTGGCGTTCTATCTCCATAATGGTATCCACCAAATTTGAGCGAGTGACAATGCTCGAGGACACTATGTTGCTCCTCCTGGGGAATGCACCTTCGTCAAATACAATCCGCTCCTTTATCTGAATAAGAGATGATCTTCCCATTGGTAGAAATGGATTGTTGACAAGAATTTGTCCTTCCGAATCTTCGTCCATTCATGTGGAACTACGCCCGAGACGAGGTAGTTGACAGTATCAGTGTACCAAGGGAGTGAATCCACGGCCATAATCGACTCGCTAGGGAAGGTGTCTGTGATGGGTGCACTGCTCAGTAGAGTCTCTTGCTACTCAATTCTGGAGAGGTGGTCTGCTACCACATTCTGAACTCCAGGATTGTCCTTGATTTCCAAATCAAATTCCTGGAGGAGAAGGATCCAACTGATCAGCATAGGCTTGGCATCCTTCTTGCTATAAGTATCGGATAGCAGAGTAGTTAGTGTAGATCGCGACTCTTGATCCAAGTAGATAGGATATGAACTTCTCAAGGGTGAATACCATAGCCAGTGACGGGTCCGCAAAAGCCACGTTAAGAATGTATTTTTAATCTTCGTGCTTGAAATTAATGAAAGTCGTTCGTTGTAGGCGGCGATCGGAACAGTCAAGAAATAACCACAAAATAATGATTCAATTTTAATCTCGTGGTGTATGTTTATTTTACTTGGGCAAGTCCCAAGGTCGATCACAAGGAGGCAAAGGAACAACCTAGATTAATGTCTATCCAATTTTGAGTTCGGTTTTCAAGGCGTTTTTTTTTTGGAATTTTTCAATGCAAGATGAGATGCAACATGCAAATTCGGCCTATTTTAGGGACTAAAATGTAAAATACGTTCAAACGGTGTCCGAAAAATACGAAACTTAGCCACAATGTAAATGACGATGAAATGAGCGCACTGTAATTTTTTTGGAATTTTTAGGTGCAATATGAATTTTTTACGAATTTTGATGCAAACAAAATGATTTTCAATACTTTAATTTTAATAAATATTAACCTACTTATTTTCGAGAACTAAAATTATCTAAGATCTATGACTAGGTGATGGATCCCAGAAAAATCCTAACCCTCGAAAATGTAGGGTTTAATATCTATTAAAAATCAAACATTAAAATGCACAAAATGATTTTTACAGGGCAAATAATGCATGCAAATGCAATGATTTTTGGACACAATGTTAATCAAAGTAATCTCTACGATATTTGATTTTTGGGGAATTTTTAAAGCCACGGTTAATTAACTATGAATTTCAGAGCACAGATTGGGCAAAATATTCCAATTTCCACAAAACAATTATTTATTAATTAACCGTTAATCACAAAAATATCCACGATATGTCAAAATGTAGAGAATTATATTGAACAAAATGCTATTTTTAAACAAATAAAATGATGTCTAGAATAGGTCCCAAAACAGAGGGGGAACATAGGGGTGTGAATGCAAATAGCAATAACTAAAATAATAAAAAAAATGCAACAGGGACCTACTGTTATTTACCTAGATTAAGGGGGCGTAAGCGCAAATTACCCAGAGGAGCACGTGCGTGGCACGTGCCCTCTGGAATGAAGGGCTGGCGCGTAATTCGGAGGAGGTCTAGGGGGTATCCGCGCAATTTTCCCACGGTCACGTGCTAAGCACGTGACCTGGGTGACGTTAGCCTGACGTACCCCCCGGGCGCACGTGCCTCGCACGTACGTGGGGGGGTCTCGGGTCGGCCCCCGGCGGCGTGGCGGATCGAGGTGGAAGGGGCGGAGGAGCGGCGTTGCGTGGCCTGGGCACTGCCTGGCGGCGATGAACGGTTCTGCACGGGTGGCTTCAGGAGCGGCGATGGAGGATGCGGCAGCGGAGCGGCGATGGTTGAAGACGATGACGAACGTTGGTCGGTGGTGTTCGTGGACGCAGGTGGTGGCGCGCTTCGGAGAAGACGGCTGAAGAGTTGGTCGATGGCGAACTCGTAGGCGAAGTCGGTGAAGCGTCGTTGGTAACTGGCTCGACGGCGATCGAAGGAGGCCGGAGCTGGAGCGCGCGTGGAGGTGCGGCTACGACCGGAGGGGTCGGATCGCGCCGGAGGAGGCGCTTCGTGGTGCTGTCACCGCCACGAGGTCCTCTCGTGTGCAGTCGGCGGATGCCTAGCGTCGATGAGGCGAGTCCCTTTAAATAGGATAGGGTTACAGGGACCGCGGAGGTTGGTTGGTCGTTGGCGAAGATAGCGGCGGACCGGCGAGGCGGAGATTGGGCGCGGGCGCGAGGTTGGGGGTGACGCACAGCGGCCGTCCGATCGGCCGAGATCGGACGGCCAATTATGCGCCACGTGTCGAAGAGCTGGGATGAGTGCGGGGCACGTGCGGGGCACGTGCCTGGGTGGCACGTGCCACGCACGTGCGTGGCTTTTATTTTTTTTTTTAAACGAAAATTTAAAAAGCCCAAAAACCACTGACACGTGGCGGCCTCTGGGGCTGCCACGTGTCAGCACCAGAAAATTCGAGAGATAAATCGTTTGTAAAATCAAAAAGAAATAGCAAATGACCTCGGATCGAAAAAGTTTCTTCACGAAAAATGCTCGTCTCGACGAGATCTACAACTTTCATGAAGACATCAAAGCCAAATTCGGTCAAATGTGAAAAGTGAATTTTTGGGGTATCCCATGTACATAGAATACCTTGATTTTTGGTTTTCTAATTTTTTTTGTCATTTTTAAACAAGATAAAAATCCGAAAAAATAGGGAAAACTCAAATAAAAGACACCTTAATCTAATTTTTTTGGATTTTTATTAATAAAGAAAATAAATTTATAAAATACAGGTCAAAAAGCCGCGAAAATACAATGTACAAAAGAGGCCCAAAACCCAACTTTCACATACGATCTCCGATTCACTTGAACTTGGTCTTGTTTTGAAGGTAATTGAATGTGCATTAGTTCAAAAGTGAGTAGGATCAAATCGGACACTGGATGGGGAAGATATGTGGCTTTTAGTCCGAAAATCCTATAACTAGGGTTTGGGTTTTTGGTCCACTTTCCTGGGTTAATTATTTTTTTGTATTTTTTTATTTATTCTTGTTAGTGATATGTACACAGTGGAGTTGGGTTTGTGACATTTGGAGTTAGTATGAAGGAGTTAAAAATAGGGGAAGTTAGGCTATTTACAGGTCATTTTTGGCTTGGATTTTTGGCTTCTTATTTTATGCAGAAATTAATGCTAAAATGCAATTCCTATGCAATCATGCCCGAATGCTAATTATGCGAAATAAATGCAGAAATGCAGTTGATTTTGAGGGACTTGAGCTTTAATTAATGAGACTTAGAATGGTGAATCCGAGATTCATCATCCCCCTATACTTAAACCATGCTCGTCCCTGAGCATCACAAATAAATGACATGAAGTGAAATGAGACTGGGTTCCATACCAAGACCATGAACTGAAGGTGAAAGTGAAACTAAACTCGACCTTTGGATTAATAATGTGGCGGAACTTCTGTGAGACTTAGAATTTCAAAATCAACAGCCCTCAAGTTCTACACATCATTGACACAGTTTCGGCTCAGAAGTCATCTTAGATCAATCCTCTTCCCAAAGTATACCCTATGAACATTGAATAACCGACTCATGTGTGTGAAGGGTTTTAGCTCTTCCCATTCAGAATGCCGGACTACCATGCTCCTCTCCTCTCCAGTAACTCGTCCTCGGGGAGTCAGGTATTTCCTTCTAAGGTCTGTCGCGCTGTGTTCACAATCGAATGAGGGAGAAGATAGAAGAAAGAGAAAAGAATGGGAGGGTGGCTAGTGTAGTCACCTCTCCTTGTGGAGATAGCCAGTGTAGCCGAGTCTCCACCAAGATCTGCAGGTTTCTGAAGCTTGGACCTTTTTGGTCGGATTTTTATTTGGTAAAATGCTTCTATGTATTTGGAATTTTTGGTGGTTCTGCTTGGATCTTGTTGTGCCCCTACGGATATAGAATCTTTTATTCCGTACATTTTTTGGGGTCTTAGAAAAATTGTGCCCAGCCGTCCATCCCTTTTCCGAAGCTTTATTTCAACCCGTACTCCGGTCTTTAGATTTCCACGCTACCAGAAAAGAGACTCACACAGTCTTCCAACATCTCGTTTGGGTTGAGCTAAGTGCATAGTGCGAGAGTGCGAATTAATTCCCTATTCCAGAGTGGTACCCAGAATGAAGAGACCAGGTTAGACACTAAGAGTCAAACGCTGCACATTGTCATGTGGAACTTAAGGAATTAAGTCAAAAAGACCTGAAGCTCTTAAAATTCTATTTCTCGGTGAAGTTCCTCTGAAAATTAGGTGGATTAAGGTCAAGCCCAGACCACTCTCGATTTCGGCTCATAACTCGGTTCAGAACCCAATGACTTTTCACAGATGCAAATGCATGCGGTGATGGATGGAGTGCAGGTGCGTGAAATGCAGACATTTCATTTTTTTTTTTTTGACATTTTATGCAAGGGATTTTTTATGCAGAAAATGGAATAAGAAGCCTCTTTTTCATTCATTTTTTTCAGAAAATTAGGGCAAGTCAGTGTTCTTCTTTTTTTTCTTTTTTTTTCAAGTTAGTACCCACCCCGTAAATACATATAGACTTACGCGAAAGTACGAGATATGGGTAAAATATATACAAAGTATATATACAGACCCCCCTATACTTAGCGAGTGTTGTGTCCTCAGAGCACAAGAAGCGTAAAGAAGACATAGCTCGGGCTAAGCGTAAGAGAGTGAGAAAGAAAAAAGAAAAGAAGAAAAAGAATGAAAAGAAAAGCGGTCAGGAAATGAGGAGAGTATATACGGGTGGATGTCGGTTCCCCCTATACTTAGGCTTTGAACAGCCTAAGTATGGAAGAAGGGTGGATATGGAGCGAATGGGAGTTAGGAGAAGAATGATATATACAGATGGCATTGGTCCCCCCTATACTTAGGCCTTGGCCTAAGTAAAGGAAGAAGCTGTACAAGGAGACCAATGTGGTCGGGAGGGAGGGTGGGTAGCCGATGATTAAGGCGGTTTTCGGCTGATCTTTTTGTGAGCCTGTGGTGGGAGATCGTAATGATGAGTCGGAGATGACGTATATGATTTCCAACCATGATCAGTGTCATCCTCAGAAAAATTTTGATGGATAGATGAAGTATTTGAGTCAGATGAAAGATATCCATCATCAGAGTTATCCTCAGAGGAGTAGTATTTGAAAGTGGGCATACTCCAAGTATTCTGGTCTTTTTGTTTTTTCAATTGTTTTCTCAGAATTCGTTCCTTCTTGGGGTCAATCAGATTGTCCTCGGATGAATGCTCAGAAGCACCGGTCTCAGTCAGCTCATACGAAAGAATTCCAGTGTACTTGAAGAATGCAGGAGCATCAGCTTTGGATGAGTAGTAGTTAGGAACGGGAGTTGTCCAACGAGGATTGAATTTGGATCCTTATGAAGATATGGCTTTAGGGCTGCCGAACAGACTTCACTCATGTAAACCATCTTTTCTGGACCTGATGAGGGATCATCAACTGATTCCTCTTCTGAAAGGTCAAAGGTGACTTTCTTTTTATTTCGTCGTGAAGGTGTCGGTTCACTTGAGTATCCAGATGAATAGCCATTGAGATTCTCCTTGGTCGGTGCTTGGTCTGCGTGCTCGTTCTTAGTCTCTCGAATGTTTGAGCACTCTCGATTTGGGATGATTTGTTCAAGATATTCAGAGAATGTTGCTCCAGGGTGTGACCATGCATATGTCTCAGGATCGTAGTAGAAAGATTTGTCTATTTTGAGATCCTTGGGGATTTGAATATTGAGGAGATTTTCTAAACCAATAGTCTCATCAACAACTGCTATCTCAGGTGTGGTTGCGGGGTAGGGCTCTTCTACCGCTTCATGGTTACGGTTGTTGGGGACTTCGTGGGTTGCCTCAGAAGATCGTGGTTCCTCAAAGATAGGGTCAGATTTAAGTGCTTCCAATGCTGTGAAATTGATTTCCCGAGTCTCACAATCGATACTCGCCTTGGCCAATGCCAAGAATGGCTTTCCGAGAATGATTGGAGACTGGGTAAATTCTCCTTGATGCTCAATATCAATGATCGTGAATTCTACCTTGAGCGGAGCACCTTGGAATTTCATGATGACAGAAATGGTTCCTCTCGGCCGCTTTATCGATCGGTCCGCTAATTGTACAATCTCTCGTATCTTCCGAATCGGTCCGAGTTTGAGTTCATGGAATACAGAGGTCGGGAGGATATTAATTGGTGAATCATCATCAATCCGAGCATGGGTGAAAATTGTGTCTTTGATTTTGCAGTCAAATCTGGGCAACCGCTTTACTATGCGGCTCTTGGTTTTTCTCCTCAACACCAAGGAGGAGGCCATTGACAAGATATGTCTTTCAGTCTTTGTTCGTATCCTGCCCGACTTTTTGTTCATTAATTTATCTGTTATAAATCTTTTAAGGTCGGGGAAGTGTTCAATGGCCTGTATAAAGGGAAGTTCAAATATCAAGCATTTTTCCAGTGCTTCCCGTATAGTCGGATCCAAATTTCGCAGATCATCTTCAGTTTCAATTTTTATGAAATTTTCTGAATTTTCAATTTTTTTGTGATTTTCAAATATTTCCATTTTTTTGGTATTTTCTGGGTGGTGTGGGGGTGTGGGGTGTTCTTCAGACGAAGAGGGGCTCTGGTGTTCAGGGTGGTGGTCAGCAGCATAATCATTTTCAGAATTATCCATGGGTCCCTGAATATCCTCAGGATTTTCAATCTCAGATCCAGTTATTTCCTCATTCATTTTACTGTCCGAGCCACCATAGAATGTGATGAATCGATCGGTAAATTTTTGAAATCTCTCCTCTATTGACTTGAATTTCTTATTTATCCTCGAAATATCCTCCTCAAGATTTGGTTCATGATTAATTATGGGAGCAGTAGGTGTATGTTCGATAATTTCATCATCCATTTTTCTCTTTGTGCTGAGAGGAGAGCTTCTTGGAATATCTGAAATATGCTCCGTATTTTCTGAAAATTTCTCCTCAAAAATAATGGAAGGAGGTTGCTCATAAGGTTCAGACATGTGTCGTTGATTGGTCAGACCTTGATATTGCGGAGTCAACATACAGGGTTTATGTGTTTCTAAGCGGTCAGTCCAGTCCTTTATATGAGTATCCTGTCTGACGAGGGGTCTATTATGGTCAATCCAATGTTGATGATTATTCAGTGCATGTCCATCCATCTGAGTTTGGTTTCTCTGCCAGTCATGAGGTTTGAAGGGATTTTGATCTTGAAAAGTTTCATTGGCGAGAAACTGAGAATAAGACGATTCGGTCCAAGATGGTAGGTGGTCATTTACGGTTGGTTTGTTCGAATAGAAATTTAATGAGGAGGCCGGATTTATCTGCGGGTGAAAGCCTCCCGCAAATGTTGGAGGACTCTTGAAATAAGGGGATTGAGTTGATTTGGGCCTAACCGAAACAAATTCATTTTCATAGTATAGCTCTGATGGGTGTTCGGTCATTTTTGAGAGGAATGGGGAGTCGGATCTGTGAGAGTTTTTAGACAAGAGTTCCATTATGAGGTTTAAATCAAGATAGGGAAGAGATGATTGCATGGGATAGTCAAGAGAAATCAAATGTGCGGCTATTGATCTTGAAATCGGTTCACGCACACCAATGCAAATACAATTCAAACCCTAGGTTCACCAACTCACGCAATGAAGCCGTAAGAGTTCGGCTATTATCTTTTCAATTTTTAGTTGGTGATAAACTCAATCTTGCAAGCCGTTTAAACGAGATGTTAGGTTTGGAGCTGGGCTCTATCCTAGTGTGCGTCTCTCTCCTCGCTGCAAGATAAATCAAACAATGCTGGGGTTACTCTCCCGCAGAAATTCTTGATTTTATGGATTTTTTAGATCGGCTATATTTAGCAGTCCCAATTTTATTAAGGCGATCACTGTAAAATTCAGATGAACACAAATTCACGTATACCGTCCAGTCCCAATTTCCTTTAGATTTATGTGATAAAACAAGAGAGAGGAATTCGGGAAAAGCCGATGCACGCGGAAAACTTATGATGAATGCTCAGTTAGAAGACTTACAGTGCCTCCTCGCAATCTCCATGTGGGATGCAATACAGAATTGAAAATTTATACTAAATGCGTGCAAGCCGATGAAAACCGCACCTAAGTAGAAAGTTCTATTAGCGGGAAGAATTGAGTTGAATTTGGCTAAGTTGAACGATCTAATGTGCGTCTCAGTTAAAGTGCAGTGTGGCTTAAGATCCTACGAGCACAATCAGAAATAAAAAATGCTCTAAGAGCCGTATGTGCAGGTCTATCCTAATCGCCACTCAAGTCGGGCCCCACCCTCTCCGGAGAGTGAAACAGGCCACGACACACCACAAATAAAGTTCAATGTCCTTGTACACACGCGAGAGTCCAAACGGACACCGCTATAAATGAGCAGAAAATAAAAATGCAGAAATTAAAAACCTAGACTCTACTCTCTCTCACGACTCGACTCGATCTTAATTTAATTGCGGTTTCTTCGGGTGTCGGTGAAGATGCGTCGGTTCCTTGAAAAACCGCTCCACGTGCGCCGGGTACCTCGCAAGAAAAATAAGAGAGAGAATGTAAGAGAGTGACTCAGAAAATAATCAAAAAAAATAAAATAAATGAAAGAAATGCTGAAAAATAAATGCAAGAAATAAAATGGGATTTACAATGAAAAATTCGGGGGTCAGACTACCCGAATTCAGAAAACCGAACAAAAATTTTCAAAACAAAAAACTAAGCCGTTTGCCTCCCCGGCAACGGCGCCATCTGACGGGTCCGCAAAAGCCACGTTAAGACTGTATTTTTAATCTTCGTGCGTGAAATTAATGAAAGTCGTTCGTTGTAGGCGGCGATCGGAACAGTCAAGAAATAACCACAAAATAATAATTCAATTTTAATCTCGTGGTGTATGTTTATTTTACTTGGGCAAGTCCCAAGGTCGATCACAAGGAGGCAAAGGAACAACCTAGATTAATGTCTATCCAATTTTGAGTTCGGTTTTCAAGGCGTTCTTTTTTTGGAATTTTTCAATGCAAGATGAGATGCAACATGCAAATTCGGCCTATTTTAGAGACTAAAATGTAAAATACGTTCAAACGGTGTCCGAAAAATACGAAACTTGGCCACAATGTAAATGACGATGAAATGAGCGCACTGTAATTTTTTTGGAATTTTTAGGTGCAATATGAATTTTTTACGAATTTTTAATGCAAACAAAATGATTTTCAATACTTTAATTTTAATAAATATTAAACCTACTTATTTTCGAGAACTAAAATTAATTAAGATCTATCACTAGGTGATGGATCCCAGAAAAATCCTAACCCTCGAAATGTGGGGTTTAATATCTATTAAAAATCAAACATTGAAATGCACAAAATGATTTTTACAGGGCAAATAATGCATGCAAATGCAATGATTTTTGGATACAATGTTAATCAAAGTAATCTCTACGATATTTGATTTTTGGGGAATTTTTAAAGCCACGGTTAATTAACTATGAATTTCAGAGCACAGATTGGGCAAAATATTCCAATTTCCACAAAACAATTATTTATTAATTAACCGTTAATCACAAAAATATCCACGATATGTAAAAATGTAGAGAATTATATGATGAACAAATTGCTATTTTTAAACAAATAAAATGATGTCTAGAATAGGTCCAAAACAGAGGGGGAACACAGGGGTGTGAATGCAAATAGCAATAACTAAAATAATAAAAAAATGCATCAGGGACCTACTGTTATTTACCTAGATTAAGGGGGCGTAAGCGCAAATTACCCAGAGGAGCACGTGCGTGGCACGTGCCCTCTGGAATGAAGGGCTGGCGCGTAATTCGAAGGAGGTCCAGGGGGTATCCGCGCAATTTTCCCATGGTCACGTGCTAAGCACGTGACCTGGGTGACGTTAGCCTGACGTACCCCCCGGGCGCACGTGCCTCGCACGTGCGTGGGGGGGTCTCGGGTCGGCCCCCGGCAGCGTGGCGGATCGAGGTGGAAGGGGCGGAGGAGCGGCGTTGCGTGGCCTGGGCACTGCCTGGCGGCGATGAACGGTTCTGCACGGGTGGCTTCAGGAGCGGCGATGGAGGATGCGGCGGCGGAGCGGCGATGGTTGAAGACGATGACGAACGTTGGTCGGTGGTGTTCGTGGACGCAGGTGGTGGCGCGCTTCGGAGAAGACGGCTGAAGAGTTGGTCGATGGCGAACTCGTAGGCGAAGTCGGTGAAGCGTCGTTGGTAACTGGCTCGACGGCGATCGAAGGAGGCCGGAGCTGGAGCGCGCGTGGAGGTGCGGCTACGACTGGAGGGGTTGGATCGCGCCGGAGGAGGCGCTTCGTGGTGCTGTCACCGCCACGAGGTCCTCTCGTGTGCAGTCGGCGGATGCCTAGCGTCGATGAGGCGAGTCCCTTTAAATAGGATAGGGTTACGGGGACCGCGGAGGTTGGTTGGCCGTTGGCGAAGATAGCGGGGGACCGGCGAGGCGGAGATTGGGCGCGGACGCGAGGTTGGGGGTGACGCACAGCGGCCGTCCGATCGGCCGAGATCGGACGGCCAATTATGCGCCACGTGTCGAAGAGCTGGGATGAGTGCGGGGCACGTGCGGGGCACGTGCCTGGGTGGCACGTGCCACGCACGTGCGTGGCTTTTAATTTTTTTTTTAAACGAAAATTTAAAAAGCCCAAAAACCACTGACACGTGGCGGCCTCTGGGGCTGCCACGTGTCAGCACCAGAAAATTCGAGAGATAAATCGTTTGTAAAATCAAAAAGAAATAGCAAATTACCTCGGATCGAAAAAGTTTCTTCACGAAAAATGCTCGTCTCGACGAGATCTACAACTTTTATGAAGACATCAAAGCCAAATTCGGTCAAATGTGAAAAGTGAATTTTTGGGGTATCCCATGTACATAGAATACCTTGATTTTTGGTTTTCTAATTTTTTTTGTCATTTTTAAACAAGATAAAAATCCGAAAAAATAGGGAAAACTCAAATAAAAGACACCTTAATCTAATTTTTTTGGATTTTTATTAATAAAGAAAATAAATGCATAAAATACAGGTCAAAAAGCCGCGAAAATACAATGTACAAAAGAGGCCCAAAACCCAACTTTCACATACGATCTCCGATTCACTTGAACTTGGTCTTGTTTTGAAGGTAATTGAATGTGCATTAGTTCAAAAGTGAGTAGGATCAAATCGGACACTGGATGGGGAAGATATGTGGCTTTTAGTCCGAAAATCCTATAACTAGGGTTTGGGTTTTTGGTCCACTTTCCTGGGTTAATTATTTTTTTGTATTTTTTTATTTATTCTTGTTAGTGATATGTACACAGTGGAGTTGGGTTTGTGACATTCGGAGTTAGTATGAAGGAGTTAAAAATAGGGGAAGTTAGGCTATTTACAGGTCATTTTTGGCTTGGATTTTTGGCTTCTTATTTTATGCAGAAATTAATGCTAAAATGCAATTCCTATGCAATCATGCCCGAATGCTAATTATGCGAAATAAATGCAGAAATGCAGTTGATTTTGAGGGACTTGAGCTTTAATTAATGAGACTTAGAATGGTGAATCCGAGATTCATCATCCAGCAATTCTTTCTCTATCACAATGTAGTTTCTCTGGGCTTCATCTAATGTTTTCCTGGCATAATTAATGGCATAGGGTGCCTTGTTGTCCTAGAACAGCCCCAACTGCAAAGTCTGACATGTCCGTCATAATATCAAAAGGTAGAGACCAATCTGATGGTTGTAGGTGGAGCTTGAGTGATTAGCTCCTTCAGCTGATTAAATGAAAGGAGAACTTGTTGATCAACATTGAACTCAGTCTCCTTGCAGAGTAATTCTATAAGAGGTTGGGCGATGCAGCTGAAATCACGGATGAATCTTATGTAGAATCCCGCATGCCCAAAAAATGACCTCACATTCTTGACTGTCTGAGGTGGCTCTAGATTGGTAATCACATCCACCTTTGTCGGGTTGACTTCCATGCCACGTTTGCAAATGACGTGACCCAACATGATCCCCTATGTGACCATGAAGTGGCTCTTTTCCCGTGATAATATCAGATTGACTTTACAGTATTTCCAAAGTACTATATCCAGGTGCTCAAGAAAAGAATCAAAGCTGTCACCATAGGCAGAGAAGTCGTCCATGAACACCTTGAGAAAACTGCCTCCCATCTCGGCGAAGATTGCAAGCATGCATCTCTGGAATGTCACTGGTGCGTTGCATAGTCCAAAGGGAATTCTCCTGAAAGCATAGGTGTCGAACAGACAAGTGAAGGATGTTTTCTCTTGATCCTAAGGGGCGATTGCCATTTGGTTGTACCCAGAGTACCCATCCAGAAAGCAGAAAAACTCCTTACCAGCCAGTCTTTCCAACACTTGATCAATGAACGGCAAGGGGAAGTGATCCTTCTTAGCTGCTGCATTCAAGCAGCGGTAGTCAACACATACATGCCAGGATGTCGGTACCCGAGTAGTTATCTCCCTCTCCTCTGTGTTTGTAACCACAATGAGCCCTGATTTCTTAGGCACTACGTGCAGGGGGCTCACACATTTGGAGTCAGAGATGGGATAAATGAAGCCTATGTCACACCACTTCGTGATTTCTTTCATGACGACATCCCTTAGATTTGGGTTCAATATCCTTTGAAACTATCAGGACGGCTAGGCATATTATTCTAAATAGATGTGGTGTGAGCACATAGCAGGATTTATCCCACAAAGCTCTGAAACATGCCAATCAAGTACCGTGCCGTTTTTCTCTAGAACCTTGAGGAGTCGAGATTCTTGCTCTGGGGTCAGCCTGCTTATGATGATGATTGGATACATGTTCTCTACACTCGCAAAGAAATAATACTTGAGACCTACTAGAAGTGGCTTTAATTCAAGTTCTAATCTGGCCGGTTTCTTGGTCACTTTGGAGACTGTGTTGGTTAGAGGATGATCTGCCTGAACTTTGGCGGAATTGCGTACCTCAGTGTCTGGTTGGTCTTATGACAATACGATGAGTAGATCTCCAAAGAACTCATTGTATTCAAGTTGGAGTGAATCATCTGAATCAAAAAGATGCATCAACAAATTGGATTCTATCTCCCAAATATCGTCGGAGCTTGCATCGACTGTACTTTCCAGGTCCTCCTCAAGAGAGAGAATTTCCTGTATCCATGGGTCATCTAAGAGAGTGTTATGTCTCTGATATCTGCAATGAAGTCATAGTCTGCTTTAGGCGGTGTTGCATGACTTTCATTTGTTATGACTATAGGCTCGTTGATCATGTCTATTGTAATTATGTTGTTCTTCGAGCTGAAAGTGATCTTCCAAGACCCATAATCAACTATGGCCTCTGAAGTGCACAAGAATGGCCAGCCTACGATAATAGGAGTCTAAAGTAAAGGTGCAGGGGAGTCCATATTAAAGACTACAAAATCAACTGTGAGTCTAAAGTAAAGGTGCGGGGGAGTGCATATCAAAGACTACAAAATCAAATGGAAATTGCATGTACCATGCCTTTACCACAACATCTTCCAAATGACCTCGGGGTAGCTTAATGGATCGATCAACAAACTGGAGGATCATCCATGTCCGCTTGAGAGGACCTACCCCGAATTCTTACAATAATGAAGAGGGTAGGAGGTTGACGGAAGAACTGCTGTCAAGTAAGGTTCGCTCGAAGACTTGATCAAAAATCTCGCAACTGATCAAAGTCTCTCCTTTGTCTTGCTTCTTCTGTGGGAGATTGTTGATGACTGCAATTGTGGCTATGACGAGAATGTGCTTCTCTACCAGTCGGCGTCTGTTGTTATGTGTTGGCCGATGCTTGCTTGTACATGCCTCCATCAAACCTTTCTTTAGAGCGAACATGTACTCCATGGCTTTCATCAAATGAATCTCAATAGTCATATTATTAATTATATCCACAACAACAGGATCAGATAATGCACTTTTTATTTTTGCAATTTTTTTTGGAATTTTCCATTGCTTTAGGAAAAGAAATATTCACAATACTGAAATCAAAAATAGAGTTCCTATTTATAACAAAATCCTTGTCCACAATATTCTGTACATCTGGATCACAAAAGGGAGTACAAGATGGAGATGAAGATGCTGGTGCTGGTGGAAAAGAGAAAAGCACGGCCTCTGCTCCATCGGCTAGCAAAGGATCGACTATTGTTGGCGGCTTCTCCGTGGCTGGTGCGGCTTCACTTCGATTACGAACATCTTTTTGATCTTTTTGAATTTTCTAATTTTTTTGGTGTTTTTGCTTATGGTGCTGGAGATGAATGGCAGCTGGCATGGCTCCTCCTCCTTCTTCTTCCTCACACGTCCCTGTGGTTGGTGCGACTGGTTCAGAAGATGACGATTCACCTGTCAAAGCTTTATTCTTCCTGTGGCTTGCGGCAGATGGAGGCAAAGTCCTACCGCTCCTGAGAGTGATAGCATTTGATAAAGCAATATTACAATCATTTGACTCCACAGGAACAGACTGGACATCACATTCTACCTGCTCTTTATGTTTAATACTATTGGGATTTGCTTCGACCTGCACCAGAATGGAAGTTTTAGTGGTGGTCAGGTCGTCTAGCTTCTTTGTCATATCCCTAGGCCTTTTACAAGTTGGACCAACCAATCCAGGGTAGGGTTCACAGGACTAGCCTCAGAAGATTCAGCATGTAGACCACGCTATGGTTGATTATTGTGGGGTTGAGGTTGAGATTGCTGATGTGGTTGCGGAGGTGGAGGAAGCTGATACTATTGATATGAGGGAGGAGGGTAGTTATGAGGTGATGCAGCTGTGTACTGGTGGTACGGTTGTGGCTGGCGGTACTGCGGCTGCGAATACTGCTAATTCCACTTCCATTGATGTTGGTACTACGGAGGATGGAGATATTGGGGTGGAGGTTGAGAGGATTGTTGATAACGAGCACCCTGGTGTTGGTGGTAAGCCATGTTGGCTGGTGGCTGGCCCTGTGGGTTTCCGGTAGGACAGGGTAGTTGTGCATCGTTATTCCATACACAGTTGACTTCTTGAATCAGTGATGGTGTTAAGAATGCTGGATCGGAAGGTGGAAGGAAGTCTGGCTGGTAAATCACCATCTGATGATGCGGAGGGCCCTGATCGGGAGCCTGTACGTAATACACGTGTTGTACTGCCAATGGTTGCTGACTCGGCTGAGGCTGTTGCGGCGGGTGATGGCTCATCCTTCTTCTTAGTAGGAGTCTATGTAGATGGTTTTGCTGACTGGATAGAATTGATGGTGCCCACCAGCAGTTCCAACTGTTGGTCATCTGGTCCAGCTTGTCTAAGTGTTGCGTCCTCTTTTCGATGACAGCGAGCTTCTTGAGATCATGTGATCATTTCTCAATGATGTCAACCTTCGAGAGATGGCCCCCGATTATGCTGAGGTTGGAGCTCTCATCTCTCTCTGCCTCATGAGACGCTGCCATGTGTACTTGTTTCTGAAGGATCTCTGGTTGCTTCTGATACACACGGGATGAAGAGAGGCAGCCTCTCCTTCGGCCATTTCTTCTAAGATCTACCAAACTACGTCTTCATCCTTGTTGAAATGCGATCCCCTACAGGTTGTGTCGACAATCCTTTGGCTCTCTACATTCAGTCCCCTGAAAAAGTGTTGGACCAGACTGGTCCTCGATATCTCATGATGGGGGCACTTCTCCTACAAGTCTATGAATCGCTCCCAGGCTTCATGGATGGTTTTGTGGACATCCTGGGAAAAGTTACTGATCCTGGCTCGCATCTAGTTGAGCCGGCTGAGAGGATAAAATTTGTACGGAAAGGCATATTTTAGTTCCTCCCATGTTGTCACAACCACTTCCAAATGATTGACCCAGTATAGAGCCTTGTCATGAAAACTAAAGGGGAACACCATCATCTTCACTACATCCAAAGGAACATTGGGGTAGTGGGTGGTTCGGCAGATGCGCAAGAACTACAATAGGTGAATGCAAGGCTCTTCGCTGGTGTTCCCGTGGAATGATGGTAGAAGGGCCAGGAACTGAAGCGTGAGCTCAAAGTGAGCATGTACTGGTGGAATGAGGATCCACTTGGTCATCTCGATGTCTCCAAGATTGTATGTTTCCTTCAGCATAGGTTTCTGCATCCCTTTTTTCGATTCTTCCTCGTCTGGATCATCATGGGGTCTGTCTCCTCTTCCTACTGCTGGTATTTCTTCTCCTTCAGCTAGTTTATCCATCAGAGCATTTAGCATATCCTGAAATGTAGTCTGTGCTAAGGCCTGCTCAGTCAGTTGTTGTTGTATGGCATGGATGGAAGTCAGCAACTGAGCATTCACCTGGTTTCTAGTTTGGCATCTGTCCTTGCTCATGCTGTGATGGTGGCTATTGTCCCGTGCCCTTTCCTTGGGGAGCCATTTCTGGGCCTGAGTCCGAAGAGATAAATTCTGTGTTGGGATCAGCGACTGGGGCTGGCTTCTATCTGAAATGTGAAAAAGTCCCAATCATACCACTTAAAATTGAATACCAGCTGCTAGGATGAATCTGAAATTAGGGTCAATCCCAGAGTGTTGTGAATGAAAAAGATGCAGACTGAAATCATCTCTCATTCACAATGGCAGATGTGGGACAAAAGTGATCCAGGTTTATTTGGTGGGCAAAGAAAAGAAGACGAGGAGTCTGGAGATCGTTCTACAAAGTCCAGAACGGGTTCTCGGGAATCGCCTCGGATTATTGACGATGTCGAGTTTATGGAATTGATGTGGACGTCGGTGGAGTCCCGACTGAATCATCCATGGATCTCCTTCATGAAGCAAAAAGGATATTGATGCGGGAGGAAAGATACGGTGGTCAACGAGGAAAAAAACGAATTGTAAAATGGTAAAAATGCTCAAACTGAGAAGGGGTCAAAAAGGAAGGCACATATGACAAAATTTGTGCAAATGTGTGGCACTTGATTTTTGAACCTTAATCTAGATCCATACAAACACAATACAAAATTGGGTTCACCAACTCACACCATATGAAGCCATGAAGGATCGGTTATTTATTATCTTTTCAGTTTTAGAGTTGTTATTTCAGGCATATCTTTCAACAAGTCCTTAGCATGCTAACCATATAGGAGAGAGAGAGTACTACCAGAAAAGTATCATGTACTTGTCCTCCTCCTTTGTAACCTGTAGTCTGTACTTTTTGAGGTCCTTGTAACCCTTTATGGATTCCTACTCATCCAAAGAAATAGAAAGAGGAAGCCGACAGGCAAAACCACTACTTCAGTCCTCACGCACAACAGAATCGCCAGTTAGTGTGAAAGAACCTACTCGAACACAAACTGATATGACAGACACACACGTGAAGGCGTGGCCTAAGCTCAGTACTTCAGACCATGTCGATGTTCCACACAAGGCAAGAACACCATCGCTAACAAGGCCCTACTCGGTCACGTAAGATAGAAGTGCCATTACTTCAGAAATCCAGGTGATACACAAGGCAGTTACAGACTGGGTTTTTGGCTCTGATCCTTAGTGGGTCGTGCCTCACTCATGGGAGAGGTTTTGATCCCCTCCTAAGGTACCTGAAAACATTGAGTGCTTTATTAACCTAAGATATGAAAGTCCATTACAAATTCTAATTAAGATCAATGTTTATTTAGTAGTCCCCTTGTTTTAATTTTTTTGGGTTCACTTTTTTAGATCTTTTTGCATACAAGCGCCTAACGTTTTTGTAGATTTTCATTTAAGTCCTAGGTGCTCCAAATCAGAGGGAGATAGCAAAAAAGACATGCAAGTCGATTCGATGATGGAAATCTCACCATTCAATCTACAGTGCTTCCTTGCTCTCTCCTTGCGGTATGCAAAAATGAATTTTTAAAGCTAACTACATGGCGGTGTGTAATCAACAAAATTGACCTAAATAGTAGTTGTTATTAATCGTGAAGAACCATTTGTTAATTTTTCAGAAATGAGATAATTTTTTGTCTTTGATGTTGATCGGTACCCGCCACAACGGGTCCTGCAAGCATTGTATACGACCTCTCTAGGCGCACGTTCTCAAATCTAAATAACTAACAGATATTAATTTGACTAGATGCAAACGTAAGAGACTATAGATACATGCATTTTATTGGGGTTTGGACCTAATTACTGAGGTAAGCAACCTAAGTCTAGGGGCTCCATGCACACAAAATAAATGAAAACAAAGGTGGAAAACTCAAAACCTCAAGAAATAAAATAAAAGAAGGCGATAAAAATATGGAAAACTACAATGAGGCCCCCAAGTGAACAGACACCCGGGCACTGGACCTTGTTGTGGAGAGTAGTGTCCAAGTCTTAATTATTACAAATTATAATTGTCTCTCTCTCCAATAAAAAAATAAATAAAGCTAAGATATCTCTATGCTAAGTCTTCTCTCCTTGCTTCCTTTGTAGCCTCTCTAACTGGTCAAAGGATGAAGACCAACCTCTACCAAGCTTGGCTGCATCAGCTTCCTAAGAAGCCATCCTCGCGTAGCGGGCCCTAGCAACAAAGTTAAATGAGATTCATATTAGCACATATAATCAATTAAAATCAAAATAAGCTATATACATAGAATAAATGAATGGATATGTGAAAAATAAAATCAATTATTATTTACATCAATAAATCAATGAATAAGCAATAATGACTATACTTGATAAATGACAAAATAGTCTACACTCATTGCTCCCCGATAACGACGCCATTCTAGATCTTGCGAGGGTCTAGAGAAGTCTATACAAGGCGAGACTACAATGTCACTCAAGCGATCGCTCACGAAACCTCAATTCATCAACAATTAACCACTATAAGAATCGAGCAATGAATAGCACAAAATGTGAGTTAAAATTTATTATTCTCTACAAACATAGGGGGTAGCAAGTAAGTATGTAGAGGTCAAACCACAGAGAGCAAAATTGGTAGCCTATGGTTATTTTTAAACAAAGAGTATTATGTATAACCATGTCATTTTATTATATATTTTTTCGGGTTTAATTTTTATATTTTTTATTTTTTTGTTTAATAATTTTTTTTATTTTCATTTTATATTTTATATTATTTTTTTAAATTTTCTTTTTGTATTTTTATCATTTGCATTTTCCTTTTCTTTTAAATAGATTATATAAGATATCTAAGACTATATATATAATAATAAGTAATATAGATACTCATATAACTAAAAACAATAAAAATACAAAATTAAATATTTTTAGGTTTTAAATAATTTTCTAGTGTTTTTTGTTATTCTTCTAGCATTTTTGCTAATTTGTAAGGATTTTAAAAAAAAGCTTTAAACAAGGATAAAATAATAGGAAGACATCAAAATGGAAATTAAAAACAGAAAATTAAGTCCAAATTTTTCTACATCATTTAACACAAACTTAATAATATATAGCAAATTATAAAATAGAAAGGACTATTTTTAGGGTTTTTCAGAATTTTTTAGATGTTTATAAAGGTTTTTGGGGTTTTTTAAGTTGTAAGGGTTTTATTTTTTTTCTATTTTTAATGATTTTTGGTACAAAGGCTAAAAACACTGTGATAAGCAATATATCTTTTTGTGGGAATTTAAAAAAAAATCCAATTTTTTGTTATTTTATAAGCTAGACAGGGGCAAAAACATGCTCATTTCATTTTTTTATAAATAGACAAAATGTCCAAGACTGCAAACTAAAATCATGGCGTGAAACTACAAGCAATCAAGAGCCTCCACCTATTTTTTTATTTTTAGAGCAACAGAGCTATTTTAAATAAATACAACAAACACATAGAAATACAATTGTTGGCAGGGGCATTCACGTAAATAAAATAAAATCTATGGGCCTCTATGCAATTTTTCTAGAAATATACAATGTAACTAAAATTTTATTGGACCAAAAACAAATACAAATAATAATAGGAGTTTATTGCAAAATGGCCACCTCACGTGGACGACACGTGAGGAGACCTGGCATGGACCCATTTGTAATTTCCATAAACATGAGGGGCCTCGAATGCAAAATTCCTTTTTTATTTACACTATTCACTTTATTTACAAGACTGAATAATAAATACAAAAAAGTGGGGGGTAGATTTAGCAATTTACCCCCATAGGTGTGGGATTGGACGGTTGGATGTCATCCACTTGACATGCATCGCAATCTCCTGGCCCGATGATTCGTCGTCCATGGTTGGGATTAGATCCTAGATCAGGATCGGACGGTCAAGGCTCCACGTGATCTGACGGTGACTGCAGTCCTAGATGAACGGGTCGATCCAATGACTGTGAGGCACGAAGGAATAACGGCGGAGGAACAGGTCCACGATGAACTTCGATCGGCCGATTCATAGAGTTCTTTCATACCTAGGAGCTTGGATTGTGGAAAAAATACTACTAGGGATCTTCTGCATAGACCAAGGCTTCAAAAATGGTCGGGGTCTTGCAAGAGGCTCCAACAACGGAGCTCGACCTTGAGGTGCTTCCTGCAACTTGACGAGGCTCGATGAGCCTCGTTCTGGTTCTTTCCTGTAGGGGATAGTCGCGAAAAGAAATGGCGAAGCTCTAGAGAGTTTCAGGTGGTAGTATGAATGAAAGGTGAGCAGTATGGTGGATCCCCAGTGACGTGGAGGAGTGAAGATCCGGAACACCGGATCAGATGTTAATCTGGGTGAGTGAAGTGCGTGGGATGATAAGACGACGTAGGGAAATGAAGGGGAGTAGCTGGCGAGTCATCCAACAGGCGAAAGCATGATGAAAATGTTCGTTGTAGTAAGGCTCCGGCAAAATACAAAATGGGATTATTAGGCTAAATCGCTAGGCTAGTCACTAAACTAAATGAAAAATTTAAATGCGGAAAATAAATATTACCTAGAAGGCAATAAAGGTCGGCTCTTATACCTGAGTGGGAGCTCAGGGAGTAGGTTGGTCGGAGCACCACCGTGGACCATCGCCTTGTCCACACCATGCCATATCCAAGCTCAGGGAGGTGTGCAACTATCACTTGGACCTCGACACACACGCAAGAACGTCTGGCGAAGCTCGAAGGGGGATCAAAAAGGGAAGGAGGAGCTCGGTGATTTATTTATAGATAATGAGCCCAGGTGGTCTTGGACAGTGATTATTGACACGCTCGAGGTAAATTGGCAGGATCTGATGATCCCGTGAGGTAGACGGATGTAAGGTGCACAATCTTTGTGAAGCGCTCGACGTGGAAGGATCAACAGGACGGTGTCGAAAAATCGACGAAGATGAGGGACTCGAGGATCTGGCAGTAGTCAGAGCTGGAAGATGGGAAGTTGACCGGGGTCAACATTCCCAAGAAGGAGATTGGTCCACGCCATCCCACTCCAGGACAAAATAGCTTCTTTATTTAAAAATAATTATTTAAAATAAAATGATTTTATTAATTTTCAAATGTAAAATAAAAATGTTTATTATTTTATTCACTATTTTATTGTGATTTTTATTTTTTTGGCGTTATTTATTACAAGTTAATTTTTAAGGGTGTATTTATATGTATATGCATCTATGTTTTTGGCTTTTTATTTTGTATATTTGATTCTAATATTTTATTTTATTATTTTATATATATTTAAAAAATATTTTTAAATATATAAATATATTTTTATTATATTTTTTGATATAATATATACACTTTAATAAATAGATATATTAAATATACATGAATAAGTATAGGTATTTCATCTATGCATTTTTGTGTTCTATTTTATTTTAATATTTTATTGATGGTTTTATTTAAGTTTTAATATGTACATATAATATGCATAATATTTTCAAAATTCTAAAAATATAAAATTATAAAAAATAATAAAGAATAAATAGAATGAATATTTTATTCGGGTATATTATATAATAGGGGTCCAAAACCTAACTTGCACACCTTAACTCCAAAAAATATGAAACCACCTTCATTAAATAGATCATGAAAATTTATATACAATTAGAGTGATTTTTATATATTTTGAGTTTTTATTTGAGAGACATGGGTCTGGGAAGTTGGGATTTTGGCATCTTATTCAAAGCATAACTTTAATACTATGTATTATTTTTTTATGAACTCATTTTTTTGTTTTTCTTCATTTTATTATATACAACATTCATGTTAAAAGTTTCTTTATTTGAGGTATAAAAAGTATAAAATAAAATAGGTCTAAAAAATGAATAAATAATATATTTATGAAAGGGATTTTGTTATATTATTGGCCCTTATCTCCCCATACTTTATTCATTGTCGGTCTATTCATCAAGATGCCTATGTCTCGGGGTTTAGGGTCATAAAATACCTTTGAAATTTTATTCTTTTTCTTTTCTTTATTCTATGATTTTGACATTAAAAATAATATTTTATACAGTATGTACTCAACAAAGAATGGATGTTATTTATGCAAATTAATGGTATTTACAAGCATTAGCTAGGGTTTTTAAGACCAAAATGATAGAATAAAGGTACTAAAATGGAGATTCATCTGCATTCTTCACGCCTTAGAATCATAGTGTGAGGTAACACTCAGACCAAGCTCACAGACTATCCTTAAGCCTAAAAGGGTGGACAAAGACAAAGATCAGAATAGACACTCATCATCCACATTACCAAAATCCATCAAACATGAATTATAATTAATAAAAGGTTATAGCTTAAATATGAATCATATAATCAATATATGAAAATGTTAAATATTGGTAATTGAGGTAGGATGAGTAAGTCGAGGGATTCACATATAGAACAAGTTGAAAACCAATTTCCATGCAAGTCGCTCGTTAAATTTAAATGTCAAACCCTATCTACTTGCTTTCTTTTGGAGCCATTGAATTACCTATTATTTTAATTAATTACATTGTGCTCAACTTTTGTTGATATTCTTTTCTACCTAAATCATGGATTACAGATAAATACATGTATCTCAGTAGTCTGACAACTAAACCTAAGCTTCGCCAATTACTCTCGACAGGTACACATGTTATAGTTTTTGTTCAAGATATTATAAATATTTTCCTTCCTCTTCTGCTATAATTTGGGATACATGTACATAATGTTGTTTCTTTTGTTACATGTAATTTTATATGGAAATAATGCAATATAAATTGGTGACACATTGTTAGTTCTGTGACTTGTTAGTTAATTGTGAATGTCATTCAAAACGTGAAAAAATTTCCCTCATTTTCGATACCCTAATGCGATCTCTAGCGAACATGATACTGCGAGTGATGTGAAAACGGGTAACCTGGATTTGCAGGCATCACTTTTCCAGCACTTGTAATTAATTTGCATAAATTAGGATTCATTTCTGTATTCATATTCATCTCCAAATTTTCACCTAAGTTCATACATTTTAATACTTCATGCTAATTAAATAGACACAAAACCAAATTCATTGTGTACATATCACTAACCTTAATCAATAAAAATCATAAAAAATGTTAACTTGTACACATTCAAAATAAGTACAACCCCGAATTTCAGGATAAAAAGGTGCAAACGCTTATATCTCTCTCATAAAGTGTCCAAATGTAATCTACCTAGTTTTGAATTAATGTACGTTCAAATATCTACAAATCAAGACCAAATTCAAAAGAATCAGAGCCCATGTGTGAAAATTGGGTTTTGGGACCTAATTGTGCATTGTACATATTTGTTGATTTTGAATTGTTATTTCATGTGCATATTTCACTCATTTTGATTTATTCCTTTTTCATTTCGTTAGTTCATTTCATTCTTTAATAAATTACATAAAAATTAAAATAAAAAAAAAGAAAACGACAAGTTCTGACCTAAGCTGATTAACCTGATCCACATGTATATTTTTCACTTCCCTAGTTTATTTGAACATAACTCAATCCACAAAAATACCAAAAAATGCCATTTGAGTCCATTTTATTATTTCACAACATGTTTGATTTTTGTATGCATTTATTTATATACAGAAAATCAAATAAAATCTACAAAGCAATAAAAAATGGTATTTTATATTCATAAATATTACCAAAAAAGTTCACATCTTGCATAATTGAGTCCACTTGCACTTGAGTCCTTCACAAAGAAAATATAGATCTCATTTAGAGCAACATTTTTTATGTTGGGTCCCCTGAAGGTCTAAATTGCAAACATTTTTATTTATTTTATTACAGTTTGGTCCCCAGAATTCATTTATTCATATCTTGTAAACTATACATCAAATTTTAATGATCTTTCTATCGTTTTAAAGCTTACTTGATACTCTATTTCATAGAACATTGTGATCTATCTCTAGGGATTTTGTTGGAAAATTGAGGAGTTTATTTGATCTATTGAGCCCTTGTACTTTTTGTTATTGATATTTACTACTCAATAAATTGAGAATTTTGGGGACACTAATCTGGGAAATGTATGCACATTAATTCAACAAAAAAAATTGTAATTGATCATTGGGATTTGAGCACTACTTGGATTGGCCCTTGAGTTTAATTGTATAATTATCCTAAAGTTCATTAAGGGAGAGACGCTCTTCGATTGACTTGATTGAATTAATTTGCTCAGCATCTGGATTGACTGCTTCGACTGTTGTTCCTACATCATTGCATTTCTATCATATTCATCATAAAAACATAAAAGATTGCATTTTATTTATTTCTCTCTCACCACATAGCATATCATTATTTTCTTGCATTAAAATAATTTTCAAAATCCATGCATCATATTTCTCTTCTTTATTAATTACATATTTTATTTAAACCCATAAAAATCTGAAAATACAAAAACACCAAAAATAATTCTTCTTCTCTGAAAACTTAATTTCTTATATTATATATATATATATATATTGATTCTAGACGCTCATATTACCTTCATCAGTTCAACCTTGGGACTTACCCAAGTAAAATAAATAAACTTGATGGCATTAAAATTTAATTTTCTATATTATTTTCTAAGTGTGGTCATTTTTTACGATTCCTATATTGCTGAACGACAACTTCGACAACCATTATCATTTATTACAAGGGAAGTTCAGAGTGTTATCAAATTTCACCCTTGCCAGGGAGGTATATGATTTAGGATTAGGTTTTAAATAATTTAAATTTTTAGGTTTTCTATCTTCGGGTAGTCTGACCCCTGTTGTTCTTGTATTTATATCTCTTTTTATATCTCAGTAATTTCCTTTATTTGTGTATATACTCTTGTGAATATCTCTCTAACATCTATATCTCTTATTTTCGTGCGAGGCACTACTGACTTGGAGCAATTTTCTTGGAGGTCGAAGCAATTCAGAGCGACCAGAGGCAGGCGATTTTGTGGACCGAGCCTGTTGAAGAGGCATGAAGGAATTTTTATTTTCATTTGGAGAGAGAGTTCTTTATTTATTTTATAATTAATTTGTAATATTGTTATCTATTTCCAACGGTTTCCATTTGAAGACTCATTTGTACCTGGACTGGACACTCGGTCTATTGGGCCCTATTTTTGTGATGATTGACATAGTCCTAGGATTACACCGTGGCTATTAGATCTACTAGGTTTATTTCTGTTCTCATAGGACTAGGCCCACATTTTCACATTAATTAGACATAGATCAGATTTCACTTAGCCAAATTAATTCATTCTATCACTCGCTAACAGAAATCCATGGTCTAGGTGTGGTTTCTCGTGCATGCATTTGACACATTTATTAGGGAGTTAAATTTTGTTTGGCATCCTGCACAGATTGTGAGGAATCACTGCAAGTATCTCTGACTTTGCATTCATCATCGTATTTCCCACTGCACAGCATTTTCAGTTCTCCCTCAGTTTAACTCATCTAGGATTTAATGGAAATTGGAATTCCGATGTAGACATACTTCATTCTCCATTAAAATTAAGTGATAATAAAATAAAAAACAAGGGGATTGCTAAACATTAGTGACTAATTAAATCTGCATAAAAATTGAATATCATTTATTGTGGGAGAGAAACCCCATCCTTGTGCACAGGTACATACCTCCAGATTTTGAGTGGGTGAGGATGTAGCCATATGGTTAGAGAACAAAACTCTGGACTTGTACCCTAAGTCTCCAGATTTGACTTTTGCTGATTTGGGAGCTGCAAGTGCTCACCTCCGATGATAGTCGATGTTTTAGGTGTGCCCATCTACTATCTCTTTTAAGGGTGTGATATAACCTGATAGCTTAGGCAGATCACTCATGTGATTGAGGACTAGGAGAACCACATATGGTCGTCTGGGCCACACACCGCTGTATAATAGATTCAAAGATTGTTTTATCACCAATTTAAAATTGAAAAGATAATCGGTTGAACTTTCACGGCCTTCCCTGTGTAAAGTTGGTGAAATTTGGGTTTGCATTGTGTATTGAATTGTATGCATTCACAACCATTTCACTTGCATACATATATCGAGGCTCGTAAATCATTCACCTTCATTTTTGAAGAAGTCAGAATATGTGTATTCATGCCCAAGCTCTATGGCATGATCTTACATGATCAAATCCCGACCGTCTTCATTCTTATATCAAGAGAACCCTCTTCTAAAGGTGGTTCTACCCCAGCCATCATTCGCTTCACCCTCATTCCACACCACTCCTTCAGTGGCTGAGCTTTCAAGATATGAACTGCCTACATAACCGAATGATTATTATGTGGATAGAATGGAGAGAGTGAATTTGAGGATGGAAATGTGCATAACCGAATTTGAAAGAGAAACATGATTCCCAATTATGATTGAGAATTCACTATTTGAACCATTCCCTGCTCAGGATGACTCTCTTTACAAGTAAGACTAATTTTCCTTTGACCAGACATTTGAGATTTAAATTCAAAGAAAAAAGACTCATGACCAAGACACTACCACTGTGAATGACTATTACTCAGCTCAGGATTGCATGTTGAAGTCAGGGCATGACAAGCACGATTATTCATCTCTGAGTCATGAGACGATAGTGGATGACATAGCTCGGATTGACCAAAGAGTTGATGCATTAAACTAAACAACTTGATAATGTCATCCTAATGGTTAAAAATATGATGAACAACCAAGGAGAAGTGAGGATACCAAAAAGCGAACCCGAGACAAATTATGTGCAAAATTTCCAGGCACACACACCATAGGTACCAAACACCTCTGACTAGTCCACTAACTATTCCATTAACTTTAATAAAAATACCAAAAAAATAAAAATCAGAAAATTCAGAAAAAATAGACAACACTAAAATTGAAGCATTTTGCAAAAGTCTGGTCTTAGAGTTTCCATTATTCAAGGCCATAGAGTATGTACCCGATCTTCATATATTTGTAAAGAGTCGATTATCACCTAAGAATATGGGCAATAAAAGATCTCGGACCGAATATCATTTAATAACTATAGCCAGTTCAATGTTGATGACAAAAAAAAGAAAAAGGTCATAGAGTCAACGGTTGAGTAGGGTTACATGTGAAATTGAGAACACCGAGTTTACTCATGTTCGGATAGATAATGGATCCACCATACATCCTTCTGCAGCCCGTATTAGACCGACTCGAATTCGGACCGCTTAGAAAGACCAGAGTGATCGTTCCATTTCCTAACCAATCCACAAAAAATCAGTGGAATTGTTTCAATCATCGGGAGCTTCCAAGGTATCAAACATAGAGTGGACTTTATTATCCCGGACATTGAACACCAAGGAGAATTGTCTAAGTCTCCCATTATTCTGGGAAAGCTGATCTTATCCTCTATCAGAGCGACTAACAATTACAAGACTCAGAACATAAAATTCCTAAACAAGAATCATAATGATCAAACTCTCAAGGACGCACCTAACTCTGAGACAATCAAACATGAAATTGATAATGGTGACACATGGGAAACCACCGAGACAGACCCTTTACAAGAACATGCCTCTCCATAGACACAACCCTAGGAGAGACACCTAAAGATCTGATTATCGAGTCTACCCAAGTTTCCACTGAGGTGAATGAATTCAACTTAGACACATCCAATTCACCAAACCTGGACACAGTTATTTCAGACTTCCTTGATCATTACCGTGATCCAACACATGAGCTGACAAAGCTCAAACTGACTCAGTGCAGTATCATATAACCGAGATGGGTACTAACCTTACAAGAGATATACAATATAAATGGAGATTCGTCCGATGAGGAACCTATGGCCAACACCTCACGAATTCTATTTAGAAGGGCTACATCCTCTATTCGATTTGCTAGTAGAGAGAAGAAGCACTCTAATCCTTCTCCTCTCCTTGCTTCAGGTTCTAGCAAACCGAGTAAATGCAGCACCATAGACATGAATTATTCTGAAGACTCCTCCCCAGGGTAATGCACACATATCGATGTAATTAGATAAGACAAGGTGGATACATGATCATGAGACTATTCATCATCCAAGGTCGAGTTGGCTGAACATGTGGATAAGCAGCAACAAAGAAAAATTAGTTGGAGAGTCTCCACCGAACAGTATTACTCTTCTGAGGATGACTCTGATGATGGCTGGGAATCTTCTTCGTCACGTTCTTCATATCCTTATTCCCTCCCACTACATGCCCGCAAGAATGTTTTCCGAAAACCTCCTTTAACTCTGTACATTCTCCCGATCCCATTGGTTCCCTTTGTAATTCTTCTATACATAGACAAAAGCCTAAGTATAGTGGGTATGGATGCTCGTCCTATTTATATAAACCTTCTCTCCTATTGTCCTCGACCGCTCCATTTTCACTCTCTTCTATACTTAGGTTGACCAAGAGCCTAAGTATAGGAGGGGCGACCGACTTCTACCCCTTTCCCACTTTTCTTCTTTTGCATCCTTATATACTTAGCACACGCTAAGGATGTGGGGGTTGAGTCACATTTGTGTATATAGTCTGCATTGTATATTGTACTATATGGTATTGTATGTATTATTATGTATATAAAGCTAACATAGGTTGTGGGTAACTTTTGTAGAACTGTAAAAATATGTAAAATATGTACAATATTTGTAAATAGGCATAATATGTGTAAAACCAGTTTCAAAAAAGAAAAAGAAAATTTTTTCAAAAAAAATGTGTGTCTGCACTTCATGTACCTGAACTTCATTCAACATTTCATGCATCTACATTACTGAAAAGATGTGGGTCCTGAACCGAGTTGTGAACAAAAATCAAGAGTGGTCTTGACTTGGACTTAATCCATTTTCAATGGAACTTCACCGAGAAATAGGATTTTGGAAGCTTTAGGTCTCGGACTTAATTCTCCGAGGTCTACATGACAATGCCCAGACTTTGACTTTTAGTGTCTAACCTGGTCGCCTCATTCTGAGTACAACTCTTGAATGGGAATTTAATCTAAACTCTATCACTATGCACTTAGATCAACTCAGACAGAGCGTTGGAAAACTGTGTGATTCCTTTTTTTTGGTAGCATGGACATCTAACGATTAGAGTATGGGTCGAAATAAAGCTTCGGATGATGAATGGACTGTTAGCCTAATTTTCTAAGACCCCAAAACATGGGCAGAATAAAAGATTCTATATCTATCAGGGCACACAATATCCATGTAGAGTAACCAAAAATCCATACCAAAAGAAGCCAACTCCAATATATTTGACCACAAAGGTACAAGCTTCAGAAAGCATGCATATATTAGTGGAGACTTGGCTATATTGTCCAGGCTTCACAGGAGAGGTGATTACATTGGTCACCCTCAAGTTCTTTCCCCTTCTTCTAAAAATGTATCCTCTATATTAATTGTGAACTAGCACGTACATGAACTTAGAAGGAAATACCTGACTCTCTGAGGATGAGTCAATGGAGGAGAGGTTTGCATGGTAGTCTGCCACTTGGATGGGAAGAGCTAACACCCTTCACATACATGAAACAGTTGTTAAATATTCATGGGGTATGCTTTGAAAGGAGAATTGGTCTAAGATGAATTCTGAACCGAAACTATTACAATGATGTATAGAACTTGGAGGTTGTTGATTTTGAAACCCTAATCCTCGCAGGAGTTCCGTCAAACTAATAATCTAAAGGTTGGTTCTTACTCCATTTCACCTTTTTTCATGATATTGGTATGGAACTGAATCTCATTTCACCTTTTCAATTTTTAGTTGCTCGGGGATGAGCAAGGTTTAAGTATATGGGGTTGATAAAACTGTGACTCGTCACTCTAATTAGCTGAAAATAGATCTTCACCCTGAGAAATTAGGTTCATTTACTTGTTAATATCACAAAATTGACTTTCTTGCACTTGTAATTAATTTGCATAAATTAACATTCATTTCTGCATTCATATTAATCAGCATGTTTTCACCTAATTTCATATATTTTAAATTAATTCATGCTAACTCCAATTGACACGAAACCAGCTTCATTGTGTACATATCACTTACTTTAATCAATGAAAAATCCTAAAAAAATGCTAACTTGTATATATTCAAAATAATCCAAAACCCTAATTTTACGATAAAAAGTAGTAAACGCTTATACCTCTCTCAAATAGTGTCAAAATATACTCTGTAAACTTTTGAAATAATGTACGATCAAATATCTACAAATCAAGACCAAATTCAAAAGAATCTGAGTCCATATGTGAAAATTGGGTTTTGGGACCTAATTGTGCATTATACACATTTCTTGATTTTGAATTATCATTTCATGTGAATATTTCACTCATTTTGATTTATTTATTTTTCATTTCTTTGGTTCATTTCATGTTTTAATAAACTACATAAAAATCAAAATCCAAAAAAATCATAAAAACAAATAGAAAAGACATGTTGTAACCTAAGCTGATTGACCTGATCCACCTGTATATATTTCACTTCTATAATTTTTTTTAACATTAGCTCAATCCACAAAAATACCAAAAAAATGTCACTTGAGTCTATTGCAACAACTCACATCATGTCTGATTTTTGCATGCATTTATTTAGCTACAAAAAATCAAATAAAATTATAAAACTATAAAAATGGTATTTTTATATTCATAAAATATCACCAAAAAATTCACATCTAGCATAATTGAGTCCACTTGCACTCGAGTCCTTCACAAACAATATAAATCTCATTTAGGGCAGCATTTTTTACGTTGGACATTTTTCTTAGATTTCATTTACTATTTTATTTCTATTTATTTATGCATTATTTTTCACTGGTCAACATTTGATCAACGTCAACTCTACAACATGTTTTCTTTTTATTTATCCAAGTCAATCCATTGGTCAAGGCCACCTCCCTCAGGTGAATGTTCCTTTGTGCTCATGTTCTAGGCACATAAGCACTCTCCACTGTTGGATCAGGGAGGATCCAATGGTCCCTCCTCTTCCTAATAATATGTATGTGCCAGGAACGTGACTATCTTCAACCTTCACCCACGTGCCTAACACATGACCATCTCCATCCCTCTGTCACCATACCTCTATTGTGTTGCACAGCCTACCCATCACAACTCTACCTCACTGTGCCTCCATCTCTAGCCACCCAAAGACCATTTCCCCCTTCTTCGCTCAACGGTCAACCATCATATCCTATCTCCTCCTAACTGTTTGATCTATCCGACCAAACCCTAATCCCATCGGCCCATTGCCATTATCTCTTCAACCTTTATCCCCTTCCAACCACCTCTATCTTATCCTCTACCTGACAACTGAAGCCCTGACAAACCCTATCGTCTGTAACCTCCTCCTATCTCTTCCTATTTTAGGACTTCCCCCAACCCTCCTCGGGATGATCAACCTTTATCAATCAATAAGAGGAGAGAGAGAGAGAGAGAGAATGAGCCAAAGAGATAGGGTGGTGACAGGACCCTTTCTCTCTCAAGAGATGACCATCTAGGCGTGATCCAGAGGGTATCCTCTGTGTTGCTCCTCTTCCATAAGAAACAAAGCCTCGAGGAGCTACGTTGATCCTCTGCAGGCGATTACCAACAGAAGAGCCTCTGACTCCTCTGTACCCTAGGAGACCCTCATCCTCCTCCTCCTTCTTCTCCATTCTTATGCTCCTTGCCATCTTCTTCGATTCATACCTCCGTCCTCTCAGCTTCTCGTCCTTCATCTCCATCCACCATTGTGCCATCGGAGCTTCCGTTCCTGTCTTCTAAGCAGCAAGCCAAAGAATGAACCCCCTTAGGTCCAAGGAGTAGTAGAAGCCAGATCAAAAGTATTGTTGATCGCAGCCATTGATTCTCACCCAAAAAGGAGTCATCGATCAAACCTTGAATGGACAGCCATGATTCATCTCCAAGCCTAAAACTGAGCCTCAAGCCTTGGGCATTACCGATGCTACCCGAAGTAGTTGCATTATTGATATGTACAAGTTCGAATCTAGCCGTCGATCCAATCCTCATGCGTACCTAATGCATGTGGAAAATTTTCATAGGCACCCTTGTACTTATCCAAAATAGTAGAAGAGTCATGGTCACGGATGCAACGTGTGTGACCTTTGATAAATTACAGTTCGGTCCTCAGACTTCTTGGATATTTCAAGTATACCCCTGCCTAGGGGTAAAATACAAGGAAGCATAACCAACTTTCGACATTTGCAGAACTACCCCTGATGAATCACTAAATGCATGAATTAAAATCAATCCGTTGTCACATGGCCACTTAGCTTCTCATACAGAACCTAGATAAATCTCAATTACGAGGTTCTCAGCTTTAATTTTTAACCTGGGAAGTCCAGGATCGAACTCAAGGATGCGAGAAATTTACTGATTAAATTTAGAGATCAAATATTCTAGATAGCAATTCTTAGGTTAAGTATGTTGAGATGAGGCACAAAGCATACTTGCATAGATTTTTAACACGTTTTTATGCAATTAATTTAAATATAAACAGTGCGCACAAACAACATTAATAGGACATCCACACTTAAATGCACAAAATAAATAACTTGGATCAATTATGAAGATACCCTGAATTGATTACAAGATAGGTAACTTAACAACAAGCAAAATCAATATCAAAACTTTATTCAACATTAGTTAAGAATTTAACTTGCAAGTTTTAATAAATATACCCAACAATTAAATCTTTTAATGACCTAATAATTATTAAAAATAACCAATAATAGACCATTAAAGATTAAAGGAATTGATAGGATCAAATAATCATTCAAAGTGCAAGTTCAATGAATTAAAGAGATGTAAACAAGCACTTTAAGAAGAGAATAATTAAGATGTGATTTTTAAACCAAATTCATCCATAAAATTAACCACAAGATAGAGTGTCATCCAAGCTTTAAAACGAGACCAAAATCACATTAATTGGATTTGAGGATGGAAAGTTAATTCAACAATGAATCCAGGCGTATAAATATAAGAAAACTTCCATGTTTTATTACAAATAAGGATAAACATGGAGTAAAATGTAAGTAAGAAAACCCAAAGGGGCTAACGTGCAAATAACACAAAAGGCAGAAGGACTTATATGTAATTATAGAAAAGCAGTAGGGTATCAATGCAAAAAGTCTGCATCACATGCGGCAGGCGTCCGCGTCGAGGCTCGGACCGTACGTAGGCTCGGGCACACGTGTCTTGATGTAATGCTTCGATGCTGACTCGAGTCTCCCGAGTCTCAGGAGGCGAATCAATGCTTTGGCGTGCAACGTAGCGCGTTTAAGACCCTTTGATCCAGGATCCAACTAGATAGATCAACTGTGACTGTTGTTCTTCATTCAACGAGCTCCTCCCCAGGCAGTAGGGATATAGCTAGGCTCTGATGAATGTTGCTCTCCTCCGTTGTGCTCTAGTCTCATCGGTGAAGATCTATGAGGTTTTCTGAGGGTTTGACGAAATCAATGGCACCATGATGAAGCTCTGTGATTATCTAGGTCACATGCTCGATGTACGGTAGTCGGAGATAGCGGGCTTGAACTTCCCTTCGTTCAATGTCAGATCATTGAAGTCGGTTATGTACCTATAGGTGTTAAAAGACAAGACCCTTCAAAATCAAATGGTTTAATGGATGGAAAGGGCTCAATCAAAGATGGTGGCAGCAAACCCTATATCGGTCTTTCCTCTTTTCAAGAGGAAAGAATGGATCGATATGAATACAATCATGAAGAAGTTTAGAGTAGCATTGAAAAGTACGTGTGGATTTAGGGATTAATTAGTTATATAGCTTATATCGGATGAATAATCAATGTTGTTTTGAGTCGAATTAAAAAATGGAAACTCAAGAAGGAAATGGTGGAAAGATTACCTGGAAATCGATGGGGAACAAGGGTAAAGGAGGAAGATGCAGATTACGAGCCTTGCGTGGAGCTTTTCAAGCTCCAGATCGTTGCTCAATGCTTAGGCTTTCACAGAGCTCGAACAACCAATCAGAGAAGGTTGTAGCAAGGGAGAAACCCCTTGGATCTCACCGAAGTAGATTCACAGTCATCACACTAGTTCTCTTCGAGGTTCTGTCACAATCGAGGAGAAAAGGCTATGAGGCTACTCCCACAGTGGGCAGAGAGACAAAGCAAGGAGTGGTGATGGCCTATTTAAAGATGAAATGGTGGAAGTTGCAAGAGGTTTTAATGGAAGGTTCAACCTCTACCATTAATTGGGTGATTAGAGTGAGGATGAGATCGGAGGTTGGCGAAAGTTGGGGTTAAATGGTGAAGGGATTAATGGATGTTTCGAGGAGATTTGGTGTGTATAGAGGTTGGCGATATTGGCAGAAGTTACCATGGAATGAGAAGTCGTGACATTTGGGATGAGTGGGTCGGATGTTGAAGAAATCTAGATGTTGTTGGATCCTACGATCTAACAATCCAAATTGGGGTGTCAATGCGCGGCCAGATACGCCTGATCAGGGAGCGATCAGACGACGCTGGAGGAATGGATGAGAACCGCTTGATTATCAGATCAAGCGGTTGAGAATAAAGCATGGTCTAAAGGATGGGATGAAAGGAAAAGAACTTCAGACGGTGAGGAGAGGGCATAGGTTGCGTGAAATGATCGGGCCATGTGGCGCAATCTGAAGGCGTTATGTGCCCAATCAAAATTGAAAATTTTTCAAAAATCAGTGTTAATTAGGAAAGAATTAGTTAAAGGGCGAATTAAAAAAGGTTATGAACATAAAAGTTGTCGATCTCGATGAGATGTACAACTTTCATGTAGAAGTCAAAGAGATTAGAGGTCGTCTAGACATAGTTAAAAATTAAATACTATTAAAAACCATATAAAACCATTTTCCTTAATTTTTCTTTTGCTTATTTTTTTATAATTTTATTTTCTTTAATATTAATTTATTTATGTACAATTTTATTCTAATTTTTATTTTATAATAATAAGACAACAATACATAAAATATTACACCATAATAGATATATAATAATATATAATAATTAGTGTTAATTATATACAATACAGTAATTAGTATCAATTAGTCAATGAATCATGTGATTAACTTAAGTAAAGGAGATAAATATAATCAATTAGGTGTATAAATCTGAGACTTATCACCCCCTATACTTAAGCTAAACTCGCCCTCGAGCAAATAAACAAAGAATTTGATAGAGAGTTAGTTTAATTAATGAGATCCATGACTTGTGCAAGTGAAAATACAAGGCTTGATTTGACCAAGAACAATAGGTTTTAGAAATCCTAAAACTCTGAGTTGATCCAAGTATTAATAATAAGGAATTCAACTCTTCTAATTGTCAGACTCTCAGTGTATACATAAAGAAGAAGTATGTCTTAGTGTTGACTGCAACATAAGAGTAGAATCAAGACATCACCCAAAATTCCAATCTCAGAAGCTCTTCTAAGGAGCCAACCCTCAACTCTAGGGAACAAATCTAGTCTTGCCTTAATCCACCTTCTCTTTAGTTTGTCAGACTTTAAAATAAAAAATGAAGGTCAGATAATGGAGGTTGTAAGATTGTGTACTTATTTTCTCTTCCTCTCATTGGAACAGGGTTCTCTTAAGTACTAATACACAACACAATTTCATTTTGATTTTTGCCAATCAGCGTGTATGTTAAGAGAAGTGGAGTCGTCTGCACTTGTTTTCATGTGAGTACACCAGGGTGTGCCTTTTTTAAGTATCTAATATACCTTCAACACCCAGACTTGTAACATTTACGATGTAGAGCCCTTTTTGGGTGCTAACCCGACTCCTGGTCCTAATAGTGGTGGTCCAAGTGGACACTTTGAAATGGTTGGGAGCCCTTGCCTTTGGTGGTAGCTCTTTGAATTTTTGACTTTGTAGGATGAGAGCTTTTCTTTCAATGTTTCTTTCTTTTCTTTGTTTTTGGCTAGATCCACTACTTTTACTAAAAGATTGGCGTACACTGATCAACTTATTAATTAATATCATCACACCCTGGCACTTTAGGTCAAGATCAAGAGATAGCATGGGAACATGTCCTATACTGGCTAGTTTTGCTGACTCTCAGGTTTCATGAAGCCATCATTAATTTTATCTCATCCTTGAGCATCATATAGGTCATGTCCAAACTCAAACTTCCAATCCCAGTCTCCTTAGTGATATCTTGACTCATCTCAATCATGAATACAGTCGTGCATGTGAGTTATAGTCAATCTTTAAGGGAGATTAAGCACGAAATATAGCATGCATATATTTGAGCTAGGAGAGTATGAATTTTTAAGTTCGAGACCCTAATTATTAATACATGATAACTCTAAGTCTAGGGATTCCTTAAACCAAGTGTTGAAGATCATCTCAAGCCTTTAGTGCATAGTGAAAATGTCAGAGAGTAACATCGACTAATAAGTCAGTAAGTTAGTTATTTACAAAAGAATGGAGGAATTATTATAATTATGGAAATAAAGACAACATACTAGGTATCTTTGACAAACATCAAAGAGGAAAAATACGAAGAACAAGCAAAGATACCTGACACAACACAACAAACATCAGCTCCTTAAAAATCAAGATTGAATCTTCGAGGTTTAAAATCACAGGCTGCCTTGTGTTTCAACTGCTTCTTCCTAATTAAAAATACTTCAGAATCTAAATAAGAAAGATTTTCATTAACTTGGAATTTTATCCTTCTAAAATGATACCATTCTTCCTCAAAGGTGATATCCATATCCACATGGGAAGCCTAAAAATTCTTCATGATTAGGGGAAGACGAATCAAGCCTTAAAATCTTGCAATAGACTTTTGGATTTTCCTTCAAAGAGAAAAACTAGACTTAAAGGGATGACCCAACTTACTAGAAAGATAAGGATTCAATAAATGAATATCCGCAAGAAAAGGTAAGGGAACCTCCATATCTAATTCTTCCATCAATAGATCATCCTCCTCAATCGGCGTCACTCTTTTAAGAGAATTCTTTATCAACTTGATCTTCCAAAATATCGAATTGAAATCCAGACTCTCTTCCATGTTGAACTGTAAAAGACTCTAAGTCAGAACAACCTTATAAAGAGAAAGAAGGAACGATTCAGTGAACCATCACTACCTCTGAGGACCTTAAACTCAAAAAGGATACTAAAGAGACACAACAAGAATTATTTTCTGGTATGTAAAGTTTCATTTACACCCTTAACTTTGAAAAATATTTTGAGAACATTTTTTTCAAAAAGATTTTTGAGAACTTTTTGCAAACATTGCCACAATATATATGTAGGTTTTCAAAAATTATTTCCAAAATATTTTGTATGCCAATCAATTTTAAAAATGTAATATGATACCATAACCCCAATAGTTGAAAGAAATTAAAAATATGAGTTATGGCTAATGTATATATGCAATATATACGGTAGACCCTCCCTATACTTAGCTTTTGCTATGTCCTCATAGCACAAAGTGATATGAAGCCATAGCTCAACTAAGCATAAAAGAATTTACGAGAACTGATGATGTAGTTACAGGTGCAAAAATGAATTATACGAGAACTATAACTCATGCCCAACTATACTTAAGATGAGAAATATTTTAAATATGAAGATATGAATCAAAATTCGGTGACCTGAGTGGAACAATCAAAATGACAAAAAGATCTCCCCCTATACATAGGCTAAAAACAGGCCTAAGTATAAAGAACTAAATGATAAGTAAGTAGTTAGATATTGTGAAAGAGTATGAATCTTTTAGATATGAATCTTCTAATGACCATCACACCTCATCTGATAGAAATTAAACTGACACAATAGGCATGAAGTTATTCAATTCAACGGGAGCTAACCTTTCCTTTGATTCTGCAAAATGCTTGAGTAACTGCCCGTTAACCAAAAAGAGAAGTGCATTCTCTGAAAGTTATGAAATCTCTAAACTACCATTCTCATGTATTTTCCTTACAATAAAAAGACACGTCCACTTTGACTTTAGTTTCCCATGGAATATATGTAACTTCGCATTAAACAACCATACCTTGTGTCCAGGAACAAAGTTCTTGCATCTAATATGCACATCATGCCACTTCTTAACTTTGTCCTTATAGATCGTGTTGTTGTCACATGCTCGGTTGCGGATTTCCACTAGTTTATTTAGGTTGAGGTCTCTACATAACTTCCCTAAGTGATAGCTCTAATTAATTTTCTTAATTTCCCATTCAGATTTGTGTACTAACTCAGCGGGCAAATGACATGGCTTGCCATAAATCATCCTGAAGGGGGAAGTGCCCAGAGGTGTCTTGTAAGCTGTCCTATAAGCCCGCAGAACTTGGTCTAACAATTGAAACCAATTCTTCCTATCAGGTCAGACCAACTTTTGAAGATTGCTTTTCACTTCCCTATTTGAAATATCTGCCATGTCGTTTAATTGAGGGTGGTAAGGACTAGTAATACTATGCTTAAATCCATAGTCCTTTGATAAAGATGTCATCATTCCATTCACAAAATGGCTACCTCCATCAAATATCAAAACTTTAGGTACCCTGAACCATGAAATAATATGATCTTTAATAAACTTCCAAACAGTTCTACCATCTGCGACTCGGGTTGCGATAGCATCCACCCATCTGGACAAGTAATCAATCGTTAACAAGATATACTCAAAACCTTGGCTATTAGGGAAGGGACCCATAAAATCTATATCCTAAGCATCAAAAACATCACAAAAAATCATAGGTTTCATGGGCATCTCATCTCTAGCTCCAACAGTCCCTCCCATCCTTTGGCAAACAGGGCATGACCGTACAAAATCTGTAGCATCTCTAAACAACGTCGGCCAAAAGAATCGACATTGCAACACCTTGTGAGCGGTTCTTTTTCCTAAATGGTGTCCTCCTGCCTCAAGTGAATGACGATATGTGAGGACACTCTGGTATTGCTCCTGAGGAATACACCTTCTCCAGATAAAATCTGGACCTTCAAAGAAAAGAAACGGATCCTCCCAATGATATTTTCTTGAATCTGACTTAAGTCGGTCTATACTGCTCCTAGTCCAACCATGGGGAACGTGCTTGGAGACAAGGAAGTTAACCATGTTGGCATACCATGGGAGTGAGTCAATAACACAAATAGACTCATCTGGAAAGGTCTCTCGTATAGGCTCAAAATCAGGGGAATCTTTAATTCAATCCTTGAAAGATGATCAGCCACTACATTCTTAACTCTAGGTTTATCCTTAATTTCTAGATCAAATTCTTGGAGTAACAATATCCACCTAAGAAGACGTGCCTTCACATCCTTCTTTTCCATTAGATACCCAATGGATGAATGATCTGTATATAATGTCACTTTGGAGCATAAAATCACAGGCCTAAACTTCTCTAAAGCCCAAACTACTGCAAGTATTTCTTTTTCAGTCACTGATGAATCCCCATTTCATCACCTTTATTCTATCATTGTGGCCTTAAAAACCCCATCAAATGCATGTAAACAACATTAAATTGCATATAATGGCATCCATTGTTTATTGTATTTATTATACATAAAATAAGGCTTTTTATGCCAAAATTATAGAATAAAGAGAAGAAAAGAAAAAGGAATAAAATACTGCAAATATTTTATGAACCTAACCCCGAGACCAAGTCCAGAATGGAGTTGGTCGATAAGGAATAAAGCAGGGGGAGATAAGGGCCAGAAATACAATAAATACCTCGTTTATTTATGCATTCATTATACATTTTTTATTATATTTTATTCCTTATTATTTATTCATCAAACAAATAAACTTTGTGCATGAAAGTTGTAGATAATAATATAAATAAAAATACAAAATTGAGTTTGTACAAAAATAATATACAGTGTACATTTTATGCCCAGAATAAAAAGCCAAAAACCAAACTTCACAGACCCATATCTTTCAAATAAAAGCTCAAAATATAGCAAAATCACCTCTAATTGTAACTTTTCAAGAGCTATTTAATGGTGGTGGTTTATATTTTTTGGAGTTACTGTGTAAAAGTTAGGTTTCGGGCCCCTATTGTACCTAATACCGATTATAATATTCAATTTAATCATTATTTGTGATTTTTGCACATTCATATTTTTCATAATTTCGTCAATATTATTTATAACACATTTACATATTAAAATTAGAATAAAATCGAAAAGAAAAGGGAAAATAAAAAAATTTTATGTAAAATACATGAACAAAAGTCATATGATTCTACATGTATAGAAATAAACGGAAATATATTCTTTTATTCTTTTATAATTTTATAATATTGTAAATATTATACATATTATATTAAAAATACAAAACTAAAATAAAACTCATTAGAATAAAATCATGTATATAAAACATAATTTTAAAGGTAAACTACCTAGAAATAAACCTATGTAATATACTTACATATTTATTTAAGTATATAAATAACATCGTAAAAATAAAACAAAAATATATTCATACTCACAAAATAAGTTATAAATATAGAAAATACTGAAATAAAATAATAAAATAAAATATACAAAAATAAAAATGTACAAAATACAGGTATATATACATATAAATAAGCCATTAAAAATAAATTTGTCATAAAATACATCAAAAAATAAATAAAAATCATAATAAAATACTACATAAAATAATAAATATTTTTTATTTTATACTCGAAAAATAATAAAATCATTTTCTATTTTTAATTAATTATTCTTTAATAAACTAGGCTGTTTTGTCGCCTAGCGGCTTAGGTCGCCCAATCAAGGCGCGTCAAGAGTTGACCCAAGTCAACTCCTCTGCCCCAAGCCGTATAGCGTGACAGATGTCCATCAAGATGTCTTCTCCCAATTTCTTCTTCCTCACCATTGACGATCTCTCTTCGATTCCTTCACGAAATCCTCCGTCTGTCATCCCTCAATCATGCCAGCTAATCGAATCGCCCAGAAACCCCATCGCCCAGAAACCCCAGTCAATAAGGGTGCACCGCCATGTTTATAAATAAGAGCTCCGACCTTCCTCCATAAATTTGGTTAACCTTAGCTCTTCTTCTACCCTAGTCTTCGGTCCAAATAGGTTCCTTGTGACAGGAGTAAGCTCCTAGAGGCTTGCATCGGTCGGAGAAGGCGGGGCTGCACCCACGGTGGTGCTCCGGCGTAGTCCTGCGCTCTGGTGTTCCACCAGGTATAAGAGATGTTTTCTTGCTTGTTTAGTTAGGTTTTAATTCCAGTATTTCGTTTATGTACGTAGTTTAGTGATTAACGTAGTGATTAGCTTAGGCTTAGTGAAATCGAAGCTCTCGTCCCCTCTCACGTTCTTCATTTCCCGATCACCTAAGATCAACCAGAACCCTCCAGGTTTTGCGAATCGAGGTTCCCCTCCGCCCTTCGCCGGAACCTCGCCGCCCATCTCATTTTTTCTATATGCAACAGCTTCAACCCCCGGTTGAGGTCGAAGCCCTCGAGCCGTCAGTCCTTTCTGTGAAGGTTTGGAGATCAAAGAAGCCCAGCCAAGCTCATTTGAACCTGGAACGAGAATCCTGGCGGTACCCTTCTTCTCCGAGCTCGCCTGACTTTCTTGGGACCTCTAGGAGCCCAGCTGAAGGTACCCTCAAACGCGGGAGGCGTCCAGGAACGTGAAGGAACCCACGGCAGCGCGGGAGGAGGTCGGAGGAGCTCGTAGAGCCCGATCAAAGCTCGCCAATGCCGAGCCCTTTCCATGTTCTTCCAGCCTGTCTCACAGCCGTTCGATCAAGGAAGAGCGCCCAGTTATGATCCCAACCGTCCGATGAAGCCATGCTCTGACCGTTGGATCCTCTCTATGGATCTAATCCGGACCGCTCATCGGTGAAGTGTCATCAGTCGTTGGATGGACGCCACGTGGCAAGTGAAGCACATTCAGTCGTCCGCTAGTGCGCACGTTTAGGGGTAAATTGCACTTGCACCCCCCTTCTTTTTGTATTAGTTCTGTAAATTAATTTGGCATTAAAATAAAGTGGAAAATTTGTAAAAAGACCCCTAAGTTTTCTGTAATTGCAAAAGGGTCCATTCCATGTCACCTTACATGTTGTCCCACTTGAGGTGGGAAAATTGCAGGGATACCCCTACGGTTTCTTGTATTTAGGAAAAGTCCAATAAAATGCAATGCGTGTGTTATATTTTTGTGAAATTTGCAAGCAGACCCCTGGATTTTCAGTATTTGTGTTTTGGTCCATGCTTGTAGGGGTCACGTGCCATCCCGCGTGGTGGGTAATTTGCACATTAACCATGGCGGTTTTTGAAATTAGAATGTAACCCTAGAATGTTAAAAATACGTGTAAAACTTTTGGGTAAATTGTACAGACCTCCTTGAACTTTATTTTATTTACAAAAATACCCCTGTTAGGACATGTAATTTTGTAGTTTTGATGTATTTATTAAAAATACCTATATTCTCCTAAAAATACGAAAAAATAGGGATAAATGCTTCATTGCTAAGTATTTTTAGGTGCATATTTTTAATCAGCATTTTTTTGCATTTTATATAATTTTAAAAATTAAAAAGGAGCCCAATTAGTCCCTGTCTAATTTATAAAATCCATAAAAATTATAAAAACTTCTCAAAAAATCCCAAAAAAATATATTTTGTGTGTTTTTGCATCTTTTAACTTCAGACAAAATAACTAAAAATATAAAAGAAAACTCAAAAAAATTGCAAAACCCCTAAAACATTTATAAAAATATTAAAAATTCTTAAAAATCCTAAAATTTTATTTTCTATCTCTAAATTTTCTCTATTTTATTATTCTTATTATAAAATTTATTTGGAGAGCTTTGGTGTCTATTATTTATTTTATTGCTCCATTTTAATTTCGATTTTTTTATTCACTATTTTCATTATTTTTGACTTTAAAATGCCAAAAAAAAGTAAAAATAGAGAAAAATCATAAAAACATTAGAAAAATATAAAAAGCATAAAAATATTTTATTTCCTAAATTTTTGCTTATTTTTATCTATTTTTATATATACATTACCTCTCTCTTTTCTTTATTAAATATATGTCTCATCTTATCATTTTAAAAAAAAGTATATAAAATATAAAAAGTAAATAAAAAAAGTAAAAATCTATAAAAAAATATAAAATCAAAAATCAAATAAAAAATATATAAATTAAAAAAACCTACAAAAAGCATTATTTGCATAAATGACTCGATTGTACATAAATAACCATAGGCTACCAATTTTGCTCTCTGTGGTTCGACCTCTACATGCTTATACACTGTGCACTTTATGGTAGAGAAAATAAATATTAATTCCTCATTTTGGGGTTTAATTGTTTTATTCAATATTGTGGATTAATTGCTGATTAACTGGGAGATTTTTGAGTGGTCATTTCAGCGACTGGATATTTATCTAGACCCTCAGGAATTTCCCTGTTATCAGATGGTGCCGTTACCGGGGAGCAATGAGCGTAGTCTATTTTTTGCCAGTCATTTTGTAAAATAATTACATGATTTATTGATTCTTTCACCTGCCAATTTAATTCTTTGATATTGCATCTAAATATTCATTGATTTTGGTAATTTCCTTGATTATTTATGTTAATGCCAATTTTCTTGCAACTTTGATGCGAGGTTCGCCACGCGAGGACGGTATTCTAGGAGGCTGATGCAGCCAAGCATAGAGGGGGATGGTCACTCTCTTTGACCAGCTGAAGTGAGTACCAAGGAAGCAGGAGGAAGGACTAGTTTAGAAGAAAAAAGAAAAAATGCAATTTATGTGAGAGAGAGAAATTTTGGCATGTAATATAATTTGGCCGCTACTCTTCACAACGGGGTCCAGTGCATGGGTGTTTGTTCACCTGGGGGCCTCGTCGCGGTTTTTCGTGTTTTGTTGACTTGTTTTCTTTGTTTTCCATTGTTTTGAGTTTTTCGCCTTATTTTACTTTGTTTTGTGTGCATGGAGCCCCTAGATATAGGCTGCTTGACTTAGTAATTAGGTCCATACATTAATAAGAATGCATGTTCCTATAGTTTTCTACGTATGGATCTAGTCAAATTAATAATGCTAGTAATTCAGATCTGAGACCATGTGTCGCTAGAAGTCGTATCTAGCACGTGTAGGACCCGTTGTGGCGGGCACCGATCGGCATCAGAGACCGGACCTTGGTCTCATTTCTGAATAACTAGCAATTGGTTCTTCACGATTAATAGCAACTACTATTTAGGGCTATTTTATCGATTGCACACCGCCATTTAGATAGGTTTAAAAATTCTGTTTGAAATATCGCATGGAGAGAGCTGGGATGCACTGTATGTCTTCTAACTCAACATGCATCATTAGGTTCAATGGTGAGATTTCCATCATTGAACCGACTTGCACGGCTTTTCCGCTATCTCCCTCTGATTTTGAGCACCTAGGACTTAAATGAAAATCTACAAAAATATTAGGCGCCTGTATGAAAACAGACTCAAAAAAGTGAAAACCTAACAAACTAAATCAAGGGGACTGCTAAATAAACATTGACCTTAATTAAAATCCGTAATGGATCATCATTGTACTGGGTTCATAAAGCCCTCATTATTTTCAGATACCTTCGGAGGGGGACCAAAACCCCCTCCCATGAGCGAGGCACGTCCCATAAGGAATAGAGCCAAAATCCCAGTCTGTAACTGCCTTGTGTATAGCCTGGATTTCCGAAGTAATGGCGCTTCTATCGTACGTAACCGAGTAGGGCCGTGTCAACGATGGTGTTCCCTCCTTGTGTGGAACATCGACATGGTCTGAAGTATTGAGCATAGGCCACGTCTTAATGGGGGTGTCTGTCTCATCATTTTGCGTCTGCGTAGATTCTTGCACGCTCACGGGTGATTCTGTTCCGAGCGAGAACCGAAGTATTGGTTTCGACTATCGGCTTCCTCTCTCTATTTCTTTGGCTGAGTAGGGATCCAGAAGGATTACAATGACCTCAAAAAGTGCAGACTACATGTTACAAAGGAGGAGGACAAGTACGGAATTCTTTTCTAGCAGTACTCTCTCCTATAGGGTTAGCGTGCTAAGGACTCGTTACAAGATATGCCTGAAATAACAACTCTAAAACTGAAAAGATAATAACTGGTCGAACATTCACAGCTTTACATGGCGTCAGTTGATGAACCCAATTTTGTATTGTGTTTGTATGGATCTAGATTAAGGTTTAAAGATCAAGTCCCGCGCACTTCTGCAAATTTTGTTGTGTCTTTCCCCCTTTGACCCCCACTCAGTTTGAGCCTTTCTATTGTTTTGCACTCCATTTTATTCGTCCTTGACCATTGTATCCTCCTTCCAACATCTACCCCTCTCTTGCTTCGCAAGGGAGATCCATGGATGGTTTAGTCGGGATCCCGCCAACACCTACATTGATTCCATGGACTTGACCTCGCCAATAATTCGAGGCGATTCCTGAGAACCTGATCCAGACCTTGCAGATTGATCTCCAGACTCCTCGTCTTCTACCTTTCAGATCCATCATTCACAACATTCTGGAATTGACCTTGATTCCAGATCCATCATGGCGGTTGGAATTCAATTGCAAGTGGTCTGATGGGGATTCTCTCGTTCTGCAGATAGAAGACAAATCAAGCCATGGATTCTAATCCAGAATTCATTTCCTTAGACTCATCATCTGAGATGGCTCCTCAAGGAAAGGGCAAGGGTCAGAAGCCACCTCATCCAGAGCAAGGACAGATGCCTGATTAGAATCAGGTCAATGTATAGTTGTTAGCATCTATCCAAGCCATTCTGCAACAGCTGACAGAGCAGGCCCTAGCAGAGACTGCATTCCAGGCGATGCTTAATGATGTGATGAAAAGACCAGAGGGAGGAGGAGGCAGAAGAGGAGGTGGTGGACCACCTGATGACGAGGAAGAGCAAGACCAGGGGAGGCCCTAACCTACACTTAAGGAGACCTATAATCCTGGAGACAACCAGATGACCGAGTGGATCCTCATTCCATCGATGCATGCTTGATGAATCCTCATTCATCACTCTTTATTCTTTTATTTTAGCAAAAAATCTTTGCAAAACACCGTGTATATGTTTGTAAATACAATAAATTATCAAGTTGCAAGCTTTGTGTAAATACAAATATTTAGCATGTTTTTGTGCAAAAATAAAAGAATAAAGAAATAAAGAAAAAGAGGGAAATATTTATAATAAATATTGAGTGATCTGAACCCAAGAGAGGGCCCAATATGGGCCTGATCGCAAAATAAACAAGTAGAGAGAGATAGGGCCATTCACCATATATCCCTCCTTCATGTATATACATTACTTTACAAAAAATAAAAAAAATAAAAATAGGTTTTTATTTATTTATATATATTTATAAAAAAAATAAAAATCAGAAAAATTAAATAAAAAAAAGAAAATAAATTCTCTCTCTCCACATTGTACATACCATATATATAAGAATAAAAGACCTATTTATTTTACCCTTGTAAATAAATAATAAAAATCAATAAAAATTATTTTATATCCCAAATTTTATGTTGTAAATAAATAAAATATAAAATTGGGATAATTGTACAAAAATAAACTAATAAAAATAAAATTTGAAAATACATAATTATTTATACTTGTATATAATATTATATTATGTATATACATTAATTTATTTTTCAAAAAAAATAACTAAAAATCACTAAAAATACTTTTTAAAGTAATAAACATTTTTCATTTTGTAAATATTTTGAAATAAAATCATTTGCTATTTTTAATTTAATTTACAAATAATTTCAGAATCTTGAATTCTCATTGGTCTACGGGGGAACATTGACCCTCGGTCAACTGCCCCCCCTGGACCACTTCTCATGGATCCTTGCGCTGACCCGACTTCGCCGATTTTTCGTGCCACGATCCGACCTCCATTTGTCCAAACCCCGGGCTCCGATTGTCAAGCACACTTCTGTGATTCACGCCCGCCATTTCATCTAGGTATCCATGCCTCGCGATGCACGCCCGACTCCAATCTTTTCGGACCTTTACTCCTATATAGCTTCACCTCCAGCCGCCTTTTCCCGGATCTTTGGCCTTCGTCTTTGACTCCCAGGACCTCCATTCCCTTGCCTTGAGTGACAGCAAGCTCGAGGGAGTGTTTCAGCGAGGAAGGAGACGCTTTAGCTCTAGATCCGACGACCCACATCGCCATGCTCCGCCACCGGCGAGCTCGAGCCTCTGGAGGCATCGCTCCATTGAGGCGAGGACCCTAGGAGGTAGCAGACCTCCATCCCATACGTTTCCACCCATCAGGTACCTTCTATAGCCATTAGCCTTGTTTGATTTTCGATCCTTAGGTTTCCGACCTCCGGCCTTCACCGGCTAATCCACGTAGCTCCGATCACTTATTCACCCATCCGACGACACATACACCTTCACAGACTCCTCTGCACCTTCTTCGCTCAGTCGCTCCCCCTGGTTCGCCACAGAACAGAGATCTCGACTCTCCTCCGTCGCTGCTAGCCGAAGAGCATCGCCCCGACTCCCCCGATCACCCATTTCGCCCATCACCGGGTCGAGGCAGTTTGCCCTTGACCCAGCGTTTGTTATGTGTAGGAGAGATGAAGAACGGACCTCATCTGGAGGTCTGACCATTGAAGAACAGGCGCACTAGGTCCCCTTCATCGCCGGAGCACCCCGGTCGCTCCCGGCTTCATCGGAGAACTCCACCAGCTGCGGATAACCATCAGCTACCTTTTCCCCATCTCAGCAGCACCGGAAGAGCCCTCAGGCGCGTGCAACGATCGGGCAAAGTTCGCCGGTGAATTGTTCATCCAGAGGTCTTCTTCACCATTCGATCGAGTCGCTCGTGCCAGGTCTTATCTCCACCATCCGTTCGCGAGGGGCTCTTGACCGTTCGATCCATCTGAGGATCGGATCCGAGACGTAGATCGTCGAAGGGGTACCAGCCGCTCTCCACCGTTGGATCTTAAGTGGATCCCCTTCTAGCCGTCGGATCTTAATAATAAGGGTAAATATCACTTAGGCCCTTTCTCTTTTAGCATTTACGTTTTAATCTTGTAAATTTTTTATAATGTGTTTTTATTTTGGGTAATTTGTATGTAGGACCCTTGTGTTTATTTTATTTGCAACTTAGTCCTCTTGTATGTGGAGCACGTGCATCAACACGTGACTTTATGGTGTATTAGCACATTTCGCCCCAAGCTTCCTCGATGTTACTGTTTACATTTTTATAAATAGGAATGACATATATGCCCTTGCTTTTGTGAATCACGTGCGTGCCTCGTGCCCTTCTAGGCTTTTTGCAACTTTGGCCCCGGACTTTTAACACGTGTTATCATTTGGCCCTGGAACTTAGTTTCCTTTCACTTTGGTCACTATTGCTGTGTCTCTTATATTGGTTGAATAAAATATCAAATCAACTCCAAAAATCGTGAAATTTGGATATGTAGCCCTTGCCATTGTGTAAAAATTTTAGTAATTTTTTAGGACATTTTTGCTTTGATTTTCTATTTTAAAAATTCAAAAATCTCTATTTTTACTACTATTTGAATTATAAAATCAACTAAAAATATTAAAAAGCCTTCAAAAATTCTAAAATAATTGTGGTGTGTTTGTTTTTGTGTCTTCTTGCTTAAGTTTAATTTTTGTTGTATTTGGATTTATAAAACACCTAAAAATTGAAAAACTCTAAAAAAACTCATAAAAACATTAAAAATTCTATAAAATTCAAAAAAATGCAATTTCTTTTCTTGTAGCTTAGTTTTTACTTGTAGTTTTTCATAAAATTGTCTTCAGATTTTTAGAGGCTATTTTTATATTTTTAAATAGCCTTTTAAATCTGGCTGCACAGTAGTTTTAGTTTTTAGCTTTATTTCATTTTTATAAAATCCATTAAAAATTATAAAAATCTGAGAAAATTACCAAAAACACTTAAAAATTCATAAAACTCAAAAATATTTTTATTTCATTTTTCTGACATGTTTTGATGTGTTAAGTAATTAATTGATTGTGACTTTTTGGCCTTGTTTACATTGTCTTCATAATTAAAAATAGCAAAAAATAAAAATATATAAAATCCATCAAAAACATTTTCTTCTTTTTATTTGATTTTCTGACTACTTCGTAGGTTTTTTAAGCTAACCCATGCTCCTTTAGTTCGACCCTGGTCGCTATACCAGGTTAAATAAAATAGAGAGATCGCTATTTGGCTTTATTGACTGATTTATTTTATTTTGGTGGCCTTCTTTTCTTGTTGATTGAGCTTCGAGATTCGGGTCGCAATGACCCGTATTTTGACCTTTACCCGAATCTCGTGAGTTTCTCGATCATCAGAATGGTGCTGTTGCCTGGGAGCATGGCTTAGTAGTCTTTTTCTTTTTCGGTTTTCATTCGCAGTTTTTCCGCGGCTTTTTCTTTCTTTCGTGGTTTTTCACAGCTTTTTCGTCTTCTTTTGTTTTCTTTTTATTTTCTTTTATTTTATTTTTTGTTTTTTTTATTTGTTTATTTTCATTTTTGCATATATTTTTTCTTATTTTCTTTTTTCATTATTATAATAACTATAGTCTGACATCTTTTGTTTGATTTTCTTGCGAGGGCCCGAGGACCGAGGCGACTTTCTTCGGAAAGCCGAGTCAACTACGGAAGCCGGAAGCAGCTCTTTTCTTCGTAGAGCCATAGGAGAGAATGAGGGAGTCGAGAAGGAGAGAGGAGAGGATAGTTTAGTGTAGCTTAGTTTACTTTCAGTCAGACTTATTATTGTTGTAATAATATAGGGACCAGGATACTCTCAGACTTGTGGATTGCTGGGGTCTGTTTCACCGAGCACCGGTGTGCTCGGGGGACCCCATCGAGTTTTCCATCGGTTTTGTTTTTATAGCTTTTATTTTATTTTATTTTCTCGAGGATTTGGCCTTATCTTAGGATTTTTTATTTATCTGTGACGTAATTGATTAGGACCCCAGCCTAATTAGACGGCTTGTTCCTATAGACCGTTTAATTGGACCTAATTAATTAATTAATAAAAAAGCTAACCTGGTCACTCGAGGGGTCAAGTGCCGCTAGAGGCCGTATACAGCGCTTGCAGGATCTGTTGTGATGGACACCGTTCGGCATCAGAGACCGGACCCCGACCCCTCCCGTTGACCCGTTAGCTCTCGTTCTTCCATAGTAGAAATTCCTGTTAATGTCGTTTTCTTCGCTGCATCATTTAGGCAAGATTTACTTTCTGTCTTTCAATTATGCACAGATTATATTGCATGTAGACTGCTGGAGTCAGGTACGCATCTCTTACTCTGCATGCATCATTGATTTCTCCACGCATTGGCTTTTTCATCTTCTCCCCTGTTTTTCTGGACTTAATAAAATTAAAATCAGGAGAACCGAAAAATTTGTTAGGCGATTGTTTTATCTGAAAAATACCGAAAAAAAGAGAGACCATAAAATTAGGACTGCTAAAACAAATTGGACCTAAAAATCATCTCACAAAAAAATCTTGTATTGGGAGAGTAACCCCCATATTGGATGGTTTGATTGGACGAGAGAGTGACCCGTACACTAGGCTAGAGTCACATCTGGCCCCTCTTCAGACTACTGCTTTTGGGCTAGTCGTTCTCCAGTGAGAATCGCTCCGATCTTCGGTAAAGCGGGCTGCGATATCCTTAACAGAGCGAGTTGATCGGGTAGCCGGTAAACGATCCGCAGCTTGTACTGGATGAGAAAGATCTAGTTCGGGATCGAGACAGTCTCCTGGGGTCGTTGGATTCCTAACAGCTCGCTAATCACTCTGATAGACAGTCTTCTCACCAAAATAAAAAAGACAAGATAAAAGACCAAACTCTTATGGTCATCAGCTCGCGTTGCGTTGGTGAATTTGGGGTTTGCTTGACCATCCTGTTTGCTTTCCAGATCCCATCCGCCTGACTCGCCACATCAAGATAATGGGTCGGAGGTCCCTTAGGCAGCCTCTGGTTGCACCGCTTACGAGCACTCCGGCCCGCTCATCTAGGTTGGTTTGTGAGAGCCGAGACCTGCTCTCCGAACCTGAGTTCACTTCCATCCTGTTCCCCCCGACCACATTTCTTCTGATATTCCTGAGGTGCCTGAGCAGAGAGAATAGCAGACAGATGATATTTCAGCACCTGAGCTTGGGTCTTTTGCCTTTGTAGAGACCATGTCCAGTAGCGAGGACCACACTGGTGGTCCGAGAGCTGAGCAAACATACGTGTTGGACCAGGGTACATTCAACAACACCTTGATAGCTTCCCTCAAGACGATGCAGCAGCAGATCAGAGATCAGGGAGCGTTCATGGTGGAGATGCGCAGAGAGATGGAGAGGCTGAGAGCAGACAGAGATCAGCCGAGAGCCACAGGAGAGGGTGAGATTCCATCCCAGTCGGAGGAGCCAGTCCAGCCAGCACTAGCCAGACCGATGCGGGAGTTGCACAACCCCGGATCAACACTTACACACCGGTGGATCGTACTTCCAGCTATTATGGGGGATTTCAAGTTCCCCCCTCAGACGATTCAGCTTATTCCCATTTTCCTGGGCTCGTGACTGAGGAGCCACATCTTCATCTCCAGGAGTTTGAGATGATCTGCAGCACTGTCCACGATCGGCAAGTGGACGAGGATACTATCCGAATGATTGCTTTTCCGTTCTCCCTCGTAGACAGATCAGCCAACTGGCTGAAGCATCTAGGGAGATTCGTTACCACCTGGGAGCAGCTCCGCACCGAGTACTTGAAAAAGTTCTATCCACTCAGTCGGACGAATGCAGCGAGGGCTTTGATCAGCAACTTCTCCATGCTCCCCAATGAGCAATTCCACGAGGCATGGGAGAGGTTCCGAGAGCTTACAGATAGATGTCCGCACCATGACATCTCGAAGTTGAACCTAGTTCAGAGCTTCTTTTGCGGACTTACACCCGAGCTGCAGGGGTTGGTGAATGCCTCCTGTGGGGGCTCATAATTCGCAAAGGATGAGGATCATGTCTGGGCTATCTATGAGGAGATGGCCTAGAACTATACAGTGATGTCCTAGTCCCGACTCTACACTCAGGGGAGACCCCAGCCACAGGTTGTGTCCTATCAGAGGATAGCACGGGTCGATGCTGGTCCTTCCACTTCGTCAGCGGCAGCAGCACAGGCAGAGTCGGCAGCCACCGACATGGGCATCATCAGCAAGAAGCTGGACCGGATCGAGTTGATTGAGAAGAAGCAGTGCCAGGGCATGATGTAGATCGATCAGATGGCACAGACGTTGAGTGACCTGAAGACACAGATCATGTGTCTCCAAGAGGCACAAACGGCTTCTCATCCTCGTCTCAGGTCACGGGAAGATACCGGCAGCAGCAGTAGTTTGGTCCATCCCTCCGTCCAGTATCGACAGGTTCACCATGTGCAGGCAGAGCCCTACCAGCCGTAGCAGCAGCAGTAAGTCCAGTCACCACCATCTCAGGATAGCCATATGGTGGTGTATCAGCCGGACCAGCCCCTGGTAGTACTCCCACCACCCACTTACGAGAAGGAGCCGTTGATGGATGTCAACGGGATATGGTATGACCGACCCCAGCCCGGTATCTGATGAGACCATCCCGGATTCCGCTGGTCGACCGGAGGCACCAGTTCCCAACAGCAGCCTCCAGTTTAGGGTGGCCAGTACGGCCAGCAGCGTGAGCAGCACCAGCAGCCCCAGTTCCCAGCACACCAGCAGCCATCCCACCAGAGAGAGCAGTATGGTCCTCGTCCCTATTAGCAGGGGCAGTCTTGGAGGCAGCAGCAGCCCCAGCAGCAAATTCACGCACAACCCCCTTATCTCTCTCACCAGCAGCAGCAGCCACATTACCAGTGAGGCCACCCGTCAGGTTCTCAGGGGCCCTCCTATGAGAACCCAGCCTTAGACGACCTAGCCCGCCTCATCTCCGATCAGCAGGCTACCTTCCGACGGGAGATGGACGAGTTCAGATAGGAGATGAGAGAGATCATGAAGGGGAAGGCCGCCATTCCTACACAGATTGAGCCCGATCTGAACAACCTGAAGAGGAAGTCCGAGCATGTAGAGTTCACTGAGATTACCACTCCTAGTGCTTCACTTGGTGATGTTTCTGCATACATGTTTGATACTGATTTTGTTACACTTAGGAGCGGTAGGATGCCAGGAGGCGGTGCCTCGTCTGAGCGACGACCTCACGCCACTTCAAGAGCGCCAGACGAGGAGGAGAGTGGTGCTGATGCCGCTCATACACATGATGATGACGGTGGTGTTGACGCCACCGCGGATGTTGATCCAACCGACGGTACTGAGGTCGTCGCTTCACCAGATGGAGGAGGTGGTACCGATGCCACCATACTGGTTGCTGAGCCAAAGCACGGTACTGATGTCGCGAGTCCAGATGCCGAGGGTGGTGCTGAGGCCACCATTTCCAGTTCTGCTAGTCCTGTTGTTTTTCATTCAGCTCATGTACCTCAGGACATTTCTGCGAATAAAGGAAAGGGTTTATTATTTTCAGATCCACCTGTGTTGCTTGATGATGTTTGTGTGGATTCTGCTTTGTCTGAGTAGCCCAGACCCGATCCTAGTCCTTCATCTGAGAAGCACTCAGCTGTCCCCTTTCCCCAAACACTCCGCTTGTCTAAGGGGCCTAAAAAAGAAAATCAGAAAAAGTCCCATTAGGTAGAGTTCAGCCAGTAGATGATGGATCGATTTCATATACAATTGACTCTATAGGAGGCCTTGGAGCACATACCTCTCTTCTAGAGATCACTCAGAGACAGGACCATAGTTCGGAGGAAGAGGCGGAACCATCAGTCAGAGATCCATGTGCTCACTCACGCCACATGCTTTGCGATCCAGAACCGTCTACCAGCCAAGAGGCCAGATGCAAGAGCCCCGTATGTCAGACTCCATATTCAGGAGCAGAGGTTCGATCGTACTCTATTAGACAGCAGGTCTTCGATCAACCTACTTTCGGTAGCCCTACGTGACCGCTTCGAGTTGGGCCCTCTACGATAGAGCAGGACGGTCCTTCAGTTTGTTGATCGATTTGTCAAGAGGCCAAAGGGGTTGCTGAAGGACGTTGTCGTCACGATTCAGGGCCTGAAATTCCCCGTGGACTTCATTGTGTTGGACATGGAGATCCCTGAGTCCGTGACCGATACCCCCATCATTTTAGGACGCCCGTTCTTGGCCACTGCCAAGGCAGTGTCCGATCATGATAGCGGGAAGGTATACTTTCGCGTCGAGGGCGAGAGTATACAAGTAGAGATGATCGAGGAGACTAGAGCCAGAGATTCCACTTGCTTAGAACCGCATTCAGATTCAGAGCAGATGACAGAGGCAGGGCGAGACATCTACCAAGACTGTGATTTTGTGATTACAGATGATGAGGCAGTTTGAGCAGATCCAGCAGCACAGGCCATCCTCTCACCTTCAGAGTTCGCTGATGCACAGATGCCAGCAGAGGAGAGCTTGGAGAGCGCATTCTTGGTCTAGGATACATCTCAGACAGAAGAGTCGGTTCCCGATCGTGAGGCAGATTTTTCTTCTGATACTGATACAGATCCCTCGGAGTCAGATATAGACTGGTTAGAGGTTGATGATTTGATACCTTGTCTGACTTCCATAGAGCCTACAGCTAGGGTGGAGACTGTTTCCATGCAGAGCAGAGACACATCAGTAGAGCAGCCTTCACCAGATTCAGATTGTCAGCCAGAGTTCTCATTCTCCCATGTAGATTTGGTCGCATTCCCTCAGACCTTTCAGAGGCTAGATCCGCGAGCACCGAGTTGTCCAGAGCTGAAGGCTTTACCATCATCGCTGAAGTATATGCTCCTTGCGGGTAAGCATGAGATGTAAGCGGATTTGACTGGAGAGCAAGAATCCCGTCTGATGGGGGTTCTTGAAAAGAACCGCAAGGTGATTGGATGGAGAGTAGACAATCTCCAAGGGATAAGTCCGGCCCTGTGCTCCCACCATATCTATCTCTAGGAGGACGCGGAGCCGTCACTTGAGTTCCAGCGGCGGCTGAACCTGAACCTTCGATATGTTGTCATGAAGGAGATCTCGAAATGGTAGAGCACCGATTTTATCTACCCCATCTCCGACTCCAAGTGGGTTAGTCCATTGCGTGTGGTACCCAAGAAGACGGGCATCGCCACAGTTATCAGCGAGTCTGGAGAGGAGATCGCTACCTGGGTACCCACTTCTTGGTGGATCTGTGTGGACTACAGACGATTGAACCAGGCTACTAAGAAGGATCATTTACCGATGCCTTTTATTGATCAGATTATAGAGAGGCTAGCCGGGAAGAGCCGTTACTATTTCTTGGACGGGTACTCCGGATACAATCAGGTGTCCATAGTGCCCGAAGACCAGGACAATACTACATTCACCTGTCCCTTTGGGACATATGCTTTCAGACGGATGCCCTTTGGATTGTGCAACGCTCCGGCGACATTCCAGAGGTGCATGTTGTCCATCTTTTCGGACATGGTGGGGGAGTGCTTGGAGGTCTTCATGGACGACTTTTCGGTCTATGGTGACGGGTTTGATGCTTGTATTGACTGCCTAGACCGCGTCCTCCAGCGATGCATTGAGGTTCACCTTCTGCTTTCATGAGAGAAGAGTCACTTCATGGTGACTCAAGGGACGATGCTTGGCCATATCATCTCCAACAGGGGCATGGAGGTTGATCCGGCCAAGGTGGATATCATTAGGAAGCTCAGTCCACCGTCCAACTTGCGGCAGTTATGGTCTTTTCTGGGGCACGTCGGTTTCTACCGACGATTCATTCATGATTTCAGCAGAATTGCCCAACCGTTGATTGATGTGCTGACGAAAGACATCGAGTTCATTGTAGATGATAAGTGTCTAGCGTTATTTGAGACTCTCAAGAGTCTAGTTGTAGAGGCTCCTATCCTCCAGCCGCCTGATTAGTCTCTCCCCGAGATCATGACGGATGCCTCTGATTTTGCCGTAGGGGCTGTGCTGGGACAGGGGAGGGATGGAGTCCCCTTTGCTATTCACTAGGCTAGACGGACTTTGGATGTAGCTCAGAGGAACTACACCGTCACTGAGAAGGAGATGCTAGCCGTAGTCTTCACCCTAGATAAGTTCAGATCATACCTCATTGGATCTAAGGTGACCATCTTTACTGATCATAGCGCCATCAGGTACCTCATGGCAAAGAAAGATGCCAAAGCCAGATTGACTAGATGGATCCTTCTACTCCAGGAGTTTGACATAGAGATTAAGGATAAACCTGGAGTCAAGAATGTGGTGGCGGATCATCTCTCCCGATTGGAGTTTCTTGAGGATTCTGAGCAGATCGAGCCTATTTGTGAGACCTTCCCAAATGAGGCGATCCTTGTTATCGCCTCTCTCCCGTGGTACGCCGTTATTGTGAACTATCTTGTTGCCAAGAAAGTTCCACAAGATTGGCCAAGGCAGCGAATTGAGACCTTCCTCGCGAAGGCCAAGTTCTATCATTGGGAGGATCCCGTCCTTTATCATGAAGGATGGGATAGCGTCTAGCGTAGGTGCATTCCTCAGTAGGAGCACCACAGCATCCTCACTTACTGCCACAAGCTTGAGGCAGGAGGACATCACTCTGGGAGGAGAACGGCACAGAAAGTGCTCCAATCCAGCCTATGGTGGCCTACTCTCTTCAAGACTCTGATGAGTTCGTGAAGAGGTGTATTGATTGTCAGAGGATGGGCACTTGTGGACAACGTGATATGATGCTGATGCAGCCCATTCACTTCTGTGAGGTTTTTGACGCTTGGGGCATCGATTTCATGGGTCCATTCCCTAAGAGTCAGGGATTCGAGTACATTCTATTGGTCATTGATTATGTGAGTTGTTGGGTTGAGGCCATCCCCACCCGAACCGCAGATGCTAGGACTGTTTGCTGATTTTTGAGGAAGAATATCATTTCATGGTTAGGGGTGTCTAGAGTTTTGATATCTGATGGGGGGTCTCATTTCATCAACGACAAGGTAAAGGTCCTTGCTAACAAGTTCAGCATAGACCATCGAGTAGCCACACCATATCATCCTCATACCAATGGTCATGCTGAAGTGTTGAACAGGGAGATCAAGACTATTCTGCAAAAGGCCGTCCGCCCTGACCAAAAGGATTGGTTACAGCTTTTTGACTCGGTCTTGTGGGCATATCGAACGTCCTTCAAGATGCCTTTGGGTACATCTCCCTTTCACCTCGTTTATGGCAAGCCCTGCCATTTACCTGTTGAGCTGAGACATAAGTCACTTTGGGCAGTCACAAATATTCTTATGGATCCAGTGAGTGTAGGAGATCAGAGGAGGGCAGAGTTAGCAGCCCTGGAGGAGCTTCATGATACGGCCTTTTCAAGCAGCCTTCAGTACAAGGAGAGAGTGAAGGAGTGACATGATTCTCACATCAGCCACAAGCAGTTTGAGCCAGGACAGCGAGTATGGTTGTTCGATGCCAGGTTGAGATTATTTCTAGGGAAGCTGCAGAGCAAATCGAAGGGACCCTATCTGGTCAGAAAGGTACCCGACAACGAAAGCATCAGCATATCTGAGTTATCATCTGAGAGTACCTTTCGTGTTAACGGGAAGCGGCTCAAGCCATATATAGATCATGAGCCGCTGGTCGTTGACATTACCCCGATTCACTTGGCGTGAGATGTGGTCTCTTGACTCACATCAATTGCATCTCACGCGTGATTATCACCGTTCTCCCGACTTGTATAGATCTAGTTGTCTATATCACACTATTCTTCAGTCCAACACCCCATTTCCATCTCTGATTATGCTATACTTAGGGTGCACTTTACCCTAACTATAGAGGGTGTGAGACTTTTGATTTCCTTTTGATTCATTTCTGCCTCTGTTCCGCTGTCTATACTTAGGGACATTACCCTAAGTATAGGGGAGGTAGACCATGCACATTCTTTACTCGGATTTCCCTTTGTGTATAGCTTGCTATACTTAGGGTTACTTGATCCTGAGTATAGGGGGAAAACCCCGAGATCTTCTTCATTTCTATTCTTTCATTCGTCTTTTTATATATCCTTCTTTTTCACTTCCCTATACTAAGCACGAGTTATGTCTTCTTCATCGCTCTTGATTCACTCTGAGGACATTGTTCGAGCTAAGTATAGGGGGGTGTCGTATATATTCCATATATACATTAGCCATAACTCGTACTTTGTGTGAGTGTGTTAATAAATAAAAATGGCTAAAACCCTTAAAATCCATAAAAATTAAAAAATTTTCTTGTAAATAAAAAATCTTTATTGCACATACATAGCTATTTGTACAAAATTATTTTTGTAAAAATGTTTGTAAAAATCTTTTGTGTAAATAGTTTGTAAATATTTTGATATCAAAATTATGTATATAGTACAAAATTTTTGTAAAATGTTTTGAAAAACAAAAGTTTGCAAAAACCTTTTGTAAATTTGTGTAAATATTTTGCAAAACTTGCATTCGTGCATACATCCATATTTTCAAAACATTTTCCAAAAATTTTGCACATTTGTAAAATTTTGTAAAAATTCCATCTTTGTAAATATTTGTACAGTTTTTCCGAATCATAGTTGACATTTAAACTAGCCCTGAATTAAATTGAAAAATAGAGCTTGGTTAAGATCTTAATCCACCTAATTCTAAGAGGAACCTTATAGGGCTTAGGGTTGAGACTTTTCATGTCCATGGTGACTTAATTCTTTGAGGCCACTAGGCTATGATCATATGTCATCTCGATGAGCCTAAATAGAGCACTTAACAACACACACATGGCTCTTACAGACAGTTGATTTACTTGGACCAGCACTTTAGATCGAGCTCTCTACGGATGAGGTGGTGAGGAGGTAGTCTTCTTTGACTTGGGGTAGCATATGAGGGTAGTACTTCTAGGTGGAATCTCTCTTCTTCTTATAGTGAAGGAAGTGCGTCTCAACTTGGTCTGGTAGCCGTGAGGTCTAACGACAGGAGTTGTGGGTTGCAATAAAGCTTCAAAAGAGGGATAGTCTACTGGCTCAAGAGGAAAAACTCCTTATGTATATATGTTGCACCATGTAGATATGTTGTAAATATGCACATCAAAAAAATGCAAAAAGAAAAGAATAACTCCAAAAAAGTGGTGGGTCTGAGAGAAAATGATAATCCCATCAGAGTGTATATAGTGCAATAAAGCAAAGCTTATGTTATCCATGTTCCATCTCATGAAGCTTGCAGCAGGGAGACTTAGCTACACTGGTTGAGCTCCCAAGGATACATGGCTACACTGGCCATGTTCCATTCTCTTCTTCCTCTTCTTCTTGAGCCGGTTGAACTTGAACTTAGAAGGGAATGCCCCGCTCCTCGAGGAAAGAGTTGCCAGACTAGGGTATTAGAGTTACCTTGTTTGGGAGGGTTGTCATTTTGCTACTTCTGAGGTGGAGAGCTATACCTCACTTACACAGTACAAGAAAAGATTCATGGTCTTCAGGGTTTGTGTATGTAGACTTGTTCTTATCTGGATTGTTGAGGAGTCTTGACTATAGATTAGTGGAACTTAGAGGCTGTTAAGTTTTAAACCTAAGTCCAAGTAAGGTTCCGACAAATTAATAATCCAAAGATCTGAGTTAGCTCCATACTTCAATGTAATGAAGACAAGTTTAATAATCAGCATTGATTCCTCTTTCTTTCCCCTCTTTTTCTTTTCTTTTCTTTTTCACTTCTTTTTCAAATAAGTGTTTGCTAAGAGACTAGCAAAAGTAAAGTATAGGGGGGTGATGAATCCTCATTCATCACTATTTATTCTTTTATTTTAGCTAAAAATCTTTGCAAAACACCATGTATATGTTTGTAAATACAATAAATTATCAAGTTGCATGCTTTGTGTAAATACCAATAATTAGCATGTTTTTGTGCAAAAATAAATGAATAAAGAAATAAAGGAAAAGAGGGAAATATTTAGAATAAATATTGAGTGACCTGAACCCAAGAGAGGGCCCAATATGGGCCTGATCGCAAAATAAACAAGTAGAGAGAGATAGGGCCATTCACCATATAACCCTCCTTCATGTATATACTTTAATTTACTAAAAATAAAAAAATAAAAATGGGTTTTTATTAATTTATATATATTTATAAAAATAAAGTAAAAATCAGAAAAATTAAATAAAAACAACAAAAAGAAAATAAATTCTCTCTCTCCACATTGTACATACCATGTATATAAGAATAAAAGACCTGTTTATTTTACCCTTGTAAATAAATAATAAAAATCAATAAAAATTTATTTTATATCCCAAATTTTATGTTGTAAATATATAAAATATAAAATTGGGATAATTATACAAAAATAAACTAATAAAATTAAATTTGAAAATACATAGGTATTTATACCCGTATATAATATTATATTATGTATATACATTAATTTGTTTTTCAAAAAAATAAATAAAAATCACTAAAAAATACTTTGAAAAATAGTAAACATTTTTCATTTTGTAAATATTTTGAATTAAAATCATTTGTTATTTTTAATATAATTTACAAGTAATTTCATAATCCTGAATTCGCATTGGTCCACGGGGGAACGTTGACCCCGGTCAACTGCCCCCCATGGACCACTTCTCGCGGATCCTTGCGCCGACCCGGCTCCGCCGATTTTTCACGTCATGATCCAACCTCCATTTGTCCAAACCCTGGGCTCTGATTGTCAAGCACACATCCGTGATTCACGCCCGCCATTTCATCTAGGTATCCATGCCTCGCGATGCGCGCCCGACTCCAATATTTTTGGACCTTCATTCCTATATAGCTTCACCTCCAGCCGCCTTTTCCCGGATCTTTGGCCTTCGTCTTTGACTCCCAGGACCTCCATTCCCTTGCCTTGAGTGACAGCAAGCTCGAGGGAGTGTTGCAGCGAGGAAGGAGACGCTTTAGCCCTAGATCCGGCGACCCACATCGCTGTGCTCCGCCACCGGCAAGCTCGAGCCTCTGGAAGCATCTCTCCATTGAGGCGAGGACCCTAGGAGGTAGCAGACCTCCATTCCAGACATTTCCACCCATCAGGTACCTTCTTTAGCCCTTAGCCTTGTTTGATTTTTGATCCTTAGGTTTCCGACCTCCGGCCTTCACCGGCCAATCCACGTAGATCCGATGACTTATTCACCCAACCGACCACACCTACACCTTCATGAGACTCCTACGCACCTTCTTCGTACAGTCGCTCCCCCTGGTTCGCCATGGAATAGGGATCTAGACTCTCCTTCACCGCCGCTCGTCGGAGAGCATCTCCCCGACTCCCCCGATCACCCATTTCACCCATCACCAGGTCGAGGTAGTTCATCCTCGACCCAGCATTTGTTCTGTGTAGGAGAGACAAAGAACGGACGTCATCTGGAGGTCTGACCATTGAAGAACAGGCGCACCAGGTCCCCTTCGTCGCCGGAGCACCCCAGTCGCTCCCGGCTTCATCGGAGACCTCCACCAGCTGCGGACAACCATCAGCTACGTTTTCCCCACCAGAAGAGCCCTCAGGCACGTGCAACGGCCGGACGAAGTTCGTCGACGAACTGTTCATACAGAGGTCTTCTTCACCGTTCGATCGATTTGCTTGCACCAGGTCTTATCTCCACCATCCGTTTGCGAGGGGCTCTTGACCGTTCGATCCATCTGAGGATCAGATCCGAGACGTAGATCGCCGAAGGGGTACCAGTCGCTCTCCACCGTACGATCTTAAGTGGATCCCCTTCCAGCCATCCGATCTTAATAATAAGGGTAAATATCACTTAGGCCCATTCTCTTTTAGCATTTACGTTTCAGTCCTGTAAATATTTTTGAACGTGTTTTTATTTTGGGTAATTTGCATGTAGGACCCTTGTGTTTATTTTATTTGCAACTTAGTCCTCCTATATGTGGAGCACGTGCACCGACACGTGTCTTTACATTTTTATAAATAGGAATGACAGATATGCCATTGCTTTTGTGAATCACGTGCGTGCCTCGTGCCCTTCTGGGCTTTTTGCAACTTTGGCCCCAGATTTTTAACACGTGTTATCATTTGGCCCTGGAACTTAGTTTCCTTTCACTTTGCTCCTTGTGTTTTATGTCTCTTATATTGGTTGAATAAAATATCAAATCAACTCCAAAAATCGTGAAATTTATACACGTGGCCCCTACTTGTGTAAAAATTTCAGGAATTTTTTGGGACATTATTTCTTTGATATTCTATTTTTAAAAATTCAAAAACCTCTATTTTTGCAACTGTTTGAATTATAAAATCAACTAGGAATATTAAAAGCCTTCAAAAATTCTAAAAACATTGTGGTGTATTTGTTTTGTGTCTTCTTACTTCAGTTTAATTTTTGTTGTATTTGGATTTATAAAACACCTAAAAATTGAAAAACTCTAAAAAACTCATAAAAATCATTAAAAATTCTACAAAATTCAAAAAAATGCAATTTCTTTTCATGTAGCTTAGTTTTTACTTGTAGTGTTTCATAAAATTGTCTCCAGATTTTTAAAGGCTATTTTGATATTTTTAAATAGCCTTTCAAATCTGGTTGCATAGTAATTTTAGTTTTTAGCTTTATTTCATTTTTATAAAATCCATTAAAATTATAAAAATCTGAGAAAATTACCAAAAACACTTAAAAATTCATAAAACCCAAAAATATTTTTATTTCAATTTTCTGACATGTTTTGATGTGTTAAATAATTAATTGATTGTGACATTTTGGCCTTGTTTACATTTTCTTCATAATTAAAAATAACAAAAAATTAAAAATATATAAAATCCACCAAAAACATTTTCTTCTTTTTATTTGATTTTCCGACTACTTCGTAGGCTTTTTAAGCCAACCCGTGCTCCTTGAGTTCGACCCTGGTCACTATACCAGGTTAAATAAAATAGCGAGACCGCTATTTGGCTTTATTGACTGATTTATTTTATTTTGGTGGTCTTCTTTTCTTGTTGATTGAGCTTCGAAATTCGGGTCGCAATGACCCGTATTTTGACCTTTACCCGGATCTCGTGAGTTTCTCGATCATCAATGCTCACTTTGAGCTGAAGCCCCAGTTTCTCTCTCTTATTCCATCTTTCCATGGAAACAACAATGAAGAGCCTTATATCCACCTACAGCAATTTTCATGCATCTGTCGCACTACCCACTACCCCAACATCCCATTAGACGTTGTCAAGATGATGGCATTCCCCTTCAGCCTACAAGACAAGGCCCTCTATTGGGTCAACCATCTGGGGAAGGTTGTGACAATCTGGGAGGAACTGAAGTCCGCTCTCATGTACAAGTTTTACCCTCTCGGTCGGCTCAACCAGATGCGAGCACGAATCAGCAACTTTTCTTAGGGAGCACACGAATCTATCCATGAAGCCTGGAGAGGTTTAAAGATCTGTAGGAAAAATGCCCTCATCATGAGATTTCGAAGACCAGCCTGGTCCAACACTTCTTTGGGGGCCTGAACATCGAAAGTTAAAGGCTCGTTGATGCAGCATGTGGGGGCTCATACTTCAACAAGGATGAAGACATAGTCTGGCAGATAATTGAAGAAATGGCCGAAGGAGAGGCTACCCTCTCTTCATCTAAGGCATACCAGAAGCAGCCCTAGATCCTCCAGAAGCAAGTGCACATGGCAGCATCCCGCGAGGCGGAGAGAGATGAGAGCTCCAACCTTAGCATTATCGAGGTTCATCTCTCGAAGGTTGACATCATCTAAAAGCGATCACAGGATCTCGAGAAACTCACTGTGATCGAAAAGAGGACTCAAACCTTGACAAATAGGATCAGATCACCAAGCAGTTGGAAATGCTGGTGGGAACCATCAACTCTGTCCAGTCGGTACCACCATCTTCAGATGCTCCAGCTGAGAAAAAGGACGATCTATCACCGCCACATCAGCCTTAGTCGAGACAGCAGCCACCGGCAGTCCAGCACCTATACTACGTGAAGGCGCCTGACCAGGGCTAGCCGCAGCAGCAGATGGTTGTGTACCAACCAGATTTCTTGACAGCATCCGATCCAGCATTCCCACCACCACCCCTGATTCAAAAAGTCAATGGGGTTTGGAGCAATGATGCACAACTGACCCGTCCTACCGGACAACCTCAGGGCCAGCTATCAGCCAACAGGTAGTACCACCAACCTCAGGGTGGTCGTTTTGGGCAGTCCTCATAGCTGCCACCACAGTACCATCAGCCTCCCCAATATGCCAATCAATAGAGGTAGAATCAACATTACCAGCAACCGTAGCACCGTCAGCTACAGCCATTCCACCCGTATGCAGCCGCCCCACCTCAGTAATACCAGTAGTATCCTCCTGCCTCTTACCATCAGTTTCAGCTTCTTGCCCCACCACAACATCATCAGCAGTCATTGCCTCAGCTCCCACACCCGCAACAACAGCATGGTCTGCATGTTGAATCTTCTGAGGCCACTCCTGTGAACCTGACCCTGGACTGCCTGGCCCAACTTGTCAAAGGGCTACCAGATATGACCAGGAAGCTGGACGACCTGACTGCCACCAAGACCACCATCCCATCTTAGGTCGAAGCTAACCCCAATAGCTTCAAGAAGATAGAGTAGGTAGAACGCGATGTCCCATCTGTGCCTGTAGAGTCAGAGAATTATAATATTGCTTTTTCTAATGCTATCACTCTCAGGAGCGGTAGGGACTTTCCTCCGCCTACCATCAAGAAGGGGGAGAGTCAAGCTTTAGGTGAATCGTCATCTTCTGCATCAACCGTGCCAGCTACAGGGACGGGTGAGGAAGAAAAAGGAGGAGCCATTCCAGTAGTCATCTACTACCATCCGCATCAGCAAAAACAACAAAAAAATCAGCAAAAACAAAAAGAACAAAAAGAAGCTCGTAGCCGAAGTGAATCCGCACTAGCCTTGGAGGAGTAGCTAGCAGCAGCCGATCCCTCGTCAGCCGACGGAGCAGAGGCCCCACTTTTTGCTCGTCCACCAGCACCAGTAACTCAGCCTCCAGCTTGTACTCCTTTTTGTAGTTCGGATGTACAACAATTTGTGGACGGTGGTTTTGATGTAAATAAGAACTCTAATTTGGATTCCCGCAATGTAAATATTCCTTTTCCTGATGCAATAGAAAAATCCAAAAAAATGCAAAAAGAAAAAGTGCATTATCTGATCTTGGAGTTGTGGACATACTTGGTAACTTAACTGTTGAGATTCCTTTAATGAAGGCCATGGAGTACATGCCAGCTGTGAAGAAGGGTCTGAAAGAAGCATGTACAAGCACGCGTCGACCAGCACGCAAGAACCGACGCAATCCGGTTGAGAAGCACGTTCTCACCATGGCCATCGTTGCAGCCATCAGCAACCTCCCTCAAAAAAGCTAGACAAGAGAACACCTCTTATCAGTTGTGAGATTTTTGATCAAGTCTTCGAGTGCACTCTCCTTGACAGCGGGTCTTCCATCAACCTTCTGCCCTCGTCATTAATGCAAGAATTTGGGTCGGATCCACTCAAGCAGACACGAATGATCCTTCAATTCGCTGACCTATCCATCAAGCGACCTAGAGGTCTGTTGGAAGATGTTGTAGTAAAGGTGCGGAAGATGCAATTCCCAGTTGACTTTGTAGTCCTTGATATGGACTCATCCGTACCCTTACTCTAGACTCCTATCATCCTTGGCCGACCATTCCTGTGTACCTCAGAGGCCATGGTTGATTACGGGTCTGGCAAGATCACTTTCAATTCGAGAAGCAAGCAAATCACTATAGACATGATCAGTGAGCTGAAAGTCATGACTGATGAGAGTCGTGCAGCATCAGAAGCAGACTGTGACTTTATTGCAGAAATCAGAGATGCACCACTTTCGTTGGACAACCCATGGACCCAAGAAATCCTCGCTCTAGAGGAGGACTTGAAAAGCACAATCGACACATGCTCCAATGATACTTGGGAGACAGACTCTCAGTTGCTGATGCACCTCTTCGACTCTAAGAATTTAGTCCAGCCCGAACCTGATGAGCATAATGCAGAACCGTTCGGCACCTCACCAGGATCTCAATAGAGTGCTGAGGATAGTCGCTCTACCAAAGTTCATGCAGTACATCCCACCACCAGTGCAGTTTCTGAAGTGACCGACAAGTTGGCCAGATCAGGACCAGAACTCAAGCCACTTCCTGCAGACATGAAGTATGCTTTCCTTGCGGGTGAAGAAAACATGTATCCGGTCATCATCAGCAGCAGGCCGAACCCGGAGCAGGAATCTCGACTTCTCGAGGTTCTAGAAAAGAACCGCAAGGTGCTTGGTTGGCATGTATCAGATATCTGGGGGATAAACCCAGCATCCTGCGAATTCGAAGAAGGATGAATCCTAACCTTCGGGATGTCGTCATTAAAGAAATCACGAAATGGTGCGAGGTAGGCTTTATTTACCTCATCTCCGATTCAAAATGGGTAAGACCTCTACATGTAGTTCTAAAGAAGACAGGGCTTACCGTGGTTACAAATGACAAAGGAGAGGAGATATCGACTCAGGTATCAACATCATGGCAGGTGTGTGTTGACTACCACCGTCTCAATGCAGCAACTAAGAAGGCCCACTTCCCCTTGCCATTTCTTGATCAGGTTCTGGAAAAACTAGTCGGCAAGGAGTTCTTCTGCTTTTTGGATGGGTACTCCGGGTACAACCAAGTGGCAATCGCCCACGAAGACAAAGAGAAGACTACCTTCACTTGCCCCTTCAGCACCTATGCTTTCAGGAGAATGCCCTTTGGATTGTGCGATACATCTGCGACATTCCAGAGATGCATGTTAGCAGTCTTCGCCGAGATGGTAGGAAGTTTTCTTGAGGTTTTCATGGATGACTTCTCAGTCTATGGTGATAGTTTCGATTCTTGTCTTGAGCACCTGGGCAGAGTACCTCAGAAATGCCGTGAAGTCAATTTAGTACTATCAAGGGAAAAGAGCCACTTCATGGTCATAGAAGGAATTGTGCTGGGTCACGTCATTTCCAAACGTGTCATGGAAGTTGACCCGGCAAAGGTGGATGTGATTGCTAATCTTGAGCCACCTCAGACAGTGAAGAATGTGAGGTCATTTTTGGGGCATGTAAGATTTTACAGACGATTCATCAGGGATTTTAGCCACATTGCCCGACCTCTAACAGAACTTTTATGCAAGGAAACCGAGTTTAATGTCGATCAGCGGGTTCTCCTTGCTTTCAATCAGCTAAAGGAGCTTATCACTCAAGCTCCCATCCTACAGCCGCCGGATTGGTCTCTCCCTTTCGAGATCATGACGGATGCGTCAGATTTTGCAGTTGGGGTTGTTCTAGGACAAAGGAAAGACAAAACACCCTATGCCATTCATTACGCCAGCAAGACATTAAATGAAGCGCAATGAAACTACACTACGATAGAAAAAGAGTTGCTGGTCGTGGTTTTTGCCCTGGAAAAGTTCAAATCCTATTGTTTGGATCAAAAGTTACTGTCTTCACAGACCACTCTGCTATCCGATACTTACAGCAGAAGAAAGATGCCAATCCCAGATTGATTAGATGGATCCTTCCCCTCTAAGAGTTTGATTTGGAAATCAAGGACAAGCCTGGAGTACAGAATGTAGTAGCAGATCATCTCTCCAGAATTGAGCAGCAAGAGCCTCCACTAAACAGTGCACCTATCACAGAAACATTTCCCGATGAATCTATTTTAGTTGTAGATTCACTCTCTTGGTATGCTGATATTGTCACCTCGTTTCAGGGGTAGTACTGTCAGATTGGATGAAAAATCAAAAGGATAAATTCTTGCCGACCATCAATTTCTACCAATGGGAAGATCCCCTCTTATTTAGGGAAGGAGCAGATTGCATTTGGCACAGATGTATTCCTCAGGAGGAGCATCATAGTGTCCTCGAGCACTGTCACTCGCTTGAATTGGGTGGACACCACTCTGGAAACTGGACGACAGCAAAAGTACTTCAGTATGGCTTCTGGTGGCTCGCACTATTCAAGGATGCAGCAACATTTGTCAAACGATGCACTGACTGTCAGAGACTAAAGGGCACACTCACAGTAAAAGACTCGATGCTTCTAAAGATCATTCAGATAGCAGATGTTTTTGATGTGTGGGGCATCGATTTCATGGAGCCTTTTCCTAATAGTCAGAGTTTTGAGCACATCCTTCTTGCCATCGATTATGTGAGTCGTTGGGTTGAAGCTACCCCCGCTCGAGCCGTAGACAGCCGGACAGTGTGTCGATTCTTAAAAGAAAATATCATTGCGCGGTTCGGGATCCCAAAGATTCTCATATCAGATGGGGGTAGACACTTCATAAACAAAGAGGTCAAGAAGTTAACGAAGGAGTACGGCATCGACCACCGAGTCACATCTCGTTATCATCCCCAGACCAATGGCATGGCAGAATTGTCAAACAGAGAAATCAAGATGATCCTTCAGAAACTTGTAAAGCTGGACAGAAAGAACTGGTCCCAACTCCTGGACTCAGTCCTCTGGGCTTACAGAACCGCCTACAAGTCTCCCTTGGGCATGTCGCCCTATCGTCTTGTGTATGGAAAGCCATCTCATATGCCCGTGGAACTAATTCACAAATCTTTATGGGCAATTAATATGTGCAACTTGGACTCATGAAAAAGTGGTCAGAAAAGAAAAGATGATCTGAACAGACTCCTGGAATTCTGAGACTATGCATACGATAACACATTGATGTATAAGGAGAAGGTGAAACGCTGGCATGACCGGCATATCAGACGAAAGACCTTCGAGGCTGGACAGAAAGTGTGGTTATTTGATGCAAAGTTGAAGATATTCCCAGGCAAATTAAAGAGCGAATGGACAGGGCCATTCCAAGTTTGTGAAGTGCGTGATAATGGTAGTATCGCCATATCAGAACTGTCTCCTGACGCACAACCATTCGTCCTTAACGATCAACTCTTGAAGCCTTACCTTGAGCCTGACACTTTCTTGGCTGTTGTTGACTCGATTCAGGTCATGCGCTTTCACGACACATCCACAACACTAGCAGCATCAAAAGATTCAGATACTGCACTTAAAAATTGTTTCTATGATTTCTTCTTTTCTTCTTTTCTTCTTTTTTTCTTTTTTTTCTTTTCTTCTTTTCCTTTTCTATTTTCTTTTTCTACCAAAAAGGTGTCACCCCTTTTTTGTCAGTCGCCTATACTTAGGATGTACCTTACCCTAAGTATAGGGGGTGTGCATCCCGAGTCCCTTTCTTCTTTGATCTTCTCCGTTGTCTCCTCTTCTCGATTATACTTAGGGATATTTTACCCTAAGTATAGGGGGAGACAACCTGAGTTCGATCTGTCTATTCTCATCCTTGACCATCCCGGCCTAGTGTATAGTCTGCTATACTTAGGATTATTTGATCCTAAGTATAGGGGGGACGGTCAACTTCTTGTTCATTTATTTATCCCCTTATTTCTTCAGTCATTCGACTTGTCTATACTCGGTCCGAGTTATGTCTCCTCTTTTCCTCTTTGATCTATGAGGACATAGCTCGAGCTAAGTATAGTGGGGGTCGTATATACTATGTGTATACTTTAAGCCATAACTCGTATCTTCGTACTTTAAATAATACCTATGGCTAAAAATAGTGTTACATTATTCATAATATGCTAATAAAATATGGGTGTAGCTCCTCAGACTCTTTTTATACATATTGATTAATAAATCAGGCAAAAATGCTTTGTGTAAAATGTTTGAAAAATGGTTTGAAACTCTTTTTGAAAAATCTTTTGAAAACAATTTTAAAAATATTTTGTAAAAAGTGTTCAACCTTTGTAAATATCTTTTCTTGTAAAAAATTATTTTCTTTGAGTGAAATAAAAATGTTTGGAAAGAGATTTGCAAATGGTTGGGAAAATGGTTGTAAAAATATTTTGAAAACACTATCTATATTCTTTGAAAAACTTTTACAAAATGATTTTCAAATATGTGTAAATGTTTTGTAAAAAATATTTTCAAAAATTCTGTTGGACTATAGTTTTCAAAATTTTTGGAAAATGATTTCCAAATAAGTCTGAGGAGTGTACACACTATATGAAAATTTTCTTCATGAAAATGTAAAAATAAGCAATGATCCCGTGAAAACCCTGTAAGAACCAAAAGCCTTCTATACATAAAATATTCTTCCATTCTTTTTCTATAGACTAATTAATAAATCAGGTGAAAAACGTCTTTGCAAAATGATTTGAGAAATGGTGTGACCTGTTTGGAAACTTTTTGTGAAATGTTTTCAACCTTTGTAAAAAATATTTTGAATTGCAAAAATTCTTTTCTTTGTGTAAAATAAAAGATTTGAAAACGTATTTGCAAATTGTTTGGAAAATATTTTGTAAAATTTATTTGGAAAAATGTATATATAGTTTGAAAAATATTTGCAAAATGACTTTCAAATGTTTGTAAAAGTTTGCAAAAATTATTTTGTACTAGAGTTTTCAACAATTTCCTTTCAAAATAAATTTAAGGAATAAAGGAATCATGAAAAACATAAAAATATATAAGCAAATATAATTCTTTCTCTAATAAGTCACCTTATTATAACCTGTGAATTCTTTGAAGTTATTGAGGCCTGTAAGTAAATAAAACGAAGCACGCTTGTGTAAATAGTTGTGACTATTTTATACTTTGTGTTCGTAAACTCTTTTTGTTTGCAAAAGTTCTTTTTGTAAAAAGATTCTTTGATTCTTAAATTCTTTGTGAAAATTTCATCATCCATTGTGCATAGCATTTGCATATCATCCGTATTCTTTTTGAGTGAGCTTGATGATTGAACCAGTCCAATAAAGTCTAAGATTAAAGCTGGGTTGGACCTTACTGCACCTAACTGCAGTGGAACCTAATGGGAACTAGGTTTGGGGTACTTCAGGTCTTTTCAGACTTAATTCTTTGAGACGCGGGTCTAGGTTCAAGTCACCTCAACTGACTAAATAGAACTTTTCGATATGCACGCATGATTCTTGTCGGTCGTGACCTAACTTGGACACTTGCACCTTTCACTTGGCTCAACTAAGTTGGAGTGATAAGGGGGTTGGATTTGCCAGTCTGAGAAGCACACGGGTGGAAACATTCGTCCTCGTCTAGGGAGGGAAGTGCGCCCCAACCTGGTCCAGTTTTAATGAAGTCTAAAGACAGGAGAGTGTGGGTTGCAATAAAGCTTCAAAAGAGGTATAGTCTTCTGAATCAAGAGGAAAAACTCCTTATGTAAATGCTGCTGTGAATAGTATATTTGAAAAAAAAACTCCAAAAAGAAGACAGCCTTGAAAATAAAAATAAAATGCATGACGGAGTATGTATATATGTTGTATAGAAAATAAGCAAGCTTGAGCCTCAAAGTTATACCATGTGAGCCTGCAGCTGGATGACTTGACTACACTGGTCTTGCATTCCAAGATAGGTAGTTACACTAGCTACCATCCATTCTTTTCTTTACCTCCTCCTCTTGAGTTGGATGCCACTTGAACTTAGAAGGGAATACCCCGCTCCTCGAGGGCATAGGGCTAGATTGGGGAATCATTGGGTTGTCATTCTGGAGAAGTTAGTCTCTTTGTCATTTCAGTTGGGGAGAGCCACCATAACTTACACCGTACAAGTCAGCTTCATAGTCATAAGAGTTTGCGTATGATGTAGGCTAGTTCTGGCCTGGCTATTGAGGTAGGTTAAACTGGGTTTTGGGACTCTCGAAGGTCGTTGTGTTTTAAACTTGATCCCCATTCAGGTACCAAACACATTCACACATCAAGGTCTAACCGGAGCTCCAAACTCTGATTTTGTAAGGGCAAATGTTGCAACTGAAAGAATTTCTCTTCCCTCTATCTTTTTCTTTCTCTTTCTTCTTTCTCTTTTTCTTTTCTTCTTATGTTTCATTCTTTTTATACTTATTGCATAAGTATTTTCTAGGGACTAGTAAAGGCAAGTATGGGGGGTGATGAATCCCCATTTCATCACCTTTATTCTATCATTTTGGCCTTAAAAACCTCAGCAAATGCACGTAAACAACATTAAATTGCACATAATAGCATCCATTATTTATTGTGTTTGTACATAAAATAAGGTTTTTTATGCCAAAATTATAGAATAAAGAGAAGAAAAGAAAAAGGTATAAAATATTGCAAATATTTTATGACCCTAACTCCAAGACCAAGTCTAGAATAGAGTTGGTCGACAAGATAAAGTAGGGGGAGATAAGGGCCAGAAATACAATAAATACCTCATTTATTTATGCATTCATTATGCATTTTTTACTCCTATTTTATTCCTTATTATTCACTCATCAAACAAATAAACTTTTACATGAAAGTTGTAGATAATAATATAAATAAAAATATAAAATTGAGTTTGTACAAAAATAATATACAGTGTACATTTTATACCCAGAATAAAAAGCCAAAAACCAAACTTCACAGACCCATATTGTAGCTCTAATTGTATAGCAAAATCACCTCTAATTGTATATAACTTTTCAAGAGCTATTTAATGTGTGGTTTTATATTTTTTTGGAGTTACTGTGTAAAAGTTAGGTTTTGGGCCCATATTGTACCTAATACCGATTAAAATATTCAATTTATTCATTATTTATGATTTTTGCAAATTCATATTTTTATAATTTTGTCAATATTATTTATAACACATGTACATATTAAAATTAGAATAAAATTGAAAAGAAAAGGGAAAATAAAACAAGTTTATGTAAAATACATAGACAAAAGACCTATAATTCTACATGTATAGAAATAAAAGGAAATATATTCTTCTATTCTTTTATACTTTTATAATTTTTTGATATTTTAAATATTATACATATTATATTAAAAATAAAAAACTAAAATAAAACTCATTAGAATACATTAAAATAAAATCATGTATATAAAATATAGGTAAACTACCTAGAAATAAACCTCTATAATATACTTACATATTTATTTAAGTGTATAAATAACATCATAAAAATAAAAAAATATATTCATACTCACAAAATAAGTTATAAATATAGAAAATAATGGAATAAAATACTAAAATAAAATATATAAAAATAAAAATAAAAATGTACAAAATACAGGTATATATACCTATAAATAAGCCATTAAAAATAAATTTGTCATAAAATATATCAAAAATAAATAAAAATCATAATAAAATACTACATAAAATAATAAACATTTTTTATTTTATACTCGAAAAATAATAAAATTATTTTCTATTTTTAATTAATTATTCTTTAATAAACTAAGTTGTTTTGTCGCCTAGCGGCCTAGGTGGCTCAATCAGGGCGCGTCAACAGTTGACCCAAGTCAACTCCTCTGCCCCCAGCCGTCTGGCTTGACAAACGTCCATCAAGCCATCTTCTCCCAATTTCCTTTTCCTCACCGTTGACGATCTCTCTTCGATTCCTTCATGAAAAACCTCCGTCTATCATCCCTCAATCACGCCAGCTAATCGAATCGCCCAGAAACCCCATTGATTAATTGATTCACCCTGGGCAATAAGGGTGCACTGCCATGTTTATAAATAAGAGCCCTGGCCTTCCTCCACAAATTTGGTCAACCTTAGCCCTTCTTCTACCCTAGTCTTCGGTCCAAATAGGTTCCTTGTGACAGGAGGAAGCTCCTGGAGGCTTGCATCGGTCGGAGAAGGCGGGGTTGCACCCACGGCGGTGCTCCGGCGTAGCCCTGCTCCCTGGTGTTCCACTAGGTATAAGAGTTGTTTTCTTGCTTGTTTAGTTAGATTTTAATTCCAGTATTTCATTTCTGTATGTAGTTTAGTGATTAATGTAGTGATTAGCTTAGGCTTAGTGAAATCGAAATTCATCGGAGCTCCGCTCCGGCGACGATTTCTTTGCGACACATCGGTGCTCTGACCCCATTTCACCTTCATCTCGTCCCCTCTCGCGTTCTTCATTTCCCGATCACCTAAGATCAACCAGAACCCTCCAGGTTCTGCGAATCGAGGTTCCTCTCTGCCCTTCGCCGGAACCTCGCTGCCCATCTCATTTTTTCGCGCAACAGCTTCAACCCCTGGTCGAGGTCGAAGCCCTCGAGCCGCCGATCCTTTCTGTGCAAGTTTGGAGATCAAAGAAGCCCCACCGAGCTCATTTGAACCTGGAACGAGGTTCCTGGAGGTCCCCTTCATCTTCGAGCTCACCTGACTTCTTGGGACCTCCATGAGCCAAACTGAACGTACCCTCAGACACGGGAGGCATCTAGGAACGTGAAGGAACCCACGGCGGTGCGGAGGAGGCTGGAGGAGCTCGTAGAGCCCGATCGAAGCTCGCCAACGGCGAGCCCTTTCCATGTTCTTCCAGCCTGTCTCCCAGCCGTTCGATCAAGGGGGAGCGCCCAGTTCTGATCCCAACCGTCTGATGAAGCCATGCTCTGATCGTTGGATCCTCTCCATGGATCTAATCCTGACCGCTTATTTGCGAAGCATCATCAGCCGTTGGATGGACGCCACGTGGCAAGTGAAGCACATCCAGCTGTCCGCCAGCACGCATGTTTAGGGGTAAATTGCACCTGTACCCCTATTCTTTTTGTATTTATTTTTTTGTTCTGTAAATTAAACTTTACGTTAAAATAAAGTGGAAATTTTGTAAAAATACCCCTGAGTTTCCTATAATTACAAAAGGGTCCATTCCACGTCACCTCACGTGCTATCCCATGTGAGGTGGGAAAATTGCAGGAATACCCCTACGGTTTCCTGTATTTAGGAAAAGTCCAATAAAATGCCATGCACGTGTTATATTTTTGTGAAATTTGCAAGCAGACCCATGGATTTTCAGTATTTTACTGTGGTCCATACTTGTAGGGGTCACGTGTCGTCCCACGTGGTGGGTAATTTGCACATTAACCCTGGCGGTTTTGAAATTAAAATTTAACCCTAGAATGTTAAAAATACATGTAAAACTTATGGGTAAATTGCATAGACCTCCCTGAACTTTATTTTATTTGCAAAAATGCCCCTACAAGGATATGTATTTTTGTAGTTTTGATGTATTTATTAAAAATACCGACATTGCTCTTAAAAATGTGAAAAAATAGGAATAAATGCTTCATGCTAATTATTTTCAAGTGCATATTTTTAATCATATTAATTTGCATTTTATCTAATTTTAAAAATTAAAAAGGAGCCCAATCAGTCCCTATCTAATTTATTAAATCCATAAAAATTATAAAAACTTCTCAACAAATTCCAAAAAAAATATATTGTGTGTTTTTACATCTTTTAACTTCAGACCAAAAATCACTAAAAAATAAAAAAGAAAACTCACAAAAATTGCAGAACTCCTAAAACCTTTATAAAAATATTAAAAATTCTTAAACAAATCCTAAAAATATATTTTCTATCTCTTAATTTTCTCTATTTTATTATCTTTATTTTAAAATAATTTGGAGAGTTTTGGTCTCTGTTTTGCATTTTATTGCTCCATTTTAATTTCGGATTTTTATTTTACTCACTATTTTCAGTATTTTTTACTTTAAAAATACCAAAAAAATAGTAAAAATATAGAAAAATCACAAAAACTTAGAAAAATATAAAAAGCACAAAAAATATTTTATTTCCAAAATTTTTGCTTATTTTTACCTATTTTTATATATACATTACCTCCCTCTTTTTCTTTATTGAATATATGTCTCATCTTATCATTTAAAAAAATATAAAATATAAAAAGAAAATAAAAAAGTAAAAATCAAAATATAAAAATATAAAATCAAAAATCAAACAAAAAATATATAAAATAAAAAAACCTCACAAAAAGCATTATTTGCATAAATGACTCGGTTGTACATAGATAACCATAGGCTACCTATTTTGCTCTCTATGGTTCGACCTCTACATGCTTATACACTATGCACTTTATGGTAGAGAAAATAAATATTAATTCCACATTTTGAGGTTTAATTGTTTTATTCAATATTGTGGGTTTGTTGTTGATTAACAGGGAGATTTTTTAGTGGTCATTTTAGTGACTGGATATTTATCTAGACCCTCGGGAATTTCCCTGTTATCAGTCACTGTATAATTTTTCTGAGTTGTATCCAATACCTTGCTTGCGTAGTGAATAGCAAATGGAATCCGATCTTATTGCTACCCCAATACGGCTCCTATAGCAAAATCTGAAGCATCAGTCATGATCTCAAAGGGAAGAGACCAATCAGGAGCCTAAAGAATTGGCGAGTCACATATCTTCTTTTTAAGGAGCTCAAAGGCCTTAAAACATTTGTGATCTACAAAAAACTCGGTGTCTTTTCCTAAGAGCTCTGTCAGGGGTCGGACAATCTTTGAAAAATTCTGAATAAATCGTCTATAAAATACGGCATGCCCTAGAAATGACCTCACTGACTTAATGTTAGTTGGTGGATCAAGTTTCTTGACCACATCCACCTTGGTAGGGTCAACCTCCATTCCCTTCTTGGAGATGACGTGCCCCAACACAATACCCTCATTAACCATGAAATGACTTTTTTTCCCAAAAGGGTACTAGATTCACCTCACTACATCTTCGAAGAATTCAGTCCAAGTGTGCTAAAGAAGAATCAAATGATTCACCATGGATCGAGAAATCGTCCATGAAGACCTATGGGAAATCACCAACCATTTTGGCAAACACAACAATCATGCATCTCTGAAATGTACCTGGAGCATTACACATCCAAAAAGGCATGCGTCTGAATGCATATGTGCCAAAAGGACATGTAAAAGTGGTCTTTTCTAGGTCCTCAGTAGCGATGGTAACTTGATTGTAGCTGGAGTACCCGTCAAGAAAATAGAAGAACTCTTTCCCCGCTAATCTCTCCAAAATCTGATCAATAAAAGGTAGGGGAAAGTGGTCTTTCTTGGTCTTGGCATTCAGGCATCTGTAATCGACACAGACGCGCCACGACGTAGGTACTCGTGTCGCAATCTCAACTCCCTCCTCATTGGTGACCATCTGAATCTCTGATTTCTTCAGGACAACATGTAAAGGTGCCATCCATTTGGAGTCAGAGATTAGGTAAATAAACAACCCCCCCCCCCTCCACACCATTTCTCTATTTCTTTCTTAACTACTTCCCAAAGATTTGGATTGAGTCTTCTCTGAAATTCACGGGAAGGTTTGGCATTATCCTCAACAAAAATGTGGTGTGAGCACAATGCGGGATTAATACCCACGAGATCTAACACAGTCCATCCTATGGCCTTGTGTGGTGTGAGCAAAGTGAGGGATTAATACCCACGAGATCCGACACAGTCCATCCTATGACCTTACGTTTTTTCTCTAACACTTCTAATAACCTAGCTTCATGTTCTACAGTCAACCTAGAACTAATGATGACAGGAAATATATTCTTTGGTCCCGTAAGGAAGGAGTACTTAAGGGTAGGAGGTAGTGGTTTCAACTCTGGCAAAGATAAGTCAGCAGGTACATCATGCAGAACTGCCACTGAATCTGAATCTGTGTTGTGTAGTGGAGAGGAATCATCTGTAATGTTGTCCACCAACTGAACTGAAGAATAGGGAGGTGGATTGCCAAAGATATATGGTAATTCGACGAGAGCCGCATCATGCTCATCATCTAATTCCTTTGACTGTTCCGAAGGAAGGGGAACTAACATGTCTGAAGGGACTTCTATGTCATCAAGGGAATAGGGGGAAGCATAACTCAAGAACTCTGGCAAAATCTCTTCAACTACACTGTGTAAACTTACTTCTCCAAATGAGAAGGTTTCATTCTAGACTGTTGGGTTCTGATCCCATATTCCAACTGTGTTGACTACATTGCAGTCTGCCTCTGAGAATGAAGAGAAATCAGTATTAGACCCTGAATCAGGTTGTTGCCTTGTTTGCTTCATCTGTATATCCACTTCTCCCCTAGAGAACGGAACTTCATCATCCTTGTTTGGTAATCAAATGAGGCTCCAGCGGTCCTAAGGAAGGTTCGTCCAAGTATAATCTGTGAGTCTCTCCAATGATGACAAACATCCATATCAAGAACAGTAAAGTCTACTTTATAAGCATGTCCTCAATCGAGATAATGACATTCTTGACCATACCCTTAGCCTTTTTCATTGATTTATCAGCAAATTGAGTAGTTCTCTAGATTTATGTAAAGGACCCAATTTCAATTTCTCATATAAGGCCATGGGTATTAAATTGATCGAAGAACCATTTTATCCAGGAGAGTGCATACAAACGATATGTCATCAACATGAATCAAAACATAATGAGCACCCAAATCTCTCTTCTTTTGTGGCAATTTTTGGTTCTTGAGACAAAATGTTGTGGCAACCGATAAAACATGGGTCTTGACATAGCTTTTTGATTTCTTCCGGCTAACTCTGCTAGGTGTGCACCTCACCTTCAAATATTTTTAAAATGCAGGATGACTAGCCACATATTCATCAAAGGGTTCTTTGACCATGATATTATCTCTTCAAAATTGTGCCATTTTAGGATCATCTTTCTAAATCTTCTTAATGATGCGCTTTCCTATTGTCAGAGCACGGGGGAAGGGATTGGAAAAGAATTATGTGATGACTCAGAATCATAAATGGAAACATGTTTTTATTAATAGAAACTAAGTTTTTCACACTTGAATATTTTATAACTGGAATAACAACAGGATTATCTAGTGAAGTATGGGGAATGCCTACTGAATGTGCATTCTCCTCATCTGAAGGTACAAGGTCCTCCGTATACTCTGAAACTGATGTGTGCTGCTTTATTCTCGAACTCCTCCTTGATCTAGAATTTTCTCCTTTTTGGAAATGCCTAGTATCATCATCCTTTGAAGTCTCCTCAGGCTGAGCTTCAAAGTTGGTCCTATCCATGTCTGTGGACTGATCAGGTACGACCATAGTCCATTCTCTCCTTAGAGGCATATGATTAACACAATCAAATGGAGAGATCTCGTGCTCAGACTGTTTAAAATCTAAGTAATATACCTGATCTAATAAATGGTGTTGATGAGGTTTGTTCAGGCTATTGGGATTAGCCTAAACCTGAAAAGGAATGGATGTAATAGGAGAATTGTGCTCATCATGTAGACAATATAAGCGATTGAGGTCAACCCTAAAATCATGCACTTCATTCCGATAGGAACGCAACTCCTCTAGAATTTGTCGACCAGAAGATGATTGCTGATGTGGTTGTGAAGAAGAAGGGCATGAAGACTGGTCCTAATAACCCTAAGACTGCTGCTTGTACTGGGTATGATTTTGGTTATCTGTGCCCTGCTGACCCGACTGGTAAGCCTGGTGACACCCATATTATTGTTGTTGCGACCTTGGTGCTTGATAAGGAACGGCTCCAGAGCTCTGTATTGCTGGAAGAGGTGTAGGAGTAAATGATGTGTTATAGAAAGTTTGAGGTCACTGATATGAGAAGCAATCCCCAGAAACCCCTGTCTAGCTAGGTCATGTGTGTACCACACACCATTTACTTCCCACACTTGTGAAGTCTCCTCGATGATTGTTTCCGCAGATGGTGGCTGCTGCTGATAAGGATGGCCTAAAAGCGGGTCCTCTACCCATGGTTGTAGTGGCCCTGACATCTGTTGTTCTTGAATATGATGAACATGATAAACTGGAGCGGCAGATGCAGTCACGGTAGGTACCCTTATCTTGGATTCCTTCTCAGAAAGCTACTCCATCTGTTTAGGCAATTTGGATAAGTTGTTATCCAACTCATTCATACGCCTGTCGATCCTCTCAACTACTATGTGTTTGTCTACTATGAGGCCCATGTCAAAAGGATGTATTGTAGCCATCATTCCCCCATTAGATTGGATCGTATTGGGGTTATCTAACTGAGCTCTACTAGCGTTTTGTGTTCTACTTGTGTCGGCTATTCTTCCGAACACTTTCCAGATAGCATCCACTCCTCTAGATGTATAGCTGCCTCCACAAGCAGCATTAACTAAACCCTGCACCTCAGGTTATAAGCCTCTATACAAGGATTGAACCAAGATGGTAGGCTCTAATGGCAAGGACATTTCTGAAAGAGGTCCTTGAATCTCTCCCATGAGTCACAAAAGGCTTCATTAGGCAATTGGGAGAAACTTGTCATGTGTGAACGCATCAAGTTAGTTCTACTTAAAGGGTAGAATTTATTCAAGAAGAGGTCCTTAAATTGTACGAAAGTAGTAGCAACTACCCCTAGGTTCTTCATCTAGTAATCATTCTTATCCTTCAAGGGAAAAGGAAGGGCTTTGAGCCTGATATAGTCTTGACTAACCCAAGGATGTCTAAGATTAGAACAAACTAGCTCGAAGTCCCTAAGGAATGCATATGTCTCTTCGTGTGCAATCCCATGAAAATGTGCAGCAAGATTAAGAACTGTGGCTTTAGTTCAGATTCAACTTCTGGTTCAGATGGGCTTAACCAATTAGTCATCTGAAATCGCCCAGGATTATATGCCACATCCATCAGTGCATCTCTACCGAATTACAACTGGCCTAATTGAGCTCTCATTATTTCTTGATTCTGTTCTAATTATGCCAACCTAGTCAATACAGCATGCATTATATCTTCTTCCTCCTCTCCATTTCCGTTCTATTTCTTAGGAGGCATCTTTAATGTATTTTCGTCACCTTCATCAATAAAAGATTGGAGTGAGATGTAGAAGAAGAAAATGAAATTAAGTCGAACTCACCAAAGCGATGGTCTTCCTCAGTGAGTAAAGAGGGTATATAGGAATTGGTTAGGATATAACCAACCCCAAGGAGAGAGTCGTGATATGTCGATTTGAAAAGAGGATTATTTTCAAACTGGGATAGTCTAGCTAAGGAAGGAGAAGAAAGGGGTTGGACCAGTGAAGATGTGATATTTGGGCGGTTCAATGGCAAGCTCGCAAAATCAGAGCAAATATCCAACCAATTATCCATCTTCAAAATACAAAAGAAGGGAATTTTTTAGGATGCTTGAGATACAAAAGGATCTAGTTCTACTGGGCACTTAAATGTGCGGATTTACTCACATAAAATCAATACAAACCCTTATGAATTCACCAACTCAACGTTGAAGGCTGAGATGATGGCCTATCTATCTGGTCAAATTTAATTGATGATCAAATACAAATCTTATCAGGGTTACGAGCTGATAGAAACCTAAATTTCCTTACAAACTGTCATGATTCCTATGACTAGTTGCATCCACTTTCAGCCAATACCCGTTTACTTGAGGACTGGGCCTTGCACGGTGTCCTCTAAACCTTCCACTCTGGTAAGGAAATCCGAACCGTCTACCGGCTACCCGTAGATCCTCACTGAGAAGCGGCTAATCATTTTTATGGAATCAGTAGTTCATATGAAATTAGTGGCATGGCTATATCCTAATGACGTCCCTCTCTCACTTGATAAGCACTTGCATACAAATGAGGGCTTTATGCACCAGTAAAACAAGGTTGCTTTTATTCCAATTTATTTAGGTCAACTTGCATCAATTCAGTTCCGATTTTAAGAGTTTGGTTATCGCTTAAATTTAAATGACCATAATCATCGCCTAACATACAGTCCTTTTTCCTTTTTCCTTAAGTTGGTAAAAACTGAGTGAGAAAGCGAGAAAAAGGAATGCAGTCAAAAATCAATGATACATGCAGTCATTTAGAAATACTTACAACGCTTCCCAGCAATCTCCATGTGGATGCAGAATAGAATTTATAAATCAAGATATATTATGTAAGTCAAGAAACCACACCTAAGTAGTAGTTCTATTAGCGATGAAGAAATCAATTTATTTGACTAAGTAGAATGTATGCTACGTGCGTCTATGAATCTCTTAAGATTTTTGCAATTGTGAATCTTATGAGATTCGTGTAGTGCGTCCTAAATTACGAAATGGATCAAATAAGAGTGACCTACGATTTTTCTATTTGGCCTAAAGTGTTGATAAAATGTCACTCAAGTCGAGAACCACTCTTGACACAGCCACATATAAAAATAAACACATAAAGTTATAAAGGTCGTTTTTATATGCACGAGATCTCAATCGAGAACTGTTGTAAATGGGCAGTAGAATAAGATTCTACTAAGCTAATATTCTCTCAACTAATTATTTGTCTCATGGCTCTCCAACAAGTCACTCCAAGCTTCTTGTTTCCACAGTCCTTCAGAAATAGTCGGCTCCACGGGCCTTCCACAAAACAATGAGATTTATAAGGAATTTTTTAGAGAGAGATAAAGGAATTTAATTAAAGAGATGACACAAGAACAATACAAGAAAGAAAACAAACTCAAAATAATTATGCCCAAAAATTACTAAATAAATAATTGCTCCTAAAAATAATCATCAAATATGTCACGTCCTCGGCAACGGTGCCATCTGAAGAATCGCTAAATGCATGAATTAAAATCAATCCGTTGTAGCACAGGCACTTAGCTTCTCATACAGAACTGAGATAAATCTCAGTTACAAGGTTCTTGGCTTTAATTTTTAACCTGGGAAGTCTGAGGTCGAACTCAAGAACACGAGCAGTTTACTGGTTAAATTTAGAGATCAAATATTTTAGATAGCAATTCTTAGGTTAATTATGTTGAGATGATGCACAAAACAAAATTGATTAGATTTTTAACACATTTTATGCAATTAATTTGAATGCAAACAGTGGTGCACAAACAACATTAATAGGAAACCCACACATAAATATACAAGATAAATAACTTGGATCAATTATAAAGATACCCTGAATTGATTACAAGATAGGTAACTTAACAACAAGTGAATTCAATCTCAAAACTTTATTCAACATTAGTTAAGAATTTCACTTGTATGTTTTAATAAATGTACCCAATAATTAAATATTTTAATGACTTAATAATGATGATTAAAAACAACTAACAATAGACCATTAAAGGTTAAAGGATTTGATTGGATCAAATAATCATTTAAAGTGCAAGTTCAATGAATTAAAGAGATGTAAACAAACACTTTAAGCAAAGAATAATTAAGGCATGATTTTTAAACCAAATTCGTCCAAAAAATTTGCTACAAGTCAGAGTGTCATCCAAGCTTTATAATGGGACCAAAATCACATTAATTGGATTTGAGGATAGAAAGTTATTCAACAATGAATCCAGAGGCATAAATGTAAGAAACTTTCAAGTTTTATTACAAATAAGGATAAACAAGGACTAAAATGTAAATAAGAAAACCCACAAGGGCTAACATACAAATTGCACAAAAGGCAGAAGGACTTATCTGTAATTATAAAAAACAACAGGGTATCAATGCAAAAAGGCTGCATCACGTGCGGCAAGCGTGCGTGTCGAGGCTCGGAGAGTACGTAGGCTCGGGCACACGTGTCTTGATGTAACGCTTCGATGTTGGATCGAGTCTCCCGAGTCTCAGGAGGCGAATCGGTGCTTTGGCGTGCAATATGGCACATTTAAGACCGTTTGATCTAGGCTCCAATCAGATAGATCAACGGTGATTGTTGTTCTTCATTCAACGATCTCCTCCACAGGCGGCGGGGATATAGTTGTGCTCCGACGACTGTCCCTCTCCTCTGCCATCCTCTAGTTTTGTCAGTGAATATCTATGAGGCTTTCTAAGGGTTTGACAAAGTGAATGGCACCACGATGAAGCTCTGTGATTGTCTAGGTCACCTGGTCGATGTAAGGTAGTCAGAGACAGCGGGCTTGAATTGCCCTCCATTCAATGTCCGATCATTGAAGTTGAATATGTACATGCAGGCGTTAGTAGACAAGACCCTCCAAAAGCAAATGGTTTAATGGATGGAAAGGGCTCAATCGAACGTGGTGGTTGCGAACCCTATATGGGTCTTTCCTCTGTTCAAGAGGAAACAATGGATCGATGTGAATATAATCATGAAGAAATTTAGAGTAGCACTAGAAAGTACGCATGGATTTAGGGATCGAATTAGTAATATAGCTAATATCAGATGAATAAGTCGATGTTGTTTTGAGTCGAATTATAAAAAATGAGAACTCGAGAAGGAAACGATGGAAAGATTACCTAGAAATCGATGGGGAACAAGGGTAAACGAGGAAGATGTAGATTACGAGACTTGCGTGAAGCTTTTCAAGCTCCAGATCGTCGCTCAATGTTTAGGCTTTCACAGAGCTCGAGCAACCAATCAGATAAGGTTGTAGCAATGGAGAAACCCCTTGGATCTCACCAGAGTAGATTATCAGTCGCCACACTAGTTCTCTTCGAGGTTGTATCACAATCGAGGAGAAAAGGCTATGAGACTACTCTCTAAGTGGGAGGATAGCCGGAGCAAGGAGTGGCGGTGGCCTATTTGAAGATGAAATAGCAGAAGTTGCAAGAGGTTTTAATGGAGGTTTCAACCTCCACCATTGATTGGGTGATTAGAGTGAGGATGAGATCGGAGGTTGGCGGAAGTTGGGGTTGAATGGTGAAAGGATTAATTGATATTTCGAGGGGAGTTGGTGTGTACAAAGTTAGGCATAATTGGCAGAAGTTACCATGGAATGAGGAGTCATGACATTTGGGATGAATGGGCCGGAGGTTGAAGAAATCCAGATGTCATTGGCTCCTACAATCCAGCGGTCTAAATTGGGGCATTAATGAGCGGTCAGGTATGTCTGATCAGGGAGTGATCAGATGACGTTGGAGGAATTGATGAGAACCGCTTGATCATCAGATCAAGCAGCTAAGATTGAAGCTCGGTCTAAAAGGATGGGATGAAAGGAAAAGAAGATCATATGGTGAGGAGAGGGCACAAGTGGCGTGAAATGACCGAGCCGCGTGGCGCAATCTAAAGGTGCTATGTGGCCCAATCCGAATTGAAGAATTATCAAAAATCAGTGTTAATTAGGAAAGAATTAGTTAGAGGGTGAATTAGAAAAAGTCATCAACATGAAGTCAAAGAGATCAGAGGTCGTTTAGACAAAGGTAAAAATTTAATATTATTAAAACCCATATAAAACCATTTTCTTTAATTTTTCTTTTGCTTATTTTTTATTTTTATTTTCGTTAATGTTAATTTATTTATGTACAATTTTATTCTAATTTTATTTGATTTTTATTAAGACAAAAATACATAAAATATTACACCATAATAGAGATATAATAATATATAACAATTAGTGTTAATTATATACAACATAGTAGTTAGTAATTAGTTTCGATTAGTCAATGAATCATGTGATTAACTTAAGTAAATGAGATAAATATAATCGATTAAGCTGGAAAATCTGGGATTTATCAACCCCCAAAAGTTTAAATTGCAAACTTTTTTATTTATTTTATTTACATTTTGGTCCCTAAAATTCATTTATTAATATCATTTGAACCATACATCGGATTTTAATGATCTTTATGTCGTTTTAAAGATTACTTGATCCTCTATATCATAGAACATTGTGATCTATCTCTGGAGACATTATTGGAATATTAATTAATCGGGGAGTTTATTTGATCAATTGAGCCCTTATACTTTCGGTTATTGATATTTATTGTTCAATAAATTGAGAAATTTTGGGACATTAATCTGGGAATTGTATGCACATTAGTTCAATGAAAACTTTTATAATTGATCATTGGGATTTGAGCACTACTTGGATTGGCCCTTGAGTTTAATTGAATGATTATCCTAATATTAATTAAGGGAGAGGGGATCTTTGATTGACATAATTAAATTAATTTGCTTGGCATCTTGATTGACTTCTTGGCCCGTTGTGCTTGCATCATTGCATTTCATTCATATTCATAATAAGAAAACACAAAAAGATTATATTTTATTTATTTCTATCTCGTTACATAACATAGCATTATTTTCTTGCATTAAAAAAATTTTCAAAATCCATGCATCATGTTTCTCTTCTTTATTAAGTACATCTCTTATTAAAAATCCATATAAATATGAAATTACAAAAACACCAAAAATAATTCTTCTTCTCTAAAACCTATTTTCTTAGATTATTTAAATATTGATTCTAGACCCTCATATTACCTCCCTGAGTTCGACCTTGGGACTTACACAAATAAAATAAATAAACTTGAGTACATTGAGAAATAATTTTCCATATTATTCTCTCGGTGTGGTCATTTTTTACGGTTCCTAGATTGCCTGACTACAACATCGACAATCATTATCGTTAATTACAAGGGTAGTTTGGAATGGCATACATGGTCACTTCGGATATTATGTTGGTAGATGGATATTCTACTGAAATCAATGAGGTGTTATCTACCTTTATCACTTGCGGATCTAATAAAAATGTAACAAACATGTCTATAGTGAATTCTTCATAATCAACTTGGCTTAAATCTTCTTTGAATAGGCTAATCAGTGGTTTTGATTATGTCTCCCAGTCGACAATGGAGCAGGGTTGACTATGCTTTCCAGGTCCTCCTTTGAAAATAGGATTTCCTATGTCAAAATGTCATTTAAAGAGATATACTAATCACGGATATCAACAATATCATAGTCTTTAGCTGTTGGTTTTGCTTTGCCTTCATCAAATGTGCTCTCTCCGATTTTTGGCTCATTGATCATATCTAGAATAACCCGCTCAATGTGGGAGAGAGATGTGATCTTCCTAGACCCATAGTCAACTACCACTTTGGATGTTCAAAGGAACAACCAGCCAAGAATAGTAGGGCTATGGCATAATGGTGCAAGTGAATCCATGTCCAGGACAACGAAGTCTACTGAGAAGTGCATATCACGTACAATTACGATAATGTACTCCAATAAACCTCTGGAGTGCTTAATCGATCTATCAGCAAATTGAAGGATCATGTGTGTGGGTTAAGTGAACCCGACCTGAATTCCTAAATCAATGATAAGAGCATGAGGTTTATTGAAGACTCGCTATCAAGCAAAGTTCGCTCAAAAACTTGATCAAAAATCTCACATCTGATTTGGGGTGTTGTCTTTCTTCTTATGTGGGAGATCACTGATAGCATTCATGATGGCCATGGTCAGAATGTGTTTTTCTGTTCTATTGTGTCTGTTTTTGCGACTCTAATGCTTTATGGACATGCCTCTTTCAAACCTTTCTTTATTGCTAGCATGTGTTCCATGGCCTTCATCAATGGCATTTTCAAGACAAGATTTTGAATTATTTAACAACACTAGGGTCGGACAACGCATCAGGAAAAGGAATAGGAATTTTTCTAATTTTTGTATTTTTCTCATTGCATCAGGAAAAGGAATATTCATAGAAGTAAATGCATTATTCTTAATTACATCATTTTGTACAAGTGACCAGTTAGAAGAAGTTCGGCCATTCAAAACATGCAAAAATGTATCTACATGAGCTTCGACTTCGTCGGTTGGCTCCGGAGTTGTTGCTGGTGCTGGCTCCTCCTGGGCCGATGCGGCTTGGCTTCGGTTCTTATTGTTTTTTGGATATTTTCATTTTTGTTGATTTTTTTGTGATTTTTGTTGATGATTGTGATTGTCATATGGTGCTTCTCCTCCATCATCTTCCTCCTTGTTAATCCGGCTAACGCAGAAGATGACAACTCGGCAGAAGATGATTTATTCTTCTCCTTTTGTGAGACAGAGGACTGCAATGTCCTATCGCTCTTGAGAGTCACAACATATATAAAACAAGACTAGAATACTTGACTCTATGAAATTGGATGGCACGTCACGAACCACCTACTCTTTACACTTGAAGTTATTAGGGTTGGATTGTACCTGCGTCGGAATTGGAGTTTTTGTCGCAGTGAGGTCATCGAGCTTCTGGCTCATCTCTACTAGGCTTTTCGCTGGATGGGCCAAACAATCAAGAGTTGGGTTCATTGGGGTAGCCTCGGGTTTGGCATGCGGACCACGCTGGTCCAGATAGTGTTGTGGAGGCTGCGAATGGAAATATTGATTATTGTACTAAGGAGGGGGATGCTGGTAATGTTGAGGAGGATACTAATTTTGTGAAACAATCATGTAATTGTGATGTGATTGGTACTGGAGATACAACAACTGCTAGTACTGATAATTCTATCTCCAGGTGTTCTGATAAGGTAGAGAGTGGTGAAGAGTCTACTGATGGACATACATCCCACCCGGATGTTGGTGGTAAGAATGAATTACAGAGGACCTGCCCTGCTATTGTCCACTTGGATTGGCTAGTTGTGCATCATTGTTCCATATGCCATTCACTTTTTGGATTTGGGCAGAGGTGGAAAAATGGACCCACATAAGAAGGCTACGGATCGGTCTGGTAGATGACAAGTTGTTGTGACAGTTGTGGTGTCTGGTCCGTAGCCTGCACGTAGCATATGTGATGGATCGGCGGTTGCCTGAACTTGGTTGAGGTGGTTGTGGCGATGATGGCTCCTCCTGCTCAGTGGGCATTGCGACTGTTGGGCTCGCAAACTGAACGACATTGGCAATTCTAACCAACAGCTCCAGTTGCTTGGTGATTTGATCTATTGATACAGGCTAAAATCGATTTACGGCTTTTTAGAATAAAAAGTTGTCGGTGTAAAAAAGCCGCAAAAGGATCTAAACTCGATCAAACAAATTCGGTTTTTTTAAGAAAACCTACAATTTTTTTTACCAGGTAAGTGTGCCTTGGTCGAACTCAAGGAGGCAGAATAGGGTAGTCTGATTTTTAAGAGAAAATATTTTCGTGATTTATTTTGTCTCTTCTGAAAGCGATCAAAGAAAAGACTACAATTTTTATTGAGTTTTTATTTTTAATTGTTTATTTGATTTTAATCTTTTCCAGTTTTTATTTATTTTTCAAAGGGATATTTTTCACAAAATTTATTGATGATATAATAGGTGGAGTATAGGTGAAAATATATGGTAGTATATAATAGGTGAACGGAACGAGCAACGGGCTCGAACAAGCACACAAAAACAAACCAAAAACGGAGTCAATTTGTGACAAATTAAAACATGATAAAAACACGAGAAAAATACGTGAAAAATTAATGAAAAACTCGCAGAGGTAGTTGTGTAACTACCCCAAGAAAATCTACAAAAAATGAGGTCAAATAGGTCTAAAAATCCCCTACAGCCCAGGGGTATAAGCGCAAGAAAAGTAATTAAAATTGTTGCAATCAGGTCCTTAACAGGGACAGTTTTGAAAGAAAAAAAGAAGTTTTACATTTAGGACCCTACGGAGGGACCTAAATGCAAATCTGGAAACCTTCTGGAGCGAACTTTAATTTCTGGAAGTCGGCGGGTTTATTTTGCAATATTTCCATCGTTTTGATTTGAATGGCTGCGATTAGAACGAGTGGGCGTTGATCTGACGACTCCACACGCGCCATGTGTCACAAGCCTGTAGCGCGGGATGTTCTTGCAGTTCTTGAGGTTATGCCGCTGACGACGGACTCTCCTTCTCTGAATTTTCTCGAGCAGATGGCAGTGACTTTGGCTCTCCGGTGGGGCCAGAGGGTTAGCTCCTCTAACCCTCGAGCTCGCCCGCAATGGTCGTCTGGCGGAGAAGGCTCGAAGTGGCTGCTACAGATCGACGAAGGTAGAGGTCTACTATCCTGGCGTCTGATGATCAGGTTGTTATGCCTTCTTTGAGTTATGATTTCATGAAGATTGAAAGTTCCAGATGCCTTGAAGATTCTCCATATTCAAGATGGATCTGCAAATAAGAGATTTCTATGCTCGATTTATGATAAAATCGGCCACAAGTTTAGTTTTTGCAAGATCAAATCAATGGCTTCCAGACTTAATGAGAACATGCGTGAAAAACCTCAAAAAATGAATTGTGATTTGAGTTGAAGTTGAAACGATTTGCAAGTGTGTTTCGATTGAGCGTCTAAGAGGAAGGATTAAACTATCTAAAGATGGATTAGCCACGCTAATCGTGGCACGACGATCGAGAAATAATTTGGTGAAGGTGGAGGAATAGGCCTGGGAAGATCAGAGGTGTATTACCTCGGAATGATGCTCGACGATCGACCTGCGCCGGAGCTGAACGCGACGCTGTGGCGGCGATGCAAGGCTACCAAGAGCCTTGGAACCTCCTCTGATGATCCCTCCTCCACGCGGGCTTGCTTGGGCGGAGCTGTCACCTCCAAATCCGGTGAAGCGATGCTAGGAAGAATGGGGGTCGGCCACTGGAGCTGGGGCTTCAGGTGGTTGGAAAAGTTAGTTGCGAAATGGGAACTTTGGGGGCTTATATAGACAGGTGTCGTGCTCCCCAAGCTTGATCGAATGGTAGCCGAGATTTCTGGTAGTTAGGTGAAGAAGATCAAGGGTTGAAATCGTCGGAAGGAGTTAAGATGTGCTCTGGATAAATGGTTGAAGTTGGACGGTCAGAATAGTCTGGATGACAGACCTCTGAGGAAGATGAACCAGGTGCTGACACGTGTCAGCACTTGGTTGGCCAGATGGGTTAAAATACTTGTAGATTCAATAATAAATAATAAATGAGGTTATTTTAAATAGGTATAAATACAAGAAATGTAAATAAATTAATTATCTAATTTATGGAATAATTACTTTTTATAAATAATAAATATTATTTGAAAAATAAATATTATATTATTAAATATGTATATATAAATAGGTTTTAGATTTTAAATTTAGTAAATAAATATTTAAAAATTAATTTTATATTTTCTTAATCATTAGAACAATAAATAAGAGTTGTGTGAATTTTTAGGGAATTTCATAAATTAATTTACATATATTAATAAATATGGGTATTAGTTATTCAGTTCATTTTTACCTATAATTTAGGGGTTTTGATTTGATTAAAATAATAAATAAACTCCAAAAATTCGGAAATAAATTAGGGTTAAACTACAAGATCATGAAAATAATTAAAAATTATAAAATTAATAAAACTATAAATAATGTGTTCTACATAAAATAAATAGCCCAGAAACCCTGTTGTCATTTGGTCCCAAAACCGACTTTTTGCAAACGGACTCTGAATTCGATGAAACCACCTTTATTAATGAAAGAATATTATTTTATGAACTTTAAAGGTGAGTAGAGTGAAAATGGAGTTCGTATGAAGAAGTTATGATGTTCAGAAGTTGAGATTTTGATAATTTATAAGTAGGATTTCTTGGTATATGTACAGGGTAATATTTTTAACTTATTTTTATATTTTTATATACATTTTTAAAATAATTAGGAAAAGAGTTTGGTGAAAAATATGTACATCTGAATTGATTAAAAATCTTTGAAGTTTTGTATTTATTTAATAAATAGTGAGAAGTACATGGAGTGTGTCTTAATTTATTTTTAGGGTTTTCTTTCCTTATCTCCCCCTACTTATTGGTTTGTCGACCAATCCATGCTGACTTGGTCTTGGAGGTTAGGCTATAAATATACCTTGCAGTTATATTTATATTTTTAAGTCATATTGTACATATATACATATATCCAATCTGCCTTCTTTTCTTTTTCTTTGTTCTTTATTTATTTACATGAGTTTGATGCTTAAAAATGAATATTTATTCATGAATAGGATTTTGTTAAAAGATGGGAATTAATGAATATTTACATGCATTTGTTAAGGGTTTTAAGACAAAATACGACAGAAAAGTTAATGAATCATGGATTCATCGATGGGTTCTCCATTCAATCATAGACAATTTTTCCATGTCATGTGATCGCTTCTCAATAATATCAACCTTGGACATGTGGCTCCTAATTATGCTGAGGTTAGAGCTCTCGTCCTTGTCCTATTCATGAGATTTTTCCATGTTTACTAGCTTGTGGTGGATCTACGACTGACGCTGGTAGGCTCGTGATGAGGAAAATGTGGCCTCCTTCGATCATTTCTTCGAATCTATTGAACCACGTCCTCGTCCTTATTTAAATGAGATCCACCACATGTGTCATCAACTAGCCTATGACTTTCTTGTGTCATGCCCTTAAAGAAATGTTGGACAAAGCTCATCCATAGAATATCATGGTGGGGCACTTTTCTTGCAAATCTTTGAACCTCTCCCAGGCTTCATGAATGGACTTGTATGGTCCTTGGGAAGTTGCTAATACGAGCTTGCATCTGGTCGAGATGGACAAGAGGGTAGAATTTGTGGAGGAATGCAGAGTTAAGCTCCTCCCAGGTCGTCACTACCTTCCCCAAGTGATTGATTTAGCACAAAGCCTTGTCTTGAAGGCTGAATGGGAAGGCACTCATTTTGACTACACCTAACGGGGATGTTAGGGTAGTGAGTTGTGCGACAGATGTGGGAAAACTGTTGAAGATGGATATATGACTTTTCATTGGTGTTCCCATGGAAAGAGGGAAGAAGAGCCAAGAACTGGGGCATGAGCTCAAAGTATTCATGGGCTATAGGAATTGGAATCCACTGGGCCATTTGGCCAGATCCAAGATTGTAAGTTTCTTTGAGCATAGGATTGTGAGCCTTTCTTCTTGGTTCGTATGCCCCTCCATGCGGGCCATCTCTCTTCTCATCTTCATTCTCTTATCCTCCTGCTCGGTTCTCTCTTTCCCTCGTTAGGTTATTGAGCATATCGATAAAGGCGACCTAAGCAAGAGCCTAATCTGTAAGATGTCGATGGATGAACTATATAGAAGTAAGTAAATGTGCATTGACAGCGTTCTGATTCGGCTGAGGGCCATGATTTGGTTGTTATTGTCCCTTTCCTTTTCCATGAGGAGCCATCTCTGAATCAGACTCACAGGAATTTATCTACATGAGGTCCAGGTTCGGCTCTTGTTCAGCACATTGAAATGTACCCCAATTAGCTTCGTGTTGTACATCAGATGAAAGGATGGATCTCGAATTAGGATCAATTCTAGATAGATGTGAATAGAGTACTTGATATGAAGATAAATCGATCTCCATCCACAAGGGGTGAATGTCGGGACAATAGTGATCCCAGTTTATTAGAGAAGAAGACAAGGAGTCTGGAAAGCAGTTCGCAAATTCTGAACCAGATTCTCAGGAATCGCGTCGAATTATTGAAGTGTTGACTTTATGGAATCGATGTGGGTGTTGACGGGGTCCCGACTAAACCATACATGAGTCGATATCTCGAGATAGAAGTGAAATAGATGAGGAGTATGGAACATGGTGATAAATAAAAGGATAAAATAAAGAGGATATGGGGAAAAAGGCTCAAAGTGAGCAAAATATGAAGAAATGAAAACATAAGAAATGAAAAATGTCGCAAGTGTGTGGGGCTGATCTTTGACCTAAATCTAATTCAAACAAACACAATGCAGAGGATTCACCACCTCAACCATGTGAAGCAGTAAGTCAGCTATTTTATCTTCTCAGCTTTAATTGCTATTCAGGCATCTATTAACAAGTCCTTAGAGGCTAGCCCTATAGGAGAGTGAATACTACCAGAAAAGTATCATGTACTTCCCACTTCCTTTGTAGCATGCAATGTGTACTTCTTAAGAGAATCTTTGTTATATGGTCTCGATCCACTACTTAACCAAAGAATAGAGGTGGAAGTTGATAGGTGAAACCGATACTTCCCCTTGCATGTTACTCGGATGTGGAACGATGAGACAGACACCCCCATGAAGGGATGACCTAAGCTCAATACTTTAGACTATATTTGCACGCAGATGAAGCCCTACTCGCCCACGTATGATACAAGCATCAATACTTTATGAATCCTGTCAACAATAAGGCGGTACCTACGCTGGGATTTTGTCTCTATGTCCTAGGGTCGTACATCACTCTCACTAGAGTGTACCTGAAGCAATGTGGCCTTGTGATCCTAACACAATGAAGTCCGTTATGAATTTTATTTAGGGTCAAAGTTTTATTAGCAGTACCCTTGTTTTAATTTTTGAATTTTCACTTTTTTGAGTATTTTTAGGAATAATTCGCCTAATGATTTTTTGTATTTTATTTTAAATCCTAGGTGATCCAAAACTGGAACAGAAGACGGAAAAGCCATGCAAGTGACACTGTGATGAAGAACTCACCATTTTGTCGAATGACGCATGCTCGGTTAGAAGACTTACAACGCATCCCAGCTCTCTCCATGTGGGATGCAAGATAAGAATTTAAATTGCTCTACATGAAAATACAAGCCGATGAAATCACCTTAAGCAGGAATTGCTATTATCGTGAAGGACAGTTTTAATTAGACTAAGGTCCAAGAGTAGAGACTATAGGTGCATGCAGATATTAAGTATTTGGACCTAAGTTACTCGATCAAGCAAGTCCAAAAATACAAGGGCTCATTCACATAAAACAAATAAAAAAGATGGTAGAAAACACAAAATGTGGGAAACAAGTAGAAAACAAGTGGAAAATAGGGAGGACAAAAGGTAGAAAGTGGTGAAAATGCGAAAAAAACCGAGCGGTCTTCCAAGTGAACAGACACGGTAAAATAGGCCCATGAGATTCTAAATGTACAAATGTCATGTCCCTGTATTATTACAAATTAATTAAGTCTCTCTCTCTCACACACAAAAATAAAAAATCTACACTAAGTTGCTCTTCTGAAGTCCTTGTCTTCTTCCTGCTCTCTCCTGTCATCCTACGAAGAAAGAGTTGATCTCCACATACCTCGGGTGCACCGACTCTCCTAAGAAAGATTCCTTCTCCATGTAATCCCTCAAAAAGAAGTCAACCAAGGAAATTGGTCAGAACAGATAAACAATTATTTGAAAAAGAAATAAAAATAGAGATATATGTAGCTAATATGTACAATAGCATATCCTACATGTTGCTCTCCAGTAGCAGCGCCATTTGTTTAACTTACTAAACAGGGGTGCCTACGTCCCATCGAAGAGGAGCATGCAGTATCTGACAAGTCAGATCCGGCGATCGCTATAACGAACCTCTCTCCTCGTTCAGCATGTGAACAATCAACTAAGACAGCAATCAACCCACCATATATTTTAAACAATGAAAATTAGTGCAGGGTGAAATTTATTATACCCTACAAAAGATGTGTATAGTCAGCAAGTGTAGGGGTCGAACTATTGAGAGCAAACTTAAGGATTTTTATAATTATTACTAAATAATAATAGTAATCAATAAAAAACTATTTTTGTGTTTTTTCTGATTTTTTGTGGGTTTTAATTATATTTAATTTTTATGGATTTTTATTTGTTTTTTATTTTTTATTTCTTATTTTTTATTTTTAGTTTTGTAAATTTTAAGTTTCTTTTTGTTTTTAAAATATACTATATATCTATATATAGGAATAATAATATATGTTATAAATAATATATATGATATATATAAGAGGAAAGGGAGCCTACTTTGTGAAGTAGGTAACCTTACCTACTTCACATTCCATTTTTGCAATATTTTTTTGAAAAATATCACCGTGGATTTTCATAACTATATCCCTCTAATATGTCATTCAAATTTCATCACAAACAGAGACTCCTACGTCCTCCATCCATAACAGGTAAAATACAGTAAATCTGTGACCGTTAAAAAATGATTGTCTGGATGGAGGCCGTAGGAGTCTCTGTTTCTGACAAAATTTGAGTGACATATTAGAGGAATATAATTATGAAAATCCATGGTGTTATTTTTCAAAAAAAATAAAAATTTTACAAAAAAATGAAATGTAAAGTAGGTAAGTTACTTACTTCACAAAGTAGGCTCCCTTTCCTCTATATATAATATATAATAACAATCTCTTTAATTTTTAAAGGCGTTAAATATAAAATATAGATTTATAGTAATAGTGGTAATAAATTATATATAAGTATTATAAAATATATAGTATATAGATGGTTTTAAATTTTTAAATATATCTATATTTAATTAAAATTCAGAAAAAAATATTTTTGTGTTTCTAATATTTTTCTCTATTTTGGGGATTTTTAGATAATTTTTTGCTAATTGTTAATGTAATAAAATATACAAAATAGTGACTACAATATATAGGCCAACTTGTTTTGGGTATTCAAAAATAGATAATAAATTCAAAATTTCCCAAAACTATTTCTAACATATACTATATAATAAAATAATAATATATAAAATTATTTTTTGGACTTTTAAGGAATTTTTGCAAATTTTTATAACCTTTTTAGGATTTTATATTTTTAATATTTTATTTTTATTTTTTTTCCAAAGGTAGATTATATAGTAATATATACGGGTCAAATGAGTATACTCATTGGGAGCATATAAGAGTATGCTCCCACCTCTTTTCCAAAAAAATTTTTAAATGAAACCTAGGGGAATTACTTAGAATAATAAGTGGAATATGAATTTCAAATTTCATGTAAAATAAGTGTTCCTAACACTTCCATATGAAGGGGGTCAATTTCAACAAATCTGAGACCATTAAAATTTGACAGTCTTGATGAAGGGGATAGAAGTCTTGAATTAAATTGAATTTTGAATGATACCATGGTGACATATTGTGATATAAATTCCACTAGGTCTCATTTCAGAAAAATATAAAAATTTACGTGGAAAAAAGGGTGGGAGCATGTAAGTTACACGATCCTAGGGACAATATATATACTCTAATTTTTTGGAATTTATAAAAGAGATTATATATTTTTTTGGATTTTTATATGTAAACATGGAATAAATGGCTCCTAAGTTATTTTTAATAAATGGGACAATACAATAAAATGCTAAATAAAATGATGGGTGTGCATCAACATGATTTAAAGCATCTATTGTATTTTTCCCAACATTTAATAAGCATAGGAGGTATTTAATAAAAAAAATAAAAAGATAAAGAAATAATATACATCCTAGAAGGGGTATTTTTGCAATAAAAATAAAATACAAGGTATTGCATACCAATATCCCAAAACATAACACTTATATTACAAATTTAAAGAATAAAAAGAAATATAAAAATCCGGGAGGTCTTAATTGAAAATACCTCAAGCGCTCACGTGGGGGGCCACGTGAGGTGACCTGACAAAGGACCTGACTGCAATATATAAGAAGTTTGGGGGCTCTTTTGCAAAATATACATAAATATTTAAACTAAAGTTAATATTAATAGGACCAAATGGTAAATACAAAAGGCGGTTTTATAGAAGGGAAATATACCCAACAAATGTGTGATCCAGCGGTTGGGCGTACTCCGCATCAGCATCACTTTCTCGATCAACGGTGGGGAGAGAGTACCTCTTCGCCTTGATTTGGACGATCCAGATTAGATCTAGGTTGTCCAAGTGATCCAACGGCACTCGAGGGTTTATGAAGTACACCTCAAGAACACGACTTGAGCATACTTCAATCCGTTGTTTCTCCTCGCTTCGAGATCCAATCTCATCGCGGATTGGCTACTTAGATTTCTGAAGGTCGACCACTTCTGCAGGAGGGATAAATAGGTACGGCCCAATCGATAGGGGCATGGAGCTCGAAGGTACTTGGAGGTACAAGATGGACTTCGAAACCATGCTCCAGATAGCTGCTATCATGACCGTCCCCATAGGATCCAGGTACCCGGCAAATCAATTCCACGCACATACATTCCACATTCGAAATCACAATATAATTGTAATAAGGAGAAAATAGCATAAGGATTGGAATTAAAATTTTCTTTCCATTCACTTCATAACCAACATTCAATTCACTACCATCCATTCATAACATGTCCATCATTACATTTCATTACAATCCCATCCATGTCCATAGAAATATGTCACATGTATGCTTTCAAAAAAAATGTGCCCTTACCTATAGTATGCATCTCATGTCTCTCAAAAATCTACAAGTAAAGCAGTAAAAGCTACAGCAAGTATTGTACCACTAGAAAAACTTGTAATTGCGCAAAAGAAGTAACTCCAAGCCGCTCACTGTTGCGGCTTATACTGAGAACCTACGGATCCACACATAGGTACTTTATGAGCAAGATTGTTATGTACGATATAAAATTTAAACAAATAAGATACAAATAAAAAGTGTGTAAAAGGGGCAACTAGTTAAACCATTCTGCAAAGAATTAAATTCTAATCATCATTATTTGATATGGATCAACCAAGTTTTGTGGATAGTTTGTGGTCTTGGTCCGGGTGAGACTCGACTCTATGACTTTAAGGAAAAAAGAAGGTCTTAGGATTGCGGTGCCTCCGTAGGCATGCAGTGGGGTACAATGCATCCTAACTAAGTTCCCAACATGTCAACTTGGCTACACTTATAAGATTGTAACTCCGAATTCCCAAAGCAATTTCCTATCCACGAATCATCACGAACCACCCAAGTCAACTACCTACATGTAAGGCGGAGGACGTGACCGAGGTCTTTGGAAGAACAATGGGCCAAAGGTCCGTTGTTGAGGCGTTGGCGGAACGGAAGGGAAAGTCGGGCGGCGAAGGAGAAAATCGGGGAAGAAGATGACAGGGAGGAAGGATGGAGACGAGAGAGAAAAATTAAAAGAAATAAATTAAATTGGTTGAATTAAGAATTAGATTAAAAAATTAATTAAGATATAATTAAATAAAGAATTAATTAGTTAAATGAGTAATTAAGTAATTAAATAAATAAAGTATAATTAAGTGTATAATTAAATAATTACTTAAATTAATAATTATTTATTTATTTTAATTTAAGTATAGAGTATTTATATAATAATATAAATTACGGTACATTGTACATAATATACCAATATGGTCTAGAAATCCACATTTTTCATATTAACTCTGATTTTAGCGCATTGTCATTTGATAATAATTAAATAAAACGAACTTCAAGACTATGTTTGACCAAATCAGAGTCCATATAGCCGAGTTATGAGTTCCGGAAAATTTAGTTAACGGCTACGTAGCCTCGAGATTTATAGGTTTTGATTAAATTATATTTTTATATTTTTCTAATGAGTTTTAGAAGTGCATTAGAGAAGAAATTAAGTTAAATGGAGTTAAGGGTAATTAATAACAAAATCGGAAAGTTTATACATATAATACATATAAACGATGGGTTCCAAATGTCAAAACTCACATGTTTTATTCTAATAATTTTTTGATATTTTTAATAAAAAGTACTATTTATAAAATGAAATTTAGAAGTGAGTTTGGTCAATTTGTAGTTTTTTATAAATAGTAATGAACCTCAGAATTAAGCTTTTATGATTTTTTCGGTCCATGATAATTAATTATTTTTGTATTGAATAATTTTTCTGATATTTTTATAAAATAATATATATTTTTGTAAACATCTTTTGTAAATAAAATAATTTGATTTGAGATTTTCTTGATGATAAATAAAATAGGTGAAATATTTATAAGGTGGAAATGTGTAAAGATATTTTTGTGGTCTCGGTTTTCTGACATTTATATAACTTAGGATCCTTATCTCCCCCTACTTATTTATTTTGTCGACCAAGTCAATATTGACCCGGACTCGGGGTTAGGATCAGTTTGTATATATTACATATATACATCCTTCTTTTTCTTTTATTTTTCTTTTTCTCTTTATTATTTTATTTTGGATAAAATAAGTGTTAAATATATAATATTAATATTTTTTATTAGAATGTTAATTAGTGGGAATTAGTGACTAAATACATGCATTTTACCAAAGATTTTAGCCAAAATGAAAGAATAAAGGCGATGAATCATAGATTCATCAGAGTCCACGCTGACATAAGGCACGATTCTGGTCATTGATTAGCATGATCATTCTTACCGTAGTCCAAATCACCGTGACTAACTCAATCCTCCTTATGTATAGGAGAATTATATTTCATCCCCAACTTCATTAATCACATTTTCCCAGAATTCCCTTCTTAGCGCTCCCACTCAGAATACTAACCAATGTAGATGTTGGATTTGTCATCACTTTTCAGTATACTGTAGATCCAATCTAATAGAAAATCAATGCATACTCCCTTAGATTGATCTAAATATGACTAAATGTGCAGCTATTCAAACATTTTCCTCGATGGCTACTACGTTCGACATTCAATAGACATCAACTCTCGAGCTCAATATTCAAAATCCAAGATACTCATACACTTGAAATGGGGCATGATAAAACAACAATTGGGTTAACTTTCAGCTTAAAAAATCGTGTACTTTCAGTATAGTTATTCTCATGAAAAAATGTCATTTAGCCACTTGCACAAGCTGATTGCAACATCTATATTGAATCCAAGATCATATAATGACATCATAATATGTTAGGGTAATTTTATCCCATCACACCATCAATTACTCACAGCAACAATTATTGAAATTTGACTTTAAAACACCAAGAGATTAAGATGATTCACAAAATGCATCCTAGGTGTTTAGGCATTCAGATATTCATGTGATAGATCTCATGTATTTGGCAAGTGTTCAAGAAGTGTCATGGTGTTCACACAGGCATTCAAGTGTTCAGGTGCTCAGATTCGGGTGTTCAACAAGATATATCCCAAATGTTCAAGTGTTCACAAGTGTTATGCAACGTGAATTTCAGGTGCTCAGGTGTTTAGCAAGAAATATCACAATGTTTATGTGTTTACAGGTTTTCATAAAACATGAATCACATGTGTTTAGATGTCCAACAAGATATATCATATATGATCAGGTGTTCACAAAGTGCATCACAAGTGTTCATGTGCCCTGAATTTCATCTCAGTTTTTAGGTATTCAACAAGGTATATCACAGGTGTTCAACAAGTGTTCAAGAAGTTTTTCATGTGTTCACACATGTGTTCGTGTTCATATGTTCATAAGACAGATCTCAAGTGTTCAACAGTTTGTGAATGCATCACAAATCCATGTGTTCAGCCGTTCATGAATGCATCACAGATCCACGTGTTCACGAACTACAATTCAGATGTTTAGGTACATATCTCAAGTGTTTAGATGTTCACGAAGTACATATCACATGTTTAGGTGTCCTCAAATTTCATCTCAATGTTAAGTGTTCGACAAGGTATATCACATGTGTTCGAATGTTTGTAGGTGTTCAACAAGTGTTTAAGAAGAGTTTCAGGTGTTCACACATGTGTTCAGGTGTTCATAAGAAAGATCTTGGGTGTTCAGCAGTTCATGAATGCATTACAGATCCAGGTGTTCAACATTTCATGAATGCATCACAAATCTAGGTGTTCAACATTTCATGAATGCATCACAGATCCATGTGTTCATGAACTGCAATTCAGGCATTCAGGTGAAGATCTCAAGTGTTCAGGTATTCACGAAATGCATCTCATGTGTTTAAGTATTTTAGGTGTCTTGCAAGCAAAATCTTACCACCAAATCGTTAAGGCTCTATAGGATCACACATATGGGTTCAAAATTGAGTGCACATCATGGTAAGAGGACGGGAAACATCGTACCTCGAAGATTTTGTTTCCTCGATTTTGTTACCCGCGGAGAACTGTCCACTCGATGCTCCGTTCGCGATGCAAAACTGCACACAAGGATGACCTCGTCCTTCTTTACTCGGTGGCAGCTTCGGATCGTCATACTAGCTCGCTCCGGCGAGCTCCAGCGGTGCCCTGGTGAGGGGGCGGAGGAGGAGGGGTCGTTGTTCTTGGTTTGGGCATTTTAGGGAGGAGGGGTTGGTGTTTATGGGTTCTAACCTAGATTCGGATCTGAATATGATCCGAACCCGATCATAAAGCATACTCTCGGAAAGCGCAAGAAAGGTTGAGCTCAAATTCAAGCGTCGGGGGCACCGGCATCCGCGCTTGAGAGCTGGCATGTTATCCCTTGTTGAATAGAGATATTGGACAGCCAGGGTATATACGTACATACAAGATGATGTCGCTTGCTAAAAAGGTCATAACTCAGGCTCCCGAACTCGAATTTTTTGCATTCTTGGACTTGTTGGAAAGGTTTCGATGAGATCTACGTGATGGAGTATTCAATTAATTTTTTTGGTCACTGGATAAGAGCAAGAAGTTCATGCCTGAATTACGAGGGGTCTTACATCATAAAAATCTCAAAGGAAGTCTTATCCTCGAGACTTAGTGTGATCCTAATCGATCCTCAATTCTGACTTATCGTACAAATTTTCAAAGAGGAGTGAGCTCATAAAAATCTCAAAGAGAGAAAAACCCATAAACATCTCAAATGGAATTTGATCATGATTTCGATTCCATACCTACAAATAAATGCAGATACTTCTCCCTCATGTTCGTCTCAGGCTCCCATGTCTCTTCCTCGATTTCTTTGCTCCATTACAGGACCTTGACTAAAGGTATCTCCTACGGCCTCAGCCTTTTGACCGCATGGTCCAATATCTTCATCGATGCCTCAAGGAAGGAGAGATCCTTCTCCACCGCCAATTCCTCATAGTTGATCATGTGTCTAAGATCTCGGATGTACTTCCGGAGATTCGATACATGGAACATGTCGTGAATGTCCTCAAGGTGTGGGAGAAGGGCCACTATGTATGCTACCTTCCCAAGTCGGGCCAAGATTTTGAATGGTCCCACAAAGTACGGTGCAAGATTTTCTTTGACACTGAAACATTGTACGCCTCTCATGAGGGATACAGGAACAAAAAGTCCCCAACCTATAGTTATTAGAAATACTTTAGACACATGAGGTTGGTTAAGAATCATATCCTTTAAGACGTGAAAGTAAGATAATATACCTGAAAGTAAAGGTCTCGATGCCGTTGGTCAGCATAACTCTTCTGATGGCTCTGCAAGGTCAGCAATATCTTCCTGGTAGTCTCCACAACTCAAGAGGTCTCTCTATGATCTGCGGGGTGAACAAGGTCTTGTCACCCACCTACTGCCAACATAGGGGAGTGGTGCATCACCTCCCATAAGGACTCAAAAGGTGCCATGCCTACATTGGCGTGGTAGCTGTTGTTGTACATAAAATCAACTAATGGAAGGTGGTCCTTCTAGGTTCCCTTCCAATCAACAATGCAAGCCTATAGAAAATCCTTCAAGGTCTGAATGGTCCTCTTGGGTTGTGACGTCATACCCCTCCGGCTACCGAAACTAACGAGATGAGAGTGTCGGACCTATAGTCCAAGTACGCTCATGATCTTTGATACTCAGCAAACCATCCTATGAACATTAGATCAACATTTGAAATATATCTAACAACAGGAGAATGAAAAAATGGAATGTAAACTACAACATTCATTCTCATTGATAACAAATATCAAGTCTATGTCCACAGAATGAGATACATCATATAATCATAAATTTTGCAGAAGAATCTCTTCGAATATCGTATTACATTATCTCTCATATAGAACATGAAATAATATAGAAATAAAAAGAATTGCTCTCAGTAGAACACACCCTTTCTGGTGCAAGTATGATATATGAAGTCTGAAACTCCTTGAAGCCGCTATTGTTACGACTGGTGCTCAGTTACACCAATTGAGTTCACACGAGGGTAACATTTACGAGCTATTGCCCAGTAACGTAATAAACACTGTAATACTAATGTAGAGGTAAGTAAGGCATGTTTTCCCGACTCTATCTAGTGACATATGCATATATTGTAGAAATTGGAATATATAATATTATTCTTACTTACAATTGATTATCTGATCACAAATTTTTTTATTAATTTAATCATTATTTGAGGACTACCATGTTGATCTTGATATTTTCACCCATTATTAGAGTTCACAATGTTATACATGTACAATTACCGATATCAAGTCATGAATCATTTCTCGTATTATTTTAACACACGAATATACGCGACTCACATATCTCCGTTATGTGGGAACTTATTTATCATCTTGAGTAAATCTCCAAGGACCTTTGTTCAACTAGAACATGATAAGATATCATCCGATTTCTCCAACTTCAACCACTTCCTAGAACACCTCTCACAATAATAATACTCGACGTAAAATTAAATGCGACCACATCAAATTTTAAATCGAGTCATAAAATCGTATATAAGTTGTTGGATATGCGAGCCCACGGCGAGCCATTATGCAATAAATGTTATTGCGAATATCATTCTCTGATCTGAAATGAAGTTGCAAAATAGGTCCCTTAGTACAATTAGGGTTATGTACCATGGCCATGTTAATAATTATACAGTTGTTGATTCAACTATTGAATCATAGAGGCTGATGCTTGGATGAATATCTAATGAGTTAGATTGACGACTCATCAAGCACCGTCAAATGATTGTTAAGAGATGATCTCCAGCCTGAGTAGGAGATGGCAATCCTTTTCTCACATAGGCTGATATCTGACCAACCTCTTGATGCAGGTCCTCTGCATAGGAATAGAGATTCAGAGGTGTCAGATTAGTTAGGTCAAAGAGTTGACTTAACAAGATCAAGATAACCAAAGTCCTATATCTTATGTTGTCATGATACAGGCACACATCCTCTGACCGGAGACAGATGTGTTACTATATGTCTGAGTATGTACATTTGGCAGACCAATAGGTTGATGACCTAACCAAGGTCTATACACCGGCGCGCTGGTGTGCATGCAAGGGCATATGAGTAATATGATCTCTCAAAGGGATCATACAGGTTCATTATTGAACTGGAAGACATGAGCTCACTAATGAGATATTGGGAAGAATCAAATTCCGTGCACGGTCGTCTCGCTTTGGAAGCTTGACTGGATTTATAGGTTTGATATATACTTTTGGAAAGTATATGATCAAGACCTAGGTATGATATATGCTTTTGGAAAGTATATGATCGATACCAACTCCCAATGATCGAATGAGAAAACTTACTCATAAAACCCTGAAGCAGATAGTTTAAAGATGATCTAATACTTCGAGATTATTCTGAGTCTTCCAGTATGCAGGATGTATAGGTGTTGGGAATACCTGAGGGTGATGTGATCATAATTGATTGTATAACCATGATGCTTCCATTTCTACGGAGTGATGAAACAGGTCTGGATTTTAGTGACTCCTCTCAGTAGAGAAGTAATCTGATCTTAGTCCAGATGTTGGGCATTGATCTGAATGTGATTCAGATGCAATGAGAAGATTAGATTTGCGGTCTTGATTTAATCAAGCATATATGGGAGGTTCGAGATCTGGATTTGAGGTGTGATCTCAACATCCAAGTCACTATATGTGGAACAATACAATCGCCATGTCCTTATCTCCAAGTATCTACGGAGAAAGCGCATTATCCTTGAAAGAGTTCATTGGATAATTTCATTGTTGATATGTGTATCCGAGCATTGAGAAAATTGATAACTAAATGTGATTTAATTATCATGGATAATATGAATTTGATTCATATTATAAGGAGAGTTATCTGAGATAATTAAATGTGATTTAGTTATCAAAGATGTAAATAATGTGAATGTGATTCATATTATTTTGGCACATGAGAATAGAGATCCAAGATGATTAAATACGATTTAATTATCATGGATATGAATAATATGGATAGCATTATCCATAATAATCATATACATTATAAATGTGATTTATAATATATTAGAGAGAGCATATTGTGTTTTATATTTGTTAATTAATTATTGATGTGAATTGGATTCACATTGGATGATTAATTAAAATATAATTACATTTTGTTTTGGGATATGAATGTGATTCATATTTTTCCAATGGCATGATTGCAATATTTCACAAGATAATTATGAATTATTTTTGTGAAATAATTTACAACAATTGTTGTTGTAAATCCCGAAGATATCATGAGATAATGGTATCTCATGAGATAATGAGATCTCATGAGATAATGAGATCTCATGAGATGTTGTAGTCGTCCCCCTTTTTAGGGGATATGGTTTATCTCCTCATTATCTCCAAGGATAATTGATTGATTTAATTTGAATTTAAATATATTGATTTATCGATATATATATTAAATTAAATTAAATTAATTGTTGTTGTATTTTTACAACAAGATCATAGCCATTGAAAGAAACACAAATCAATCTCAACCATTGATTGTGTGTTGTTCATGGATTGAGATCCATGGACTCCCAAAACCCTATATAAGAAGAGGCACCCCATGCTCTTCATATGATATAATTAATGAATGCTCTCTCTCTCTTTTCTCTCTACACACCCACTCTCTCTATCTCTCATGTGGCCGTCCACAATGGATGCCCTAGAGAGATCCTCCATCGCTGCAGCGTCGTCGTTATGATGCCCGATCGTTTGCTCGTGGATATTCGTCTATTTCGGTGTGCCTTGCTCGTGAAGAATACGTCACATCTCGTTTGTCGAGATCAGGAGATCCGTGGCTTGGATCATCAACATGGATTGCGAGAAGCACACCTCTCATCCACGCGCTCGCAAGCGTCTCCTCCGTCGGATCGGACTTGAGACAAGAGATCTCTTTGTTTAGAGACTCGATCGCAACCACGCTTCAAGAGGTAATGATATTACTTGTTTGTGGTTTAGACAAAACGATCCGAAAAGTGTTCTTGGATCATGTGGTTTCATCACATTGAAAATTTTAGTTTCCGCAGCATCGAGCAACTAGTGCGACTAGTCGCTCATGACTGCATTCAATGCGATCATCACGCTTCTGTGATACGCTTGAGGATTTTTCCCATATGCTTCAAGTGGTATCAGAGCCAGGTTGTCGAAGGTTTTGGATGAGATCCATGAACTTACGAAGATTTGGGCTCGATTGGGTTCGTGAAAATTTTAGCATTTCAGTTTTCGCAGCCATGTCTTGTGATAAAATTTCGATCCTTTTTAAAATTTTTAAACACGAAAATTTAAATTGGATAATATTTTCCATTAATTAAGAAAATAGTAGAATTTGAGTTTGCGTAATTTCGATTTCGTTTGCTCAAGATATGATCGTTTTATTGAACATATATCCACTATTTCGGGGATGGTGGTTAGTGACGTAATTAAAGAGTTAATTACGGGTCCTAAACACCTGAAAATGCATAATTATCACTTGGTTTCAATTTTAAATCAAATTAGAGAACAAAATAAATTTAGTTTGCATTAATTGGATTTAAATTGATCGAGTTATGTTGATTTCAGTGAGTAGGGGTCACTGCTGGAAATTAACAAACTTGATCATGAACCTTGTGATTATCATTCAAATAAACTAAGAAAAATTGATTGTTAATTTTCTGAAATGATTATTGATAAATATTTGTGAAATATTTAAAGATGATAATTATTTCCTTGAATGATATTGTGTTAACCAAAGTGATAAGATAGTTGATCTTGATCACAATTGGTTAATATGAAATTTCCAACAAACATTGTTTTTCATGAAAAACTCTAGTTTATCCTACAATAGTTGTAGGACAACTTTTACATGCAAAACCTTGTTGCTTGAATAGGATTGGGGATTTGTTTAGCAAATCTCCTTATACTATTATCAAAATAGTTTTGATGAATACTATATGATATAATTTCAGTTGAAAAACCGATAATCATCTCAAGTACAAAGTGATCTATTTTGTATTATCCTTTCTCGAGGCGGATATGGTGCCTAGTCGGGGAGCGTTGGGGTAGCAGGTTGCACCGTGTGTGGTCTATCCCACTCCCGTCGGTACTGTCCATGACAGCGGGTAGGGTTGGTATAATGCTTAGGAAATCATGATGTATTTCTAATTATTAAAATTCAAAATAATACGTATTTGAGATAATACCATAATTCAAGTAACAAATAAGAATGTTTGTTGGATATTAATTGGATCATTAATTTAATATGATTAGATTAATTAGAATCCAATTAAAATTAAGACACTCTATTATAAATAGATGTGTTATTTCCCTTGGAAGAATTGATCATAATGAATGTGATTCATAATGATTAATTAGAATTTGAAAATAATATGGAGGATCACATAAGTGACATCGATGGTCTCCCGTCAATGCGAAGGGTTCCGTCGTCAGATATTGTATGTAGGAGACGCTTGTCCGAAGTGACAGCTCCTGCATACAATCATTTGGATCGGGCTCTTCGCTTCTCGAAAGAGTAAGGTCGTATACGTAGTGACCCCAATATCAAGTCCTCATATTATTAGGGTGATGCGTATAGCGAGTATTAAGCATGTTGACGGTTGGTTCAATTAATGATGGGTCAACATCACCTTAGGGGTGGTGGGCCCGGGTGTTAAAGACCGAATTGGGAGATACAAGTTGGACTTGCAAGGTGGAATGTGTTCTCGCTTCTTTTTATCGGACTCACAAGTTCTCATATTATTGGTATGTGACAAAGATAAGGAAGGAGATCCCGGATCTTGCTGAGATATAACGGTAAGTATATCTCTTATATTGAAAGTAATTAAGGGAATGAACTTTCAGTGTTGACAAGGCAAGACAACTTTGATATAAAAACTCCTAAATCAAAGTAAAATATGTATATATAATATATACACTAATGCAAATTTCTTATTTCATATAATCCTTCATTAAACACACTCAATGTTATACTCAATAAGAACCAGTAAAATATCATGGATTGGACTCAAGATCCAAATATTGTACTTGCAATTGGACACATAATGTATGTGGTAGCAGTGTGCAAGTTTCCTCATATTAATGAGGAATGACAATTAAATAAGACAATAAGACATCACCTTAGGGTTCGTATGTCTCTATAGTCTTGATCTTTCATCGAGTGTACTTTGGTAGTGACATATCGATGGTGATCATAATTGTCGAATATTCCTTATAAAATCTAAGAAGATATTCTGGCATACATATGTGCTCTTGACATTTAATCATGAGTGACATGGTTCTCTGCATCAGGCAGAATGGTAATTCTATAAGAGATGATGTATTCAAAATGTTTGAATACATACCTGAACCAATGTTTTAAGAGTTTAGATGGATGTAGATACGATGAGTGTCATCATTCTGCTGTCTATACTCTAGTCATTCATAAAGCTTCATAATATTCATATTGTATGAATTTAATGAAGAATGTATAAATGTTGAAATGCTCTTACATTGAATTCTATTTGAATTCAACATAAGAGATCCTTAGTCTTAAGCAATGGTTGTTTATAGATAAAGGGAGCGCAGTGGAAGCATGGGTCAGACCCAAGATGAGAAGGATAGTCAAAGAGTTGACCGTACTTCTATGACTTCCATATGACATCCTAAGAGTTGGATGAATGCTAATACTGCAATAAGATGATGTGTTGATAGCATGATTGTCAAGTCTGTCTAGAATCCTTAGTGAAGGACTCAGATAAAGCATCAGAATAATCTACATATAATCATTGACATTGACTTACTTATTTGATGAGATAAAGTCTGATAATTGTATCCCAATCTTCTAATGACACTTGCAATTGGTTGCATATGTTTTAGAAGACTGGAATTTGATCTTCAGGTTTAATAGTCATCTACATGGATATTAATGCAATTTTTGCAACAATCTCTATTGGATATACAGACTTCATTATTTCAGTGGGAGTTCTTAGTCTTAGAGAATGTCTCTATGGCCTGGATATTAGAATACATTCATAGTTTATTTCCAAGAATTGGAAATAAACATGAATTATGGAATAAACCTATCATAAAGATTTATGATGGATATATTTCAGATAGTAATATGGCATCTAATGGACTCTACTAAATTAGAAAATTAATGAATGGTTCATTAAGATTTCTAAAACTGAAAATTAAACCTTTAAAAGATCAATAAGAGGATAAAGATCATTCGACAATGATCTGGCATCAAGTTTTGGACATATGTCTGTTGATGAGATCAATGGACTAGTAAGAGATGAAACTTTAGAATGTCTAAAATTTCAAAACTTACATACTTATGAATATTGTATTCAAAGTAAAATATCCAATACACCCTTCTTTGGGAAAGGTATAAGATGTCGAGGTATTCAAGATCTAATACATATTGATGTATGTGGATCATCTATATCAGAATAAACATTATGGATATGTGATATCTATTAATGATTATTTGTGATATAATATTTCTTTCCTTCACCATTAGAAACCTTTGAAATGTTTGAAGATTTCACAATTTTGGTTTAGAACCAAAGTTTGAAGAAAGATGAAATGAATTTGATCTAACTTAGGTAGCTTGTACCTGTTAGATAAACTCAAAGAATACCTTATGGAGATATTAATATCATTTCTATCTCACTCCTTCTGATAAACCTAAACTCAATAGAGTTGTAGGGAGATACAATTGGATCATGTCTGACATGATTTGATCTATGATGAATTTTAGCATAATTACCTGTTAGTTTCCAGGTATATATGTAGTAGAGACTACATTATATATCCTTAATAAGATTCCATGCAAGTAAGTTGGAATTGAGCACTAAAGAGTGCTACTTCATTAGGAAAATAAAGGATGGTATTGGATACCTACTTTATAACCCTGAGATTCTTAAAAGATCTCATCTCTGAGAATGCGATTCTTAGCGGATGACTCTCTTGAGAATCGAGATGAAAATGAAGTAAAAGAACTCATTTAATCTTGAGACGATAATGAGGCTCCAAACGGAAATTAAAAGTATAATTAAAGATGAAGCATTAATACCTCTTCAAATGAGTTTGAGGATGTATTCCATATGTCAGTTAAGTCTGACAATGATTGGACTTCATGTGATGAAGCTCCTGAGGATCATGACATGGAAAGATGGATGTTAGCAATAAAGGTCTAAGGTAGACTTCATATACAAGTGTTGTATATGGACCCTCGAGGATCCACCTATAAGGGTTAGACCCATTAAGGTGTAAATGGATCTTCAAGAGAAAGAGGGAACCTGATGAGAATGTAGAGACCTTCAAAGCTTGGTTCGTAGCCATGAGCTACACACCGGAAGAGAAGACATCACTTGCGATGAGACTTGCTCTTCAGTAACCATGCTTAAACCCATCAAATTATTGCTAACTGTAGCTACACAACTTAACTTTGACATCTTTGAGATGAAAGTCAAGATTGTATTCCTCTATGAATACCTATCTGAGGATGTTCACATGAAGTAGCCCTGGGCTTCATGGTAGAGGAGAGCAAGATGTCCAAGCTAAAGAAATCCATCTATGGACTCAAATAAGCTTCTTGAAGCTAGAACATAAGATTTGATGAAATTATAAATGTTATGATTTCAGATAGAATCTTGATGAACCATGTGAAGCTTAGTGGGAGTGCTATTGCGTTCATCGTGCTAAATGTAGATAATATCCTAATCATTTTAAAATGATATAAGGATGATAATAAGTATTTTATAGACTGGTTATTCCATATCTTGAAATATGATTTCAAGGATACCTCTTAGATCTTAGTTCTGAAGGTGTTCAGAAGCAAAGAAAAGAGGCTATTGGGACCGTCACATTTGTAGTACACCTTGGATGTTCCATTCTTGGAAAATCCCACGGAAGGCTTCTTTCCCTTAAGATATGGTACTGACCTATCTGAAGGGTTAGCACTTCAAAGAGTTGAGGAAGTGAATGCTAGAACTGCTTGCACTTGTGCATCAGTTACGAGAAGCTGATTGTATGCTAGATGTGTACAAAAGCCAGATATCTGCCATGCAGTGGGAGTAGTAAAGTGTTGCTAATCCTACTATGGAGAGAAAAAACTTGATTGCGGTAATAGCAAAATCTTCATAGATGACAAGATTTTTGAGATAGTGATCTCAAAGTCTAATCTTCAAAAACTTAAGACTTTATAGATAGATATCTAAAAGGTCTTAACTGTAGATGCCTTAGGAGATAGAGATCTCCATGAATAAAGGTATTCTGATAAGGATTATGAAAATACTGGTTATGATAATTGTTAAGCTGCAGTGTCAAGGACACTATAACTAACAAGATTGAGTATTGGTTGCATAAGATGCAACAATCGCATTAGATGCGAGCACTGTTACTGGGGATATGCAAGTGTCGTAAAAGGACTTGGCGTAGTCTCGCAGGAACAGAGTGACTGATCAGCTTACCTATCTATTTTCTAAATAGCCTATGATTGTCACATGAGTGTGGGTTTAAATTATTAGCCCATTAATGGCTCTTTGGGCTAGTGGGAGATTGTTAGACATGCAAGCCCACGGCAAGCCATTATGCAATAAATGTTATTGCGAATATCATTCCCTGATCTGAAATGAAGAATAACTAATTTGCATAATAGGTCCCTTAGTATAATTAGGGTTATGTACCATGGCCATCTTAATAATTATACAACTGTTGATTCAACTATTGAATCATAGAGGCTGGTGCTTGGATGAATATCTAATGAGTTAGATTGAGGACTCATCAAGCACCGTCAAATTATTGTTAAGAGATGATCTCCAGCCTGAGTAGGAGATGGCAATCCTTTTCTCACATAGGCTGATATCTGACCGACCTCTTGATGCAGGTCCTATGCATAGGAATAGAGATTCAGAGGTGTCAGATTAGTTAGGTCAAAGAGTTGACTTAACAAGATCGAGATAACCAAATTCCTATATCGTATGTTGTCACGATACAGGCACGCATCCTCTGACCGGAGACAGATGTGTTACTATATGTCTGAGTATGTACATTTGGCAGACCAATAGGTTGATGACCTAACCAAGGTCTATACACCGGCGTGCTGGTGTGCATGCAAGGGCATATGAGAAATATGATCTCTCAAAGGGATCATACAGGTTCATTATGAAACCGGAAGACATGAGCTCACTCATGAGATATTTGGAAGAATCAAATTCCGTGCACGGTCGTCTTGCTTTGGAAGCTTGACTGAATTTGTAGGTTTGATATATACTTTTGGAAAGTATATGATCAAGACCTAGGTATGATATATGCTTTTAGAAAGTATATGATCGATACCAAATCCCAATGATCGAATGAGAAAATTTAGTGATAAAACCCTAAAGTAGACAGTATAAAGTTGATCTAATACTTCGGTTTTATTCTGAGTCTTCCAGTATGCAGAATGTACAGGTGTTGGGAATATCTGAGGGTGATGTGATCATAAACGATTGTATAAACAAATGATGCTTCCATTCCTAGGGAGTGATGAAATGGGTCTGGATTTTAGTGACTCCTCTCAGTAGAGAAGTAATCTGATCTTGGTCCAAATATTGGACATTGATCTGAATGTGATTTAGATGCAATGAGAAGATGAGATTTGCGATCTTGATTTAATCAAGCATCTATGGGAGGTCGGAGATTTGGATTTGAGATGTGATCTCAACATCCAAGTCACTATACATGGAACAATACAATCGCCATGTCCTTATCTCCAAGTATCTGCGGAGAAAGCGCATTATCCTTGAAATAGTTCATTGGATAATTTCATTGTTGATATGTGTATCCGAGCATTGAGAAAATTGATAATTAAATGTGATTTAATTATCATGGATAATATGAATTTTATTCATATTATAAGGAGAGTTATCTGAGATAATTAGATGTGATTTAATTATCAAAGATGTAAATAATATGAATGTGATTCATATTATTTTGGCACATGAGAATAGAGATCCAAAGTGATTAAATACAATTTAATTATCATGGATATGAATAATATGGATAGCACTATCCATATTAATCATATACATTATAAATGTGATTTATAATATATTAGAGAGAACATATTGTGTTTTATATTTTTTAATTAATTATTGATGTGAATTGGATTCACATTGGATGATTAATTAAAATATAATTACATTTTGTTTTGGGATGTGAATTTGATTCACATTTTTCCAATGGCATGATTGCAATATTTCACAAGATAATTATGAATTATTTTTGTAAAATAATTTACAACAATTGTTGTTGTAAATCCTAGAGATATCATGAGATAATGGTATCTCATGAGATAATGAGATCTCATGAGATGTTGTAGTCGTCCCCCCTTTTTAGAGGATATAGTTTATCTCCTCATTATCTCCAAGGATAATTAATTGATTTAATTTGAATTTAAATATATTGATTTATCGATATATATATTATATTAAATTAAATTAATTGTTGTTGTGTTTTTACAACAAGATCATAGCCATTGAAAGAAACACAAATCAATCTCAACCATTGATTGTGTGTTGTCCATGGATTGAGATCCATGGACTCCCAAAACCCTATATAAGAAGAGTCACTCCATGCTCTTCATATGATATAATTAATGAATGCTCTCTCTCTCTCTCTCTCTCTCTCTCTTCTCTCTACACAACTACTCTCTCTATCTCTCATGTGGTCGTCCACCGTGGATGCCCTAGAGAGATCCTCCATCGCTACAGCGTCGTCATTATGTTGCCCGATCGTTTGCTCGTGGATATCCGTCTACTTCGGCGTGCCTTGCTCGTGAACAAGATGTCATATCTCGTTTGTCGAGATCAGGAGATCCGTGGCTTGGATCATCAACATGGATTGCGAGAAGCATGCGTCTCATCCATGTGCTCGCAAGCGTCTCCTCCGTCGGATCGGACTTGATATAGGAGGTCTTTTTGTTTAGAGACTCGATCGCAACCACACTTCAAGAGGTAATCCTATTACTTGTTTGTGGTTTAGATGAAACGACCCGAGAAGTGTTCTTGGATCATGTGGTTTCGTCACATAGAAAATTTTAATTTCCGCTGCATCGAGCAACTAGTGCGACTAGTCGCTCCCGACCGCATTCGATGCGATCACCACGCTTCCGTGATGTGCTTGAGGGTTTTCCCCATATACTTCATAAGTGAGAAGCCAAGAAGGCCAATCGCACCACCTGCCTACTCCACCGAGCGACTCCGGATACTACTGGACTGCTAGGTGCAATGCATCACCCAACTCGTCCATTAGAGTCACGGCCTTCATGGCATTTACTCGGGGCCCAAGGTTGCATGCTCAATCCCTTGAGACACCTAACTCCATCTACCCAATCACTATTGAAATTACTCGTACGAGATGGTAACAGAATGCATGTAGGTCAAGTGATAGACCTATTATAAACTTAATATGCAAATCACAACTTTAATCCTTATATGTATAAATCCATCGAACGTTTTTAGCTAACTTAAGAGAAAAAGAATAATATTATAATGCTCAACAGAAGGCAATTGCTAGAAATACGTAAAAATAATTTAGTTGCTTGTGTTAGCAACTTTCGTATATTTATCATGACTGACAACTTAATCACAATAAAGCTATGCTAATCAAATTTATCTATTTTATCGACTCTTATTTGAATGACACCCATAAAAGCAGAATTTAGTATACTTGAATGTGTTTTCTTCATAAATGATTTTGTGTAAACAATTAGCATACATACATATAATCAATTAAAGGAAAGAAATCACTTATTTATTAGGGGTATCTTGACATGATAATAACATATATTATAGTAAGTTATAGGCAATAAGACGGTAACAACATGGAATACAATGATATTCTTGCATTACTAACCCTCTGGAAGTAAATGTCAATTGCTAGGGGTAAGACCCATATAATCTCTTCATTTTCTTCTTTCAATTTTAACAATACTTATCGTTTAGCTTACAAACAGACTCACAAATAATTGATAAATTAGCAATGCATGGAACGTTTTGTTCAGCATAACGTAAGTTATCTACCTTTCACGTGAAACTGCAGCAATAAGAAGGTGCTGCTATTGTTATTATTTTTACATTTATCCCATGTTATTATTAAAAAGAGCTTCTTTATTGCCTTCTCAATTAATCTTCCCAAAGATGACATGTCTTTATCTTTCCCAACAACTACATGCCTAATCCCTTTCAAAAAGAAGCGTACATGAAAAAGTTGGTTCAAGTATTGTCTAAGAAAGGAAGGTCACATTATAAACCATGTAAAAGCCCCCAATTACCAGTAAATGTCCATCTTTTTACTCCAGACTTATAACTCGTTGGGAGAATAACACATGAGATCATATGTTTTGAGTCACCGTAATGATCCCACAAGAAAACAATTCTTGATTCCATATATATAATCCAGATTTACATATTTGTTTTGACGGACCCATAATATGATACCGATCGGATTCACAACATGGCACTCATTCCGATTACATATCCGGGATATAAACTCCGCACGACTGACATGATCCCAAATTTATTTACATATATAGAAAAGAAGACAATATTGGCAATTATCACCGTTACACATACTAACACTTCTCTACATGTACACTCGATGCGCAAAGTATCCATTAATGCATATTACTCTTGATTAAAAGTTTATGGATATGTGAGAACTCAATCTTGTATACTATATCAAAAGAATCATACAGCTCGATGGATGTTCAAGCAGATAATATCACAAAATCGCATGAAAATGACTATGAGGTTGGGATGGAAAATCGTGTGAAATCAATAGTAAGAGGGACGTATTAATCGTTACCTCAAAGGATGTTCTCTTGGGATCTTCTTTCGCGCGGAAATGATATTTCAGTCGCTCGATCGCAACGTGAATCGCTCATAATGGTGACCTCGAGTTCTCATATGCGATCGTGGTCGCAAATCTTCAATTGGAGCACCTTCTCCGATGTCGATGGTGGCCCTCCGATGACTAATCTGGCCAAGGCAGTGGTGCTCCAATGAGGGAGAAGGATGGTGGTGTCTAGGTTTTTGAGAGAGCATTCTATAGAAGGAAAGATGAAAACGGATCCAAATTCAGATCCAGTTCGGATCCATATATGGATCTCGATCATCCAACTTAAAAATATCAATATCTTGGGTTAGAAATGTCAGAATTTAATGTTCTTGGGCTCGTTGGAAAGATCTTTAAGAGTTATACGAATTGATGTAGTCATTTAAATTTTATGGATGTTGAAAATTATTCAGAATTTAGGATAAAAATAAGGAGTTTCACATCATAAAAATCTTAATGTAAGTCTCGTCTTTGAGATATAGGATTTAATGTATACATTTTTTAATGAGATTTGGATTCAGGTATAAAATCTTAAAGAGAACGAAACCCATAAAAATCTTAAAGAGAATTAAATTAGGGTTTCATGATCATACCTTCAAAAAGATAGGGGTATTTCTATCACATATCTGCCTCAAATTCCCATGTGGCTTCATCAACATTCTGACTTTGCCACAATATCTTGACCAAAGGGGTCTTTCCGTCTTAGCTTCTTGACTTCCCTATCTAAGATCTGCACAGTAGCCTCAGGAAAAGATAAATTCAGTTCGACCACAAGATCCTCATAGCTAATTACATGCCGAGGGTCTTGAATATACTTCCAGAGATTTGGTACATGGAATACATCATGTACGCTTTCCAAGTGTGGGGGAAGGGATACTCAGTATGACAGCTTCCCAATACGGGCCAAAATCTCAAAAGGACCAACAAACAGTGGTGCCAACTTGCCCTTGACACCAAATCATTTAATACCCTTCATTGAAGATACTTTCAAGAAGATAAAATCTCTGACCTCAAACTCGAGATCACGATGCCTCTAATCAGCGTAACTCTTCTAACGGCTCTGCACGATCAATAATTTCTTTCTAGTTGTTTCTACGGCTCTTTAACTATCATCAATTATCTGAGTGGAAAAAATACCTTTGTCACCCACTTCTTACCAACACAAGGGAATGGAGCATCTTCACACATTCAATGCCTCAAAGGGTTTCATGTCTATACTATCATGGTAGATGTTGTTATAAGTAAACTCCATGCTATCATGGTAGTTGTCGTTATAAGTAAACTCCACCAAGGGAAGGTGATCCTTCCAAGAACCTTGCCATTGAATGGCACATGCTAGGATAAGGTCTTCAAAGGTTTGAATTATCCTCTTTGATTGCCCATCAGTCTGCATATGCTAGGTTGAACTAAGACACAATTCGGTTTTTAGGGCCTTCATGAACTCTCCCAATACTGTGACACAAAATGAGAGTCTCTATCAGATGCAACCTCTCTAGGAATTCCATGCAGACAGATAACATGATGGATATATAACTTAGCCAGGTCTGCTGGAGTGCAAGCCATGTTCATTGGAATGAAATGTGTGAACTTAATCAATCGGTCCACAATACCCAGATAGCGTCATATCCATCTATTGTATGAGGTAATGATGTCAAGAAATCTATTGAGATACTCTCCCATTTCCACACTAGGATAGGAAGTGACTGTAACAAGCTAGGAGGATGCTTGTGATCTGCCTTCACCAATTGACAAATAAGGTAACGACTAACATGTTCTGCAACATCTCTCTTCATCCCCTTCCACCAGAATTGCTAACGGAGGTATCTATACATCTTGGTGCTTCCTGGGTGGATAGATAATCTTGAATAATAGACCTTATCTAAGATGTCTCTCCTCAACTCATCATCATCAGGGACACAAACATGGTCTCCCTTCCACACGATGGGCTCACAGACTCTAAATCCATCAAATTCCTCCTTCAGACATCGATGGAACAAGTCTTGCAATTTCTGATCCATCTACTGACCATCCGCAATCATGTCGTGTAATCCACTATACTTGGCAGGTACAGTTATGGTATATATAGTACTGACAAATAGGTGCCACTCACAGAGTGTTGTGAGAACATCCCAAGTTTGTAGGCATACTACAATGCCCTCAGTATGCACTCTTTGGGTCAAAGCATTCGCTACCACATTCCCTTTACCCGTATGGTAAGAGATCGTGCAGTCGTAATCCTTTAGTAGCTTCATCCACTGTCTTTGCCTCATATTCAACTCACGCTGGTTAAAAATATAATTGAGACTCTTGCGATCTGTAAAAATATCAAACATGACCCCATATAAATAGTGACTCCATATCTTCAATGTGAAGACTATAGTTTCCAACTTCAAGTCATGAGTAGGGTAGTTCCATTCATATTTCTTTAGTTGTCGTGATGCGTATGCCACAACATGAACACGTTACATCAGTACCGCTCCTAAGCCCTCCTTCGATGCATCAGTTTACACTGTGAAATCTAACATACTTGAAGGAAGGGTTAGAATTTGAGTATTGGTCAGTCTCTCCTTCAACGTGCGAAAACTCAGCTCACACTTGTCGCTCCAAACGATGGGGACATCCTTTTGTGTCAAACAGGTAAGTGGTAGGTCTAGCTGCGAGAAGCCACTGAGAAAACATCTATAATACCCATCTAGGCCCAAAAACTACGTATTTCAGTAAATATCTTGGGTTTCTCCCAAGACATTACTGCCTCTATCTTGGCTGGATCAACTTCCATGCTTGCTCCTGAAATTACATAATTGAGGAAAGCTACCTCGGTAAGTCAAAACTCACACTTGTTGTATTTTGCATACAACTTGTGTTTTTCTAAGGATCTCAAGAATATTATGAAGATATTGCTCATTCTCATCACGTCAGTAGATCAAGATATCATCAATGAATACTACCACAAAATGATCCAAGTACGGATAGAAAATTAGGTTCATCATGTCCATGAACGTGGCAGGTACGTTCCTAAGTCCAAAAGGCATGACCAAGAACTCGTAGTGGTCGTATTTTGTGCGAAAAGCAGACTTAATCATGTTTGTGTCCTTAATCCTTAATTGATGACAACCAGATCGTAGGTTAATCTTTGAGAATACGACTGTGCCCTACAACTTATCAAAAAGATTGTTTATTCGTAGTGGTGGATAATGGTTCTTTACCATCCTCTTATTCAATTGTCTGTAATCAATGCATAATCGCATAGACCCATCCTTCTTCTTTACAAAGAGGATTGCCGCTCCCCATGGTGATCCATTGGGATGGATAAATCCCTTCTCCAACAATTCTTGCAATTGTACCTTTAGCTCCCTGAGTTCAGTTGGTGCCATTAATTACGGAGGGATGGAGATCGGTTGTGTACCGGGTCTTAAGGTGATCCTGAACTCGAACTCCCTCTTTGGTGATAGTCTAGGTAACTCCTCTAGAAATATGTCAATAAAATCTTGCACAATTCTGACATCTTCAATCATGCAATCCTGGGCATGTAACTCCACAACATAGGCGAGAAAACCTATGCAACTTTGATTGATAAATTGTTGGGCCTTCAATGCGGATACATACAATACCTCACTATCTGTGGTACGCCCATTGAACTGAAAGGCAGGTATGCCTGGGATACGGAAAACTATTGTCTTATCGAAGCAATCAAGGCATGTGTGATGCTACTTGAGTCAGTCCATACCCAAGATGACATCAAAATCTTCCAACTGAATAAGTAAAAGATATGCGGGCAATAGGTGCCCGCTAGTATGCTCTGCTACATTCTCCATTGCTTGTCGCACTATGAATAATTGACCCCATGGGCCCTTGATGTAGTAAGGGGATGAAACATAGACTAGCTCTTTATCTAATTTGGAAACTAATCGATGTGCTAGAAAAGAATGAGTGGCTCTCTAACCAAATAAGGGGTGTAAGGATATACCATGCACTTAAATATACCTCGCACTACAGCTCCTGAGGTGTGGGCCTGCTCTTGTGTGATCGCATTCAATTGTACCTTAAGATATGGTGGGGCGCTAAAACCTGCAACACTGAAGGTTCGTAGTAGAGGATGTCAAAAACCTTGACCTCCATGATGGGAAGCTGATCCATGTGATTGTCTAGATGAGAAAGTCGATCATACACTTGGTTGCTGGCCACCCGAGCTGCTGGCAAGTAAGGGACACTTGGCCTTGAAATGGCCTGACTGCTGGCGATGGAAATACTAACAATCTCCAGAATGAGAAAAGGAGCCTCCTGAGAAAAGGCTAGCACCTCCTGTTTCACAGCTCTAAGAGTGTGTAGGAGAGTGGAAAGAAGTAGTATCACGACTCGTCAGCCCTATCCCAAAGTAGGTGTGGGAGAAATATGCTAATTGTAGGAGTTGTCACACGAGTGAAAACGACACTCTCTACGGGATCTAAATCTTGGTGCGTGTATCTTCCGGAGTGATGCGGGTGGAATTGTAATTGGCTTCCATGAAGCTGACTCTGAGTTGCCTCGATCTTGGTAGCCTTAGCAGCTACCTACTTGATGGAAGTGAAATCCAACGTGGACAGTTGGTGTTGCACATCATCACGTAAACCACAGATAAGCTTCTGTAAAATATCCTCAGGAAAAGCAGTAGTTGCAGGTGAGTGGTGGGAGAGCTCAGTGTAACGAATGAGGTATTCTTAGGTCATCATTGACCCTTTCTTCAGCTCAGCAAACAAACTCCTCTGATCTTCAACATAGTGATCATGATAGAACTGGCTATGGAACTTATCAAGAAATATTTCACACATTATGGGATCCTCCAGATGTTCCGTGGTGGCATATCATTAATGCTCAGCATAGCCTGCTAGTGAAAACTCCACAAATGTAAGCTAAGCCTCTTCAAGAGCATGCATCATCCTCAATACCTTTGATACATGATCCATCCATACCTCAGCCTCATCTGGTGTACAAGTGCCAAAGAGCTGGGGCATCTTAGACCTTTGATATGCTGTGTAGGTCATTTGATGCTTTTGCAATGCCTCTGTATCCTCTGTTCCTTTCAGGTCTAGAGACCCCGAAGGATGAACACTATCTGCTTCATCACGAGAGGGCTGATACGAGGAGTCAACAAGTTGAAGGAGCATATGCTGCAATACCTCTTGACGTCGATGCATCATCTACAGAACATGTACTAGTAAAACTAGTTGTTGTGCAACATTAAGGTCAACACAAGGCGGCATGAGAACCACTATATTAGAAATTATTTCCATGTCTAGAGAGATAATGGACACATTAAACATGACTTGAATTATTCTCCTTAAACTAATGCCAAATTCAGACGACTTTGTCGCTATATTTATATTTCAAATCCTGTTGACAATCTAACATGCAAAAAGAGAGAATGGAGTATCAGGCTTTGACACCATCTGTGACACTCCGTCCCTTCCGACTATCGAATTTGACAAGACGGGAGCATCGGACCTACGGTCCAAGTATGCCCATGATCTCTAATACTTTGAAAACCCTTTTATGCATATTATATCAATATTTGAAATATATAACATCAGGAGAATAAAATAAAATGTAAACTTCAACATTCATTCTCATTGATAATAAACATCAAGTGCATGTCCACAGAATGAGAAGCATCATATAATTATAAATTTTACAGAAGAAGCTCTCCAAATTTCGCATTACATTGTCTCTCAAGTAGAACATGAAATAATACGGAAATAAAAGATTTACTCTAAGTAGAATGCACCCCTTTTGGTGCAAGTATGACGTATAAAGTCTGAAACTCCTCAAAGCCGCTACTGTTGCAGGTGCTGCTCAGATACACCTGTTGGGTTCACGTGAGGGTAACATTATGAGCCATTGACCAGTAACAAGATAAACACTATAATAACTAATGTAGAGTTAAGAAAGACGTGTGTACTCAACTCTATGTAATGACATATGCATATATTGTAGAAACAGGAATATACCAAATTATTCTAGTTTACAAGGGATTACCTAATCACAAATTTTATTTATTAATTTAATCATTGTTTGAGGACTACCAAGTTGTTCTTAATATTTTCCACCCGTTGAATAGAGTCCACAATGGTATACAAATACAATTACCAATATTCGATCACGAATCATTTCTCGTAATATTTTAACACACACAAGTATGTGACTCGCAGGTCTCCGTTATGCGGGATCTTGTTTGTCATCTTGAGTAAATCTTTAAGGACCTTTGTTCAACTAGAACATGATAAGATATCATCCGATTTCTCCAACTTCAACCACATCCCGGAATACCTCTCACAATAATAATACTCGAAGTAAAAGTAGATGTGGTCACATCGAATTTTAAACCGAGTCTTAAAATCGTGTATAAGTAGTAAGAAACCAAGAATGTCAACTGTGCCACCTGCCTACTCCATCGAGCGACTCTGGATACTACCGGGCAGCTAGGTGCAATGCATCACCCAACTCGTCCGTTGGGGCTACGGCCTTCATGGCATTTATCCGGGGTCCAAGGGTGCATGCTCAATCCCTTGAGGCACCTAACTCTATCTACCCAATCACTATTGAAATTACTCATATGAGATGGTAACAGAAGGCATGTAGGTCGAGTGATAGGCCTATTATAAACTTATTATGCAAATCACAACTTTAATCCTTATCTGTATAAATCCATCGAACTTTTGTTAGCTAACTTTACAAAAAAAGAAAAATATTATAATGCTCAACAAAAGGCAATTACTAGAAATACGTAAAAATATGTTAGTTGCTCGTGTTAACAACCATCGTATATTTATCATGACTCGCAACTTAATCACAATAAAACTAGTGCTAATCAAATTTATCTATTTTGTTGACTCTTATCTGAATGACACGCATAAAGCAGAATTTAGTACACTTGAATTTATTTTCTTCATAAATGATTTTGTGTAAACAATTAGCATACATACATATGATCAATTAAAGGAAAGGTATTACTTATTTATTATGGGGATCTTGACATGATAATAACATATATTGTAGTAAGTTATAGGCAATCAGACGGTAACAACATGAAATACAGTGATATTCTTGCATTACTAACCCTCTAGAAGTAAATGTCATTCTCTAGAGGTAAGACCCATATAATCTCTTCCTTTTCTTCTTTCAATTTTATCAATACTTATTGTTTAGTTTACAAAAAGATCCACAAATAATTGATAAATTAACAATGCGTGGAACGGTTTTGTTCAGCATAACGTAAGTTATCTACCTTTCACATGAAACTGCACCAATAAGAAGGTGTTGTTATTGTTATTATTTTTACATTTATCCCATGTTTTTATTAAAAAGATCTTCTTTATTGCCTTCTCAATTAATCTTCCTAAAGATGGCATGTCTTTATCTTTCCCAACAACTACATGCCTAATCCCTTTCACAAAGAAACATACATTGAAAAAGTTGGTTCGAGTATTGTCTAAGAAAGGAAGGTCACATTATAAACCCTGTAAAAGCCCCAATTACCAGTAAATGTCCAGCTTTTAACTCTAGACTTATAACCCGTTGGGAGAATAACACATGAGATATATGTTTTGAGTCATTGTAACGAGTCCACAAGAAAACAGTTCTTCATTCCATATTTATAATCCATATTTACAGATTTGTTTTGATGAACCCATAATATGATAACTAATCGGATTCACAACATGGTAATCATTTCGATCCCATATCCAGGATATAAACTCCTCACAACTAACATGATCCCAAATTTATTTACATACATTTTAAAGAAGACAATATTGGCATCGATCATCATTACACATACTAACACTTCTCTATATGTATATTCGATGCGCAAAGTATCTATTTGGTGCATATTACTCTTGGTTAAAAGTTTATGGATACGGAAGAACTCAATCATGTATACTATATCAAAAGAGTCACATGGCTCGATGGATATTCAGGGGAATAAGACCACAAAAATCACACGAAAATGACTACGAGGTGGGGATGGAAAGTCGTATGAAATCAACAGCAAGAGGGAGGTATTTATCGTTACCTCAGAGGATGTTTTCTCGGGATCTACTCTCGCGTGGAAATGATATTTCTGTCACTCAATTGCAGCGTGAATCGTGCACAATCATGACCTCAAGCTCTCCTACACGACGATGGTCGTAGATCTTCGATCGGAGCACCTTTTCTGACGTCAACGGTGGCCCTCTGGCGACTAATCCGACCAAAGCGGTGGTGCTCCAATGAGGGAGAAGGATGGTGGTGGCTAGGTTTTTGAGAGGACATCCTATCATATCCTATTTATAGAAGGAGAGGTGAAAACGGATCCAAATTCACATCTGATTCGGATTCATAATGGATCCCGATCATTCAACTTAAAATATTAATATATTTGGCTAGGAATGTTAGAATTTGATGTTATTGGACTAATTGGAAAGATCTCGAAGAGCTACACGAAATGACGTGGTCATTTAAATTTTTTGGATGTTGAAAATACTCCAGAATTTAGGACAAAAATAGGGGTTTTCATACGGATCGCCCATCTGTCTGTGGATGGTAAGCTAAACTCGTACGTAGCTTGGTCCTCAAGGCTCTCATGAATTATCCCCAGTAGTGTGTAGTGAAGCGCGACTCTCTATCTGACACTATCTCCTTGGGTATCCCACGCAACCGAATGATATGCTGAATGTATAATATGGCTAGCTCAATTAGTGTACATGTCATGTTGACCGAAATGAACTTACTTGATCAATCAGTCAATGATCACTCATATCGCATCATGCCTGCATGGGTAACGCGATAATGATGTGACAAAATCCATGAAAATACTCTCCCATTTCCACACTGGGATGGAAAGATGTTGTAGTAAACCAAGGGGTCTCTGGTGCTCTGCCTTCACCATCTGACAGGTAAGACATCGGTTGACGTGTTCGGCTATGTCCCTCTTCATGCCTCCCGCCAAAAGTGCTGACGGAAGTCTTAATACATCTTGGTGCCACCTAGATGTATATAAAGTCTCGAACTATGCACCTCATTCATGATATCTCTCCTCAACTCCTCATTATCCGGGACACACACAAAATCCCCCTTCCAAAGGATAGATTCACGGACTTAGAATCCGCTGAACTCATCCTTCAAGCATCGATGGTACAAGTCATGGATCCTCTGATCTGTCCATTGCCCCTGGACATATCACGTCCTACAAGTTATTGTACTTTGTTGGCATGGTCACTACATCGAATGCACTCTCAAATGGATGCCACTCACTAAGTGTAGTGAGCACATCCCAAGTCTGCAACCAAGTCATTGAACCCTCAATGTGTGATCGCCTGCTCAAGGTGTCTGCCACCACATTCCCCTTAAAGGTGGTAAGAAATGGTACAATTATAGTCCTTTAGAAACTCCATCCACCATCTTTGCCCCATGTTCAGCTCCTTCTGATAAAAAAATGCATTTGAGGCTCTTGTGGTTAGTGAAGATCTCATATGTCACCTCGCATAAATAGTGGTGACATCTCTTCAGTGTAAACACTCTGACAACCAACTCCAAGTTGTGAGTGGGGTAGTTGCGCTCATGGTTCTTCAGCTGTCATGATGCGTAAGCCACAACCTATCCTGTTGCATCAACACGGTGCCCTACCCTTCCTTGGAAACATTGGTGTAAACCGCGAATTCCAAGGTACCCGAAGGAAGGGTGAGGATGAGCACGGAAATCAACTGCTCCTTGAGCGTACATAAGCTAAACTCACATTTGTCACTCTAAACAAATGGCATGTCCTTCTACGTCAACTGGGTGAGGGGTAGGGGCAACTGGGAGAATCCTCTGACAAATCTCCTGTAGTACCCAACGAGTCCAAGGAAACTGTGTATCTCTGTAACCATCTTGGTTGCTCCTAAGACACTAGTGCCGACACCCTCGCCCATGAAACCACTTGGCCTAGAAATGCCACCTCAAAAAGCCAGAACTCGCACTTGATGTATTTGGCATACAACCAGTGCTCTCAGAGTGTCTCTAGCACAATGTGAAGATGGAACTCTTGCTCGTACTCATCATGGGAGTAGAATAGAATATCATTGATGAATACGATCATGAACATGTCCAAGTATGGATGGAAGACTCGGTTCATCAAATCCATCAATGCGGTAGGTGCATTCGTGAGTCCAAAAGGCATCACTAGGAACTCGTAGTGACCACGTCTAGTACAAAACACATACTTCATCATGTTTGCATCTTTGATCCTCAACTGGTGGTATCCTGATCACAAGTCAATCTTGGAAAACAACACTGCTCCCTGTAATTGATCGAAGAGATCTTCGATCTGTGGAATGGGGTAATGGTTCTTGATTGTTCTCTTGTTCAATTGTTTGTAGTCTATGCATAGCCTCAAGGATCCATGGGGTAATGGTTCTTGATTGTTCTCTTGTTCTTCTTCATGAAGAGGGATGTTGCTCCCCATGGTTATTTACTGGGACGGATGAATCCTTTCACCAACAGCTGTTGTAACTGCACTTTGAGCTCCTTAAGCTCAACAGGTGCCAGCATATATGGAGGGATAGAGATCAGTTGTGTATCTGGCAATAGCATGATCTCAAACTCTATCTCCCTTAATTGTGGTAGTCCAGGTAAGTCATCTAGAAACACGGTAGGAAACTCACGTACAACTCTGTTGTCCTCGATCATCTGATCCTGCACCACTGAGTCTACCATGTAGGCAAGGAAGCCTACACAACCTAGTTGAGAAACTGGTGTGCCTTCAAGGCGGAAATGGACTCGGTCTCACCATCATGTATACTCATGTCAAACTGAAACAACGACACTCCAAGTAAATGGAAGAACACTGTCTTCCCAAAATAGTCCAAGCACATGTGGTGCCTCTCCAGCCAGTCCATGCTTAAAATGATGTCGAAGACCTCTATCAACAATAAGAAAGCGGGCATCTCATGCCCGTCTATCTGCACGGTTACATCCTCCACTGCCTGGTGGATGATAAACAATTGGCCCCTGGGCCATTGATGTAGTATGGGGAAGCAACCTCCATCACAGACTTGCCTAATGTGGGCACCATACGATGTGCAAGGAAGGAATGTGTAGCTCCTAAATCAAACAATGCATGCAAAGAAGTCCCATGGGCTAAAGTCATACTCTGATGACTGATCCAGAAGTATGAGCCTACTCATGTATCACTGCATTCAGCTATCCTTGTGACGGTGTGCTAGATCCCGCAGCACTGATTGTCTGTTGCGTGGCTCATTGAAAGTCACAGCCTCCTCACCGGGATCCGGATCCCTGAAACTGTCTAGAAGACCCAACTGATCTTCAAATATGCTTCTGCTACGTGCCCAAGCTGTTGGCACGCAATGGGCATTGGGCCTTGAAGTGGTCCGGCTGTCTACAAAGGTAACAAGTACGGTTGTCTGCCTGTGACAAACTCCCTCTAGAAGCAAAACTGCTGGCCCCAGTCCTATGGCTCTGTTTCTGCGTAGGAGGGTGGGAAGAGACTGAACCACAATCTGCCAAGGCCTGCCCCAAGGTAGGGGATGGTGTGAACCTTCGGATGGTGGTGACGGTCTCTATGAAATTGACAAAAGTCATGTCGTGCAACTCTGTTAGGATGGGGTGGAGGCAACTGTAACCTTCCTGCCTGTAATCGGCACTGCGTAGCCTCCCACTTCATCGCCTTCACATTAACCTCCTTGATGGAGGTAAAGTTCAAGGTGGAAATTTTGTCCTGAACCTCCTCGCGCATCCTTCGGATGAACTTCTCTAATTTCTCCTATGGGTAAGCTGTTGTAGCAGGGGAATGGCGAGACAACTCTGTGTATCAGATCAAGTACCCTTGGACCGTCATCGACCCCTGTGTCAACTCAACAAACTCTCTCTCCTATAATTCTCTACCTAATGGTACGGGTAGAACTCTATGCAGAACTCGTCAAAAAAGATCTCCCAAGTGATGGTCTCGGTTAGGTACTCCTTGGTGTCATTCCACCACCGCTCTACGTAACTAACAAGAGAGTTCTTTGGAAAAGAGACATTTGTGTCCTCGGGTGCATGTATCATCCTTAGAACCTTGGCCACATGTGTCATCCACAACTCTACATCGTTAGCGGTGGTGGTACCGAATAACGGTGGTACCATCGCCCGCCGGTATGCTGCATAGGTACTTTGATGCTTCTACAAAGCACCAGCATCCTCTATTGGTTATTCCTCCAGGGAAAATGATAAGTTGACGCTTTCCTTCCCGTCACGAGAGGGACGGTAGGAGGGATCATCCTACTGCTGGAGCTGCTTCTCAATCGCCTCTTGGCATTGCTGGATGCCTTGTACTGCATGTACAAGAAAAGCCAGCTGTTACGCCACATCTGGATCTACACGAGGCGGTATGGTTCTACATAAAGAACCAGAGCATTAATCCTTGATTTACTTAAGAGAGACATGGACATGGGTATAAAATATGCAATCCTCCTTTTGATGTGTGTTGGGTCATAAGACTACTAATACTATTATGTATTTTGATCACCGGTGGAGAATAATATGCAGAGAATGGAATTGAGTACCACTGCTCTGATACGAAGCTGTCATGACTATTCTCCTAGGATCCGGGTACCCAACAAACTAATTCCATGCACACACATTCCACATTCTAAATCACATGATATAATATCAACAAGAGAAAATTGCATAAAATACTAGAATTAAAATTTTCCATTCACTTCATACCCAATATTGAGTATTTACAAATCCATGTCCACAAAATATGTTACATGTATGCTTTTCAAAAAAATATGCCCATGGATACAATATACATCTTATGTCCCTCAAAAATCTACAAATAAAGTAAAACAGTAAAAGCTACAACAAGTATTGTACCGCTAGAAAATTGTTTAGATGCCTAAAAGAAGTAACCCCTAGCTGCTCAATGTTATGGCTTCCGTTGAGAACCTGCAGATCCACACATAGGTACGTTATGCGCAAAATCGCTTGGTATCATATAAAATTTAAACAAAAAAGATATAAATAAAAAGTGTGCAAGAGGGACAACTGGAAAAATCGTTCTCACAAAGAATTAAATTCTAATCATCATTATTTGATATGGATCAACCAAGCTTTATGGATAGTCTGCGGTATTGATCCGGGTGAGACCTCACATTATGACTCCAAGGCAAGAAGGTCTTAGGATTGGGGTGCCTCCGTAGACATGCATTATGGTACAATGCATCCTAATTAAGTTCCCAACACGTCTACATGGCTTCACTTATAAGATTGTAACTCCGATTCTCAAAGCGATTTCCAACCTGTGAATCATCGCAAACCGTCGAAGTCCACGACCCACATATAAGAGTCCACGTGGCGTAGGGCACGAGTCAGGATACTGATTACCATGATCATTCTTACCGTAGTCCAAATCACCACGACTAACCCAATCCTCCTTATGCATAGGAGAATTATATTTCATCCCCAACTTCATTAACCACATTTTTCAGAACTCCCCTCTTAACGCTCCCACTCGGAATACTAATCAATGTGGCCTACACCAGTCAGTATATGAGTGTTAACTCTAAGTGAGCGAAATGCTAGACCACCAATCACAACTACTTGGTCCACACTTGAAGCACTGGGTTAAAGGCACGCAAGTACTGAGGTTGAACACTGCATGGTAAGCCTTCGGTGTGTCAAGTAACATGTCCTCCAACCATTGCAGCTACATAGCAGCGGTTGGGACTGCGTCCATCTAAGCTTCTATCCAGGGCCCAAAGGGTGCATGGCCCTTCCTTGATGGTACTACTCCACTACCCATATGATACTTAAGATCAAAGTCACCACGACATGGACAAGATCCTAGCGGGAAAAGCCTCTACTAAAATAGATGTGAAATACAAACATGAGATCTTGGATGATTTCCTGATAGACCATGCAAGACACCCTATCAAATTTTGAATTAGATAACCCAAGGAGAAACTGTTGATAAATTCAGCTGCAATCCAGGATGCTTTTATAAAGTTGCAACATGATGTTGAGATTAGGATAATGTTGAAGTGGATTGATGTTGGATTTGTTGTCAGCTTTTAATATACTATAGATCCAATCTAATAGAAAATCAATGCACACTCCCTTAGATTGATCTAAATCTGACTAACTATGCAACTATTTAAACATCTTCATTAATGACTGCTACGTTTGACATTCAAAGATATCTACTTTCGAGTTCAATATTCAAAATCCAATGGTGCTCATACACTCGAAATGGGGCATGATAAAACAACAACCACGTTAACTTTCAGCTTAAAAAATTACGTACTTTCAATATAGTTATTCTCATGAAAACAAATGTCATTTAGCCACTTGCACAAGCTAATTGCAACATATATATTGAACCCAAGATCATAAAATGACATCATATGATGTTAGGAGAATTTCATCGCATCACGATGTCAATTGCTCACAAAAATAATTGCTGAAATTTGACTTTAAAACACCAAGAGATTAAGATGATTCACAAAATGTATATCAGGTGTTTAGGTATTCAGATATTCATGTGACAGATCTCAGGTTTTCGACAAGTGTTAAGGAAGTGTTCAGGTGTTCACACATATAATTATTATAGCATTTAATTATTATAATAATTATAATATTTAACAAATAACAATTATAACATCAAATTATTATAACATTCACATTCATCAAATTTATTTATCAGTTTTACAATCGAACTATAGGTAGAAAAATAAAATTTTTACCTTTGTTTTTTGCATTGAGGGGGAACTGTGGATGAGTCGGTGACAGTTGAGGGAAGGAGGAGGATGTTCCAGCATCATCAGCAATGGGTGATGGAGGAGGATATATATACATAGGGGTAAATGGGGCTGGGTTCCCCCACGCTATTTCGTTCGGTTTTTTATTTTTTTTTTTGAAAATTTCTTCCGTGAATATTCATCATTATATCCCTATATTATGCTATTAAAATTTTGTGTGAAACAAGGACTCCTACAGCTTCCATCCAGACATTCATTTTTCAACGGTAACAGAATTGCTAAAAACGACCCTTTTGGATGGAGGCCGTAAGAGTCTTTGTTTCGCGCGAAATTTGAATGACATAATATAAGGATATATTGATGAAAATCCACGGAAGAAATTTCGAAAAAAATAAAAAAAAGGACGAAATGGCACGGGGGGAGCCAAGTTAGCTCCCCCATGGGGGCAGCCCCATTTTACCTATATATATATATATATATATATATATATATATATATATGAGGTAAATGGGGCTGCCCCCAGGGAGTAGCCAACTTGGCTACTCCCACCCCTATTTTCCCCTCATTTTTTTATTTTTTTGGAAAATAAAAATTTGTATATTCATCATTATATCCCTCTCACATTCTAATAAAATTTCGTCAGAAACAGAGACTCCTACGGCCTCCATCCAAACATGGTCGATTTAAAAAATCCTGCGACCGTTAAAAAAATGACGTCTGGATGGAGGGCTTAGGAGTCTATGTTTCTGACGAAATTTTAATAGAATGTGAGAGGGATATAATGATGAATATACAAATTTTTATTTTCCAAAAAAATAAAAAAAATGAGGGGAAAATAGGGGTTGGAGTAGCCAAGTTGGCTACTCCCTGGGGGCAGCCCCATTTTACCCTCGGCTGGCCCCATGGGGAGAGCTAACTTGGCTCCCCCGCCCCATTTCGCCCGATTTTTTTTATTTTTTATTTGAAAATTTCTTCCATGGATTTTCATCAATATATCCCTATATTATGTCATTAAAATTTCGTGTGAAACAGAGACTCCTACGGCCTCCATCCAGACAGGGTCAATTTTAACAATTCTGTTACCGTTAAAAAATGACTGTCTGGATGAAGGCCGTAGGATTCTCTGTTTCTCATGAAATTTTAATGACATAATATAGGGATATAGTGATGAAATTTCACGGAAGAATTTTTCAAAAAAAATAAAAAAATCAGGCAAAATGAGGTGGGGAGAGCTAACTTGGCTTCCCACAATATAGTGAGGTTTTCTTATTTTTTTGAAAATTTCTTCCATGGAATTTCATCACTATATCTTTATATTATGTCATTAAAATTTCGTGCGAAACAGAGACTCCTACGGCCTTCATCCAAACAGTCATTTTTTAATGGTACTAGAATTGCTAAAATCGACCCATCTAGATGGAGGCCGTAGGAGTTTCCGTTTCACACGAAATTTTAATGACATAATATAAGGATATATTGATGAAAATCTACGGAAAAATTTCAAAAAAAAATTAAAAACCTGGGCGAAATGAGGCGGGGGGAGCCAAGTTAGCTCCCCTAGGAGGCAGCCCATATATATATGGGTTAAATGGGGCTGCCCCCTGGGGGGAGCTAACTTGTCTCCCCCCGCCCCATTTAACCTGATTTTTTTACTACTTTTTTTTGAAAATTTCTTCCGTGGAATTTCATCACTATATCCCTATATTATGTCATTAAATTTTCGTGCGAAACAGAGACTCCTACGACCTCTATCCAGACAGTCATTTTTTAACAGTAACAGAATTGCTAAAAACGGCCTCGTCTGGATGGAGGCCGTAGGAGTCTCTATTTCGCACGAAATTTTAATGACATAATATAGGGATATATTGATGAAAATCTACGGAAGAAATTTTCGAAAATAAAAATAAAAAAACGGACGAAATGGTGCGGGGGGAGCCAAGTTAGCTCCCCCCATGGGGTAGCTCCATTTTACCCTATATATATATATATGAGAAAAGGGAGTATGCACCGGCGGGTGCAGCCAACTGGCTCCACCCAGCCATTTTTTTCATTGGTTTTTTATTTTTTTGAAAAAAATTTTATGGGGATTTACTTAGTTTATTGTGTGGAATATGTGTTTCAAATTTCATGCAAAACAAACACTCCTAGCATGCCCATCTAGATATGGTCAATTTCAATAATTCTGAAACCGTTAAAATGTCACAGCCTTGATGGAGATGATAGAAATGTCGAATTTAGTTGAAATTGGTATGATATCATGGTGATATATAGTGATTTAAATCCTCCTAGGTTTCATTTCAAAAACACAAAAAATCAAAGAAAAAAATGGCCGGGTGCAGCTAGTTAGCTCACCCGCCGGTGCAGCCTCCCAGCCCTCTCTCTCTCTCTCTCTATATATATATATATATATATATATTAATGGGGCTGCCCCTTTTGGGCAGCCAACATGGCTGCCCCCGCGTCGTTTTCGGCATTTTTTTATTTTTTTTGAAAAATATCAACATGTATATTCATCCCTATATCCCTCCTATATGTCATTCGAATTTCGTCAGAAACATAGACTCCTACGGCCTCCGTCCAGACAATCATTTTTTAACGGTCGCAGGATTTTTTAAATCGACGTTATCTCGATGGAGATTGTAGGAGTCTCTGTTTCTGACGAAATTCGAATGATATATAAGAGGGATATAGGGATGAATATACATGGTGATATTTTTCAAAAATATATAAAAAATGCCGAAATAAGGGACAGGGGCAGCCCCATTAAATCCATATATATATATATGTATGTATGTATGTATGTATGTATGTATGTATGTATGCATGTATGTATGTATGTATGTATGTATATATATATATATGGCTTATCCAGTGAGCCCTGTGTCCATTTGAGTTTTGGTGAGCATCAAATGTAGGCTCTCCACGTGTACTTCTATTTTAAAGGTTACCTATTTCGAAGGAGCGCAGTTTTGGAAGGATATTAATACATGTGAGCCTCTTATATTTCCAATTATACCGAGTTCTTAAAAAAAGGAATACGGTTTTGGAAAGATACATTCAAATCATTAATTTCGTACCAAAGAAATAGTAATTCTACATTTGATCAGTAAAGTACATAATGTACTCAAGAAATTATGTGTTGCAAGATCAGTAATACTGAAACAATTGTCAGTATTTTACATCTGTAATATTACATTGTACAGAGATCAGTAATTCATTCATGTTACTCAAGTAATACATATTCAGTTCTCAAGTAATTATTGTTGTGAGATCAGTAATTAAGTATGTAAATTACTAATGTCCATACAATAATACCTAATTACAAATGCCCATTGTACTGAAGTCATTTTGATTGTTGCTAATGTTATAGTTACTTAATACTTTGAGTCTTATTGAAGCACCTCTTATTTACTTATATAATCTTTTTAATTACTTATAATGCATCGAGTGTTACTGATAGCAATACATAAGTTTACTGGTCACGTGGTTTTTTTATACTTATTCCAACTTACTTATTCCATTATCTTCTTTTACCTATAATTTATTACATGTTAATGATGCTTCTATATATCTTACTTGTTTTATTCTTTATTTTGAATTACTATCAAATCACACCTTCTTTACTTATGTAGTCTATTTAATTACTTGTAATACGTCAAAGTGTTACTGAAAGCCACACATAAATTACTTAATTATTGTTATATGGTGAACATCCAAATTTCAACTGTTGTCTTCTAGTCCATTTAGATGATGTTGTTTTGCTCTCGCTCCTCGGCATAACAGTAGCTTCTTCAAGACACCAAATTGTTGCATTGTTCTGCAAGAAACAATAAATTAATTGACCATTTAAAAAAAATTAAAATATCAAAAAATTAGAAAAGAATGCACATTACTTACAAATTTTCAGTAACGTTTCAGGAAGATATTTGCTTCAATACTATTTTATATCCGTGAATAGTAAGAATTGTATGAAGAAAAGTAACTCAGCAATATACTCGCTTCAGTAAGAATCATTCAATGACAAGTAACTTGTAATGAATTGTTAGTAACGTTTGTTATATGACAAGTAACTTGTAATGAATTGTATTTATAATAGTAATTCAATGTGAAGCATAGGTAATTTGATGAGCTACTTAAGTAACTTACTGAATTGAGATCACTAAGATAAACTTCGGAATTCATATCAGTAAGAATTCACTTTTTCGAAAGTAAGTAGATTCATTTTTACGAAAAAAATCAATAACTTTTAATTATATATCAGTAACTAATTGTGTTAGTATTAGTAACATAAAATACTTTATAAGTAAATTATTTAAATACATCCGTAACTCAGTATATTTTCAAAGTAACGCATGAAAAATAACAACTGTATTTACTCTAACTTTTTATTATATGAAATCAAAATACCTTCGATAAAAAATCAATTAGGACTACAAATCGTGTATCAAAATGAATAAAAATCGATATTATGAATACAACTTTCTCATATTTCAATCATACTTCTCGAATAAATATTGCTTACGATAAAAAATATGCAGTATTCATAAAATAAATATTATTGAATTCATCATCTCGTCGTTCTGATCCAAAAACAAACATTGCTAAAAATCAAAATATCATTAAAACAATGAAATTATGATAGAAATAAGTGATTAAATCATGAAATCAAATCACATACCTCTCATCTTGCGTTGGAACGAAACAAATGCCTTGCATTGGAATGAAATGATAGGTTTTAGCAATCATATGCACGTGCCTTCCACTTTCCAGAAACGTAAAGCAATTTTTAGAAATGTTTTAATTTCCGATTTTATTTTATTTCCATACGAAAATCGGATCCTATTTTTTTGGGGATTGAATCTTGTGGATGGACGGCTACGATTGGGTGCTCATCCCAACTCAATTGGGCTTAGAGCTCATTGGATAAATTCCCTATATATATATATAGAAATTGTAAAATATAATGGAAAGATGCCTAAATTGAGGGTGGCTCATCATATATATGGTAAGACCCCGCCTCATTTGAAGTTTCTCTTATATATATTATATATAGGAAGTCGGGAAGGGGAAGGTTGGTAAATGACGAAGAAGAGGCTATGGAGGGAGGAGGATGTAATGGAGGACATCATGGAGGGAGCAAGAGGATGCAATGGAGGAGACTGATGATATGGAGGAGGAGGAGCGACGATGGAAACGAGAGAGGGAAGCCGAGACGATAGAGAAGGAGGAGAGGAGTGACGAGGAAGAAGATTCTTAGGGGAAAATGTTTTCCATTACCTGAATGAGGGGAAGAGGGGCAGTGTCTAGAGATTTAGGAGACAATGCATCTGTACTATAGTCGCATAGCCTAAGAAATGGTTTGGAAGCATAGTGCAACTACACAGTGGTCGCATTTTTTTTTATCAAAGTTAGTGGGCAACAACTTGTGACCGCAAGCGGTGCCAATTTGATCACATTATGATATGTGTCATCGCTTGTAGTCACACACACACGCATATAGTGGCAAAAAAAACCATTTTTTTAGAGTATATATCCATGTTTAACTTCTTTGCATAAATAAGTTATACACCATAAGCATAACTCTTTGTAATATAGTTATCATACAGAAACATCTCATATATATTTTTTAATTGACTAATTACTGCATATAAAAATGTTAATTCATCTATACGTGCAATTATATACATAGTATTACAGGCAACCTATTATACATATATACAACCATATAAATACTTATCCTAGAGACATATTTAAGATGATTTTTATATCTTAAACATTAACATCTAAAAACTAAATGCATTGATCTTATAAATGATATACATATTAAAACTTATATAAACTGAATATCTTAAACTAATGACTAAATCTTAATATAATCTATGACTTATTATTTATTGGAGAATGACAGAGAGATAATCCTGCAATGTCTATTGGTGGGACTCTTAAGAGTCAGTGGGGTTATATAAAGAGCCCCACACCCATGCACTTATTAAGAGAAAGAGATAAAGGAAGCCACCTTTTAAGACGTTCTTCCATAATTTCATCCCGCTCCTCACGAAACAAGATTCTACGTAAAATCTTCGTGTTCTTCATGCTTTGCTTGTTCTTGTTTATCGCTTCCTCTTATTATTTTCCACGTGTTATGAGATCAATTCAGGCATGGAGATTTAATTCTATTCTCAACTTCAATTATTATTATTCATATTATTCCACGGAAATTTGTTCGTAAGAATGGCGGGATCAATTTTCTTTCTCTCATACCATGCCCTCTTTTCTTATCTTCCGGAGCCGAAGCAGCGTAGACATGCACATCTCCATGTCATTAGATCTGGAACCATGCACATCTCCATGTCATTAGATCTGGAACCTTACTGCCCGAGGTCATTGTTCTCGAAGAAGGGGGAAGAGCTCTATTCTCAATGATCTTGGTTATCTCCAAGCCGCTCATCTCCAAAGTCTAGCCCTCATCATGGTGCTCCAGGCCTCCTCAAGGCTAACTGGATGCTAGCGATGCCTCCACCTACATTTCAAGGCGGCCGCTCACCCTCCTCCTTTACAAGAAAAGCCAACACTTCCATCCAGACGTCCTCCAGTCCTAGTGCTCCAGTCAACACCTGCCTCCCACGCCACACCTCCTTCGACCAGCACCTCCTCCAGTGGGGCTACCCTCCAAGCGACATCCATCATGGAGCCGCACATGTATGGTTCTTTGTTCTTCTTAAAAACTCCAAATCTCCGTGCATAGTGACACCCGCCCTCATTCCGCCTCTCCTCGTATGCAAGATCACCTCCTCTGAGGCACCCGTCGTGCCTCCAACGTGTAGGCGACACCCGCAGCTCCTCTTGGTGATCAGGCCCCTCCCTCACAGCCTCACCGCGAGCCCGTCTCCTCGACCGCGCGGCTCCTCCAAATCTGAAACCGCCGTAGCAGAGATGGGTTTCAAGGAACCCTATATGGCATCAAAGATGAGAAGTGGGGGATAGGATACCCCTTCCTCTTTTTTATTATTAGGGCTCGTTTGGTTGCAGGGTTGGACAGGGTTAGGTTGGGCAGGGGTACCCTTGTGAATAGTAAACTGTGAGGAGGAGAACCTTGTTTGGTTGGAGGGCCAACCCGGGTTGGGCCAAGCCAACCCTACCCAACCCTCTAACCAAACGAGCCCTAAAGAATTTTGTGGTAGCAAGATGTGATGCATTTGGTAGCAAGATGTGATGCATTACAAAAGGTGGGGAAAATTTCAAGCCCAACGGGTCCATCCAAAAAAGGAAAGCAAAGAGATGAGAGGGAGGAAAGGGTTATGGACCTTCGTCTGTTGCGTTTGCAAAAAAGAGAGGGAAGGCTACAATTTTTAGGACCCAATTTGGGTTACTATTTTGCAGAAAAAGAAGGAAGAATGCTCGTGAAAAAAGAGAGGAAGAAAACACAGAGTTGAAAAAAATGATTACAAATGAAATGTGAAAAAAAAGCACAAAAAGAAGGAGAAGAAGAATTGTGATGATTTTTTATCCTCTCATCATATATTCTCCCAACTTGGTCGAGTACCCTCAAATTCTGACACGTATGGGAGAAAGAAGGTGTGAAGGAGCACATGAGGCGCTCATCCATTAATTTTCAAAGATTCTACTCAGAGACTAACTCAATGCAAGAAAAAACAAACTCCGTTAATTGTGAACTCCAGTATGAGATCCTTTCGAGGTTCCCAAGAGAGTGAACCCACGTTGAGGTCCCACGAGAGAGACCCGCATTCAGAGATCTTCTTTGCATGGATATTCCCAGTACATGAAGAAAACGCCATTCAATGACAAATCCTCCCACAGGTGATGAGCTGACCTGCACGAGGTTTTCGACAACAGAAGAGACTCATTACAAATCCAGGCCTCAAGTTCATCCTCACAAGCATGGCACACGAAGCACCGTCCTCAACAAAAATTGATGAAGTATGCGTTGAGTCATTATGGTCCGTAGTGTCGTGTATTCATTGAGTGAGTTCATGTCTTCTTTTGTTTGTCCAAGCTTCGCATTTGGTGCTTTAGCTGGGGGGTGTTGGATAATGATCTAGAGATAGTCCCATACTGTCTATTGGTGGGATTCTGGAAAGTAATGGAGCTATATAAAGAGTCTCACACCCTTGTATTCATTGAGAGAAAGAAATAGAAGAATCTCTCTTTGAGGCATTCTCCCGTGGTTTATCCCGCTCCTCACAGAATAATGTTCCATGTAAAATCTCCACGTTCTTCATGTTTATCATGCTTGTTCTTGTTAATCATTTCCGCTTATAGTTTTCCACGGTATTTATTATCCACAGTATAAATATATCCGTAATAATATAGTCCATAATAGTAATTTGTATCTCTAATATACTTATATATATTTATCTAAAACAAGTGACCACCTTTTAATAATTGACCAAATGATTCAGTTTAGAGGCTTAAAACTTTTAAATTCTACATTTTTTATGGACCATTAGGGTGTGTTTGGATAGTGGGTTTAGGTGGGTTAAACTGGTTGCAGGTAACCCATTTTTGGGTTTTGGTGTTTGGATAGAGGGTTAAACTGGGGGTGGGTTAGAAGTGGGTTTATTATGATATGATTGTATTGGAGTTTGAAAAAGTGAGTAGTTATTGTGATGTGATTGTATTAGAGTTTGAAAAAGTGAGTAAAAGTGGAGTAGTTTATATTTTTTATATGATATGATGGTATAATATATTATTTTTTGATAGGATTGATGATGTAAAATTTATTTATTTAATTTTTTATAAAAAGAATAAAATGGGGCCCACGTGGAGGGAGAAAATTAGGGGTGGGTCCGAACAGCCCCTTATGGACACTACACAACAATTCCTTTCCTCCCTTCATTTCGTTTTCCCATTTGAGCGGGCAAATCACATCCCATTGATTCCCATTTATTACATCAAGCAGTCACACTCCTGTCTCTGCAATTTGATTCCGTTCGAAAATTTTCTTTATTAATAACCATCCTCTATCTCTCTGTCTTCATATGATCCATAAGCATAAGACATGCCCGTTGCCATGCCATTTAGTAATAGGGATAAACTGTGTTGGAGTAAATGTGCTAGTTGGAAGGGCAGCCCTTTTTCTAATTTAAGCCTCCAACAATCATTTTAATTAAGAGAGGCATCAAGATAGGAGAAATAATGGCCATTTTTCGTCACATCAATGTTCCAAAAAAGGTTTAGGGTTTTAAAAATCTTAACTAGGAAAGATGGACATTTTCTAAGTAATGATGATCTTTCTAAGAAGTTCCAATTTTTTAAGAAAGTGGGAGACTTGTTCCAACACTTAAACGGATGCCAACAAGAGTAAACATAATTTTGAAATGGAGGTGCAATGTCCAGTACTTTCATAACAGAAATAAGAGTAGGGTTTATCAGACAAGGTCGCGATGTAACGAGAGGGTCGTGAACAGAGATTCTTCCCGCGGAAACCGCTAAGAGAGATGGTTCAATCATTGACTACATGAGAAGGACAAACCATTTTATCGAATTTAGCCAAGGAGGGGGAATCACAACAATCATTCAAGGTCTATAATGAAGTTACTAAAGTCCGAAGAAGATGAGCCTTGCTCAAGATCAGCCTAAGTGAAAAAAAGTGATTTTGAAGTCACCTACGAAAATAATGTTTACATGATTATAGTCAATGGAATGAGGTTCATTGAAAAGTGAAGGTTCAGGAAAGGGAAGGTTGAATCATAGAGAAATAACCATGGTTAGTGTTCATTACTTCATGTAACAAAATTCCCTCTTTTTGCATCGTCAGAGATTTTGTCATAGTTGTAAAAGTCGACCTAATAACATGAGTAGTTGAGTTAGTAGAGTGCTGACTATTGCCTACTCGATTAATATATAGTCTAGGACTAGTCAACTAATTTTTGCATGGACAAACTTTAATATTTTTTGTTTTTTTAAAAAGCATTTAGCAATGCGGAAGGGTTTAGTTGACGGATTGCAAATTGGACTATCATAGGACATGGTGTTGGCGAAGCAAAACGAAAAGAACAATGGATGACATGAATATCTTGTGGAATGCTCAGCTGGAACTTTATCTTCATAGGTAGAAGCTCTCTTTCTTCGTAGTCCATTTGAGCTTGGCCTAACTTCGTCCGTCTAGAATCTCTCTGCTTCACGAGCCCCACGACGCACCTCTTCCCTACTAACACGGAAGCGTCCGCACTCGCTCTCACCCTATGGTCTTGAGGCGATCATGGAGACCGCTCGTGCTCGTGGTCTCGCTATCTCGCCCTTCCGTTCTCTTCTTCCGGTCATTCTCCTCCCCTCGGTCGGCCCTCTACTCGCAGATTGCACCCCTGAGGGACCACCGCCTCAGCGTCCGCCCCGCGCTCGACGCGTGGGCCGAAAGGGGCCGCGTCCTCGCCGACGATCTCCGGTTCATGATACGGGAGCTCCGCAAGCGTAACCGTCGCAAGCACGCGCTTGAGGTTCCATTTCCAGATTTTCCTCTGTAACATTTTGATCTCGGCCGAATGTTTTGAATTCCGAACGTTTTGATGCTGCCATGCAATTTATGGCCGTAGAATTATGCCGTTTGTTAAATGCGAAGGCGCTCGATTACAACGCTGATCGCGACTCCCTCGGTGAAAGCACCTTAATTTACTTCGGATATAGCGACCAAACGGCTGTACTGCAGCGTGCTTCCGGACAGTACGTGTGCACAATCGAATTTGGTATTTCTGAATACTCTTGAGATTGTCGAATCAGAAAATCGAACAACATCCTGTCTGGGTATAGTTGGAATTTTTTGGGAGACCAAAATGTTACTTCGTTCTTGTTTTCTTTTGCGATCAGTAAGTTGTGAATATTTCTCGGTGAAGAAAATTCCTGAAACCAATATATGTAAATCTTTATTGTAGCAACATATATCATCCTTGTTCGCCAGCGTAGGAATTGACAAACATGAAATAAGATGTAGAATGGAAGGTCCACTCAAGTATGCAAGGGGTTTTGTGGGTGTAGCCCTAGTAAACGAGGACACATGTGAACTCCCCTTGAGGAATCCATGACCGTTAGAAACTGTCCACTCTTCTTTAAAGAGGAATAGATCTTCCTAATGACACAATCTGAGATCCAAGATGAACTTCATGAATTACCTTTGAGTCCAATCTTCTATGAACATATTGCTGATAAAATAGTTCACACAATTGGCATACCATAGGATTGGTGAGATAGTGTCTCCTCCTTTGTGATGGTATTGGTGATAGGAATAGGACCTTAATTTTTTTAGATGTTATAATAGAACCCACTGCAAAATCAACACTCCCATGTACCTTATGGACGTTTAGAAAGTTTCTTAGAGTCAAAGAAGCCTAAAAACTTTCAATTTTTAGGCCTGAATGACAATGCTCTAGAAAGATAAAAAAATAAACAACCTCGGATCGATGATCAGATCCAGCAGATGGGAAGAGGATGCCAAGCTGTATCCAGAAAAAAACCTTGGACTCGATCGAGCAAAGGGAGCTTTGCCAAGCAACAATCAGTTGATTGGATCGACTTTTGAGGCTGCATGCACAAGGCTTTGTGCGCGGCTATGTTCTATTGGCGGAGAGGTCAAAAGGCGGCACAAAAACTTGATTTAGGATCATTGCTCTGATACCAAGCAGTAATTGGTTAGAATGTACATATCTTTTTGAATTAATGCTAGCCTTCTCAATATAGGCAAATGCTAGGTCTAGGAAGAGTACACAATAGTTAAAAAGTACAAAACTATCTATGAGTGATTTCGGAGTTGCATCCGCGTAGTATTCCATGATGTATCCTCACAATATTCAAGTTCCGCCACATGGATTTTAGAGCTCCATAGAAGCTATCCACAATCACATTCCCTCGTATCATGGATGTCTTGAGTGGGTTAATTGTTAGATCGGGTCTCGCGAAATGATCGAGTGGTCAAACCGCCACCAACAGTTGCGTGAGGTCGGGTCTCGAGAAGACTAACCGTAAGGGCGTGAAAGAAGGGGACAGGCGTTGCGAGTGCTTGTGCACTATAAAAACCTCCCACACGGAGGGGACAAAAACCATGGACGGAACCTCACTCTATGGATCTCCCTTCCAATCCATACTTGTTAGAGTATGCATCCATTATGTGTAGGTGAGTAATTGGAATTCTCCATGGTCCAACTACCACACCCTCTTATGTTTAGTTCGGCATCGGTTGTTGGTGGGACTTGGAGAGTCAGTGGAGGATATATAAGAAGCCCCACCCCCATTGTATCAGATGAGAGAAAAGTTAATTAAAACATCAACCTTTTGAGGCGTTCTCCCGTGGTTTCATCCTGTTTCTCACAGAGTAGGGTTCCACGTAAAATCCCGATGTTCTTCATCTTTATTATATTTCTCTGATATTACGCTTATGTATTCTCGATTTCTAACATGGTATCAGAGTGGGTTCGATTCTCGAGGAATTATTTTATATTTTTGATTTACTCGAGATTCGATTCTTGGTTGTTCTTGAAGATTCATTCTTGTGGATTATTATTGTTCATACATATGATTCATTCAAGATCAAGAAGAGTTCTAGGGTTTTCTTGAAACCCTAATTATCATGCGTCATCAGCAATGCAAGTAGATTCGATTGTGGTGGTTCGTTCTTGATTTAACAACTTGCCCATGTTCATGATCAAGAATAGTTCAATCTCTGGAACCCTAACTTGCTTTGGAGTCCAGTCGTCAAAAGCAACTAGGGTTTCCTGGATAAATCCTGGATTTAATTTCGTAGAGAACAGAAGAATATAGGAAGGCGACGCTCCATCTCCAACTAGCCTTTTCCAGCGTACCTCCTCCTCTCGCACCGCTCCATCTCCTCTCCCATATTTGAGAGGAGATGTTGGGGTATGCATCATGATGCAACGTGGAGTCAAAATATAGGGCCGAATATTTATCTAATTTTATCGGTCAGTTTTATTTACGTTTATTTAAATTATCGTGTCTTTAATTAAATAAATGAGATTGCCTGTGATCTCAATAAATCAGTTAGAGATTTTTGAATTTCAAATTAGGTAGTTAGTCGGTTAATTAATTAGAGTCATTTTAGGATAATTGGTTGTCAATTTAAATTAGTTTCTATTTTTGTAATATCATCCCTCTTATATAAAGGGATGATGGTCCATTGTTTTGAGTCAGTTGAAGTTAATGAAAAATTGAGATTTTATCTCTCCCCCCCCTCTCTCTCCCTACGCGTGTTCTTCGCGCCTCTTCTCCCTCAACCCCTCATTCTCGACGAGACTTCTTCATCTCAACCCGATTTGCATCAATTGGTATCAGAGCATGGCCTACAGATCGTCCTCACGATCTGACGATCCGTACAGACATGCGCGCCGACACGCGACGAAACACCATTCAACGGAACGACAACAGCGAGCCGATGACGCCCACAACGAGAAGATGAGGAGCAGGCTACTTGAGATACAAGCCAACTTCGAGCCCATGTTTCGAGATCTTAGGGCTGACTTCGAGTACCTACGCGCCAAATCGAATCCTCCAACCACCGACCCCGAAGTTGAAGACGAGAATCTCGCCATCAACGGCGAAACAGCCGCTGTCCAAACCGTTTCAGAGGAAGAAAGGGCGAAAACGCTTTCTGTCCAGGAGGTTTCGGACCAGCCCCCATCGCCAATGACGTCCCCGATGTCAACCCCAGCCCCGCTGCAACCCAACGTTGGCAGCCCCGCACCCTCGGGTCCCCTTCTCGCAGCCCCTGCGGTTCCAGCTCCACCGCCAACCCCCGCTGCAGCCCCAGCCCCCCCAGCGGCCCCCCTAGCCACGTCAGACCCTTCCGCGAACCCCCTCTCGCTCCCTGCGGCTCCAGCTCCGCCCCCAACCCCAACGCCGACACCTCCCCAGGCCGTCCAGACCCTCGCCGCATCGCCTCCGGCCCCTCCCGCGACCCCCAGCCCCACTGCGATACCGCCTCCGGCCCCAGCTACCCCCCCACACCCGCTTCCCCCACCCCCACGATTCCTGCGAAGGCCCTTGCCCCCGCACCACCCCTCGCTCGCCGCCGCCCACCCCAGTTCCAACTCCCACCCTCGCCTCCTCTTCCCCAGTTCCAACTCGCCGCCGCCACCACCGCAAACAACCCCTCCCTCGCCGCCGCACCCCGCCTTTCTCTCTTCCCTGTCGCCCCTTTCCCCTACAGCCTCCGGCCACCGCTCCCAACTCCCCGCGATGCCGCCCCCAACTCCCCTCCGAGCTGCCTCGCCCCCTCCTCTGCTGTTCTGTGCTGCCGACGCTACCCGCCCTAAACCCCTCCCCGCCTTAGCTGTCGCCCTCCCAAAAACCGCGGTGTAGGTTTCGGCTCCCTTGGGGGAAAGGAGCCCGAGTCCTTCGGACTTGTGGAATGCTTCCCCGTGATGTCAGCCATTTAGGGGGAAATTGCAAAAGAAAACCCCCTGAACACCCTATTTGCAGAAAGACCAAAATTGATAGGAATGTAAGGAAGGATGAAGGGGCGCGAAAATTACGCCCAGGACCCCTGCTGCAGAAAAAGTTTAAAAGAAGTGCTGAAAGAGGGCAATTGGGAAGACTTCCTTATCTTATAAGGACTAGGACCTTGGGGTTCATCTATATAAAGACCCCATGGCTTCCTTCATTAGCCACATCTCCTCTCCTTTCATTGTGCTATTGCTTTGCCATGGATCCTCCAAGAGCCATGTTGTTCATGCCTCATCAATTCTTCAATCATCACCATAGGGAGACAACATTCAAGAAGACGCCGCCGTTCGCGCCACACATGTTCTTCCACCACGAAGGCCGCGTCACCCACGCCCGCGTGTGGATCCCGCCATTCGCTCCGCACCAATTCTTCCAGGGAAGGACTGAGGCCGCAGATTCAACCTCCAAGCCGACAGAGCCAGCAATTCGTCGGGAGACGAATTTTTAAAAGCGGAGGAGAGTTGATGCTGCGTGGAGTCAAAATATAGGGCCGAATATTTATCTAATTTTATCGGTCAATTTTATTTACGTTTATTTAAATTGTCGTGTCTTTAATTAAATAAATGAGATCGCCTGTGATCTCAATAAATCAGTTAGAGATTTTTGAATTTCAAATTAGTTAGTTAGTCGGTTAATTAGTTAGAGTCATTTTAGGATAATTGGTTGTCAATTTAAATTAGTTTCTATTTTTGTAATATCATCCCTCCTATATAAAGGGATGAGGGTCCATTGTTTTGAGTCAGTTGAAGTTAATGAAAAATGAGATTTTATCTCTCCCCTCTCTCTCTCCCCACGCGTGTTCTTCGTGCCTCTTCTCCCTCAACCCCTCGTTCCCGACGAGACTTCTTCTCAACCCCTCTATTTTCTTCTACCAAATAATTTCCACCATTCAAATTTATTTTCGCCGTTCGCGCCGAACCCGATTTGCATCACATCATGCAACCTCCCTTTTCCAGCATCTCACAGCGGCACAATCCTTTTCCTCTAAGCAGTGCCACACATTGTGCCTCCTCTTCGTGTAGATCAGTGCGCTCAGCTTCCATCGTCAACATATCTCCAACGATGCGCAAACATCCCAATCATTTCGTGCAATGACGCAACTTCCAGTCGACACCTCCAGTGTCGCAACATCTCCAGTGACCTCCACGGCGATGCAACACCTCCTCGCGTGCACCTCAGGCGGAGGATCCTAACCAAAGAAGAAGAGGAGGCATGCTAATGCATCACCAGTCGAAGAAGAGGAGGCGGAGAAGCACCCAGGCAGCGACAACCCCTTGCTCGCCATCTTCGCGAAGATCTCAGATCAATAGCGATGCTCCAGATCTCACGCTTGCGAGTGCCTCCAGGCGGAAACACTCCGATGCCTCAACCTCTATGGGCAGCGACAGTGCATCATCCTCCAGGCACCGCCTTCGGATCTCCCTGTGGGGTGGCTCTTTTTCGTGAGAAGGGTTCTTGGGAACCCTAATTGAGGCATCTTTCGTGAGGGGTTTCCCAATTGGCACTCCTAAATAGAAGAAAGGCATGTTTTGGGCCTAATTTAGGCCACGACTAAAAAATAAGGGCCCAATTTTTTTAAGCTTGATCGGACCGAGCTTCTTTAGGGCCCAAATGGGTTGTGAATTTTAAAAAAGGAGATTATTTTGTTTTAAAAAAGGTGCGTACAAAAAAAACCATACGCAAATGGAAAAAGGGGATCATACAAAAAAACCATAAGAAAAAAATTGATTGTGATCAGCTTATGTCATTTATTCGTTTTCCCACATCTTTTATTTCTTCTCCCAACTTGATTGATATCATCTATTCTAACCAGTATGGGAGAAGTGGGAGTATTATATTTAGTTCTAGCGCTCATATTCAGATTCTCCAGTCCAGATGCCAGTCCAGTTATCACTCTACTGTTCAGATTCAGACTCTACAGATTGGTTCAAAATCTTCTCAGTTCAAGGAGCACATGTGTTCATTCTTTGTTTCAGAGGTCCCCATATTTGATCTGGTCAGCTTTGAATTTTCATGTGATCCATAGGGATTCCGGAGTAGAGATCCCATTATCTAAGTCGTTGTGGGCTAGAGTTTTCATGTGGTTTCATAGGGACTCCAGAGTAGAGATCTCATTCGTTAAGCCAGTATGGGAGAGACCCAGTTCTCCGATGAGGAGAATTTTAGACTCCATTCTCCAATGACCGTGGACTTCGACAAGCATGTTTCCATGGCTTTTTCCAGTTCGACCCTTTCAGAGAGATGGATACTTGCAGGCCAGAGTTCTCTAGGTAGAGACTCATTATAGTTTCAGTGACTCTGATAGGCACAGTACAGAGCACATGTTCTTCGACGAGGAGACCTAGTTCAACTTACACTCTAACCCTCTAGTTCCTCCTCACCGGCACGACATGAGAAGCAATGTCCTCGACAGCAATCGACAGTAGAGTATGCGTTGAGTTGATATTGTATGTAGTGCATTGTATTGTGATTTTGAGATTTCTTTCTATTTGTCGAAGCTGAGCATTGCATGCTCCAGCTTGAGGGGGATTGTTGGAGTATGCGTCCCTTGTGTGTAGGTGGGTAATTGGATTCCTCCAGGGTCCAATTACCGTACCTTCTTATGTTTAGTCCCACATCGGTTGTTGGTGGGACTTGGAGAGTAAGTGGGGGCTATATAAGAAGTCCCACACCCATTATATCAGATGTGAGAAAAGTTAATGGAAACATCAACCCTTTGAGGCATTCTCCCGTGGTTTCATCCCGCTCCTCACGGAGTAGGGTTCCACGTAAAATCCTGATGTTCTTTATCTTTATTATATTTCTCAGATATTACGCTTCTGCATTCTTAATTTCTAACAATACCCAACATCTCTTTCCTTCTCTCTCGTTCTCTCCGAGCAGGACATCAACGACGTATGTGATTCTCAGACTGGTATCAGAGTCTGATCGTGGACCACTTCTTCATCTACGTCGTCGATCACTCCCCCAAAACCAGGATCCCTGCCGAGTGCTTCCTGATGGCTGTCACCATTATCTCTTGTTCTCCATGAAACCCTAGCAAAGCTGCTGCCGAATATCTCCTGAACATACGCCCTATTTGGGTTTCAAGTTTCATGGCATTTTTTTTCTGACGTGCTGTAAGTAGTTATTTTTAAAGAAAGCCCTTCAATTAAAAAATTGGCCCTCTTCCTAATTTTTTTGTGGCCGTTGTTTTTTTAAATAACTTCACTCTCGGCTGCCTGGATGTAGTTCAAAATTTGCAAGGGTTCTCACATGAGGAACGCATGCGGGTAATTAAGCTAGTTCCGCTGCATCACCACCCGGATGCAGCCCAAAATTTACAAGGGTTCTCGCATAATGGGCGCATGCGAGTAAAGAAGTTAGTCCAAAAGAGATTGCAATGGAAGTTGCGGATTGGTAGTTGGAATATTGGCACTTTAACTGGAAAGTTGATGGAGATAGTGGATACGATGGAAAGAAGGAAGATTCATATACTATGTCTTCAAGAGACTAAATGGGCTGGAGAGAAAGCAAGGGAGATTGAGAAGACATGCTTTAAACTTTGGTATTCAGGTAAAGATAAGGGTAGAAACGGTGTTGGAATGGTTGTTCATAAGGATTTGAAGGATTGTGTGTTTGAGGTGAAAAGATTCGGGGATCGAATTATTTTGCTAAAATTGGTGCTTGAAGAAGAAATTATGAATATCATCTCAGTTTATGCACCGCAAATTGGTTTAGATGAAATAACTAAACAAGCTTTTTGGGAGGATTGCATCGGTGGAGATCTTAATGGATATGTGGGAAAAGATGCTTCAGGGTATGCTCATATTCATGAAGGACATGGTTTTGGGGATAGAAATGAAGAGGGAAAAGTCATCCTTGATTTTGCAACGGCATATGATCTTTTCATAGCAAACACTCTCTTCAAGAAGAGGGAGGAACATTTAATTACTTATAAGAGTGGGCCAACTAGAACACAGATAGATTATTTTGCGTTGAGGAGAAGAGATAGGCTGTGTTGTAAAGACTGCAAAGTAATCCCAGGAGAGAGTTTGACAACCCAATATCGTTTGTTAGTCTTGGATGTACAAATGAAAGGGTTGGTAAAGAAAAGGAGGGTTTTTAAGATAACTAGAACTAGATGATGGAATCTTCCACTGAAGCAAGCGAGCTTCAGGGAGAAGGTTTTAGAAGATTTATCTTGGGATTGTAGCGGTAGTGCAAACAAGATGTCGGAGGCGGTAGCATCTTGTATCCGAAAGGTAGCCAAAGAAACGCTAGGCGAGTCAAAGGGAGGAGCTCCATGTCAAAAGGAGGCTTGGTGGTGGAGTGAAGGGGTGCAAGAGAAGCTAAAAATAAAATGAGCTTGCTTTAAAGCTATGTCTAAGAATAGAATAGAGAAAACTGTCACAAACTACAAAATAGCGATGAAGGAAGCAAAGAAGGCCGTAAGCGAAGCTAAGTCAAAAGCTTATGAAGTTTTGTATAAAAATCTTGAATCTAAGGAGGGACAGAAGGATATATTCAGGTTGGCCAAAGCAAGAGAAAAAAAAACCAAAGACCTTTCTCAAGTGAGATGCATTAAGGACGAGGAAGGTCATGTGCTTGTTACTCAGAAGGATATAAAGACTAGATGGGAGCAGTATTTCCATAAACTTTTTGTTAGAAAAACGGAAGCGGAAGCATAAACATGGAAAAAGATAAACATCAAAGAATAAGAACGCGGGATTTTACGTGGAACCCTACTCCGTGATGAGCGGGATGAAACCACGGGAGAAGCCCTCAAAGGGGGCGGATATTCTATTGAATTTCTCAATGAGTACAGGAGGTCTGGGGCTCTTTATATAGCCTCTCCAGAGCCTCCAAGTCCCACTGTTGGACGATGTGGGACTAAACACTGGATGGGGTAAATGGATCTCCTCCAGGATCCATTTACCTTGCTACAACTCAATAGGCGCTTACAACTTATGCTCTAACACTCCCCCTCAAGCTGGAGCATGCAATGCTCAGCTTGGACAAACAGAAAATAAACTCAACTCAAGCTACAGGACACTACGGACAATATCAACCCAACGCGCACATGCTGCAGTCGAGGACGTTGCTTCTCATGCTATGCAGGTGAGGAGGACGAACGGGCTGGAGTGTGAGTCAACTGAAGACTCAGAATCTAACCATCGAGTCTGAACTTGTGCCTGAAGTCTCCTCGTCGGAGAACTGGGTCTCTCCCATCTGGTTCAGAGAATGGTGCACTGCTCTGGTGTACCTATGATACCACATGAAAAACCTTGCCCTCAAGGGAATGATCCTCTGCTCTGGAGTCCCTATGGCTCACATGAAAACTCTGACCGAATAACAACAAGAATGATGGGGACCTTAAACTGATGATGGCAACATATGCACATCTGAAATTGACCGCACACTCGTGCGTGTCTGAAACTGAGGACTCGGAACATCAATCGTCGAGTCTGAACAATTGTAGAGTCTGATCAACTGGCTGGACTGGAGAATGGCATCTGAATCTGGAACCTGGATCATGAACAGACCTGTGACTCTACATATGTACTCCCCCTTTCTCCCATACTTGTCGGAAAATGAACATCGACAAAGTTGGGAGAAGACAAGATAGAAGGGGAAAACATGAATATTCCAAAACTTTCTTGCGGCTTTTTCATCACTTTTTTTTAAGCCGTCATGTTTTTCTTCTCCTTTTTTTTTTTGAAAAACATTTTTTTTAAAGCCGTTTCACCTCTTTTTTTCGGCTTTCAATCAATTTTTTTTGAAATATGTGCGGCTCTTTTTTTTTATTGCACGTGCCTTTTTTTTAACAAACTCATTTTTTTTTAATTTCGACCGAAGAAATGCAGCCTCTCTCTCCTCCCTTTGGTTTTTTTTTTAAATAGAGCAAGCCCGTTGGGCCTTAAGAATACTCCCCTCAATTTTTTTTTGGAAGCACGACCCACGTGTATTTTTTTTGGGATTTCAAGCAAACCCATTTCTTTTGTTTTAACTGGGCTTCGTGCCCCTAGGGTTCCCACGATGGGAACCCTCTCCTCAAATATTGCCGCCTCCCTGGAAAGAAGAGAGCCGCATATTCTTGATGGAGCCCACGGCAAGATTTGTGCGGGGAGGTCGGAGGTTCGGCGAGGAGCGCCGCCAGCATTGGATGTGCGACAGCGGGCGCTCATCGCGGGGCTGGAGGAGGGCGCTCATCGCCTAGAAGGTGCCGCCTGCGATGCGGCTCCGTGCGAACAGACCTGTGATGGCCATCGCCGCCTACGATGGGTTCCGCCTGAGGGCTTCTTCGTCGAAGCGGTGTAGTTGTGGTCTGGAGAGTGCGTGGGATCGCGCAAGACAGGCGGAAACTCGCCGCCATGTGCTTCGATCGCCGCCATGTGCCTGGTCGCGTTGGGAGATGTTTTGCGGCTGACGGCTAGGGCTGCGCAAGGGGTTCACTTGGAGATGAAATTTGGAGCACGGCCGTGTGCTGCACCTTGCGCAGATCTGGATTGAGATAAGATGCCGCCATCATGCGGCTACGGCGCCTCCTGGAGGACTTCATCGTCGGAGCGGCCCGAGGAGTCGTGGGTGCTCGCGCATGGAGGTTTTCTGCGTCGTGAAATCTGGAGGAATCTGAATATTCACGCCTGCAGGGAGCATGATCGCCTCGGATGCTCTTCTTTGATGAATAACGAAGAAAACTCGCTAGGGTTCCAAAAAAACACAGAAACAATTCTGTCGATTTTGCAGAAAACACAGAAACAACTTCTGATATCAATCGATCGCGAGGGCTGCCTGCGCGAGATGAGTTGGAGGACAAATCCTCCGCCGATCTGGTAGGGGCTTCACAAAAACTCCAGAATAACAACTCAACTTGTAGTATTAGGGTTTCAACAAAACCCTAGAACATAATCAAATCCGAACACAATAATCTTCAAAAGTGAGCATTCGAATCTCGGACACAAAGAACATAAAAAATAATCCGCGAGAATCGAACTCGCTCTGATACCATGTTAGAAAAACGGAAGCGGAAGCATAAACATGAAAAAAGATAAACATCAAAGAATAAGAACGCGGGATTTTACGTGAAACCCTACTCCGTGATGAGCGGGATGAAACCACGGGAGAAGCCCTCAAAGGGGGCGGATATTCTATTGAATTTCTCAATGAGTACAGGAGGTCTGGGGCTCTTTATATAGCCTCTCCAGAGCCTCCAAGTCCCACCGTTGGACGATGTGGGACTAAACACTGGATGGGGTAAATGGATCTCCTCCAGGATCCATTTACCTTGCTACAACTCAATAGGCGCTTACAACTTATGCTCTAACACTTTTCATTGGGGAAGGAAATAAAGATATCACTTTGGGTGATCTAGCTTGTAGTGAAAGTTACTTGAATCGTGCATGCTATGGACGGATACAAAGAAAGGAAGTAGAGGAGGCTTTGAAGGTTATGAGACCTGGAAAAGGTGTAGGACCGGATGACATCCCTGTAGAAGTATGGAGAGTTTTAGGTGAGCGTGGTTTGACTTGGCTTACGAATCTATTCAATATTATTTGACGAAGCAAGAAAATGCCTGAAGATTGGAGGAGGAGTATCGTGGTGCCTCTTTATAAGAATAAAGGAGACATTCAAAATTGTTCAAATTATAGAGGTATCAAGCTGATGTATCACACTATGAAAATTTGGGAACGTGTGATCGAAAGAAGGTTGAGGCAAATTTCCAATGTAAAAGAAAACCAATTCGGATTCATGCCAGGTCGCTCAACAACTGAAGCCATCCATTTGCTGCAGAGAACAATGGAGATTTATAAAGCTAAAAGGAAGAATCTCCACATGATCGTTATTGATTTGGAGAAGGCTTTTGATTCTGTCCCACGAGAGATATTGTGGAGAGTGTTGGAGAAGAGACAAATACCTGTCCTATACATTAACCTCATAAAGGACATGTATGATAGGGCTTTATCTTGTGTAAGGACCCCGTCTGGGAAGACTGGATATTTTGACATCAATATTGGTTTACATCAAGGTTCTGCTTTGAGTCCATTTCTTTTTACTTTGATTATGGACGAGTTGACCAGTCACATTCAGGATGAGTTACCTTGGTGTATATTATTTGCTGATGATATTGTGTTAATTGACGAGACTAGAGATGGAGTAAATGAGAAGCTTGAGGTCTGGAGACATGAGTTGGAGACTAAAGGATTTCGTATAAGTAGGGCTAAGACGGAATATATGGAGTGCACCTTTGATGGAAGCAATGGTGAAGGAATTGAGGTGAAGATTGGTGACTATAGAGATTCCTTTAGATATATGGGATCTATTCTGCAACATGATGGGGAAATTGATGGAGATGTTACTAATAGAATAAATGCAGGCTGGCTAAAGTGGAGAGGTGCCTCTGCTATTCTCTGTGATAAGAAAATTCCTTTAAAGATTAAAGGAAAGTTTTACAAAGCAGCCGTGAGACCTGCTATGCTTTATGTATCTGAATGTTGGCCTGTGAACCATAGAAATGTGCAGAGAATGAATGTAGCAGAAATGAAAATGCTAAGGTGGATGTGTGGACACACACGTAAAGATCGGATTCGGAACGATGCAATCAGAAAGAAAGTTGGTGTAGCTCCGATCGAGGATAAGATGCGAGAAAATCACTTAAGATGGTTTGGACATTTACAAAGAAGATCAGCTGATGCACCAGTTAGGAGATGCGAGTGTTGGGATGTTGAGCCAGCTAAGAGAGGGCGAGGACGGCCCAAGAAGTGTTGGAAAGAGACAATACGAAGGGATCTTTGTGAACCCCTCAGGATCCGGGTACCCGTTTACGACACATTCACATTTCCACATTCATTAATATTGCATTAAGTAACTGAAAGTCCGGGAAAATTTTTCGCAATGAATATGTTTGCAAGTGACATTCGACATTCACATTCACAACCACAAGATAATAAAGATAAATGTCACCAAGAATTTATTTCATTAACTTTCATTTCATTTTCAACCTGTACAATGTCTGAAAGTATATACAGTATATCCCAAAATCTGACTGAAGAGAAAAGAAGCATATAACATTAACGACCGAACAAAAACTGAGACAAAAAGAATAACATACAGTCTAGTATAGACCTTGTCTTCTGGAACCCTGTATAACTACTGAACAATAGACTCCTTTCCTGCCATGCGTGCAAGGAAGAAAAGGAGTCACAAACGTGAATACAAACCCGTAGTTTAAAATAAATAACAAGTAATTTAATGTGCAAAAGAGAGCAAGTAGAAAGGTGGAATAAGCACTATTTACATCTACTTGCGTGAGTAAAAAGGTAGTCGGGCTTGTAAGCATTTCTCATAAACTCTCATTATCCAAACACTTTTCGTATTTAACATATTTATTTTATAATCAAATGTTGATAATTATAGGAGTATGCATATATGTATATATCTCTATTATTATATTGACCAGATATCAAATCTGTGGATTTGTCGATGTGAAAGATGGAATAGGAGATATTTATAGATTACTTGATTCCCAAGTTCAATAGGTAGGCATCCAATTCTTAATTTCAATTGTTTCATATATAACTCCAGATGATATAGATAAAGATCATGATTCTTGGTCTTGGAGATCATGTCGCGGAACTTGATGGCTACTTTCTTGTAATTGAGATCATGTCATAGTTTTCGATAATGGATTGATATGATGATGATGAATTTGATCCTTAATTATGTTTACTCCTTCTAAGTTAGTGGATAGTCTGTGGTCTTGGTCTGTGTGTAACCTCACACTATGACTCTAAGGTATTTAAAAGTACCTTAGGGTTGGGGTGCCTCCGTAGGCATGCGGTGTTGTATAATGCATCCTAACTAAGTTCTCAACACGTCCACTAACTTATAGGATTTTCGAATCAGATTAAAGTCACTTCTAATCAACTCAATTTTAATTGTGATTCCCTCCTAACCTTCACTGTAACTCTCTCTGATGTACTCTCAATGATGTAGATATAGATGTAGATACGAATGATCTGGATGTAGAATCGCCAAGTCTGTTGGCGAAAGAAAACTCAAGCGGTGAAGAAGCCTACAAATGGCTCTTCCGTCTCGCCCTCTAGTTGGAAGGCCGGTCCAATAGAGGGATAGGTCTACTCCCCAACTACGCCACTGAGACGGGTGAGAGGGACTTCCCGGGAAGTCACTCTAGAAAAACAGCCCGACCGGTAACGGGCAACCGAGCTCGTACGTAAAACTGAAAACCAAGGATCCCCCGCCTGGGTATCCTAAAAGACAGGGTCAGCGGAACTGGTCTAAAGTCTGGATCCCAACGAGGCGTAAAAACACTGCGAGCTCGCGTAAAAACCGAAAGAGGACTGGGATCCTAGACCCGCGCACTTGGCGGCCGTTGCCCTAACTGGGCTTCCTATTCTCCCGCCCAGTTGAGGGTCACCGCCCCCTCGCACGGTTAAGTGTAGAAGTCACCATAACCGGCATAATTGATTTATAAGTCATTACTGACTCTCCATCATACTTGATTACATAATTCTTTCTTGATATCTCACAGGTGCCTTTATAGATCTAGATATTTGTTACACCTATCTATAGTGATATAAAATCTTACTTAAAGGATCAATGTGTTAAATCTACAACTTTTGAATGTGTGAATAAGTCACCCAGGCTCATGTCATGATTTCTGTTCTCTAAGTATAATATTGTGACTTAATTGGGTCCAAGTCTGGGTATTCTATGATAGGTATATTATGAAGCTATTAATTTAAGAATATGTAAAATCAAGAATTGAAATTTGTGTAAGAGTCATCACTGATTCCAAGATTTTCACTTATTTGTCTACTCCATCATACTTACTTGATTGTTCATTCCTTTCTCAGTCTCTCTTATTGATGACTCCAAAACTAGGTATTTGTCACCACTTCTTTTTAGTGATATGAATAAATAGAAGATTATATTTAAAGGTCAATTGATTAGCATATTCTAAAAGGATCATTTGGATCTTTCAATTTATAATTTGAATCAAAGATCAACCAATAACTTTAATCCTTCCTAAATCAATTAAAGATTCGCGTATTTCAACTTGAAATCTAAGCGGAAAATCCTAAGTTGAGTGTGAGAAGACAACACTATCTCATAATTCATGGACTATCATGATATCTCGGTATGGTCAATGTAAAGGAAGTGGAAAATGTTGAAATACCCTGTACAGTGCATATCTATACAACATTGATGGTTCATCATCTTGAAAGACGACAAATGGACCAAGATAAGCTGGAAAAGAAGATAATTAGAGCATTTCAAGAAGTCGTGGGAAAAAAAATAATGTGTAAATGGTCCATACAGTGAATAGATACGGCAACAGAGCCTTGAAGTTACTATGCTTAAATTGGATATTATCAATTTATTAACCTGTTTTTATGCAAAAATTTGCATATTGATACATGTATTGCATCTGAATATACACTTCCATAATTTCTCCTGTAGCTTAATGTCTACACTTTTTCTTACTGGTATAACCTCCATAATATTAAAAGATGGTGTCATCAATACATAACGTATACAATCGGAACAAGATCATGACCAGGTTATTCTAAAATTATAATCAACGTGATTTATAATGTTTAATTATTAATTTTTTTTTTGTGCAAACCAAATTAGTCAATATAAATTTTCTTTTCAATTAATCTTCCAATCTTTGTAAATTTATTTTACAACTTATACAGTCAAAGGCTCAACTGTACAGACCTTAGACTGTTATATCGATATTAGGATAATTTATTAATGCTTAAACTATAAGCTATGATTTTAGTTCGGAATTGATTATGTAAACAGAATCTGAAATCTCAACAAGGTATACCTAAATAAAACAAATTTGATTTGAGATTTTAATGTGTAATATGAATAGAATGTTTGAATAGCAATCACTGCAGCCTATAAATTTGGATATTAATAGAATGTTTAGCAACAATATGGAGCTGTAGCCTGTAGTACGATCCTAAAAACAAGAGAAGAGGGAAAATGGATCTGAAATTTGTGAAATACCACGCATGGCAGCAAGAAAAATAGGGTGGAAATGTACCTATATATCTATTTAGATCACCGAAGGCCCGATTCACGCATGCACCAACTTTTGAACGGAGGGGGCCGTAGCAGGAACAGGCAAAACCTCACGTTTTTGGACAGGGTTTTGGCTTCTCTCGGTTGCAAATGAAACTAATGGAGAGAGAAAGGAATTTGGGGATTTAAAAGGGAAAAGGAGAGAGCAGATTTACACGTTGGGAATCCAATTGGCCACCTGTCCTAGTGAATGATGTATCAGCCATGACATCAGCAGGCTGACATCAGCCTGCTGATGTCATAAATCCCCTTTTTTTATACAACTGTACTGTAGCACAGACCGTAGCGCATACCTTTTTTTTTATATATATATATATTTTTAAATGAGTAGCAACAGTAAACAGTAGCTGGTTATGAAATTTAATAATAAATTTTAATTTAATTTTATTTGTATACTTAAAACGAACCATATGCACGCCTCGGGCTTCCGTTTTCGACGCAAAATATCTCGATTTGATCATCTTTCAATGACGATCAAAAGGAGTATAATATTGATATACTTCCGATCGAGTTTTGAATACCCGACATTTTCGGATACGGTTTTTGTTTGAGATTAAAAATTGTGATTTTAAAATATCAAACGACCTCCGATTGACGAACGGTCGATTCCGTTGGTCTTGTTTCGTCGAATCGGATCTCATGATGGTCTCGGTTCATTTTGCGGTTTCCGAATTTGCGTCGCGGCTTTTCACGGCACGCATTGCAAAGGGACCGATTTTTGGTCGATTTCGTCCGAACGACTTTTGATTTATGATCAATTGGTCGTTTTAGGTTGTTTAGTATTGACCGACAACGTTTTTGGGTTCACTAGACCCAAAATCGGACGACTTCAGGTTTGATTGGAAACCGGATGCTACAAATATAAAAACCTCAAAGGGAGTCTCGTCCTCGAGACTCGAGTTAAGGCTATTCGGTGACTTGTTTGAATTTCATATGTCCATAAAAACCTCAAAGGGTTTTGAACCCATAAAAACCTCAAAGGGAAAACAAGACATATATTTATAATGTATCTAATTACAAAAGCTTGTTTTGATGATTACATCAGAATAGCTGTGGGTATCGTGCCCGCATGTCGGCTTCGGTCTCCCACGTCGCCTCTTTGACGCCGTGTCGGTGCCACAAAACCTTGACCAATGAAATCTCCTTGTTGCGAAGCTTCTTCTCAGCACGGTCAAGTATCTGAACTGGCTTCTCCTCATAAGTCAGATCCGGCTCTACATCAAGATTCTCATAACTGATGATGTGCCGAGGGTCGTGCACATATTTTCTCAAGTTGGATACATGGAAGACGTCGTGAATAGCCGATAGATGTGGAGGAAGGGCTACTCGGTATGCAACCTTCCCTATACGAGCAAGAATCTCGAACGGTCCAACATATCGTGGCGCCAACTTGCCACGAACATCGAATCTCTGCACTCCCTTCATGGGAGATACACGGAGAAATACCCAATCTCCAACCTATAATTGATAGGAGTGTCATTAATATGAGATAAAATTGGACATATATATATGTCATAGATGAAGAATAAATAATTAGATTACCTGAAACTCCAAGTCTCTCCTCCGACAATCCGCATAGCTCTTCTGGCGGCTCTGTGCCGTCAGAAGCCTCCGTCTCACAAGATCAACAGCTCTCGCAGTCTCCTCCAAGAGATCTACGGAATATAAAGCATGATCGCCTACCTCACGCCAACTGAGAGGTGTGAGGCATCTCCGCCCGTATAGGGCTTCGAATGGTGCCATGCCAATACTGGAGTGATAGTTGTTGTTGTAGGTGAATTCCACCAAAGGTAAATGGTCCTTCCAGGACCCTTTCCACTCCAAAGTGCATGCGCGAAGTAGATCCTCAAGCGTCTGAATGGTGCGCTCACTCTGCCCGTCAGTCTGTGGATGATAAGCAGAACTCATCTTCAGCTCTGTCTGTAGTGCTGACATGAACTGATGCCAGTAATGAGATGTAAATCTCGAATCCCTGTCAGACACCACCCCTCGTGGTATACCATGCAGTCTGATAATGTTCTGCACATATAGTTTGTCCAATTTGGATGGAGTGTAAGTCGTGTTGACAGGTATGAAATGGGTTGACTTGGTCAATCTATCAACAACGACCCATATAGAATCATGGCCACCTGGTGTCTTCGGCAGACCCGTGACAAAATCCAAAAAAATGCTCTCCCACTTCCACTCGGGAATGGGGAGAGACTGCAGTAATCCTGGTGGTCTCCTGTGCTCAGCCTTGACCATCTGACAGGTCATGCATCTGCTAACATGTAGCGCCACATCACGCTTCATTCCATCCCACCAAAAATGTCGACGCAGATCACGGTACATCTTCGTGCTACCTGGATGGATAGATAACCGTGAACTGTGTGCCTCATCCAGAATGTCTCTGCGAAGCTGCTCGTCATTGGGTACAACGACCCGTCCTGCCTTCCATAAAATAGACTCTGTCACGACAAAATCATCAATTTCATCCTTGATGGCGCGCATGTATCTATCTCGGATCCAAGGATCTGTCTTCTGTCCATCTACAATACGATCCCAAAGACTGCTGTATCGTGGAGGCACGACGGTAGAAATGGATGCGCTCTCCTGGGGAAGCCAATCGCTCAAAGCTGCAAGCGTATCCCACGTGTATAGCCAGCTCGCCGTACCATCAGCATGCGCTCTCCTGCTAAGTGCATCAGCTACCACGTTTCCCTTACCGGGATGGTAAGAGGTCGTGCAATCATAATCCTTCAGCAGTTCGAGCCATCTGCGATGTCTCATGTTCAACTCCTTCTGATCAAAGATGTACTTTAGGCTCTTGTGATCCGTGAAAATCTCGAAGTTCACCCCATATAGATAGTGGCGCCAGATCTTCAAGGCGAAGACAACTGCCGCCAACTCCAAGTCATGTGTGGGGTAGTTCCGCTCGTGCGGTCTCAACTGCCGTGATGCATAAGCAATCACCTGTCCTCTCTGCATCAACACTGCTCCCAGACCTTCCCCAGATGCATCTGTGTAAACTGCATAACTCTGAGTGCCTGAAGGAAGAGCAAGAATGGGTGCCATAGTCAATCTCTCATTCAGTGTCTGGAAGGCCTGCTCACATGAATCGTCCCAAATGAATGGAACTCCCTTCTGCGTCAATCGTGTCAATGGACGGACGATGCGTGAAAATCCGCTGACAAAGCGTCTGTAATAGCCCGCTAATCCGAGGAAGCTCCGAATCTGAGTGACTGTCTTGGGCTGCTCCCAAGACATAACTGCATCTATCTTCGCAGGATCAACTGCAATGCCTGCTCCAGAAATGATATGCCCGAGAAATGAGACCTGGGATAACCAGAACTCGCAGTTGCTCAACTTGGCATATAGTTTGTGTTCCCGCAATGTATCTAAAACAACCCGTAGATCATTCGCATGATCCCATTCATTCCGTGAATAGATGAGCACATCATCGATGAACACCACTACAAACTTGTCCAAGTATGGACGGAAGATACGGTTCATCATATCCATGAAAGCCGCAGGTGCATTGGTGAGCCCAAACGGCATCATCACAAACTCGTAGTGTCCATAGCGAGTCCTGAAGGCTGTCTTCGGAATATCTGACTCGCGAATCCTCAGCTGATGGTAGCCTGAGCGAAGATCGATCTTCGAGAAAACCGAAGATCCCTGGAGCTGGTCAAACAAATCATCGATGCGTGGCAAAGGGTAACGGTTCTTCACCGTTCTCTTGTTCACCTGCCGGAAATCGATGCACAGTCTCATGGATCCATCCTTCTTCTTGACAAATAGAACCAGAGCACCCCAAGGTGAAGTGCCCGGCCTCACGAATCCCAAGTCAAGCAACTCTTGTAACTGCACCTTCAGTTCCCTCAATTCAGCTGGTGCCATGCGATATGGTGCCATAAAGATCGGTTGTGTATCTGGTAACAATGTGATCTCGAACTCGATCTCTCTTTCAGGAGGTAATCCTGTTAGTTCATCAGGAAACACGTCAGGGTACTCTGAGATTACTCGGATGTCCTGTGTCATCGGCTCATGGTCAGATACCTCCCGAATAAAAGTAAGATATGAATCGCAACCCTGATCAACAAGTCGCTGGGCTCGCAATACTGAAATGTACTCCATGGTGGAGTCATGTGTAGTACCCTCAAAAGTGAACTCGGGTAGATCTGGAATCCTGAAGACGATTGTCTTCCTAAAATAATCAATAAGTGCATGATGAGCGGAAAACCAATTCATGCCCAAAATCAAGTCGAACTCATCAAGCTACAGAAGTAGACAATCTGCGATCATCTCGTGACCGCCAATCAGTATGGGCAAGTGCCTGACTATCTATGAACATCTGGCCACCTGGCCCTCGGATGTGATACGGAAAAGAGAGAATCTATGCGATTCTACCTAAAGAAGAAAGGAAAGAATGTGTCGCTCCAGAATCAAATGGAATATGGAAAGGTCGATAAGAGTAGTCAGTATGTGTGCTAGTTGGTTAGTCATCTCCTGGTCTGGTCGGGATGACATGGCTCTGCATGAGAACCATAATTGGTCATAAATGTACCATTTGGAGATACTTATAGTATGTGCTTTTTCTCTTCTTGAGATATAATATGAAAATTAATGAAATCGGTGACATCTTTGGTGGTTGAATATGAATGTCATATTTCCCTTCTCGGACTCACGACAAGTCGGAAGACTGTCGCTATCCGAGAACTTAATGCGCTCGGAATTGTAATACCTCGAATGTGCGTATCGGGGTACCACTGCTCTGATACCAAACTGTGAACCCCTCAGGATCCGGGTACCCGTTTACGACACATTCACATTTCCACATTCATTAATATTGCATTAAGTAACTGAAAGTCCGGGAAAATTTTTCGCAATGAATATGTTTGCAAGTGACATTCGACATTCACATTCACAACCACAAGATAATAAAGATAAATGTCACCAAGAATTTATTTCATTAACTTTCATTTCATTTTCAACCTGTACAATGTCTGAAAGTATATACAGTATATCCCAAAATCTGACTGAAGAGAAAAGAAGCATATAACATTAACGACCGAACAAAAACTGAGACAAAAAGAATAACATACAGTCTAGTATAGACCTTGTCTTCTGGAACCCTGTATAACTACTGAACAATAGACTCCTTTCCTGCCATGCGTGCAAGGAAGAAAAGGAGTCACAAACGTGAATACAAACCCGTAGTTTAAAATAAATAACAAGTAATTTAATGTGCAAAAGAGAGCAAGTAGAAAGGTGGAATAAGCACTATTTACATCTACTTGCGTGAGTAAAAAGGTAGTCGGGCTTGTAAGCATTTCTCATAAACTCTCATTATCCAAACACTTTTCGTATTTAACATATTTATTTTATAATCAAATGTTGATAATTATAGGAGTATGCATATATGTATATATCTCTATTATTATATTGACCAGATATCAAATCTGTGGATTTGTCGATGTGAAAGATGGAATAGGAGATATTTATAGATTACTTGATTCCCAAGTTCAATAGGTAGGCATCCAATTCTTAATTTCAATTGTTTCAGATATAACTCCAGATGATATAGATAAAGATCATGATTCTTGGTCTTGGAGATCATGTCGCGGAACTTGATGGGTACTTTCTTGTAATTGAGATCATGTCATAGTTTTCGATAATGGATTGATATGATGATGATGAATTTGATCCTTAATTATGTTTACTCCTTCTAAGTTAGTGGATAGTCTGTGATCTTGGTCTGTGTGTAACCTCACACTATGACTCTAAGGTATTTAAAAGTACCTTAGGGTTGGGGTGCCTCCGTAGGCATGCGGTGTTGTATAATGCATCCTAACTAAGTTCTCAACACGTCCACTAACTTATAGGATTTTCGAATCAGATTAAAGTCACTTCTAATCAACTCAATTTTAATTGTGATTCCCTCCTAACCTTCACTGTAACTCTCTCTGATGTACTCTCAATGATGTAGATATAGATGTAGATACGAATGATCTGGATGTAGAATCGCCAAGTCTGTTGGCGAAAGAAAACTCAAGCGGTGAAGAAGCCTACAAATGGCTCTTCCGTCTCGCCCTCTAGTTGGAAGGCCGGTCCAATAGAGGGATAGGTCTACTCCCCAACTACGCCACTGAGACGGGTGAGAGGGACTTCCCGGGAAGTCGCTCTAGAAAAACAGCCCGACCGGTAACGGGCAACCGAGCTCGTACGTAAAACTGAAAACCAAGGATCCCCCGCCTGGGTATCCTAAAAGACAGGGTCAGCGGAACTGGTCTAAAGTCTGGATCCCAACGAGGCGTAAAAACACTGCGAGCTCGCGTAAAAACCGAAAGAGGACTGGGATCCTAGACCCGCGCACTTGGCGGCCGCTGCCCTAACTGGGCTTCCTATTCTCCCGCCCAGTTGAGGGTCACCGCCCCCTCGCACGGTTAAGTGTAGAAGTCACCATAACCGGCATAATTGATTTATAAGTCATTACTGACTCTCCATCATACTTGATTACATAATTCTTTCTTGATATCTCACAGGTGCCTTTATAGATCTAGATATTTGTTACAGCCTATCTATAGTGATATAAAATCTTACTTAAAGGATCAATGTGTTAAATCTACAACTTTTGAATGTGTGAATAAGTCACCCAGGCTCATGTCATGATTTCTGTTCTCTAAGTATAATATTGTGACTTAATTGGGTCCAAGTCTGGGTATTCTATGATAGGTATATTATGAAGCTATTAATTTAAGAATATGTAAAATCAAGAATTGAAATTTGTGTAAGAGTCATCACTGATTCCAAGATTTTCACTTATTTGTCTACTCCATCATACTTACTTGATTGTTCATTCCTTTCTCAGTCTCTCTTATTGATGACTCCAAAACTAGGTATTTGTCACCACTTCTTTTTAGTGATATGAATAAATAGAAGATTATATTTAAAGGTCAATTGATTAGCATATTCTAAAAGGATCATTTGGATCTTTCAATTTATAATTTGAATCAAAGATCAACCAATAACTTTAATCCTTCCTAAATCAATTAAAGATTCGCGTATTTCAACTTGAAATCTAAGCGGAAAATCCTAAGTTGAGTGTGAGAAGACAACACTATCTCATAATTCATGGACTATCATGATATCTCGGTATGGTCAATGTAAAGGAAGTGGAAAATGTTGAAATACCCTGTACAGTGCATATCTATACAACATTGATGGTTCATCATCTTGAAAGACGACAAATGGACCAAGATAAGCTGGAAAAGAAGATAATTAGAGCATTTCAAGAAGTCGTGGGAAAAAAAATAATGTGTAAATGGTCCATACAGTGAATAGATACGGCAACAGAGCCTTGAAGTTACTATGCATAAATTGGATATTATCAATTTATTAACCTGTTTTTATGCAAAAATTTGCATATTGATACATGTATTGCATCTGAATATACACTTCCATAATTTCTCCTGTAGCTTAATGTCTACACTTTTTCTTACTGGTATAACCTCCATAATATTAAAAGATGGTGTCATCAATACATAACGTATACAATCGGAACAAGATCATGACCAGGTTATTCTAAAATTATAATCAACGTGATTTATAATGTTTAATTATTAATTTTTTTTTTGTGCAAACCAAATTAGTCAATATAAATTTTCTTTTCAATTAATCTTCCAATCTTTGTAAATTTAATTTACAACTTATACAGTCAAAGGCTCAACTGTACAGACCTTAGACTGTTATATCGATATTAGGATAATTTATTAATGCTTAAACTATAAGCTATGATTTTAGTTCGGAATTGATTATGTAAACAGAATCTGAAATCTCAACAAGGTATACCTAAATAAAACAAATTTGATTTGAGATTTTAATGTGTAATATGAATAGAATGTTTGAATAGCAATCACTGCAGCCTATAAATTTGGATATTAATAGAATGTTTAGCAACAATATGGAGCTGTAGCCTGTAGTACGATCCTAAAAACAAGAGAAGAGGGAAAATGGATCTGAAATTTGTGAAATACCACGCATGGCAGCAAGAAAATAGGGTGGAAATGTACCTATATATCTATTTAGATCACCGAAGGCCCGATTCACGCATGCACCAACTTTTGAACGGAGGGGGCCGTAGCAGGAACAGGTAAAACCTCACGTTTTTGGACAGGGTTTTGGCTTCTCTCGGTTGCAAATGAAACTAATGGAGAGAGAAAGGAATTTGGGGATTTAAAAGGGAAAAGGAGAGAGCAGATTTACACGTTGGGAATCCAATTGGCCACCTGTCCTAGTGAATGATGTATCAGCCATGACATCAGCAGGCTGACATCAGCCTGCTGATGTCATAAATCCCCTTTTTTTTTTACAACTGTACTGTAGCACAGACCGTAGCGCATACTTTTTTTATATATATATATATATTTTTAAATGAGTAGCAACAGTAAACAGTAGCTAGTTATGAAATTTAATAATAAATTTTAATTTAATTTTATTTGTATACTTAAAACGAACCATATGCACGCCTTGGGCTTCCGTTTTTCGACGCAAAATATCTCGATTTGATCATCTTTCAATGACGATCAAAAGGAGTATAATATTGATATACTTCCGATCGAGTTTTGAATACCCGACATTTTCGGATACGGTTTTTGTTTGAGATTAAAAATTGTGATTTTAAAATATCAAACGACCTCCGATTGACGAACGGTCGATTCCGTTGGTCTTGTTTCGTCGAATCGGATCTCATGATGGTCTCGGTTCATTTTGCGGTTTCCGAATTTGCGTCGCGGCTTTTCACGGCACGCATTGCAAAGGGACCGATTTTTGGTCGATTTCGTCCGAACGACTTTTGATTTATGATCAATTGGTCGTTTTAGGTTGTTTAGTATTGACCGACAACGTTTTTGGGTTCATTAGACCCAAAATCGGACGACTTCAGGTTTGATTGGAAACCGGATGCTACAATCTTAGTTTTGTGGATATAAGCCCGGGATTGGCCCAAGATAGATCTGAATGGAGGCGAAGAATCCATGTAGCCGACCCTACTTAATTGTGGGAAAAGGCTTTGTTATTGTTGTTGTTGTAACTTCACTCTCGGCTGCCCATTTTTATATTAAAAAAGCCACTTGCATAGTGCTTGGACGTGGATTAAAACGTTTGCCTGGATTAAAAAGGTTGCTTGAATTAATTGGATTAAGGTTTGGATTAAGTTTTTATTTAATTGCGTGGATTGATTGCATGCCGCTGTTAAGTTTTTGATAGTTTTTTTGTTTAAATAAAATTATTGCCGTTTTTTTAAAATTATTTGTCCTCTTCTTTTAAAGTATATCATACAAATTTAGTTTTTTTTAAAAGGAGGATCTGTTAAGTATTAATTACCATTCAATTATAGTAGAGCATTGTTGTTAGATTGCTTTGTTGATAAACGGTTAAGAAGATAAAATTACTAATTTAAGTTAATATTAAGGAGAGATGTGATAGTTTAATTGACGTATAATTGGCATTATCTACTTGTTAATGAAAAATGGTGACTTTCTTGTTCGTTGATTGAATTAAAAGTTTGGTTTAACATTCAAAATTATCATTGAGTAGAAATCATCTTCTTGTTTAAGTTTTTTTAAAGTATTTTTCTTAGTTGATTGATTAAGTGTTTTTTAATCCATTTGCTTATTGCAGAATCAAACTTTGTTGTTTTTTTAAATTGAAACTGTTTAATTGCTTAAAAAATTATCTTTTCTTATTCTTGTTCTCAGCCATGGCTAGTCCCTAGTCCGGGTAAATTGAGGAGGGTGCATGTTAGGTAGCTGACAACCAACACTGGAGAGAGAAATTGCTAATTAGTGTTCCGTTTTAAGAACACTATTTAGGAATTTATCTCAAAATAGTTTGTATCTTTTCAACATAGATTTAAGCAAACATTTAGATTTTGTTGGGGTATTCCCTACTAGCGACGCGCTGCATCACCCGAATGTAATGGTAAGTTGGCAAGGGCTGTACATCGCTGCACGGATATAGTTCAAAATTTGTAAGGGTTCTCGTATGAGGAACACATGCAAGTAAATAAGCTAGTTCCGCTGCATCGCTGCCCGAATGCATTCCAAAATTTGCAAGAGTTCTCGCATGATGGATGCATGCGAGTAAAGAAGTTAGTACAAAAGATGCTGCAAAGGAAGTTACGGATAGGTAGTTGGAACATTGGCACTTTGACTGGCAATTCGATGGAGAAAATCTGAATGTAGAAGCGATTTGATAAACATAGCATAGAACTTGAAATATAAACATGGAGAACGAGATTTTACGTGGAACCCTGCTCCCTATGGAGCGGGATGAAACCATAGGAGAAGGCCTCAAAGAGCTATATGTTGCATTGCTTTTCTCACTGGATACAATGGGTGTGGGTATCTATATATAGCCCCCACTGAGTCTCCACGTCTCCAAATTGGTACTAAAGACTTGGATGTATTATCTCCCCACATAACTGACCACATATAAACAAATACTCCAACACTCCCTATCAAGCTGGGAGCATGCAATGCTCAGCTTGGACAAACAAAAAGAAATCTCAACTCACGCTACATGACACTACATGCAATATCAATTCAACGCGTACAACTGTCAGCTGCTGTCGAGGACGTTGCTTCTCATGTCGTGCAGGTTAGGAGGATAAACGAGCTGGAGTGCGAGTCAAACTGAATCTCATCGTCGGAGAGCATGTGCTCTGTACTGCGCCTGTCAGAGTCACTGTAACTGAAATGAGTCTCTACACAGAGAACTCTGGCCCGCCACAACAATGTAGATAACTGCTCCATCTCTGAAAAGGGCCGATCAAAGAGCATAACTAATTATCCATACGTAGATCTCTGAAGATGGGTATCTCTCATAGGGACCTCGAAGTAGGTTCTCTCTCATAGGAACCTCGGAAGGATCTCGTATTGGAGTTCACGATCAATGGAGAATGGAGTCTGAAGAAGTCTCCTCATCGGAGAACTGTGTCTCTCCCATCTTGCACAAAGAATGGTACTCTACTCTGGAGTCTCTATGAAACCACATGAAAAACCTAGCTCACATGGCATAGGGAATGGTCCTATACTCTGGAGTCCCTATGACTGACATAAAACTCTAGCTGAAACATAAAAGATGGGTACTACACAAAAGATGGCATACATGTGCCCATTTAAAAGAAGTCCGCATACATGTGCATGCCTGAACTGAAGACTCGAAACCAATCGTCGAGTATGAATATGAGAAACTGTAGAGTCTGGAAAAATCTGATTGGTTTCCGGACTGGAGAATCTGACATCTGTAGCCTGTGACTCTACACAATACTCTTCCTTTCTCCCATACTTGTCGGAAAACAATGACGCCGATCAAATTGAGAGAAGACAACAAAGATGGGGAAAACATGAATCAAATAAGCCGTCATAATTTTTTTCGGCTTTCCTTTTCATTTTTTTTTGCAAAATTTCTCCCGGCCAGTTCCCCCTTTTTTAATAGTCAGCTCATTTTTTCCCACAAATAAGCCGTTGACAATTTTTTACGGTTTTCTTTCTTTCCCTTTTTTGCATATTTTTCCTAACTAAGTCGTTCACAATTTTTTACGAGTTTCAAATCTTTTTTTAAAAAACATTTTTTTGCAAATATTTTGCGTACGACTTTTTATTGTACACGACTTTTTTTATCAATTCACTCGGCCCAACTAGGGTTCAAATAACTCAACCATTTTTTTAGACTGTTGGCTCACTTAGGCCGAACCCCAGATGCCCTTTTTTTGTTTTTTTTGTGTTTTTTTCTGTTTTCACAAATACGGGCCCATTTGACCCAAAAGAAGCCCATGGTTCCAATCTTGGGAACCCTTTCCTATCACATCCCCAATGGGGCTCTTTGCACTTCCGTGCCGCCCCCGAGGGAGCCCCTGCTCGATGGAGCTCTGCTCCTGCCGCCTGAAGGAGAAGCTCGAGCCCGCCACTAGAGGAGGGAGGGCACTACCGCGTTGTGTTGATGAGGCTCCTGCGATGGAGTACGATGTGTGAGGGAACTTCGCCTCATGGAGAACCGCCTGGAGGAGCTCGCACGGGGATCAGAGAGGCTGAGCGATCGAGAGACCTCCTCTTGGAGAACTGGAATGAGGAGGAGCGGCATCACTGGAGCCGCTTGGAGATGATGGATATGGGAGAGTGAGAAGCTCGTCGTCCTAGGATCTGCGCGCAAAGAAGTGCATCTGTAGGAGAGGCTTTCCGGCTTGGGAGAGTCCCTCGATTCGCGTCGCCTAGGGAGAAGATGCTTCCATCTGAATGCCTCCACAGTGAGAGACCTCGAGCGCCAAGGATCTGCGAGGGCACGCTTGGAGGGTCAAGGGCACCGACGCATTTAGTCTGCTGGATGCGGCTAGAGCTGGATGCAGCTAAGGTTTTGGAAGAAGGTCTTCAGCGTGACTCCCTGGAGCGCACAAGAGGTTTGCCGCTGAGATCTTGCGGCTAGAAAGGGGCCTGGTGTAGGAGATCTCCGATGGAGAGGCACCAGATCTGGAATAGGAACTTCGATATACAATGCAAGATCCACAACATGAACCTCAAATCACTAGCATAGGTGATGATCTTCGAAATTAAACTGGAGATAGATTTGATGGTCGTTGGCGATGGCTGCACAGATGCACAAGAATCTCCAAAATATGCAAAAATTAGGGTTTCATGAACCCTAGAACTCTTGAACATATCTCAAATAAATCTCAAAAAATCGAATCTCAAAAAATAAATTTTCAAGAACAAATCCTCGAGAATCGAACCTGCTCTGATACCATGTTAGAAAATAAGAATGTGAAAGCGATTTGATAAACAGAGCATAGATCTTGAAATATAAACATGAAGAACAAGATTCTACGTGGAACCCTACTCCCTAAGGAGCAGGATGAAACCATGGGAGACGGCCTCAAAGGGTCATATATTGCATTGCTTTTCTCATTGGATACAATGGGTGTGGGTGTCTATATAGAGCCCCCACTGAGTCTCCACATCTCTAAACTGGTAGATGTGGGACTAAAGACTTGGATATGGTAAATAGATCCTGGAGGGATCCATTTACCCATCTCCCACCTAAGTGGCACATATAAACAAATACTCCAACAGATATGATTGAGAGAAGGAAGATTCAGATACTATGTCTCCAAGAGACAAAATAGGTTGGAGAGAGAGTAAGGGAGATCAAGAAGACATGCTTTAAAACTTAGATATTCAGGTAGAGATAAGGATAGAAATGGTGTTACAGTGATTGTTCATAAGGATTTGAATGATTGTGTGGTTGAGGTACATGAATTCATGGATCGGATTATTTTGCTAAAAGTGGTGCTCGAAGAAGAAATTCTGAATATCATCTCAGTTTATGCACCACAAATTTGTTTAGATGAAAGGATTAAACACACTTTTTGGGAGGATTTGGATAAAATTATGTAAGGAATCCCACAAAGAGTGAGGATTTGCTTAGGTGGATCTTAATGGACATGTGGGAAAGGATGCTTCAGTGTATGCTAGTGTTCATGGAGGGCATGGCTTCGGGGATAAAAATGAAAGGGAAAAGTCATTCTGGATTTTGTAACAGCTTATGATCTTTTCATAGCAAACACTCTCTTCAAGAAGAGAGATGCGCATTTAATTACTTATAAGAGTGGATCGACTAGAACATAGATAGATTACTTTGTATTGAGGAGAAGAAATCGGTTGTCTTGCAAAGACTGCAAGTAATCCCAGCAAAGAGTTTGACCATCCAAACATCATTTGTTAGTCATGGATGTACAAATAAAAGGGCTAGTAAAGAAAAGGAAGGTTTCCCAGATCACTAGAACTAGATGATGGAATATTCAATTGAAGCAATCAAGCTTCAGGGAGAAGGTTTTAAAAGACTTATATTGATATTGTAATGGGAGTGCAAACGAGATGTGTGAGGCAGTAGCATCATGTATCAGAAAGGGTGCCAGATAGATGACGACTCAAAGGGAGGCGTTTCAGGCCAAAAGGAGGTTTGGTGGTGGAGTGGAGGGGTGCAAGAGAAGCTCAAAATTAAAAGAGCGTGATTTAAAGCCATGTCTAAGAATAGACTAAAGGAAATTGTCATAAATTACAAAATCACAAAGACGGAAGCAAGGCTGTAAGCGAAGCTAAGTCAAAAGATTATGAAGTTTTGTATAAAAATCTCGACTCTGAGGAGGGCCAGAAGGATATATTCATATTGGCCAAAGAAAGAGAAAGAAAGACCAAAAACCTTTCTCAAGTGAGATTAATTAAGGATTAGGAAGGACACACGCTTGTTACTCAAAAAGATATAGAGACTAGATGAAAGCAGTATTTACATAAACTTTTCAGTGGTGAAGGAAATAGAGAGACCACATTGGGAGATCAAGCTAGTAGTGAAAGTTACTTGAATCGTGCACGCTATAGACGAATACAAAAGAAGGAAGTAGAGGAGATTTTGATGCCTCTTTAAAAGAACAAATGAAACACTCAAAATTGTTCAGATTATAGAGATATCAAGCTGATGAGTCACTATGAAAATTTGGGAACGTGCAATCAAAAGAAGGTTGAGGCAAGTTTCCAAAGTAAAAGAAAACCAATCCGGATTCATGCTAGGTCGCTCAACTATTGAAGCCATCCACTTGCTGAGGAGAACAATGGAAATTTATAGAGCTAAAAGGAAGAACCTCCATATGATTTTTATTGATTTGGAGAAGACTTATGATTCTGTCCCACGGGAGATATTGTGGAGAGTTTTGGAGAAGAGACAAATACATGTCCTATACATTAACCTCAAAAAATTATGTATGATAGGGTTTCATCTTGTGTAAGGATACTGTAGAGATATATTATTCACTTCTGTACTTTTCTTATATTTTTCTTTTCCTGTTGGACTCTTTATGTATTTTACCCATAGGCTACTCTCCTATATAAGAGAGCCTAGGGCTGATGGAATAAACACGCTTTCTCATTTTCCCAACATGGTATCAGAGCGACGGTCCTATACCGGAGTTCTCGAACCAAACCCTAACCCTAGCCTCCACCTTCGAGCCCTCCGCGCGCCTTCCCGCATCGCGCCGCCCCCGATCCCGGCCTCACTCGGCGCCGCCTCCGACCTTGCGCCTCCTCCCCGCGAGGTGCGTTGCCTTGTGCATGCGTGCGCTAGGGCAAGTTGCGGCGCAACAACCCTCCTCGCCTCCTGCGCGCTGCGCGCTAGGGCGTGATCGTGCGCGCCAGTGCGCGTGATAGCGCGCGCCCCTGCGCGTGATCTTGCGCGCCCTTGCACGTGATCTTGCGTGCTCCAGTACGCACAACTGTGCATGCAAAGCTCTCGACCTCCGTGCACGTGCAACCCTAAGTCAGCACGTGTACGGCCCCAGAACTCGTTCCGCGTGCGCATCTCCAAATTAATGGGTTTGGTTGCTTGAGTCTACACATGCAACTAAACCCGTTAATGTCCATGTAGACGATCATATTGTCATCTACTACCCTAGTGTTCCATTATCACTTTGTCAGAAAGCAAGGCAGACATCCCATCTATAGACGCCTTCAGAGGTCTAGCACCTATTGTGAAGATGGATGGTTCAGATTATGAGCTGTGGGCAATGCAGTTCATGAGTATGATGAAGTCAACCGATAAAGAAACACATTCTTACTTAAGAAGAGCCTGCTGAGAAGATTTGGTCAATGCCTCATGGGAGGCAGATGAGTGCATATGCCAAGGTTTGGCTATCTGGAACCCTAACAATTGAGATTGCCAATGATATCCTTCATCAGCCCACTGCAAAAGTAATGTGGGATATTCTGGCTGCTACATATTCTCAGGCTAAGAATGAGACGAAGATTCTGCAACTCTAGCATGACATATTTACTATCAAGCAGAATGGACGACCTCTGCACTCGTTGTACACATCTTTACGAGGAATGTTTGAGAAGCTTTATAGCTTCATGCCTCTCACAGCCACTCCAGAGCAACAGAAGACCTATCGAAATGCCCACTATGGTGGGTGTTTTTCTTGCTGCCCTTGATCCAGAGTATGAGGCAGCACGTTCCCAGATCTTGGCGGATTCTACTATTCCTCCTATGGAGGAAGCTTTTCACAGTCTAAGTCGTATCACTGTTTCTTCGTCTGCTACGAATCATACCGCCTCAGCCATGGTAGCCAATCGAGGTCGTGGAGGTCATCATCAATCCGTGGCCGTGGACCTCGTGGCAGAGGAGGCTGTGTTCATCCATCATGTACCTTTTGCCATCGCTCTGGACATACCGAAGACACATGCTATTCTAAGCATGGGTTTCCTGCTTCTGCACGAGTCGCTGAACAGATCGAGCCCCCATCTGCTTCATCTATGGATCAACGTTTTGATGATCTTGTAGCCTGTCTAAGGGGCATCATTCCTCCATCAGGTCTAGCTGCATCAACACCTACTTCTGAGAGTCACTCCGCCGTTGCCGCATCTGCATCCACCAGTACATCAGGTAGCACCTATGCATTCACTAGTAGTAGTGGATCAGATACTTTAGAATGGATTATAGACTCTGGTGCTACACATCATTTGTGTGGTGATCAAGGTCTGCTTACAGGATATAGACAGATTTCTCCAGGCCGTACAATGGTTATTGCTAATGGAACACATTCCCCGATTACTGGTCAGGAGGAGATGAGACTGACACCATCCATGCATCTCAAGCATGGATCGCCATATCGCGATATATCGTCGATATATCGGCGATATATCGGTATCGACAGGTCATCGATATATCGCCTATATGGACGATATCGGGTATCGACAGGACAAAAACGCCTAATGGATACCGGGTTTCGGCGATATGCGTCGATATATCGCCGATATATCGGTGATATATCGGTGTCGACATTGTATCGATATGTTGTCGATATCGATATGTCCTTCCATGATCTCAAGAACGTGTTACATGCACCTGATTTTTAGATGAATTTGTTGTCCATTAGCCAACTTACAAAGGATTTACACTGTCGTGCAATTTTTGACCCATCTTCTCTTATTTTTCAGGACATCCTTACGGGCAATGTGATTGGGCGTAGCTATGAGCAAGGCGGCTTCTATCGCCTTAGTCGGGGCTCCTTATGCTGGAACCTCATCTCTACCTGCTGGACCCATCTCCCCATTACTGTGGCACCTGCGCTTTGGACATCTACCGCTTCAGAAACTGTGTTATGTGTTACCTCAGGTTTCACCTCACACGTCCATTCAATGTGAGGCGTGTCAGTTGGAAAGCATCATCGGTCTACTTTCCCCAGTCGTCAGTGTTGGAGTAGTACCTCCAAGTTTGAATTGTTTCATGTCGATATCTGGGGTCCTAGTCGTGTTCCTGATCATCAGGGACATAGGTTTTATTATAATATAGTTATTGTGGATGATTTCTCTCGTGTGTCATGGGTATTTCTGTTAAAGAATAAATCTGAAGCGGGAAATATTATTATCAATTTCATCAATGAAGTTCGTAATGTTTTTCTGCATCTGTTAAAATTGTGAGACGTGATAAAGCCCTGGAATTTTGCACTCATACCCTATCCAGTTCTTTTTCATCTCAAGGAATCATCCACCAAATATCCCGTGCCTATACTTCCCAACAGAATGGGATTGCTGAAAGGAAACATTGTCATTTACTTGATGTCACCAGGTCCCTTTTTATACAGAGTCATGCCCCTCATTCTTTCTGGGGTGATGCTGTTCTTACGGCATGTTACCTCATCAATCGTATGCCGTCATCTGTCTTAGGTGAGAAGATTCCCTTCTCTCTTATTTTTCCTGACAAAGAGTTGTTCTTTCTTACTCCTCGTGTGTTTGGCTCGGTCGCCTTTGTCCACCAGTTGTCTCCCGGGATTGACAAGCTCTCTCCTAGGGGCTGTCAAGTGTGTCTTTGTCGGGTACTCAAGAACACATAAGGGGTACAAGTGTTACGATCCATTACACAGGAGGTATCTAGTTAGTGCTGATGTTACCTTTTTCGAATCTGTTATGTACTTCTCATCAACATGTGATCAGTTGGTACCCTCTGACACTACAGATGTTATATACATGCCACCACCGCCATCACCACCACCACCAGCACCGCTACCATCTCCTACACCTCCTGTCACTGTGCTTGTTTCACCATTACCATTCCTCTATACCCGTAGGCCTGCTTCTGCTCATGGTCACCGCTCATCATCATAATCATCTAGCTCGCCTGAGATATGTTCTGAAAATGCTACTATTGATGAATCTAATGATTTCCTAAGCAGGAGTGTTACAGAGGTCAGAAGAGGAGACAGATGATTTAGATGTACCTATTGCTCTACGAAAGCAGAAGCGGAGCTGTGCGTCATATCCTATAGCATCTTCTGTGTCGTTTGATCGCCTAACTGGAGAATTTCGGAACTTTATCATTGCATTGTCAGCAATGGATATTCCACGGAATTACCAAGATGCGCTGAAGGATAGTCGATGACGTTTAGCCATGGAGGAAGAAATGACAGCTCTTCAGTCCAGAGGCACCTGGAGCCTTGTTCCTGCACCTGTTGATGTGTCTACAGTTAGCTGCAAATGAGTCTTTACAGTTAAGCAGAATGCAGATGACAGCATTGACAAATACAAGGCTCGCCTTGTTGCTCGTGGATTTACACAGACATATGAGGTGGATTATCTTGATACATTCTCGCCGGTTGCTCGCCATTCCACCCTACGGATTCTCCTTTTTGTTGCAGTTACTCATGATTGGCCGCTATACCAATTAGATGTGAAGAATGGATTCTTATACGGTGACTTACAGGAGGAAGTCTACATGCAACAACCACCTGGTTTTGCTGTTGAGGGGAGTGTCGTAAGGTGTGCAGACTTCATAAGGCTATCTATGGCCTTAAGAAGAGCCCCAGAGCTTGGTTCCAGAAGCTCTCGGACCTGTTTGAGAAACAGGGGTACAAACGTTCTAATGCTGATCATTCCTTGTTTGTACAGAAGACACGTAGAGGTATTATTGCAATTATGGTGTATGTAGACGATATTCTGATTACAGGAGTTGATGAACAGGGAATCTAGGGGGCAAAAGAAAAGCTGGGTCGTGAATTGTTACCAAGGACCTTGGAGTTCTTAGATATTTTCCGGGACTGGAGTTTGCCAGAAATCCTCATGGGTTGGTAATGACCCAGAGGAAATATGTCACTGACCTGTTGAGTGAAACATGAATGCTTGGTTGCCGACCTGCCACTACACCTATGGATCCCAGTATAAAATTATATGATGATGACACTGATGAGGTGGATAGGAGAAGATACAGAGAACTGGTGGGCAAACTTCTTTATGTTACTATTACCAGGCCCGATATCTCCTTTGCTGTGAGTCGAGTAAGCCAGTTCATGGAGCAACCACGACATGTACACATGGATGCTATACATATGATACTCAGGTACCTTAAGTCATCTCCAGGTGCAGGTCTGCTGTTTAAGAAAGGTAAGGAGGTTACTATCTCAGCTTGTGCAGATGCAGATTACGCAGGGTGTCCCAAGGATAGGAAGTCCACCACTGGGTTTGCTGTATATGTTGGAGATTTTCTAGTCTTTTGGAGAAGTAAGAAGCAAACTGTTGTAGCAAGGTCTAGTACTGAGTCTGAATATAGGGCTATGACCCAGGTCAATACAGAAATGATGTGGGTAAAGGCTATGCTTACAGATCTATATATGGAAGTCCCGCTTCCTATGGCTCTGGAATGTGACAATCAGGCGACCCTATTCATTGCAAATAATCCAACATTTCATGAACGAACCAAACACATTGAGGTTGATTGTCACTTTATACGTGATATGATTCGGAAGGGGTTATTGTTACTCCTGTGTTAGCTCAGCGGATCAAACTGCAGACATTTTTACCAAGGCATTACTTCGAGGGCCGTTCCAGAAGTGTTCGTCCAAGCTGAGCATGATCGATATCTATGCTCCACCTTGAGGTGGAGTTTAGAGATATATTATTCACTTATGTACTTTTCTTATATTTTTCTTTTCTTGTTGGACTCTTTATGTATTTTTCCCATAGGCTACTCTCCTATATAAGAGAGCCTAGGGCTGATGGAATAAACACGCTTTCTCATTTTCCCAACAGATACAGTTTGGGAAGACTGACTATTTTGACAATCAACATTTGGTATACATTAAGGTTCAGCTTTGAGTCCGTTCCTTTTTACTCTGATTAAGATGAATTGACAAGTCATATTCAAGATGAGATACCTTGGTGTATGTTATTCGTTGATGATATTGTACTGATTGATGAGACTAAAGATGGAATAAATGAGAAGCTTGAGGTCCAGAGACACATTGGAGACTAAAGGATTTCGTATAAGTAGGGCTAAGACTGAATATGTGGAGTGCACTTTTGATGGAAGAAATGTTGAATGAATCGAGGTGAAGATTGATGACGATAACATTCAGAATAGAGATTCTTTTAGATACTTGGGATCTATTTTGCAACATGATGGGAAATTGATGGGGATGTTACTAATAGAATAAATATAGATTGGCTAAAGTGGAGAGCAAAAGAAAACTTTACAAAGCAGCCGTGAGACTTCTATGCTCTATGGATCCGAATGTTGGCTTGTGGACCATAGACATGTGCAAAGAATGACAATAGATGAAATGAAAATGCTAAGGTGGATGTGTGGAGATACACATAAAGATCGGATCCAGAATGATGCAATTAGAAGGAAAGTTGGTATACCTTCGATTGAGTGCGTAAAAATCGCTTAGAGTGGTTTGGCCATTTGCAAAGGAGGTCAGATGATGCACCGGTGAGGAGATGCGAGCTTTGGGACGTTGCGCTGGCTAAGAGAGGGCGAGGAAGGTCCAAGAAGTGTTGGAATATGATTATACGAAGGAATCTTAGTTTTTTGGATCTAAACCCGAGAATGACTCAAGATAGATCTGACAGAAGGCAAAGAATCCGTGTAGGTGACCCTACTTAATGTGGGAAAAGGCTTTGTTGTTGTTTTTGTCGATTCTTGTTAAATTCTAATATTGCACAATCTCATACAAACTTACATTTATTTGATTAGATTCAAAATGACAAGAAAAATCACGACTCTAGGGTAGGAAAAATCAAGTACCTTAATGGTACCAATTATGAACTGTGGAGTAGAAAGATCTACTTTGGCCTGGTATACAATAGCATACTCTCCATAATAAACAAACCCGACCGTACCTTATCTGAGAATTCAACCATGGAGGAAATTAGGTCCCCGAGAATAATGGGAGAAAATAGATAATATGGCTTGGAGCTTTATGCTTACCCACATGGAGTTGAATCTGATTCGAGTCATCGAGGCCTGTAAATCAACGCGCGAGCTCTGGACTACTGTTAAGGAGAAATATCACTACAAGTCGGAAGTGAGCGTCCAACTTCTTTTACACAAGTACAACTCATGCAGACTGAAGGAGTTTAAAAGTGTCCTCTAGCGCGTGTACAAGATGATCGTGATGGTTAAGGAGTTAGCAACGGTTGAATGCATGATTACGAAAAGGATGCAAAAAGCAACCATCCTAGGACGTCTCTCGTCATCGTTTAACATGGTTGTCACATCTTTGAGGTTGAATGGCAACATCAAGAGTGTGACTAATCAACCTACACAACTGATAAATGAGTAGGATTTCTCGAAGCAAAGATCGAAAATCGAGATCTTTGAGGTAGATGAGAAAGAAGAAGAAGAAGAAGAAGTAAATGTAGTGCACACAAAGAGAAGACTAGGACCCTCCAAAGCGAATTTCAATGGAAAAAGTGGAAAATTCCCACATGGCTTTTGATACGGTTGCAATAAATATGAACATTTCAAGGTCAATTGCCCCCCAAAAAGTTGGAAAATTCTAAAGCGTCTGGAAAAAATGCTAGAAGAAAATTAAATTCGCAACGGTTGTGGAGCACAACTCCGCAGTCACAGACTGTGGCGGGTGACAGATTGACTCTGTTGTAACATGCCATTTTTCCAAGATGAAGGAGGGGCTAGTGCACTTTAAGTAGCTTACTTGGATGTTGAAGGTGTTGAGACATACATGCTTTACCTGGACGATAGTATATTGGTACTTCAGGATGTGCTATACACTATAGGAATATGCTGGAACCTTGTATCTGTTCCAGTTCTGCTTAAGAAAGATTTTGACGTTCATTTTTATAATAAGCATGCATCCATAGGAAGGAATAAGATCTATGTCATGGGAAAGTCCGTACCCGAGCATGACCTATAAGTTTCTTGTGAATCAATGAATGTGGCTTCTGAGTACTCTCTATGTTATTTATCGGATTATTATTTATGGCACATGAGATCGGGTCATCCCAGAAATTCCAAAATAGATGAAATGATTAAATCTGATTTTTTTTCCAAAGATTACGTGTGCAAGGACATTGCCCTGTGAACATTGTCTAACCGGTAAAATGACGAGAAATTCCTTCTCGACATGAATTCGGTCAAAGGAATTCTTAGCCTTGATCTATTCAGACATTCATTGAACGTTAATAAATATAGAAATAATGAATACTTTATAACATTCGTTGATGAATACTCTAAGTTGTCTTATGTCTATCTCTTAGGAAGAAAGGCAGAAGCCATTGAAACATTTAAGAGATAAAAGACATGAGTAAAGACAAAATTGAGGAAATCGATTAAGACCAACGCAAAGGAGTTTGACAAGTAATGTATTCAAGCAGACATTTGTAGGAAGACTACAATGACTTATACATCACAACAAAATGGTGTAGCTAAAAGAAAGAATAGAACACCGATGAATGCAGTAAGGTATATGTTGTCACACTTAGGACTCTCAAAGAAAATTTGGGGAGAAGTAGTATTGACCACTAACTACATGCGTAATAGGATTCCCACCAAGTCCGTAGAATCAACGCCATATGAAATTTGGAATGGCAAGAAACCTAAGTTGGGTCATCTCCGGAAATGGAGATGCGTTGTTCATATCTTGATACCGAATCATTTTAGAGACAAGCTAGACTTCAAGATATTAAAATGCAAATTTGTTGGATATAGTGAACGTTCTTGTTAGAGTTATTATATAAAGAAAAATATACATCATTACATCTTCACTTGAAATCACCACAATAAACGTATGTATCCGCAACTGGTAGACAAACCCGCTTGCTGACGGGTATATCAGGGGTTACAGAACCCGAAGGGTTACAAATATAGATGTAAATATAATAACTCTAACAGTTCTAAAGGATATATGTTCTTTCATGAAATCAAAAGGTCTAATCAAATGTTGTGATGCAATCTTTCTTGAAAATCTTAAAGAAAAGGAGCATGAAGTAGGGGAACTGGATCCTCTTATTGTCCTACAGGATAATGAAGACAGCTTAGAGATAAACAAGAATTAGTAGATGATATTGATCATCTACACGTAGAGAATGAACCTATGAATAATGATGATCCTTTAGAAGAAGTGGGTGTATCCATACAATCCTCGAGTATAATCGGTAACAAGAGACCCAGAACATGACCCTCATTGTTGGAAGATTATCATTTATATGGATGCGAGGTGTTGTGCTACACCGCAGACAAGGATGTATCGGATTGTACAAATCCCATATCCTTTGACGAAGCAATGGTTTTGAATTAGTCAGAATCATGGACGATCGCCATGAGGGATGAGCTGGACTCATTTAATGAAAAGGTGTATGTGAGTTATGCGATTTGCCAGAAGGTAGACAATCCATAGTATATAAGTGGGTATTAAAGAAAATGATCAAGTTAATGATTTTGTTGATAAATACAAAGCAAGATTAGTTATCAAGGGTTAAACTCAATAATTTGGAGTAGATTTCTAGGAAACCTACTCTCCTAGTAGGATATAAGTTTGCATAGATATGGATGATCTTAGCTATAGTCGGATATATAAATTTGTCATTATTCCAAATGAATGTGGAGACAACCTTCCTTAATGGAGAATTAAGAGATGATCTATATTTCGACAACCAGATGGTTTTTAGGTGGAAGGACTGGAGAAAAGGGTTTTTATAAGTTAAGAAAGTTATTATATGGCTTGAAACAGTCTTCACACAATGGTGCCTTAAGTTTTATGAGAAAATCATCCAATTTGGATTTGTTGCAAATAAGTTGGATTATTATATATGTCATGAAGAGTGGGAACAAGTTTGCTACCATGTCATTGTATGTGGATGGCATTCTACTCGCAGGTAATGACATAGAAATGCTCAATGAAATCAAAGAAAAATGGAGCAATGAATTTGAGATGAAGGACATGGGCGAAGCATCCAATGTTCTAGAAATTCAAAATATAATAGACGAGGATTCAAGGATATTGAGTCTCAGTCAAGAAAAATATTTGCATACTATATTAAAGAGATTTGTAATGCAGAATATCACTCTGGCTTCTACACCACTTGTGGTTGGAAAGAGACTCTGTAAGAGTCAATGTCTTGGAAAATGAAAAGAAACCTTTAAAAGTTGCATATGCGCAAGCGGTAGGAAGTTTGATATATGCAATGATGTGCACTTGTCCTGACTTGTATATCAAGTTAGCCTAGTTAGTAGATATCGAAGTAATGCCGGACCAACACATTAGGAAGCTGTAAAGAGGATTTTTCGGTATATGAAAGGAACCGTACATTTGAAATTGGTGTATCAAGCCAAATCACTTGAGGTAGTGGGATAATTCGATACAAATTTCGCAGGGGATGTCGATGATAGAAAATCTACATTAGGTTACCTATTCATGTTTGGTGGAGTAGTCGTTTCTTCGGGTAGCAAGAAATAACGATGTGCATCTAGACATACACAGGAGGCAGAATACATTGCATGTAGCATGAGCACCACTCATACTGTTGGGATTAAATGTTTTCTAGAAAACTTAAGCCTGGAATTGGTCATAGGACTGTTGAGAGAATTCTATCTCTTTGTCTTTATTTATATTTTTCTTGTTTTGCAGTCCTCTTTATGTAATTTCTCCCTAGAGCCTTTCTCTTATATAAGAGGGTTATAGGGCTACGAGGAATATAACTTTTTCATTTCACGCATTTCCACATGGTATCAGAGCGACGGTCCTAGACCGGAGCCTGTGCCCTAGAACCCCGCCCCACCTAAAACCCTAGCGTGCAACTGCGCACCCGCGCAGCCGCCCCTTGCCGCGTTGCCCAACGCACCCTCGTGCACGGGCCATGCCTCCATCGCCGTGGGCCATCCCCCACTGTTCCTCGTCGTGCCATGAGGCCCGTATCGCCGCCTCTCGCTACGCCGTGTGGCTAGCCATCGCCGACTAGCTGTGTCTCTTGTTTGTATTTCTAGGTGTGACGAGATTATCTAAAACACCCTAGTTACCCAAAGGCATCTCCAAAGAATGGAAGAGGTTGTGGTATGAGTCTATACCCACAATCATCTTCCCATATGTCAGTGTAGGCGCAGGTCCTTGTTGTTAACCCAATCTTAGAGATAGTTGTCATCATGTCCGACAACAAAGCGGATGTTTCATCCATAGGTGCCTTCAAGTGTCCAGCACCCATAGTCAAGATGGATGGAACAAACTATGAGTTGTGGGCCATGCAGTTCATGAGTTTAATGCAATGTAATGGCAAGAAGCACATCCTCACGATAGAGGAGCTAAGTGACAAGACTTGGACAAATGCCTCATGGGAGGCAGATGATGCTTATGCACGTGTGTGGCTATCTGGGACTGTGTCATCAAAGATAGCTAATGATATTCTAAGTCAGCCTACTGGGAAGGCTATGTGGGACAATCTCAGCGCTACATATTCTCCGGCGAAGAATAAGTCGAAGATATTGCAGCTCCAACACAATATCTTCACATCGAAGCAGAATGGCCGCCCTCTTCATACCCTCTACACTTCTTTGAGGGGTATGTTTGAGAAGCTACACAGTTACATTCCCTTGACTGCTACGCCAAAACAACTCAAGGCATACACAGACTCTGTAATGATTGAGGTCTTTTTAGCGGCCTTAATCATGAATATGATCAGCTCATGCCAAGATTCTTACTAATGCTACCTTACCTCCGATGGAGGAGGCATATCGCAGACTTGATAGGTTGTCCATATCCTCTGGTGGTAATGTGCAATCTCAGACATCTTCATCTATGGCTGCATCTCGTGGTAGGGGGAGCCCTACTCCATATCGTGGTAGGGGGGCCTAGCCGTGGCAGAGGAGGGGGGTGGCCGACCCCATCAGTCGTGCACCTACTGCCACAGGTCAGGGCACTCTGAGGAAACCTGCTATTCTAAGCATTGGTTTCCTGCTTCAGCTTGGGTTGCAAAACAAACTCAACATGTCGGGAGTTCATCACATGCTGCTGATCAAAGGTTTGACGAACTTATGTCTCGACTCAGGGATATCATGCCTACTCCTGGGTCAACCAACTCTCTATTAGGATCCTCAGAAGTAGCTGCCTTTGCAGTAATATCTACATCTGGTATAGTATATGCCTTTACTAGTTGTTACAACGGAGACTTGTCAGAATGGATTATGGACTCAAGTGCATCCCATCATCTCTGTGGTGATAGTGGCCAGTTTAGTGCTTTCAATCCAACCCAACCTGGATGATTTATTGTGATAGCAGATGGGACACATTCTCCCATTACTGGTCAGGGGGAGGTGTAGCTAACTCCTGCAATGAGACTTCAAAATTTCTTTATGCTCCCGAGTTTTCAATGAATTTACTATCTATTAATCAAATCAACAAGGACTTACACTGTCGTGCCATTTTTTATTCGTCTGCTCTTGTGTTTCAGGATATTCTCACGGATAGGGTGATTGGTTCTGGCCGTGAGCAAGGAGGTCTCTACAGACTGGTGCAATCCCCTTATACAGGTGCCTCTTCTCTTTGCACTGGGTCTGTGTCTCATTATATGTGGCATCTTCGTTTTGGTCATCTTCCTCTGCAAAAGATGTGTCACGTTCTTCCACAGATTTCCCCTCACTCTACCTTTCAGTGCGAGGCCTGCCAGCTTGGGAAGCATCATCGGTCCACATTCCAGAGTCGTTAGGGTCGGAGTAGTCATTGTCTGTCGAGTTAGTTCATTTTGATATTTGGGATCCCGATCGTGTCCTTGATCATCAAGGGCGTATATTTTATCTTGTCGCTGTTGATGAGTTTTCAAGATTGTCGTGAGTCTTTCTTCTTAAAAACAAGTCCGATGTTGGTCATGTTATTCAGTCCATTATTAATGAAATAAGGAACATTTTTTCAGCAAAAATCAAGTATATACGTTTTGACAATGCCCCGGAGTTTTGTAGTACTCAACTTGCCAAATTTCTTGCGTCTCATGGTATTGTGCATCAAACATCTTGTGCATATACTTCCCAACAGAATGGGATGGTTGAAAGGAAACATCGCCATCTTCTGTATGTTACCAGGACTCTTTTGATTCAGAGCCTTGTTCTTTATTCATACTGGGGGGATGCGGTTCTAACTACTTGTTACCTAGTTAATCGTATGCCCTCTTCGGTTTTGGGGGAAAAGATCCCGTTCTTGATTGTGTTTCTCGAGACGGATCTTTTCTCTCTCAGGCCTCGAGTCTTTGGTTCAGTGGCTTTTGTTCACCAGATGTCTCTTGATCTTGACAAGCTCTCTCCTAGAGCTGTCAAATGTGTGTTTGTTGGGTACTCCAAAACCCAAAAGGGATATCGTTGCTTCGACCCTGTTCAACGAAGGTACTATGTTAATGCAAATGTCACCTTTTTTGAGTCTATTATGTATTTCGCTCCTACAGGTGACAAGCTCATTCCTTCAGTATATGGGGAAGAGGTATATATGCCTCTACCTCCGATCTCTACTATACCATCACCACCACGTCCTCCTCCTCCTCCACCACCTCCTCCTCCATCACAACCTTCCACACCTACTTTCTTTCCAGGTTTACCAGCATCGACCTCATGCTCATGTGCCTCCTCCATCATCCAGCACGCCCAAGGTATGTTCTGAGCATTTCAATTCTTCTAATGGCAGCGGTGATTTGCATGTACATCTTGAGGTGCAAGATGTCCACGATGCTACATCCGTGAGTACTGAAGACCTGGATGTGCCTATTGCTCTACGGAAGCATATGCGTGCATGCACTATGCATTCTCTTGCTTCCCATGTGTCATTGGACCGTCTTTCCGAGGACTTTCAGAGATTTGTTGTGGGGCTGTCAACTGTGGAGGTACCACGTTCATATCAGGAGGTGCTGAAGATTGGTCAGTGGCGTCTGTCTATGGAAGAGGAGATGACGACTTTACAGTCTCGAGGTATGTTGAGTGTTGTGCAGGCTCCTCCAGGTGTGTTTATTGTCGGCAGCAAGTGGGTGTTTACTGTGAAACATCGTGTTGATGGTATTGTTGACAGATATAAGGCCAGATTGGTTGCTCGTGGTTCACTCAAACTTATGGGGTGGACCATCAGGATACTTTTTCTCCAATTGCACATCACTCCACATTACGGATTCTTATTGCAGTTGTTGTGGTAAGTGACTGGCCACTTTTCCAGTTAGATGTCAAAAATGCATTCTTGTATGGGAATCTGCAGGAGGAAGTTTACATGTAGCATCCACCAGGGTTTGTTGTTGAGGGGAAGTCTAATATGGTGTGTCGGCTTCACAAGGCCATATATGGCCTTAAGCAGAGTTCGAGGGCTTGGTTTCAAAAGCTCTCAGAGTTGATTGAACAGAATGGCTTTGTCAGATCTACTGCAAATCATTCTCTTTTTGTTAAGAGTACTTAGAGAGGTACTGTTGTTATGGTTTATATTGATGATATAGTTATTACTGGCAACGATGAACATGGTATTCATGCAGTTAAGGATTTCCTTAGATGACAATTTGTGACCAAGGCTTGGCAAGCTACGTTACTTCCTTGGCTTGGAGTTTGCACGCAATCAACAGGATATGGTTATGACGCAAAGGAAGTATGTTATTAACCTTCTGGCTGAGACAGACATGATAGGGTGTAGACCTGCCACTTCACCAATGGATCCCAATGTTATACTCTATGATGATGACTCTGAGGAGGTAGATAAGAGATGGTATAGAGGACTTGTAGGGAAGTTGCTATATGTTACTATTACCAGGCCTGGCATATCATTTGCTGTGAGCAAAGTTAGCCAGTTCATGGAGCAACCTAGACAAGTTCATATGGATGCAATTTGCATGATCTTGGGATATCTGAAATCTTCTTTAGGTGCATTCCTACTTTTCAGAAGAGATACGCCACTCTCAGTTACTGGATGTGCAGATGCAGATTATGCTGGATGTCCTAAGGATAGGAAGTCCACTTTAAGCTTCACTGTGTTCGTTGGTAGCTTGTTGGTTTCATGGAAGAGTAATAAACATACAATAGGTGCTCGATCGAACGCTAAATCAGAATATAGGGCTATGGCCCAAGGGAGCCGGAAATGATGTGGGTCAAGTCCGTTCTGATTGACCTTGCTATTGAGGTGCCTCTTCCAATGCACCTCAAATGTGATAATCAAATAGTTGTGTTCATAGTTAATAATCCGACCTTCCACAAGAGAACAAAGCACATCGAAGTTGATTGTCATTATACCCGTGATTTGATCCAAAAGGGACTTATTTCCACCTCTCATGTTGCTTCAGACGATCAGATTGCAGACATGTTTACCAAGGCTCTTGCGAGGGATCCTTTTCATCGTTGCTGTTCCAAGCTGAGCATGATAGACATATATTCTCCAGCTTGAGGGGAGTGTAAGAGAATTCTATCTCTTTGTCTTTATTATATTTTTCTTGTTTTCCAGTCTTTTTTTATGTAATTTCTCCCTAGAGCCTTTCTCCTATATAAGATGGCTATAGGGCTACGAGGAATATAACTTTTTCATTTCACACATTTCCACAAAGACCAATTGAAATGTATTGTGACAATCAAGCTGCAATAAGCTTGCTCAATAGTGGGGTAATAGTTCTAAAAAAAGCACATTGAAATATAATATCACTATATACAAGATATAGTGGCAAAGCAAGAAATTACGTAAGTTATATACCTGCAAGTGATATGTTAGCTGATTCTCTAGCCAAGGAAATACCGGCATGTACATATATCAAACATGTTGGTTTGATGGGACTCAGGAATGCATGGGTCAAGAAAGAGGCTTTCATTACTAATGAACCTCACTACATACATCTCAATACATTACACGAATAATGGGATTGTAAAAGCTTTGACCACTTCGGTCAAGTGGGAGATGTTAGATCGGGTCTCGCGGAATGATTTTGTGGTCAAACCACCGCCGACGGTTGCACGAGGTCGTGTCTCATGGAGATTCTAATCGCAAGGGCGTGAAGGGTGCGGATGTTGCGAGGGCTTGCGCCCTACCTGCATGTAGTGGAAAAAGACCATCGACGAAACCTCACTCTACAGAGCCCCCTTCCGATCCATACCCTTACTTCTTTCCCTCTCTCGTTCTCTCCGATCAAGACATCGGCGTACCTGATTCTCAGATTGATATGCATCTCTTGAGTGATTTGACAAATCTTCATGTTCCTCTGAACAAACATGCATGCTAGAATGCTATACATGAGGTATGCAATTTTCTTCCTAGTGGTTATGGTTGCAACTATGTGGTCACAAAATTGGTAATATAGTTTGTATATGGTTATTCTTAGGTACCACAGATCCAAGGGTGGAACGTCCTTCGATGGGGCTTTTGTATCTTTGAGATAAGCAATGCATCTGTAAACACTATTTCCTATCTTGATTGCAACTACCCGGAGAATGTAGTTGTCCTTTATACATAATGAATTGCCTTAAGGGAATTTAATGTTAGTCGACACACTTCTTAATTATTGTGTACTTATTTAGCTGATTGATTAGACATCGATCAACTGGTATTATTGTTTTGATACTTTTCTGTGTAGATTACCACAAGCTTCTATTTTTACTTAAGTAAATGGGTTTACTAACTTAAGTAATGGTTCAACAGACATTACCTTCGTAAGCATGAGGAGTTGTGGGCATGATTTAATTTGTTTTTGTTTCCCTGCTAAGTATTAGCAGTTCTAGCTTATCCAGCTCTTCACTTCTCCGAGGACAAGGATGTTATCCAAAATGTTGTCTGTTGTAGACCGAGAATCTTAAAATATTTCTCGATCAACAATGTCTGAAAAAGCACTCGACGCTCACAGATGAGTTTTTAATCTATATTTAATGATTTAATTTATATCGTGTATTCTTTGTAGGATAGCAATTTTCTATGACACGATTATACCATTTAAGCGTGTTCTAGTTTTGTGATTTTTGTCTCTCATTTATGCAGATTTCAGAGTGGATGCACATTAAAGGCATGTGTTTTATGCCAAAGGACCATGCTGTGCACATGGATCTTATTGGAAGTGTCAAGGGATCAGCTGCGGCTGAAACATACTTTAACTATTTGGGTGAAAAAGATAGATCTGAAAAGACTTATGGAGCTCTGCTAAATTGTTATGTTAGGGAACGTCTAACTGAGAAGTCTCTGTCACTTCTGGAAAAAATGAAGGAATTGGGTTTGGCATCCAATGCTTTGACCTATAATGGCATCATGTGCCTCTATACTAACATGGGACAGCATAGTAAAGTTCCTCCTCTATTGTCTGAAATGAAGGAGAGCCATGTCCGTCCAGACAACTTCAGTTACAGAATTTGCATTAATTCTTATGGGGCACTATCCAATATTACTGGGATGGAAAATGTTCTAGAAGAAATGGAACATCAGCCTCATATTGTCATGGATTGGAACACGTATGCTGTTGTTGCAAATATTTATATTAAAGCTCATCTTCCCGATAAAGCAGAGGTTGCTCTGAAGAAATCAGAAGAGAGGCTTGATGACGAAGGAAATCTTTGTTACAGCCATTTGATATCCCTTTATGGCCATCTAAAAAATAAGTCGAAGCTTGAACAGCTATGGAACTTGCAAAAATCTAAGCACAAGAATCAGATAAACAAAGATTACATAATCATGCTTGGAGCATTGGGTAAGATTGGGGATCTTAATCAAGCAGAAGCGTTGTTGAAGGAATGGGAATCATCTGGAAACCCATTTGATTTTCGTGTCCCTAATGCTCTTCTTGTCCATTATTGCAACAAAGGATTGGTAGAGAAGGCAGATGCCATCATAGAAGGCTATGAGAGAAAGGGGAAGATCCCGCCATCCAATAGTTGGGGCTTTCTAGCAAAGGGCTTCGTCAATAATGGGGAATATAAGAAGGCTTACCAATGCATGGAGAAGGCTCTCCGTGTATATAAGCCTAATTCAGGATGGGAACCAAACCCGAAAACGACGGCAAGAATTTTCAAGGGGCTCAGTGAAAATGAACAAAATTTATAGTACTTTTTCTTTGTCTGGATTTTTTAGTCTGGTTGAAAACCATACTCATGATTGACTAAGGAGTTGACGACGATGGGGAGCGATGGATTGGCAAGGTTTATGGAAATCGAGGACTAAGGTACACCAAAGGAAACTCTGGGACATTGGGTGATCAGTTGGGATGGTTTATCAGGATGCTCCTGAGTAATTATTTCCTTTTGCGGTGCCTCTGCTCGTACTGCTTCTTAGACTTCCCTACGTGAACAGGTAAGTTATGTTTTCATGGACAATCGTAACTCCACACTAAAAAACCATTTGAACTTTTGGTGTTTAACCAATTCTAGAATCTTTAGACCTGAAGTCCAACTTGGTTCTTGAACTTGTTAGTTGAGAATTATGCTTACCTCGGGATTTACGTCACATCTAATGCTTCTTTCTTCTTGGCAGTGCAATGCTTGCTGATTCCAGTTTCTGTCTCTAGATGATTTGATGGAAATTATTATTGAAGCATTCTCCAATCATGAAGAAATTTCTCTCACGGTGCCTCTACGTTGTGCACGTAGCATTATAGGTTCTGACTAGTGGTTCTTCGAGCATTCGTTAGGACTATGGAAATTAACTTCAGGTAATCCAATCCCTTTATGCAACTTCTGGAAGGATGTATGCACTGTAATTTGAATTGACTACAGGGCATCTGAGTTCTTGCCTTTTTTAATCTATATGCCATATTTTTTAAATAATTATCAAGAGTGAAATTGTAAGAGATTGAGATTTTGGAAAGATGGGAGATCGAGTTGCATAACAAATTTGAATTTCTCATGGAGGGATTGATTATTATCCTTTCCCTTATTATCTCGTTTATCCATTTTGTAGACGCATGCATGTTAGAGATATCTTGCTTCAAAACCTATTTCCCCAAAGGATTTTATATGGATTTCCTAGATTACATGTAAATATTTGATGTAACACAATTTTCGTAATGTGTACCTACATCGACACAGAAAGACCCTTTGGACGTCTTTTTGTTAGTGTATCTTCCATTGTCAAAAATTATTGACACACTGATCTTAATGGATGCAATTTGATTATCCGTGTCCATTGATACAAAAAAATTGTAATTCTGACATGCCGGCAAACAGATTTAAGGTTTGCTTACTTATATGGGCTTGTACATATAATTATCCCTTGTATTTTTATTTCTTTTTCTTGAATTTAGATGCATTTTGTCCTTTTCGTGGGGCGTACGTTGGATGGATGAGAAACAAGGAAGGTTAACTTCCTAATTCCTGTTTTGTTAGACGAGAAAGGGATACATGTGGGATAATGGAGTTATCCTTGTGCTCATCAGTTTTGTTGTGGTTTGGGATTCGAGGGTAGATGACAACTATTACACCTCTTGAAAAGAATAATGTGAGATCTATAATTGCACCAAGTTAATTTTATCTTGGGTTAAGTCCATAATACTGGGGCTTATACCAGATTAGTCATTAATTGGACATGTATATGCAACGAAGTGGGACGCATTTTCAATTATGTACTATACAAGAAAATTTAATGCATTTTCAAGTATGTACTATATAAGAAAATTTATGTAATGTGCAATATTTGTAGAGGTGTTTATGTAAAAGTTTTTTTTAATAAATCCACTTCTATGGAAATCCGCATTATAAAATCTGCATTATAAAAGTATTTTTTACAACCACACTCATGGATTTATAACTATATGATAACATTTGTAATCTTCAGTAGTTTTGTTTCATTTGGCACTGTAAGTCTCTGGCATCAAAGTTGGTTGGTCAAATCATAAATTTGACTCCAAGAATTAAGAAGTTAAAGAAATATATTTATAAATCTTTACAAATAACTGTCCTTGTTCTTAGTTTTGACACTCTCGTGGTCATAACAACTAAAAAGTTGAAGAAATATAATAAAAATATCTTTACAAAGAACAACCCATTGATATTAATTTCAACCCTCTCGTTGATATCTTGTGTCAACAATAATACGATTCTGTTAGCAAAATTAGAAAGTATATTTGTCTTTTTATGCAAGGTTTAATATTTTAGAAAACTAAGGTGAAAAACAATGGTGAAGGAATATGACAGAAAAGTATGATTAGAAGTGCAAGGCACGTTCATGACCAAAATGGCAAGGCGAGTTCATCACAAGGGCATTAGGGTAACAAATAGAAATCGAAGATCTACTTTAGACTTTCTATAGTTTATCTTGTTTAATGTTTCGATGACAAGTATATAACTTGTTAGATGATTACATGGAGTACTCTGAGAGGGGACTTCATTAATGGTAGGAGTGCGAGAGATTTTACTACAATCTCTCCCTATTTTTGTCATTATCAATAAAATAGCACTTTAATCTCCTCTTTTTAAAGTATTCTCTCCCACCCTTTTAACATCTTATCTTATTCATTTTATTTTTAACTTAATTAGGTTATCATGTAATTTAAACTACATGAGCATGGATTAATAAATTCCTTAAATTAAACAATTTACAATATACAACTGCCTCCTACAATAAGGTATCAAAGTCACCATACTCCAATTTAGAATCGCAGAATAAAAGTACGACAATAAAAAATTGTGTTACGAATTTGCGGAGACTATGCAAGGCAAAATTGCATAAATCGGTTGTCGGTACTCTGTCGATAGTGTCACTGACTAAGGATTAATCAGCATTCGGACGACTAATCGGATTTAGTCGGTCATTAGTCGGTTTTGATATTTTTAATTATTTTAAATATATAAACCACTTTATACATATATTCTTATATATTTCCAAAGATTTGTACATTTTATATATTATAATAATGAAACAAAAGAAGTAACCGACTTTAAATATAACATTAAAAATATTAGAATAAGTTTGCTTTTAAAAAAAGCAAAAAAATAAATAAAAAAGATCTATGTAAAGGTCAGTAAAGTAGTTGCTCGATTAGTCGGGTTGACCGACTAATGGCCGACTAGGCTTAGGCGAGTCGGCTACCCCCAACTCGACTAGTCAGCCTAGTCGGTCGACTTTTACTATAGTGATGCAAGATGAATAGGAGATGAGCTAAATGGGGGAATTAAAGTATTTTAGGATTAAAAGGATAAAAATTCATAGGCAACACGTATGTACATCAAAGAGAATGTTTTTTCCTACCATACCTTCTGAGAGCCACAAAAATACTTCCTCCAAACATTCTATTGCTCCAAGTCCTGATTATTCTCTCGTTCTTGTTCGGTTGTTTGTAGTATCTTCTTCTTCTTATGTTTCCCCTTGACCATTTTAAGCTCACGCATCTTCTTCCTCTTTTACACAACTGTTACGAACTGTTGAGCGCCTCCATAGAGATGGCAAAAGGCTCTCGAAACTCCAAATCACTCAACCTCATCATCAAAGGTACCCGAGACTCCGGCAACAGCGGTGAATCCTCTTGATCTCAAATCATTAACATTTACTTTTATTTTAAATGTCTTATAAAACCTCAAAAGCTACACTTCAATCGGAAATTTTCAGCCTTGATCAGTTGACTAATCGTCTTCCGGTCAGCTCAGATTCCCTCCATGCTTCAAGCGGAAGCTTGAAAGTGCTATTACGATGCGCGGCCTTATTAGATCTGATTGCACAACCTCGCTCTCTCACTCGACTCTTACGATCGTGGAAATCAATCATGGTCACCAATGATCTATCACCAAAGGTGGAGGAAAGAAAGCTTGGAATTGGATCGAGGTAGTTAGCTGAACGATCAAGCCATGAGAGTGGAGACAATCATTAAATGACGGTTTGCCTCACGATTGGAGAGGGTGTTTATGGAGCGGGGAACCGACCCATTCAATCGTGACCTGCCTTACCCATCCTTATCGGATCAACGGATCGAACCGACCCATTTTTACGGGTATCCAGTTCTAATGGGTGCTCCAATTATTTGAATGGGTAACAGGTACCCGTAGATACTCACGACAACAAACATTTAAAACATAATTAGAAGTAGAACTTATTGGAAACAAACCTTTGACATTATCTATTTCATCTACCTTTCTTGCACTTCCATATCATGCGACAACATAGAAAGCCACCCGTATTATCTCAAATCATATATACAAAATCATACTATCTGAAATCATAAATAAAAATGCACACTATCTGAAACATAAATGAAAGACGACCTATATATATGTATTATTCTTTCTTCCAAAATCATATATTATTTGCAACTTTACGGTCCATTCAAATGAAAGCAGGGTAAAATCTGGTTGAAATACCAGAGCAAAAAATGATCACCTGTACTCAAAATGGATCATATTTGACCAGTTATTTTTTGAGTACATCATGTACTTGCTCCCTGCAGAGAAAAATCCTCACTCATGAAATTATAACGGAACATAAACTAATCTGGACCTTTTGACGGATCATAAAACTATTTTCATGGGTCTAATATGCGTTACTGCTATATATCATGGGTGTGAACAATAATAAAATGGAACTTTTGACAAATCATAGTTAGGCAAATGCAAGAAGAGTGATAAGTATTTCTTAGCCGTATTATTCTGGAACTTACAACACTTCTAGATCTAAGTTTGGATGTAATTCTGAATCCAACTTAAGGCATTTAGTAGCTGAATGATCCATTGTAGATGACGATGTTTCTGAAAGCAAAATAATCATATAGATGATTGCTATGATTTTGTATCTCTATATATGCATAATTCCAAAATATCATTTACAAAACTGATATGCATCTCTATTTTGCGAGCGTGTTGATGAAATGTGTGCTCCTCACAATCCATGTTGATTATCCAAGCGGTGAATCTCCTGATCTCGTCTCACGAGATCCGACATCTTCTTCACGAGCGAAGTGCACCTAAGGAGACAGAGATCCACAAGTGATCGAAGCGACGACACAATGATGTGGCGATGACGACGACCCTCTCTAGGGTTTAGGGTGGATGGCCACTCTAAGGAGGGAGAGAGGGCGTGTGTAGAGAATATGAGAGAGAAAAAGGCTATGGAATTGTTGTAAAATGAAGAGCTAGGGTTGCCTCTTCTTTTATAGTATTTTTGGGAACCCATGGATCGCAATCCATGTGAAACACATAATCAGTTGAGATTGATTTGTGTTTCTATTCAATGGCCATGATTTTGTTGTAAAAAATATAACAACAATTAATTTAGATTAAATTAAATATATTGAATAATCAACATAATTTAATTTGAACTAGGAAGGATGCCACCCACCTTCCTAAAATAGCAGGGACGATTGCTCTTTGAATGAGTCAAAGGGTGGCCGTCCACCATCCATTCATGGAAGATGTTGGCCTTCTAATTATGTGAGACATAATGTCGCATATAATCATTCATATATTTACAACAACTTTTGATGTAAAATAATTCATCAAAAAATTCTTTCAAAATAATTTTGTGAATATTGCAGACATGCCATTGAATAATTGTGAATCATATTCACGCATCCAAAATAAAATGTAAATTGTATTTCCAAATAATTTTCAATGTGAATCCAATTCATATCAACAATTAATTTATAGATACCATTTATAATAAGCTCTCTCTAGTCTATTATAAATCACATTTATATGTATAAATAATATAGGTAGTGCTATCCACATTATTCATATCCTTGATAATTAAATCAAGACCGTAAATCTAATCTTCTCATTTCATCTGAATCACATTCAGATCAATGTCCAACATTTTGACCAAAATCAGATCACTTCTCTACTGAGAGGAGTCACTAAAATCCAGACCCATTTCATTACTCCATAGGAATGGAAGCATCATGGTTATACAACCGTTTATGATAACATCACCCTCAGGTATTCATAATACATGCACATCATGCATACTGGAAGATCTAGAATAAACTCGAAGTTTTAGATCTATTTAAACTGTCTTCTTCAGGGTTTTATCATTAAGTTTCTCATTTGTTCATTGAGAGTCGGTATCGATCATATACTTTCCAAAAGCATATATCATACCTAGGTGTTGATTATATACTCTCCAAAAGCATATATCAAACCTTACAAATTTAGTCAAGCTTCCAAAGCGAGACGACCGTGTATGGAACTTGATCCCAATATCTCATGAGTGAGCTCATGTCTTCCAGATCAGTAAATGAACCTGTATGATCCCTTTAAGAGATTGTATTACTCATATGCCCTTCTATGCACACCAGCACACCGGTGTATAGACCTTGATTAGGTCATCAACCTATTGGTTTGCCAAATGTCAGACATATAGTAACACATCTATCTCCGGTCAGAGGATGCGTGCATATATCGCGATAGCATACGACATAGGTCTTTGGTTATCTCGATCTCGTTAAGTCAACTCTTTGACCTAACTAATCTGACATCTTCGGGTCTCTATTCCTATGCAAAGGACCCACATAAAGAGGTCGGTCAGATATCATCCCTTAGAGAAAGGATTGCCATCTCCTTCTCGAGCTGGAGATCCTCTCTTAATAATCATTTGACGGTGCTTGATGAGTTCTCAATCTAACTCTTTAGATATTTATCCAAGAGACCAACCTCTATGATTCAACAATTGAATCAACAGCTGTATGATCATTAAGATAGCCATGGTACATAACCCTAATTATACTAATGGATCTATTATGAAAATTAGTTATTCTTCATTTTAGACCAGGGAATAATATTTGCAATGACATTTATTGCATAGTGGTTCATCGTGGGCTCGCATATCTAACAATCTCCCACTAGCCCAAAGGTCGTTAATGGGCTAATATTTAATCCCACACTCATGTGACAATCATAGGCTATTTAGAAAGATAGCTAGGTAAGCTGATCGATCACTCTGTTCGGAGAGACTACGCCAAGTCCTTTTATGGCACTTTCATATCCCCCGGTAACTGTTCTTGCATCCAGTGTTAATGGTGCATCTTATGCAACCAATACTCAATCTTGTTAATTATAGTGTCTTTAACACTACAATTCAATAATTGTTATAACATGTTTGCAATTTCTATTATCCTTAACATAATACCCTTATTTATGGAGATCTCTATCTCCTAAGGTATCTGCAGTTAAGACCTTTTAGATCACTATCTATAAAGTCTTAAGTTCTTAAAGATAAGATTTAGAAATCACTATCTCGAAAGTCTTGTCCTCTTTGAAGATATTTTTATTACTATAATCAAGTGCTCCATAGTAGGACTAGTAACAGTTTACTACTCCCACTGCATGGCAGACATCTGATTTTTGTACACATCTAGAATACACCGAGCTTCCCAAAGTCGATGCACTATGTCATGTAGCTTTGGTATTCACATCCTCAACTCTTTGAGGTGTTATCCCTTCAGGTTGATCACTACCATATTTTAAGGGAACGAAGCCTTACTTGGATTTTCCAGAATGGATATATATCTAGAGTGTACCACTTAATGTGACAGTCTTAATACCCTCTTCTCTATGCTTCTGAACATCTTCAGAACTGAGATCTAAGAGGTATCCCTGAGATCTCATCTCAAGGTACGGAACAACCAGATTATAAAAAACTTACTATCATCCTTATATCATTCCAAATGATTGGGATATTATTTACATTTAGCACGATGAACACATTGACACTCCCACTAAGCTTTACACGGTTCATCAAGATTCTATCTGAAATCTTAACCTTTATAATTTCATTAAATTCGATGTTCCAACTACAAGAAGCTTATTTGAGTCTATAGATGGAGTTCTTTAACTTGCACACCTTGATTTCCTAAGCCATGATCCTGGGGCTACTTCATGTGAATGTCCTCGATGAGGAGTTCATAGAGGAATGCAATTGCGACTTCCATCTTGAAGATGACAAAGTCAAGTTGTATAGCTATAGTTAGCAATAATCTGATGAGTTTAAGCATGATCACTGAAGAGCAAGTCTCATCACAAGCAATATCTTCTCTACAGTGTGTAGCTCATGGCTACGAGCTGTACTTTGAAGGTCTCTACCTTCTCATCAGGTTCCCTCTTTCTCTTGAAGATTCATTTACACCTAACGCGTCTTATTCTTATAGATGGATCCTCGAGGGTCTATATACAACACTTGTATATGAAGTCTACTTTAGACTTTATTGCTAACATCCATCTCTCCATGTCATGATCCTTGGAAGCTTCATCATATGAAGTCAGATCATTGTCAGATTTAACTGACACATGGAATCCATCCTCAAACTCATTTGACGAGATATGAGTGTTTCATCTTAAATTATCCTTTTAGTTTCCGATTTCAGGAGCCTCATTATCTTCTCAAGATTCAATAAGTTCCTTTACTCCATTTTCATCTTGATTCTCAAGAGTCTCATCCTCTAAGAATCATATCCTTAGAGATGAAATCTTTTAAGAATCTCAAGGTCATAAAGTAGGTATCCAATACTATCCTTTATTTTTTAATGAAGTAGAATTCTCGTGTGCTAGATTCCAGCTTACTTGCATTCATGACATGGTCATGGACCAAGCAACTCTAAATCCTCAAGTGTCCAACACTAGGTTATGTTCCAAACCATAACTTATAAGGATTTTCTGGTTTAGATCTGCATGTATTAATAATATATAATGCAGTCTCTACTGCATATATATATACCTACCTAGAAACTAAGAGATAATTATGCTAAGATTAATCATTGATAAAATCATGTCACACATGATCCAATTGTGTCTCCCTACAACTCTATTGAGTTAAGGTGTATTAGGACGAGTGAGATAGGAATGATATTCCTTTCTCCAATTCCTTGAATTCATCTAATAAGTACATGCTACCTAGGTTAGATCAAATTCATCTCATCTTCCTTCAGACTTTGGTTCTAAACCAAAATTGTGAAATCTTTGAACATTTCAAAGGTTTCTAAGGTGAAGGGAAGAAATCTCATATCACAAAAATCATAGAATGATATCACATATCATCAATGTTTATTATGATATAGATGATTCACATACATCAATATGTACGAGATCTTGAATACCTTGACATCTTACACCATTCCCAGAGAAGAGTGTGTTGGACATTTTACTTTGAATACAACATTCACAAGTATGTAAGATTTGAAATTTCAGACATTCTAAAGTTTCATCTCTTACTAGTCTATTGATCTCATCAACAAACATATGTCCAAGGCTTGATGTCAGATCATTATCAATGATCTTCATCCTTTTATTGATCTTATAAGGTTTAATTTTCAGTATTTAGAAATTTTAGTGAACCATTCATTAATTTTCTAATTTAGTAGAGTCCTCTAGATGTTAGATTACTATCTGAAATATATCCATCATAACTCTTTATGACAGGTCTATTCCAGAATTCATGTTTATTTTCAACATTTATAAATAAACAATGAGTGTATTCTAATATTTAGGTCATAGAGACATTCTCTAAGACTAAGGGCTCTCCCACTGAAAATGTGAAGTCTATCTGTCCAATGGATATTGTTGAAACAATTGCATCAATTCCAACATAGATGACTATTAGACCTTAGGATCAAATTTTCTAAAACATATGCAACAATTGCAAGTGTTATTAAAAGAATGAGATATAATTATTAGACTTTTATCTGATCTAATAAGCAAGTTTATTTCAATGATCAAATGTATATTATTCTAATGCACTATCTGAGCACTTCCCTAAGGATCTTAGATAGTCTAGATAGTCATATTATCTATACATCGGATTGTTACAATATTGGCATTCATCCAACTCTTTGGATGCCATATGTATGGAAAACATAGAAGTACAATCGGCTCTTTGACTATCCTTCTAACTTGGGTCTGACCCATGCTTCCACTGCGCTCCTTTCATCTATAAACAACCGTTGTTTAAGATAAAAGGAATTCTTACTCAAAAGAATTCGATGTAAGAGTATTTCAACATTTATACATGCTTCTTTCAACTCACACAATATGAATATTATGAAACTTCATGAATGACTAGAGTATAGATAATAGAATGACGACACTCATCGTATCTACATCCATATTAACTCTTAAAGACTTTGGTTTAGGAAGGTACTCAAACATTGTGAGTATATCATCTCTTATAGAGCCACCATTTTGCATGATGCAATGAACCATGTCATTCATGATTAAATGTCAAGAGCAAATATGTATGCCAGAACATCTTCTTAGATTTTATAAAGATTATTTGACAATTATGATCATCACCGACATGATACTTTCAAAGACACTCGATGAGAGATCAAAACTATAGAGATGCACAAATCCTAGGTTGTTGTCCTATTATCTATTTAATTGTTATTCCTCACTATTATGAGGAAACTTGTACATTGCAACCACATACATTATGTGTCCAACTACAAGTGCAATATCTTTATCAAGGATCCAACTCCATGATATTTTATTGGTTATTATTGAGTATAGTATTGAGTGGATTTAATGAGGATTATCTGAAATAAGATAATTTTCATAAATATATAAATATATATTTTACTTTGATTTAGGAATTTTTATATCAAAGTTATCTTGCTTTGTCAACATTGAAAGTTCATTCTCTTAATCACTTTCAATGTAAGAGATATACTTACCATTATATCTCAAATAAAATCTGGGATCTCCTTTCTTATCTTTGTTACATCCCAATACTATGAGAACCTACAACTTGGATAAAAAGAAGCGGGAATACATTCCGCCTTACAAGTCTAACTTGCATTCCTAATTCGGTCTTTAACACCCATGCCCACCACTGATAAGGTGATGTTGACCCGTTGTTAATTGAACCAACCGTCAATAGGAATAGCACTCGCTATGCGTAATCCAATATCACCCCAATAATATGAGGACCTGATATTAGGGTCACTACGCATACGATCTTACTCTTTCGAGAAGCAAAGAGCTTGATCTAGATGCGCTTGTATGTAAGAGCTGTCACTTCGGACATGTATCTCCTACATACAATCCTTGGCGACGGAATCCTTCATCTTGATGGAAGACCATGGATGTCACTTATGTGATCCTCCATATCATATTCAAATTCTAATTAATCATTATGAATCATATTCATTACGATTAATTCTTCCTAGAGAAATACTACTCTGTTCATAATAGAAGGGAGTATAATTGGATCTAATTAATTTAATCATATTAAATCAATTATTAATCCAATCAATCAACCAACAAACAATTTTTAATTGTTATTTGAAGGATGATATAATCTCAAAATACGTATTATTCAAATTTTAATAATTAGAAAAACACATTATGATCGCTTCAAGCATTATCTTTTCCTTACCCATTGTCATGTTTAGTACCGGTGGGAGTGTGACAGATCACTCAGGGAGCAACCTGTTACCCCAACGCTCCCCGGCTAGACACCATATCCGCCTCAGGTCAGGATAATGCGACTTTAATCATTTTGTATTTGAGATGATAATCGTTCTTTCAATAGAAGTTATACAATATATAATATTAATCAAAACCTTTTTGATAATATTATAAGAAAATTTTCTAAACAAATTCCCAATCCTATTCAAGCAAGCATGTTTGTTTGAAAGTTCGTTATAACCAAATCGATCAAGATCATTATCTTATCTTTGTTGGTTATGGTCATTCAAAAATAAATATCATTATTAAATATTTCACAAATATTTAACAACTAATTATTCCATGAGATTAACCATTAATTTTTATGAATTAATTGAATGACAAGCACAAGATTCTTGATTAGGAAAGTAATTTTCAGCAGTGATACTCACTTATTAAAACTAGCATATCTCAATCAATTTAAATCCAAATCATGCAAAATAAGTTTTCAAAGTTTGCTAATTTGATTTATAACATAACCCAAGTAATTTGCACATATTTCTAGGTGTTTCAAAATCATAATTAATCTTTAGTTACGTCAAGATTCACCATCCCCAAAACAGTGGATACATGTTCATTAAAAAAATAACTTGAGCAAACGGATTCCAAATCATGCAAACTCATCCCACTGTTTCCTTATTTAATGGGGAACATTATGATATCTTTATGTTTAAACACTTTTAAACAGGATGAAAAAGCCAACAAAATCGGGTTGCGTGAAAAAAATACAATAAAACATCACACAACCAAAATATGCCCTAGTCATCTTTGGTTTAAGGACTATATCCTAAAGCTCAAATCTAGCTCTAATACCACCTGAAGGATATGGGAAAATCTTTAAGCGCATCATGGAAGTGTGAGGATTGCATCATATGCGATCGGGAGCGACTAGGCGTACTAGTTACTCGAGGCAACATAATTTAAAATTTTTTAAATCGATGAAACCACATGATCCAAGAATACTTCTCGAATCATTTCATCTACATCACAAACAAGTATTAGGTTTACCTCTTGAAGCATGGCTGTAATCGAGTCTCTAAACGAAGAAACCTCTTCTCTCAAGTCCGATCCCGCGGAGGAGACGCTTGCGAGCACGTTGATGAAACATATGCTCCTCGCAATCGATGTTGATGATCCAAGCAGAGAATCTCCTAATCTCATCACACGAGATCCGACATCTTCTTCACGAGCGAGGCGCACCGAAGGAGATAGATATCCACGAGCTGTCGAAGCAGCAACACGATAGCATGGCGATGACGACGTTCTTCTCTAGGTCAACCTATGGACGGCCACATGTTGAGAGAGAAGGAGAGAGAGGATGTTTAGAGAATGAGAGAGAGAGAGCATATGTTGTGTCTCTTGTTGTAACTTGAAAAACAAGGGGTTTCTTTCAATGGCCATGATCTTGTTGTAAAACACAACAACAATTAATTATCAATATAAATTAATTTCAAATTAAGTCAATTATCGTTGGAGATAATTGAGAAGGAGATTAGTCTCATCCCTTAAAAGAGGAGTGGTGGGGACGGTCACCCATTCCATTTAGGACTTGGTGGTCGTCCACCACCTTTAATTGGAAGGAGGTAATCTTCTTCCAATTCATGAGATTACATTATCTCATGAAAATCTCCAACATTTACAACAACACTTATTGTAAATTATCTCACAAAAATAATTCATAATTATCTTGTGAACATTGCAATCATGCCATTGGAAATTTGTGAATCACAATCACAACCCAAAATAAAATGTAAATTATAATTTCAATTAATTATCCAATGTGAATCCAATTCACATCAATAATTAATCAACAAATATAAATTACAATAGGCTCTCTCTAGTGTACATTATAAATCGCATCTATAATATATAAATAATTAATATGAGTAAAGTTATCCACATTATTCATATCCATGATAATTAAATCACATTTAATCATCTTGGATCTCTATTCTCATGTGCCCAAATAATATGAATTACATTCGCATTATTCATATCTTTGATAAATAAATCACATTTAACTCCTAATATGGATCAAATTCATATTATTCATGATGATTAAATTACATTTAATTAACTATTTTTCAATGCTCAGATACATACAATGAAATTATCCTTGAACTCTTTTAAGGATAATGCGCTTTCTGTGGATACTTGGAGATAAAGAGAGGGTGACTGTACGTTGCAAGTATAGTGACTTGGATATTGAGATCATATCTCAAATCTAGATCTTACGGATCTCTCATAGATGCTTGATTAAATCAAGATCGTAAATCTAATCTTCTCATTTCATCTGAATCACATTCAGATCAATGTCCAACATTTGGACCGAGATCAGATCACTTCTCTACTGAGAGGAGTCACTAAATCTAGACCCGTTTCATCACTCCCTAGGAATGGAAGTGTCATGGTTATACAATCTTTTATGATCACATCACTCTCAGGTATTCCTAATACGTGTACATCCTGCATACTAGAAGACCTAGAATAAACCCTAAGTTTTAGATCTATTTAGACTGTCTTCTTCAGGGTTTTATTATTAAGTTTCTCATTTGATCATTGGAAGTCGATATCGATCATATACTTTTCAAAAGCATATATCATACCTAGATGTTGATCATATACTTTCCAAAAGCATATATCAAACCTTACAAATTCAATCAAGCTTCCAAAGCGAGACGACCATGCACGGAATTTGATCCCAATATCTCAAGAGTGAGCTCATGTCTTCCGGTTCAATAAAAAAACCTGTATGATCCCTTTGAGAGATCGTATTACTCATATGCCCTTATATGCACACCAACATGCTGGTGTATAGACCTTGATTAGGTCATCAACCTATTGGCATGCCGATGAATCCGCGATTCATCATTTCAATATATTGAACTTAGCAAAATACCTGAGTAAAATCTCAAATAAATGTTCATAAAATCAATAAATTAACAAAATGACTCTTGTAAATAAATTACACTAATTATTGTATATTAAATTGTACAAAATAAATTAATAATAAAAAAAGCCATAGAATAAAGGAGTTTTTCACCTATAAATAGCCTAAAATTTCATGTATTTTTAATAATTTTATTTTAACTCCTTCTTAACTAATTCTTTCTCTGACTTGTTTATAAAAATGTAAATAAAAATCCAAAAATACAAAATAAAATTTACCTCAAATAAATACTCCCATATCCCAAAGAGAAAAAGCCGTAAAGTCCAAATTCTCGGCCAAATTCCCGCTTAGTATGAACTTCAAATTAACCAAAATCACTTTTAAAGTTTAAGTTAGAAAATTATCTATCCAATGGAAGTGGTTCATTAAAAGCAGATCTCGTTTGCAAAATTTGAGTTTTGGGGACTAGGTGTACATTGTATATGACATACATATTCTTTTTTTCTCATTTTTATTTACTTTTATTAATTACTAAAAATTCAAAAAAACCATTTTTGTTTTTATTTTATTTTTGATATTTTATTTTATTTTTATATTATAAATATCTTTTATTAGAAAAAAATAAAATTAGAAAAGTAAAAAAATGCACATATTATTTGTCTTATTTTGTAAATCTCCATTCTTTATTTTATTTTCTTTTTAGTAGCCAACTTTTAATTTCTTTTTTATTTTCTCTACTATAACCACTCATTCTACCTCCAACTTCCATTCTACTCCATCTTCTTTTAACCTCCATTCAACTCCATCTTCTTCTTTTAACCTCCATTCAACTCCACCATTTTTCTAACCTCCCATTCAACTCCACCATTCCACCATCTCTCTAACTCCCATTCTTCTTCTCTTTTTATTCTTCTCATCATCATCATTTTTTCCTATTCGTCATTCTTAGAGAAAAAAGAGAGAGCTTGGAATGTGGTACATGTGACAACAACTTATCATCTTCCACAAGCGACGACCTCCTTCAGGCGAGATTCGTGACGACCACCGTCCCCATGTCACGACTTTCCCATCAAGCTCGCATAGCTTATCAGATTTTTATTTCACCAATCGAGTCGAGACGACGAAAAGAGTCCAACGTAGTTGTTCTGCAAATCCGACGAACCTCAGGTAAGTATTCCTATTATTTCTCTTGTTATTTTATTTTATCTAACATTTTCCCCTCAATTTCTTTTACCACATCACATCACCGGCACCTTTACCACCAACTCATTTCTTCTTCTTGTTTGAGATTGAACACAATTAAAAAAAATAAAATAAAATCAATAAAAAAATAAAAAAAATGAAAAGAAGTAGGAGACCGGCCCCTCCACGCCACTACCGACCGCCGCCGCACCCACTGCAGCTCCACTGCACGCGGGTTCACGCCTGCTCCCCCTCCTGCGGCCCTCCGTCATCCAGGACCAACCCGTCGCCCAACGATCGTGCCGTTACTCCACGCCATCACAGGTGCGTACCTCCGCCCGCAGCCTTCCTCCATCGACGCCATAGCTGCACACCTCGCCCTCCATGCTCCACCCATAGCTGACCCCTTCTCTAGCCGCACACGCAAACTCCTCCGCCCAATGTGATGCTTCCCCGTCGCACGCTTCCTCGCCCATCCGCCTGCGTGCCACCGTCACATCAGCGACCTCCCCCTACGACCATCTTCCCCATTACCGTGTACGGCCTCCCTCCGCAGTCCTTTCCACCAAGCCACCACGCGCCTCCTCAAAGCTATTGCCCGCCTCCATCAATCGTACCCTAACCACCCTCTTGCATCGAAGAAGAGAATAAGTTTGCGTTTTTTTCCTTATTTTTTTATTTTGTAAAATTACATGTTTTCCATGTATGTTTCCGTAATTCCAAAAGTGCCCCTATGCACATTTTGCATTGTCAATTTTAATTTATGTATTGCATGGATACCCCCATGTTCATGCATTAATTTGGACATTAATTTCGCATCATTTATTTGAATGAAAAATGTCATATTGTTGATCAACTAATTCTCTATCTACGTATTTATTTAGATTTTTGTGAGTTTTGGGTAATTAACTAAGATTATTTTAGTGAAAAATTACATATTTTACCCAATTTGAGCTCTTAAATTCATATTTGACTCACAGTTACTCTAAAAATTCCTCAAAAATCACAAATGATGTCTTGAAATGTGCTTTAATTATTTTCTAAATTTCATCTTAATTGGAATTGTCATGTGCCTTAAATAAATTATAGAGTGATTTTCGTAATTGATTTTTATTTAAATCCACATACATTATTTTTGTGAAATTCCAAATCTTCTGGATTGTAGATTAATATATCTTATTGAGATAATTCATCTTTGGATAAAATGACATTGTGGATTTATTAAGAATTAATTACTTACTACCACTCGGTTTCCTTGAAAAATTCAAAAAAAATCATATGTTCTCAAAAAATTCCAAAAAATACAGTAGATTCATTGCATCATGTTTAAGTTCCAGTAAATTTTATTTTTTATTTTTATAATTTTTGCATTCTGTTTATGTGAAAAATTGCATGAAAACTCATAAAAAGTGTACATTCTTCATTATTGCATTTTAACCCGTAAAATTCCAAAAAATATTATGCATTCACCATTGGATTAGGTTTTTAGGAAAACTATAATTTGGCTAAATTGGACTAATTTATTATTAAAATTAATTTAGCTAAGTTGTGTGTTTTCTTTAATTTAATTCAACCATATTTTGCATTCGCATTTATTTTTGCATAAAAAATACAAAAAATCTGCATTGGAATCCTAGACCTATTTTTTTCGAATTAACCCAAAGTTGTTCCTTTGCCTCCTTGTGTTCGACCTCGGACTTACCCGGAATATAAATTTAAGCCGAGTCCTTTTCACAGAGACATTCGATTCGGTTCTGCACGATTTACTAAGTACCCGTATTACATCGAGTACAAATTATATCAGGTATCTAACGAACAGTCGGATGGCACCATTGTCGGGGAGGCAAATGGCTTAGGGATTAATTTAGAAAAAGTAGATTTACGTTTTCTCTCACTCGGGTAGTCTGACCCCCGTGCCATCTTGTAATTACTCCATTTTTTCTTTTTATTATCTCAATTGTTTATTTGCTCATTTTTGTATATATTTTGTTGCTTGTATCTCTAATATAATTTGTTTTTCCTTACGAGGGTTCGGTGAAATTGGAGTGCATCGGAGGTCGACGGATGTGATGCATACTGACTGTTGAAGAGCAAGAAATTTAATTTAATTTGAGAGCATTATCATTTTGTAATTATTGTATTGTAATAATTTAGATAATTCTCTATTTACTGCGACTCTTGTTTGAGAGCTCTCACTTTTATCATGACTGGACATTTGACCCATTTGTGACCGTGTGGTTGATTGATGTAGAATAGAACTTGCACTCACAACTTTTAGAGCATTTTTACTATAATATTTTTATTGCTTGTGCTCGTAATCTTTAGGACCATGCATTACATTTAATGAGACAAACTTAGACCGTAGAGCTATTAGTCCAAATTAAAATGTTCATCACTCGCTAATAGAACTGCATGTCTAGGAACGGTTTTCTCGTTTGCACTCATATGGTATAAAATTTCAATTCTGTGTTGCATCCCGCATGTAGCGTGAGGATCACTGTAAGTCTTCTGAGCTGGGCATGCATCATTGATTTCACTATTCGCATAGGTTTTTCTCGACACCCTTCCCCTTGATTTTTAAAACTTAGGTTATAAGGAAATTGGGATTGATCGTCAAGCATGCCTTTTTTGCTGGATTAATCATTATAACCGAACTTAAAATCAGGATTGCTAATCAGAGTTGACCAAAAAGATTGACTAAAATTAACACTTATTTTTGGGAGAGCAAAACCCTCATTTTATGCTTGTGCTATAATGATCGTTGAGAGGTGAGGACACATCCCTAGGATAGTGCCCAAAACCCACTTTTAAGCCTTGCGTAATTGGACGTTATCTTGATTTATCACCTAATTAAAATTGAAAAGATAAATGGTCAGGTCACTCTTCTTCGACCATATTCCGACCATCTCCACCCTCTTATTTCTCCTCATACCCACACCCCAACCTCAAAGTCAGAACTCTGAATTACTTCTCCACCTCTTCAAACTTCTCACCTTCCCCAAATTCTTACATCCCTGACCCACATCCAAACTGGATTGACTCACCATATTCTCATCAGCTTGCTGGAATCAAGGAACAAATCGAAGAGAAAGCCATTGTTGAGAGGAATGATTGGCAGAATCAGTTTCCCCCACATACCTCATTCTAACCTCGAGTTGGGACCAGACAACAATTGACCTATACACATCCCGACTTGACCTTAGGGTATAACATGGTCGACCAAACAAACTGAATGGAGAGACCTGCACCATATTATCTTCCTGACTTGATTGGCCTGAGTGATCAAGCCCACATTGAGCGACCTTCATATCACCCATTCGGAGAGCCAACATATACATGGGATTGGATTCATGCGACCAATTTACAGACCCCCTGTCTACTGACTCCACCTTATGAGGCTCCGACCAACATCTACCATACAGATGGGCTATACTCAACCGAACATTATACGCTTGAGTCAAGTTGTGTTGAGTATAAGATCAGAGTTCTCAACAGTATCCTCCAACTGAGCAGACTTCTCTCATGATGTGTCATGAGAACTTATTGGAGGATGAAATTTCTAGACCGATCAAGCGTCCTGGTATGAAAGTGAATCATGGACTTCGCGGATTGATTTTTGACACGGGATTGACCACACATCATATACAACTGGCGTCCCTTCTATCTCCCTCTTCTAGTAACCACTTTTCCTCCAAACTAGAGTCTGTACATTCTTCTATTCCTCCTTTACCTATAAAAAAGACCAAAAAAATTGAAAAACACAAAACTACCATAAAAATTGAAAATGGAAAAGACTTAAAAAAATTGGATCCTACATTTAGGGAAGCGATTGATAGAAAGTTAATTTTTGAGCTTCCCTTAATAATGACCATTGAACACTTTCCCAACCTTAAAAGATTTATAAGAAGTAAATTAATGCCTAAAAGGTCGAGCAATAAAAGGACAAGGACTGAGAGATACATAGTTTCTATAGCCACTTCTTTGGTGATATGGAGAAAAATCAAGAGCCGCATAGTAAAGCGGTTGCCTAGGTTTGATTGTGAAATCAAAGACACTACTTTCACCCATGTAAGAATCGATGATGACTCATCGATAAATATCCTCCCGACTTCTGTGTTTGCCAATCTCAAACTCAGATCTAGTAAGAAGTCAAGAGAGATCGTTCAGTTGGCTGATCGATTTATTATACGGTCGAAAAGAACCCCAATCATCATCACATTCCAAGGTGCTCTACTACAGGTAGACTTCATGATCATTGACATTGAGCACCGAGGAGAGTTCACCCAGTCTCCAATCATTCTTGGGAAGCCATTCTTACCCTTGACTAAGGCAACTATAGATCGCGAGACTCAGGAGACCGATTTCACTGCATTGGGAGCACTTTGACCTCACCCAATCTTTGAGGACACATGATATTATAAGGTAACCTGTAAAGTCGCAGACAGCCATGACCTCCGAGAGACAGTTGAGTCCTGTCTCTCAACTATATATGAGATATCGACTGTTCAGATGACCATTGGTTCAGAGACTTCATCCACTGCTTGCATCAACACCACTGTGACAACTTCTAGAGAGACTCACAACCAGAAGCTACCCTGAGTTGGAAACGATCGTTTATGATTTCCTTAACTATTGAAATGATCCGACGCATGAACCGATAAATGCCAAGCCAACTGAGAATACTATGCCATACCAGAGACGTGTGCTGACTCTGCAGGAGTATTACAATGCATATGGTGACTCATCTGATGATGAACCTCTGGTCAGTACCTCAAACGCACTACATCCAGGACCTACATTAGAAGAGATAATCGAAACCAAATTGACCAATCTTGGTAAATTGGTTGCTCCATCCTCTGATCGGTCATCTGGTAAGAAGAAGAAGTGTATTGATTCCTTGAGGTGTTCCCCCGAACTCCTCAAGACGTATCACTCTCCTCTTCCTCTTGATGCTTCAGGTTATAGAAAACCGACTAAGAAAGTTACCTTCGACATACCAGAGAAGGAATTTTCTGAGGAGTCCTCATCAGGTCCGGATGAGGTGATATATATGAGTGAGCTCAGTTTGGCTATTGTTAAGCCATATTTGAGCAAGCAGCCGTGTGTCAACCCTCATTAAACGTTCCCTACCTCTCACTATTATTCCTCTGAGGACGATTCTGACAGCGATACATATGTATACTACCCACCCCCTCGCTCCTGCAAGAAGGTCCGTCACAAACCTTCTTGTTCCTTGTATATTCTCATTCTTCGTTGTATAGATTATCCTTCCTTTATTTCCCTCCCTCCCTCGTGATTCGCATCACTCACCCTAGTTTCATATCATTTTCATTGTGTGGCTATACTTAAGATGACTAGATCCTAAGTATAGGGGGGTGAGTGACTCGAGTTGCTCTGTCTCTTCTTTTTATTTTCTTTTTGTATATTCTTTCCCACCCTCATCGGTCCCCCAATCTTGTGTTCTCTCCAATACTTAGGCTGACCAGAGATTCTTGAATGAGAACATGATTCTTGTACTATTTCTTGACATTTACCTATGTGCTAGGGTATGATGAAATCTAAAAAAATTATTGATCATTGTGGGCCAACTTTTGGTAAAAGCAGTGGAGCAAGCCAAAATTTCAAAAAAAATAAATGTTGAAAGAAAAGCTCTCACCATACGAAGTCAAATATCAAAGAACTTCTTCCAAAGGTGAGCGCTCCCAACCATTTCAAAGTGTCCACTTGGACCACCGCTATTAGGACCAAGGAGTCGAGCTAGCACCCAAAAAGGCCTCTGCATCATATAGTGATACAAGTTTGGGTGTCGAAGGTATATTAGATACTCAAAAGAGACACACCCTGATTTACTCTCGGAAAACAAGTACAGATGACTCTGAATTCTCTTGATTGACACACTAATCAACAACAAAAAAATACATGTGTTGAGTTAATAAGGCACTCGAGAGGACCCTTGTTCCAATGAGAGGGAGAGAAGAAATGACACAATCCTATGCCCTCCATCAACTGGCCTTCCATCTACACTTTTAAATCAGACAAGTAAAGAGATGGTGGATTGGATGCAAGAAATGGTTTATTCCCTAGTGTTGAGGATCAAGTTCTTAGAAGAGTCTCTTGGACTGGAACCTTGGGTGACGTTGCGACTCTACTCTTGTAACTGCAATCCACACTTAATGCCATATCCCTATTATATATGTATACAGAGAGAGTCTGATGATTAGGGAAGTTGGATACCTTTTGACTAGAGCTTGGTTCAGCTTAGAATATTATGATCTCTAAAACCAAGAGTTCTTGAACGGATCAAGTCTTATACTCACGTGCAAAGTCAAGGGTTATTCCAATTTATTCATTCTTTATTTGTTCGAGGACTAGCAAAGTTTAAGTATAGGGGGTGATGAATCCTCGATTCATCATCTCAATATATAGATCTTAGCAAAATCCATGAGTAAAATCTCAAATAAATGTCTATAAAATCAATTAATTAACAAAATGACTCTTGTAAATAAAATACTTTGTATAAAATAAATTAATAATAAAAAGCCACAAAATAAAGGAGGTTTTCACCAGTAAATAGCCTAAACCTTCATGTATTTTTAATAACTTCATTTCAACTCCTTTTTGACTAATTCTTTATATGACTTGTTTATAAAAATTTACATAAAAATACAAAAATACAAATAAATTTTACCTCAAATAAATACTCCTAGATCCCAAAGAGAAAAAGCCGTAAAATCCAACTTACCGGCCAATTTCCCACTCTGTATGAACTCCAAATTCACCAAACTCACTTTTTAAGTTTAAGTTAGAAAATTATATATCCAATGAAAGTGGTTTCATTAAAATCGGAGCTCGTTTGCAAAATTGAGTTTTGGGACCTAGGTGTACATTATATATAATGTACATATTCTTCTTTTCTCATTTTTTATTTACTTTTATTAATTACTAAAAATTCCAAAAAAATCATTTTTGTATTTTATTTTATTTCTAATATTTTATTTTATTTTTTATTTCAATTATCTTATATTTAAAATATAGAAAAAAATAAAATCAGAAAAGTAAAAAATGTACATATTGTTTGTCTTATTTTGTAAATTCTCCATTCTTATTTTATTTTATTTTGTTTTTTAGTAGCCAACTTTTAATTTCTTTTTTATTTTCTCTACTCAAACCACTCATTCTACCACCACCTTCAATTCAACTCCATCTTCTTCTTTTAACCTCCATTCAACTCCACCATTTTTCTAACCTCCCATTCAACTCCATCATTCCACCATCTCTCTAACTCCCATTCTTCTTCTCTTTTTATTCTTCTCTTCATCTTCATTTTTCCTTATCCGTCATTCTTAGATAAAAAGGAGAGAGCTTGAAATGTGGTGTCGGTGACAACGACTTATCATCTTCCTCAAGCGACGACCTCCTTCAGTCGAGATCCGCGTCGACCACCGTCCCCACGTCACGAGTTTCCCATCGAGCTCACATAGCTTCTCATATTTTTTCGTCTGTCAGATCGAGGCGATGTCAGGATTCCAGTGTAGCTGCTCCGTAAATCTGGTGAACCTCAGCTAAGTATTCCCTATTATTTCTCTTGTTATTTTATTTTATCTAAAATTTTTATTTTCCTCAATTTTTTTACCACATCGCATCACCACCACCTTCACCACCAACTCATTTCTTCTTCTTGTTTGAGATTAAAAAAAATTAAAACAAACAAAATCAAATAAAAAAATAAAAAGAAGCAGGCGGTCGGCCCCCTTCACGCCATCGATGACCACAGCCGCACCCACTGCAGCTCAACCGCCTGCAGGTTCGCGCCTGCTCTTGCTCCTGTGGCCCTCTGTCATCCAGGACCAGCCCGTCACCCATCGATCACATTGCTACTCTGCGCCATCATAGGTGCGTACCTCCGCACGCAGCCTTCCTCCATCGACGTCGTAGCTGCACACCTCCAATCGCGCCCTCTACGCTTTACCCACAGCCAGCTCCTTCTCTAGCCGTACTCACAAACTCCTCTGCCCAATGCGGTGGTTCCCCATCGCGTGCTGCCCCGCCCATCTGCCTGTGCGCCACCATCACACCACTGACCTCCCCGTGCGACCGTCTTCCTCACCACCGTGCGCGGCCTCCCTCCGTAGTCCTCTCCGCCAAGCTGTCACGTGCCTCCTCAAAGCTACAGCCTGCCCCCATCAATTGTGCCCTAACCACCCTCCTGCATCGAAGAAGAAGAAGGTTGCCCTTTTTTCTTATTTTTTATTTTGTAAAAATTGCATGTTTTTCCATGTAAGTTTTCGTAATTCCAAAAGTGCCTCTATGCACAGTTTGCATTGTCAGTTTAATATTTGTATTGCACGGATATCTCAATGTTCATGCATTAATTTGGACATTAATTTCACATCATTTATTTGAATGAAAAATGTTATATTTTTGAGCAACTAGTTCTCTATCATCTGATTATTTATTTGGATTTTTGTGAGTTTTGGGTAATTAACTAAGATTATTTTAGTGAAAAATTACATATTTTACCCAATTTGAGCTCTTAAATTCATACTTGACTCACGGTTGCTCCAAACCTCAAAAATCACAAATATTGTCTTAATCTGCTTTAATAACTTTCCAAATTCTATCTTAATTAGAGTTGTCATGTGCCTTATAAAAATTACAGAGTGATTTTCATAATTGATTTTTATTTAAATCCACATACATTATTTTCACGAAATTCTAGCTCTCCTGGATTGTAGATTAATACAATTTATTGAGATAATTTGCTCTCTTGATAAAATGACATTGTGGATTTATTATGAATTAATTACTTACTGCCACTCTGTTATCATTGAAAAATTCATAAAAAATTAATATATTCTCAAAAAATTCCAAAAAATATTGTAGACTCATTGCATCATGTTTAAGTTTCATTAATTTTTTCATTCTATTTGTGTGAAAAATTACGTGAAAACCCATAAAGTATGCATTTTTCATTGTTGCATTTTAACCAGTAAAATTCCAAAAAAAATGTTATGCATTCATCATTGGATTAGGTTTTTAGGAAAAATATAATTTGGATAAATTGGACTAATTTCTTACTAAAATTAATTTGGTTAATTTGTGTGTTTTCTTTAACTTAATTCAATCGCATTTTATATTCACATTTTTTGCATAAAAAAACAAAAAAATCCGCATTGGAATTCTAGATGTAATTTTTCTTAATTAACCTAAAGTTGTTCCTTTACCTCCTTGTGTTTGACCACTAACTTGCTCGAGATGTAAATTTAAGCCGAGTCCTCTTCATAGAGATAACCAATTCGATTCTGCACTATTTGCTAAATGCCCATATTACAACGAGTAACAAATTATATCACATATTTAGTGAACCGTCATATGCCCAATGTACATATTCAAACATATAGTAACACATCTGTCTCTGGTCAGAGGATGTGTGCCTATATCGTGACATCATACGACATGGCTCTTTGGTTATATCGATCTCTTTAAGTCAACTCTTTGACATAACTAATCTGACACCTCCTAATCTCTATTCCTATGCAGAGTACCTACATCAAGAGGTCGGTCAGATATCAACCTTTAGAGAATGGATTGCCAACTCCTTCTCAGGCTGGAGATCATCTCTTAATAATCAAAGGGTGCTTGATGAGTCCTCAATCTAACTCTTTAGTTCATCCAAGCACCGACCGCTATGATTCAACAATTGAATCAACAATTGTATGATCATTAAGATAGTTATGGTACATAACCCTAATTGTACTAAGGGACCTATTAGGAAAATTAAATATTCTTCATTTCAGATCAAGGAATGATATTTGCAATAACATTTATTGCATAATGGCTCGTCGTGGGCTCGCATGTCCAACATCTAACTCTTTATATATTCATCCAAGCACCATCCTCTATGATTCAACAATTGAATCAACAGTTTGATAATCATTAAGATGGCCATGGTACATAACTCTAATTGTACTGAAGGTCCTACTATGCAAACTAGTTATTCTTCATCTTATATTCTAGAGTGATATTTGTAATAATATTTATTGCATGATGGCTTGTTGTGGGCTCACATGTCCAACAACCGTGTTGCCATTTAAATTTTATGTGAAACAGACATTCCTAACATGCCCATCAAAATGGCTCGGTATCAACAATTCTAAGTCCGTTAAATATTGACGGGATTGATGTATGTGATAGAAGTCTCAAATTGAGCCAAAATTTAAATGAGAATATGGTGTCATATAGTAATATAAATATTCTCAAGTATTTAAGAAAATATATTAAGAAATAATAAAAATAAGAGTAGGGGTAGACAAGGTAGCTCCTCCTTAGGGATAGCCCCATTAAACCCTATAATCTATGTAGGCAACTTCTACCCTTTTCTTATTTTTTTGTAATATTTTTTAAAACTCATAGGGGGGATAATTATATATTATAATGATGTTGTCATTGAAATTTCATAAAACAGGAAATTCTAACATGTCCATCTAGAAGGGGTCAATTTCGACAACTTTGAGACCATCAAATTTTGACATGCCTGAGGGATGTGACAAACACTTTAAATAGAGTCAAAATTTGAATGACATCGCGATGAAAATATGTGATTTTAATCCCCTCAGAAGTTTTTTTAAAATTCCATGAAAAAAGGTGAGAGTAATTAACTTAACTACTCAATGGTATTCATTTTGCTCTATACATATACGGGAGATTGGGGCTCAGCACCCCTATAGATAACCATTAATATGATCTTTTAGTTTTTAATCATATGGTTGAGATTAAATAGGTATTAATGCTAACATTTACTTGATGATAAACCTATTTTCATCATTTTTGCATTCTAAAAATAGGATGTGACCATAAATTTTTAATTAATGCTAATTTCTATTTAATCTCTCTCTCTCTCTCTCCCTAGATGAGTGCCAAACCCAACAGATGGAAGGTGGCATGCAGCAAGGGTGAGACGACATCGCGGATGAATCTCTCACTTTGGTCATGGTAGCGGTTCTGTCTCTCACATGATGGTGGCAGTGGCGGCATGCACATCTTGGAGATCTGAAGATGTTGTATGCAGCAAGGGGGAGCACGGCTCCTCCCTACTCTAACAGGATCACGGTTCCCCCCTTTTTTCTCCAACGATGTCACGTTTAGGTTTGTTGAGATTTGTTGTTTGTGTCTTGGATGCTCTTCCATTTGTGATTAGAGATATTTTTGCTTTTGGATTTCACATTGGCGCACTGGAATGGGGTTACGAGCCCTACAAGTAAATGATCTATTTACCACCACAACATTTGTCTACATGTGGTGGTAATGTAGTTGCATTGCCAATTGCGATCACATTTGGACCACATGTAGTCACAATTTGGTGTACGGCTACAAATTAGTCTATTTACCACCAAAATGCTACCATGTGTGTTCTCAGTTTCTGTTAAAATTTTAGATGTGTGTCCCTTCTTCCCTCCATTCCAATGATGAAATCCCTCAAATTTTTTACTCCCCATCCATCCTAAACCCAAAAATACCAATTCCCCTCCTCCTTGCTGATAAATCCATGATTTATCATCATAATTATTATTTATTATCCATCTTAAATTAATCAATAAAATGTAGAGCTAAATAACTAATATTAACATTTAACCATATGTATATAATTAATTAGTGTATATAAATAATTAATTATTGTACATTTTTTATGTACTTCATAATTATATAAAATCCCCCCAAAAAATATAAATATTGTATAAATCAAAATACCAAAAAATCACAAAAGACATTTAAAACAAGAATTTTAGTCCTTAAAAATACTTAAAAAAATTTACTATGTTCATATGACCTATTTTGACTTTGTGTCCAACACGAGATCTTAACAAGATCTACAAGTTTCATGTTCAACACTTTTTCATCTGACATATGTAAATATTTGTTTTTTATTTTCTTTATTTTATTTCTGTTCTAAATTATCAATTAAGCCACATGGTGCCTCTAGGGCTGCTCACACGACCCCAGCCTCTCTTTACACCCCACACCTATTCTGGGTCGTCTAATTGAGTCTGATGGATTTGATTTATGCCCTTAATCAGCGCCTCTCTCACAAACCTCTGATCTGATTTCATCAGGATCATCAGAGCCCTCTATCTCCACCTTCTTCTATGTCATTGGATCGCAAGATCCAATGACCCTGCACTCCTCTTCCACTTATGTAACAGCTTTCTCTCCCACATCGCACCTTGCCTTCTCCCATTTCCTGTAACCTCTCCCCAACTCCTCTCCATGTCACTCCATCTCCCTGGAGTAGCCCTAAGCACCCTGTTTCATGCAACTGCTTCCTCTCCCATGTTCCTCCTCACGTACACCTGGAAACGATGTTGAAATCCACATGGTCGCCTCCTGTAACCACTGCTCTTCAAAACTGTTGCATCTGCCCACCACTTTGACTGTCCACCAATACAAGAGTGATCCCCTTAGCTCTCTTCTCCTCCCCCTAACAGGGGGAAGGTGAATCGAGAAGCAAAGATGGGGGAACAACTCTGGTGGGACCCATGGTTTCCTAACCATGTCATAGCCCTCGCTCGATGCCGTTCGAGCTTCCTAGTTGGCTAACCAGGTGAAGAGATCAGAGCACCATCATGAGCTCAGCCTAAGCCCCTCCTTTCGTCGGCGACACTCTTCAATCCCATGTAAGTTTTCTTTGTGCTTTTATCATGTTTTATCTAAATTAATTAGGAGCATACACTCAACCTCACCCTTAATTGAACCTCTCCACACCTCCAGATTCCCCCATTCCATGCACAACCCTCATATCACCTCCTTCCTCTGTCAAAGCATCGTTCACCCTAGGCCTTTTTCCCTGACCTTGTTAGAGACGAATCCACTAAAGTTATCTCCCTTATTCACCCACGGGACCTCCATCCACCTCCAGCACAGAGGACATGCTTTGGTTATTCCCCCTAATTAATCTGTTAGGTACGCCCCTTCAATGGCTGGACTTCAGGCAGAGATCTATTCTCGAGCTTCGCCTTCAGTGTGTGTTCGTTGACAACCAGGTCCAGGGGGTTCCTCCCTTCCTTAATAGCTTGAGCTTCATCTCAAGTCTCCCAAGAGGCTTCCAGGATCATTAGTAGTTGCCTTGTAGCGTGGAGGAGCTTTTGCATCCTCATAGAATTCTGTCCGTGCCTCGTGGAGAGGAGGAGGACGAGCACCCAGGAGATACACGTGCCATTGGATGGCACCCTCAGGGGTCCATCCAATGTCTATGGACCAACCACGTCACCTGCCCTGAAGCGTAGAGGCTCGATGGGTCTGAGCCTCGCCCGAATCTCCTTGACCCACCCACATGGCTCGAGGCACATGCATCAGCCTGAACCCGCGCCCGAGCCTCCACCCACGTACACGATACATGTTGGCTCAAGATTCTTGCAGCCATACACTCACAACTTCTCTATATTGCATACAAGTCCTTCCCAGGTGTGTGCCTCACGTGATGTGCATGTAGAAACTATCAGGGGACCCAGCTAGTTCTTGTTAATTACAAATTGGTCCCCACAAACTTGGTTATTTACACGGAAGGTCCATCGGATTCTTACATGCAAAAATTCCCTGTTTGAGGAACTTTATGTGATGATTCTTTATATATTTCCACGTTTTTATTTTCATATATGCCACTGGATTCTTTCTTAATTAGCTTGAGCATATGAACTCCTTTTAACCTGATTTCAATTTCATTTAAGCACTTATTTGATCCTCTATATTATGGCATGATTTATTTACTGATTTAACATGTGAATAAGGATGTTAAAATTGATATATCATAGGTCATTTTTCTCATGATTATAAATACCATTAAATGAAAATGGATCTATTTCAATGCATCAATTGCTAATGAAATTGAATCTAACTTTATTGCTCATTCTATTGATTATTTAGGGGCATTTGGTTGTACATAAATTTGTTTGCATTTCATTGAATTTTGTTGCATGTTGTCTTTAAATTAACTTGCATGAAAAACAACTAGGAATGCATTTGGTTCATTCATAACATGTTACATAGTTTTGTTTAATGTGCATTGTTGACCTAGATTAATTAATGGTCGCTTAGCTTAAGTATTAAAATCTGATTAAATAATTAGGTTGCTCATGCCATTGAGTTCGACCATGTACTTCCTAGGTTAAAGAATATTTATTTAGATCGAGCTCCCTCCTTACGGAGATATTTCAGGCTCGGTCTCTGATAGATCGCTTAGTGGCCATATTACAACGAGACCAAATTAACATAGCCACTCAACGGTTCATCAGATAGTGTCGTTGTCAGGGACACATCTTATCTTCTTTATTAGTTAGGTTTTAATATTTAATTAAGTTGATTATTTTAACATTTGGGTTAATGTGTGTTTGTTTGACTAACTTGCATTTTTTGTTACGTTTCATTTCTCTTTATTTATATTGATATTATATCCAATGTATTGTTTTTGTGGTAGGGCCTACGAGGATGGAGGACGCTCTGAAGATGCAGAGACGAGGAATCAGGAGCTTCCGCTGCAAGGAGCCACAAAAACATTCTTTGAAGATCAAGATTTATAATTAATAATTTTGTTGCATTATTTATGTAAATATGTATGTAATAATTGTTTTATAGATGTCCTCGTTCGAGGACTCATGGTGGTAAATATGAGACTGGACCTTATCTAGTGTGTGGAGCCTATTTCACCTCTAACCCGGGTGGGGCTCCACTTTAGTGTTCGAACCTAGGGTTAAGCACACAGCTCTCTAAGCTTTATTTTATTTCATACCATTATGTGTTTGATCACAGGTATGACACACCGAATAAGCATCTATGATATCATTATATCTCATAAGATTCATTCAGACGTGCCATACCATCGCTCTACTTAGCCAAAATCAAATTAAATTCTTCCCACTAATAGTAGCACATTTAGGTTTTGATTTTTATCGACTTGCATGAATTTAGAGATAAATTTAATTTCATTCTTAAACTTGCATGGAGAATGCTAGAGGCACTGCAGGTACTTTTCTTGAGCATGCATCATGTTTTCTCGTTGCATCAGCTTTTCTCAATTTCCCTATCTTGGTTTATAACTTAGAATTAAATGGAATTGAGACTGGATGGTAGACGTTGATTTCTTGCTTTCTTGTTCACATTAGTTTCAGTGACAACCTAAGCTAAAATTAGAAATGATAATGCAAGTTGATTAAAATAAAAATGAAATAAAAATGACACTTGTTTTATGGAAGGCAATACCCACATTGTACGCATGATGGATGATTCGTGTTGAGAGGTGAGGACACATACATAGGATAGTGTCCAAAACCAATATCAAACCTTGCGTAAATGGACTCATATCTTGAATGATCACAAATAAAAACCAAAATATAATGACCGAAATTTGTTGTTCTTCATAAGTTTGTGTTGGTAAACTTAAGGGTTATGCTTGGTTGGTTGAGCCTCGATTGTGATTTCTTCAAAACCACCCCCTAAACCACACACTCTATTTTTCATCTCAATAGATTCACTTCATCATTAATATTCAATGTAACCCTAACTTGGTATCCAGATTCCCCATCTTAGTTCCATATTCAACATACTTAGGCTACTCATCAATCTAAGTACATGTGGAACCAAGTCTCTTTGATTGTTCACCTTGAGTCACTCCATATTCATTTCATATCTCTATATTTAGGCTCTTCTTAGCCTAAACATAAGGGGGACTCGAGTCCTCATTTATTTTCTATTTATCACTCATTTGACCCCTCTTCTTGGTCATCTTCGTATACTTAGGTTTTTTTAACCTAAGTATATGGGGAAGACACGAGTCAGTTCCCATATATCCCTTTATAATTTAGCATGAGATATGGCTTCATAGCACTTAGTGCTATTAGGACACATCACATGCTAAGTATAGGGGGGTGTATCGTATATATTACATATATACTTTATCCTTATCTCATATTTTAAACATTTTCAAACTTTTTAGGGCTAGAGTAAAGTATCTTTTGAACTGATTTGTGTAAAAATATCTGTAAAATGATTTGAAAAATTTTCTAACTATTTGATATTGTCTCTAAAAAATGTTTTACGATATTTTGAAAACTGAGGATTTGACTTGATTAGAAAATCATTTGTAAAATATATTAAAAATCTATATTATGGGACATGGTTTGTAATTTTTTAAAAAATCTTTTCAGAAAAGAGTGTGAATATAAGACTAAAATGTAGTTTGTAAATAATTCTAACTTCATCAAAAACATAAAAAATTGAAAAAATAACAATCACAAAATCATTAACCAAATAAATTGGTCGAATTCCTGGCACTATCACTATCACTCAAGGCTAGAGGAATCAAGAACACTTGATTTATGAGGTCTTAAGATTCCAAGTTAACCAGCCTAAGTCATTAGGGTCATATATTTAATTATTCACACTTCCCTAGTTTAAAAGATACGTGTGCTATATTTCAAACTTAACCTCTACCTTAAAGAATATGACATGCACCTCACATGCACAACTGCATTCATGATGAGATGAGCTGAGGTTTCATTTGAGGAACTGAGATTTGAGATTTGAGTATGGGCCTAATTTAATGATGCTCGAGGATGGGATAAAATCGATGAAGGCTTCATGAAACCTGATTGTCAGCACATTAAGACAGTATGAGAACAAGATTCTTTTACCAATCTCTTGATATTGACCTATGTTCCAAGATGTGATAAAATATAATGTTGATAAGTGTGTGCCAACTTAGTAAAAGCAGTAGTGCTAGCCAAAAATCAAAAAAAAAAAAAGAAAGAGAGAAAATTTCTTACACCAAAGATGAGAGAAAGATAAAGAAAAGCTCTTACACCAAATAAAAAAAGAAAGAGAAAGATAAATACAAAGAGCTTCCACCAAAGACGAGCGCTCCCAACCTTTCAATGTATCCACTTGGACCAACATTTTAGGGTTTTTATGAATCGGGTTAGCATCCAAAAGGGCTCTGCATTGTATAGTAATACAAGTCTGCATGTCAAAGGTATAATAGATACTTAAAAGAGACACACCCCGATGCATTCGCAGGAAAACAAGTGCATATGACTCAACACTCTCTTGATGTACCCACTGATCAACAACCATATAGACACACACACACATGTATGTATGTATGTATGTATGTATGTATGTATGTATGTATGTATGTGTGTATGTATGTGTGTGTGTGTTGAGTTAATATGGAACTAGAGGGGATCCTTGTTCCAATGAGAGGGAGGGAAGAAAAGACACCAACCTATGTCCTCCATTAACTGACCATTCACCTTCACTTTCAAGACTGACAACTAAAGAGTTGAGAATTGGGTTCTTAGGAGAGTCTCTTAGGCTGGGACTTTGAGTGATGTTTCGATTCGACTCTCATAAATGCAATTCACATTTAATATCATATCCTTATGCTATAAGTATACATAGGGAGTCTGATAATTAGTTGGATTCCTTTTGACTAGAGCTTGATTCATCTTAGGATTTTAGGATCACTAAAATCAAGGGTTCTTAATGAATCAAGTCTTTAATATTCATATGCATAGTCTGGGACTTACAACTTATTTCATTTATTTGTTCGAGGATGGGCAACGTTAAGTATGGGGGGGTGATAAATCCATGATTTACCATCATAATTATTATTTATTATCCCTCTTACTTAAACTAATCAATAAAATGTAGAACTAATTAATTTAACATTTAACCCTATGTATATAATTAACCCTAATTAGTCTATATAAATAATTACTTATTGTACATTTTTATGTGCTTTCTAATTATTAAAAAATCCTAAAAAAGTAGATAAATATTGTACATATTTGTTTTGTAATTATCTATAAATCGAAATGCCACAAACATCACAAAATGAATTTGAAACAAGTATTTTTAATTCTAAAAGATACTTACAAAATCTTATTATGTAGATATGACCTACTTTGACTTTATGCCCATGAACTTTGTAGATCTCAAAAAGATCTACAAGTTTCATGTTCAATACTTTTTCATCTAGCACATATAATTATTTATTTTGATTTTTTCTTTATTTTATTTCTTTTCTATTTTTTCAATTGGATGATGTGGCGTCTCCAGGGTTGCCCATGTGGACCCGACCTCTCTTTACACCTTGCACTATTCTAGGCTGTCCAATTGACTCTGATGTATTTGATCTACTCCTTTGATCAACACCTCTATCACAACCCTCTGAACCAATTTCATCAGGCGCATCAGAGCACTCTATCCATGCCCTCTTCTCCGATTTTGGATTGCAAGATCCAATGGTCCCGTACTCATCTTCTACCTCTGTAACGCTCATCTCTCCCACATCACACCTCACCTTCTCCCATCTTCTGTAACTGCTCCCCAGCTCCTCTCCATGTCACTCCACCTCCCCGGTGTGGCCCTAAGCACCCTCTTTCACACGACCATTTCCTCTCCCATGTTCCTCTTCACATACACCTGGAAATGATGGTTGAAATCCATACGACTGCCTCATGTAACCACCACTCCTCTTCAAAACCACTGCCTCCGCCCACTGCTTCGACTGTCCATCAATACAAGAGTGATCCCCTTAGCTCTCTTCTCTTCCCCATGATATAGGGAAGGCAAATCGAGAAGCGAAGATGTGGGAACAGCTCTGATGACACCCATGATATCTTGACCATGTCACGACCCTTGATCGAGAGGCCGTTTGGGCGTCCTGTTTGGCTGAATAGGTGAAGCAAAGATCGGAGCACCATCAGGTGCTCAACCCGAGCCCCTCCTTTCACCGGCAACACTCTTCAATCCCACGTAAGTTTTTCTTTCAACTTTTATCATATTTTCTCTGAATTAATTAGTCACATACACTTAATCTAACCATTAATTGAGCCTCTCCACACCTTTGTCGGATTCCCCCGATCCATGTGCATCCCTCAGATCACCTCCTCCCTCTGTTAGAGCATCGTTCACCCTAGGCCTTCTTCCCCAACCTTGTCGGGAAGAACCCACTAAGGTCCTCCCCCTTCTTCACCCACATGACCTCCATCCACCTCTAGCACGAATCACATGCTTTGGCCATTCCTCCCAGCCAATCTTGTAGGTACAACCCTTTAATGGCCGGACTTTTGGTGGATCTACGTTCTAGAGCTCCACCTTCAGCGTGTGTTCATCAACATCCAGGTATAGGGGAATCCGCCCTTCCTCAACAGCTCGAGCTTCATCGCAAGCCTCCTAGAAGGCTTCCAGGATCATCAAATGTTGTCATGGAGTGTGGAGGAGCTCTAACATCCTTGTAAAGCTCTGTTTGTACCGCCGCAATGAGGAGGAGGATGAGGACCCAGGAGCTACAGGTGTAGTTGGATGGTACCCTCTAGTATCCATCCAACGACTATGGACCAACCACGTCGCCTGCTCCGAACTGTGGAGGCTCTATGGGTCGGAGCGTTTTTTGAGTATCCTTGGTCCGCCCACGTGGCCTAAGGCAACTGCATCGGCTCGAACTTTCTCCTGAGCCTCCACCCACATGCATGCCATGTGTTGGCTTGGGATTCTTGTAGCCATGCGCCTGCTGCTTCTCCATATTGCATACATGTCCTTCCCAAGCATGTGCCTCACGTGGCGTGCACAGAGAAATTATGAGGGGATCGGGCATGTTCTTGCCAATTACAAATTGGTCCCCACGCACATGGTTATCTACAAGGAAGGCCCATCGGATTCTCACATTTGCAAAAATGCCCCTCTAAGGACCTTTATGTGATGATTATGTATATATTTTCCATGTTTTTGTTTTCATATATGCCCATGGATTCTTTCTTATTTATCTTGAGCGTAAAGACTCCTTTTGACCTGATTTAAATTTCATTTGATTGTTTATTTTATCCTCTATATTATGGTATGATTTATTTACTGATTTGACGTGAATTAAAAAGTTTGAATTGAATGCCATACATAATCTATCTCATGTATAAATGCCACTAAATGAAAAATAGGTCTATTTCAATGCATCAATTGCGAATGAAATTGAATCTAACTTTATTCTTCATTCTATTCTATTGATTCTTTAGGGGAATATTATTGTACATAATTTTATTTTTATTGCATTGCGTTCTATTGCATGGTTTCTTTAAATTAACTTGCAAGAAAAATAACTAAATATGCATTTGGTTCATTCATAACATGTTGCATAGTTTTGTTTGATGTGCATTATTGACCTAGGTTGATTAATGATTGCCTAACTTATGTATTGAGATCTGATTAATCAATTAGGTAGTTTGTGTCTCTACATTCGACCATGGACTTTCCATGTTAAAAAAATATTTATTTAGACCGAGCCCACTCTTGCAGAGATATTTCAGACTCGGTCTCTGATAGATCGTTGAGTTACTATATTACAATGAGATCAAATTAACATAGCCACTCAGGGGTTCATCACTCAGCCTCTTTGCATGTCTTTAAATTAACTTGCAAGAAAAAACAACTAAATATGCATTTGGTTCATTCATAACATGCTGCGTAGTTTGGTCTGATGTGCATTGTTGACCTAGATTGATTAATGATCGCTTAACTTACGTATTAGGATCTGATTAATCAATTAGGTAGCTCGTGTCTCTTTATTCCACCATGGACTTCCCATGTTAAAAAAATATTTATTTAGACAGAGCCCGCTCTTGCAGAGATATTTCAGGCTCGATCTCTGATAGATCGTTGAGAGACTATATTATAATGAGATCAAATTAACATAGCCATTCAGGGGTTCATCACTCACCCTCTCTCTCCTCCACCTATCCCTCCTCATCCATTCATCCTTCTTCGATCTGCAATCTCCTCCTTCTTCGCCACCACCTCCTCCTCACACTACTACTACTACTCCTCTGATCCACCATCTCCACCTTGCCTTCCTCCTCCACCACTACCTCCTCCTCCGATCCACCATCTCCTCCTCGTCCTCCTCCTTTGCCAACCCCTACTCCACTTCTCTTCCTCCTCCTTTGCTTGTTCACCACTTATCTTACAATGATGTTAGGAAAAAATGTACTTTTTAAATAAATTTTTATCTTTAATGTATAGAATGATCTTGTAGATGTGAAAATATGCATTTTGAGTAATATCATAAAAGTAATTGTGTGAGAATGTGAACATATACACCATGATGTGCTTATGTTTGTATGAATGAAATTGTGTGTTTGCAATGTGTATGTGGATGTATTTTTATGTATGCATGCATGTGTATGCATGCAAATATTTGTTCATTGTCAAGATGTATGAACACGTGTTTGAGTGAAAGAGAGAGTACATGTGTGTGTTAATATGTATGAAAACATGTATATGTGTGTACTAACGTATGGATACACATATGCATGTCTGAATTGGTGAAAATGTGTATCTGTGGGCGACGGGGGGGGGGGGGGGGGCGAATGTGTGTTTACATGGGTAGAACAATTGTTAATATATATGTGTGCTTGTGCGAGCGAGATGGAAAGAGTAAGTGAGTGCGTGTGTGCATGCGCACATTTTATGTGTGAAGGTCTATGAACATATGTACGTGAGTGAATGAGAGAGATTACATGTGTGCGTAATAATATGTGTGAATACACGGGTATTTGTGAGTTGCATGTTTATTTAGTTGTGAGTACAAATGTGCATGCGTAAATGGGTGAAAATATGTGTGTGTATATATGTGGGTTGAACGAGTGCGAATGTATGTGTACATGGGTTAAACGAGTGTGAATGTGTGTGTCTGTGTGTATGTATGTGCATGAGAGTGTGGGTATGTGCATGCACATGTTGTGTATGTATGAGTTTGTGTGAGAATGCATGTGTATATGTGAAAACGTATTAATTGTGTGTATATACACATGTTTGTATACGTTTCTATGTGTGAATGTGAGTGAAGCATTGATATGTAGTGGGTGTGGGTGTGTAAGTGTATGCATGTGAGAAAGTGAGTGAGTTTGTGTGCATGTTAATGTGTGAATTTATATACATGTGACTGCGTGTGTATATGAGTGAGAGAGAGATTATGAGTGTGCATGTATTTGTGTGTGAGATAAAGAGTGTATATTTATGCGGGTGTAAGTGTATGCATATGTATACATGTGTATGTGTATATATGTATGTGTGAGAGTGAGCATGCATGTGTGTTAACATGTGAATTTGTATGCTTGTGATTGCATGTGTATATGAGTGAGAGAGAGAGAGTACGAGTCTGTTTGTATTTGTGCGTGAGAGATAAAGAGCATGTGTTTATGTAAGTGTAAGTGTATGCGTGTGTGTTTAAATGCCTTCTTGTGTGTGCAAACATGTATGTTTTGTATGTGTGTGAGTGAATGCAGGTATGAATGCATAAGTGAGGGGGTGGGAGAGAGTATGTATATGTATAAATGAGTGTGTATGTGTCTGAAGTTCATCTTCCTTCTACAGAGTCGAAGTATGATTTTTAAAAGGAGAAGCAAAAGGCCAAGGAAGAAGCTACTACCATTTCTGATGAACCACTAGGTATTTAGGTTTGTATATTGGATTGTTTACCTTCCTTCTATGGTTTCAAAGTATTTTTCGATATTATTTTTATCGTTTGATATAAATCATATCCGATATAACATATTTTTGATGTTTTTATAGATTCTCATTTGTTACAAGCTTGTATGTAACAATCATTACAGTTTTATATAATAATGATCTTTCAGATATATTTTCTCGAGGCTAATCATATTGAGCAAATCTTGGAAGATGCCCCATAACGGATACTCGTCAAGATTGGAGACAATGTAAATCTCATCTCCCTTCCTATGTATTTTTCTCACATGCTTTTTGCATATTATGTGTTTGTTGTTATAAGTATATTTCTAAATATGAACTTATTCCTTATCAACAAAATATCAAAATCGATTTTCTTCTCTCATTAAGTAGGATTGACTTATGCATTCATTAACTCTAATAAGATTTTATTAGGCATGGAGTTATTACCTCAAATGAAACTATTTTCATGTAGGAGGAAGCGTTTATCAATCATGTCTAGGAGAAATGGCTAAAAGGTGCAAGTACTATCTAAGAGAACAACTACCGGTCCATTCATGGTAACTTTACTCTTGGTATGAATATAAATATGTGTATGTAAATTCGTGTGTATATGTATAAGTAAATATGTGTATGAATGTGTGAGTGCTCTTATAAAGGTGCAAGTACTCTTATATGCTTTTATTGTTTTTACCATATACTATATCTGACCATTCTCAAATTTTGATAAATTTGTGTTAATGGTTTGACATACAACCCGATTTTAAACAAATGAAGGTTTAAGGTAAGAAAGAAATATTCTATACTTTTTTTGAATTTTATGTAAGGGACTACAATCTTTTTACCTTGTGTAACCGTAAAATCTATGTTTCAAGAGCCATGGTGAGTGTGTGTTGTGCGAGTGAGTGACTGAGTGTGTGTCTTAATATGTGAATTTGTATGCATGTGATTGCATGTGTATGTGAGTGAGAGAGAGAGAGAGTATGAGTGCACATGTTTATGTGAGTATAGGAATCTGTGTGTGTGGTTGTGTTCTTGTGTGTGTATGTGATGTGTGTGTTTCGTATGTGTGTGAGAGATAGAGGGAGAGTATGGATATCTATAAATGAGTGTGAATGTGTCTTAAGTTCACCTTCCTTCTATGTAGTCAAAGTATGATGTTGAGAAGGAGAAGCATAAGATCGAGGAAGAAGGTGCTACTATTTTATATGAACAACTAGGTATTTAGATTTGTATATTGCATTGTTTGCTCATTTAGAAATGTTGCTTTGTCATCAAGGCTTGCTTTGGTGGAAAGATGTGGTGAGTCATGTTATATCCATCCTGCAATGATTTACAGCTTAAAATATTCTTACATACATGCCATATATGCAGATGGTTCATACACAATTTAGTTGACTATTCACCAATCATCAAGGCTCATTTCGGTGGAAAGATGTGATGAATTCCCACATCTTTGCATATTAGGTGTTTGTTGTTATATAATATTTTTTGAAACTTGAGCTTATTCCTTATCAACAAAACATCAAAATCAATATTCTTCTTTCATTAAGAAGGATTGACTTATGCATTCATTGCCTCTAATAAGATTCCGTTGGGCATGGATGTATTATCTCTAATGAATCTGTTGTTATCCATGTGAGCCTGAGGTGAATCATTCCTACAATGAATGCTATTGTAATATTTGATTTATCGATAAAAGTTATTGGTTTTTTCACTCCCTATCTGAGATTAAATGAATGAATGCACTATAAGGTCCCTCTGTACAATTAGGATTATGTACCATAGCCATCTTAATGATCACACAGCTGTTGATTCAATAGTTGAATCATAGAGGCTGGTGCTTGGATGAATATCTAAGGAGTTAGATTGAGGACTCATTAAGCACTGTAAATGATTGTTAAGAGATGATCTCCATCCTGAGTAGGAGAAGGTAATGCTTTTCTCATCAGGCTGATATCTGAGCGACCTCTTGATGCAGGTCCTCTGCATGGGAATAGAGATTCAGAGGTGTCAAGTTAGTTAGGTCAAAGAGTTGACTTAACAAGATCAAGATAGCCAAAGTTCTATGTCGTTATTGCCACGATATAGGCACACATCCACTGACCGGAGACAGATGTGCTACTATATGTCTAAGTATGTACATTTGGCAGACCAATAGGTTGATAACCTAACCAAGGTCTATACACCGGTGATCTAGTACGCATATGAGGGCATATGAGTAATACGATCTCTCAAAAGGATCATACAGGTTCACTTGTGAACTGGAAGATATGAGCTCACTCACGAGGTATTGGGACCGATCAAATTCCATGCATGGTCGTTGTATTTTGGAAGCATGACATGAATTTATAGGTATGATATATGATTTTGGAAAGCATATGATCGATACCAACTCCCAATGACCAAGAATGAAAAACTTGATGATGAAACCCTAAAGATGACAGTGTAAATTGATCTATATCTTCAGGTTTATCATAGCTCTTCCAGTATGCAGGATTTATAGGTATTAGGAATACCCTAGGGTGATGTTATCATAAACAATTGTATAACCATGACTCTTCCATTATGATGGAGTGATGAAACATGTCTGGATTTTAGTAACTCCTCTTAGTAGAGAAGTAATCTGATCTTGGTCCAAGTGTTGGACATTGATCTGAATGAGATTCAGATGCAATGAGAAGATTAGATTTACGACCTTCGTTTAATCAACCATCGATGAGAGGTCCATGAAATCTGGATTTGAGATGTGATCTATATCTAAGTCACTATACGTGGAATATACAATCGCACTATCCTTATCTCCATGTATCTGTGGAGAAAGCGCGTTATTCTTGAAAGAGTTCAAAAATAATTCCATTGTTGAATTATATCTAAGCATTGAGAAATGGATAATTAAATGTGATTTAATTATCACGAAAAATGTGCAATGTGATATATATTATTTGAATGCATGAGAATGATGATCCAATATAATTAAATGTGATTTAATTATTATGGATAAGAATTATGTAGATAGCACTATCCAATTATTCGTATATATTATTAATGTAATTTATAATGTATTAGAGAGAGACTATTGTGATTTATATTTGTTGATTAATTATTGATATGAATTGGATCCACACTAGATAATTAATTGAAAATATAATTTATATTTTATTTTGGATTGTGAATGTGATTCACACATTTCCCATAGCATGATTGCAATATTCACAAGATAATTATGAGTTATTTTATGAGATAATTTACAACAAGTGTTGTTGTAAAATCTTGAAGATTTCAAGAGATAATGTAATCTCGTGAATTGGAAGGAGATTACCCCTCCCAATTCAAGGAGTTGGACAACCACCAAATCCTAAGGAGACTAGGTAGCCATCCCCCTTTTTAGGGATGAGGGAAATCTCCTCCTCATGATTTCTAAGATTAGTTGATTTAATTTAGAGTTAATTTATTTTGATTTATCAATATATATTAAATTAAAATAAATTAGTTGTTGTATTTTTACAACAAAATCAAGGCTATTGAATGAAACATAAATCAATCTCATCCATTGATTTTGTATTGTCCATGGATTGAGATCCATGAACTCCCAAAATCATATATAAGAAGAGGCAACCATTGCTCTTCAAGTTACAACTTTAAAAACTCTGTCTCTCTCTCTCTCTCATTCTCAAGCCATCTCTCTCTCCATTGAGTGGACGTCCACTCTATCCCTAGAGAGAAGGTCACCACCATCGTCGCATCACCGTTATGCTGTCGCTTCGACAACTCTTGGATTTTTGTTTTCTTTGGTGTGCGTCGCTCGTGAAGAAGACATTTGATCTCATGAGACGATATCAGGAGATCCATTGCTTGGATCAACTACTTGAATTGCGAGAAGCACGCGACTCATCTCCACGCTCGCAAGTGTCTCCTCCGATGGATCGGACTTGAGATAGGAGGTCTCTTCTCTTAGAGACTCAATCACAACCACACTAAAAGAGGTATTCCTTTATCTAGTATGTGTTTTATATGAAACAATACTAGAAGTGTTCTTGGATCATGTGGTTTCATCGATTAAAATTTTTAAATTCCGCTGCACCGAGCAACTAGTGCGACTAGTCTCTCTCGATCGTATATAATGTGATCCTCACGATTCCGTGATGCTATTAAGGATTATCTCATATCCTTCAAGTAGTATCAGATCCAAGTTCAAGTCTTTTATGTGATCTAAAACCCTAGGCGATCATTGTTCATGTTTTGGTTGCGCGAGAATCATTGTTTTTTGCATTAGATGCAAGAATCAAATTGATTTTTGATGAAATAAAAATATACTATTTGTGCACTGTTTGGTCATGTTTTTTGGTTAATAAAATGTATTTAGAATATATAGATATGTCCCACTTTGATTGGTACTAAAAGTGCATGAAATTGATTCGAATAGTTCCTGTTATGAAAATTATTTTGCATGCATTCATGGATATGTAACAAAAAGACTTTTACTTACTATTTTCCTGTCATGAAATATGAAGTAAATACTTGAATTAAATAGATAATCAAACCAGAAAACTACACGATTTTATTTTTCACTATTCCGACTCTGTTTGCCCTAGATATTCCATATTTAGTGGAGATGCGTCGGATGATGATTGGATCATCAATATCTCTTTCTTAATTTGTTTATTATTCAATGTCAATCACGCAAATTGAGAACTTATCATGATTAATTGATTATTAATATTTATTTGTGTAAATAATTGATTAAACATCAATCATCATTGAATGAGGGTTTCGTGAAAAACCTAGGATATCCTACAATAGTTGTTGGATAATCTCTACATGCAAAACTTGGTTACTTGAATATAATTGGGATTTTGTTAGCAAATCTCCTCATAATATTAATCAAAATGGTATATTATTATATGGTATAACTTCGCTTGAAAAACTGTTTATCATCTCAAGTACAAAGTTACCAATTGGCATTATCCTGACCTGAGGCGGATATGGTGTTTAGTCGGGGAGCGTTGGGGTAGCAGGTTGCTCTGTGAGCAATCTGTCCCACTCTCGCCAATGTTGGTCATGACAGCGGGTAAGGAAGGGATAATGATTGAAGGGATCATGATGTATTTTTCTAATTATTAAAATTTAAATAATATGTATTTTGAGATAATACCACCCTTCAAGTAACAATCAAGTTTTTGGTTGATTGAATTGGATTGATAATTGATTTAATATGACTAAATTAATTATATCCAATTTAAACACTCTATTATGAATAGATGTGTATTTTCCTTGGAAGGATTAATTATGTGAATATGATTCATGATAATTAATTAGAATTTGAATATGAGGTGGAGAATCACATAAGTGGCATCCATTATCTCCTGTCAAGGCAAAGGGTTCCATCATTAGGGATTGTATGTAGGAGACACCTGTCCGAAGTGACAGTCCTACATGCAAGCACACCTGGATTGGGATCTTTACTTTTCGAAAGAGTAAGGTTGCATACGTAGTGAATTAAAACTCCTCTTATTATTGGGGTGATATTGGATTACGTATAGCAAGTTCCAATCTTGTTGGTGGTTGGTTCAATTAACGATCATCATCAGCTTAAGGGTGGTAGGATCAGGTGTTAAAGACCGAATTGGAAATGCAAGTTGGACTTGTAAGGAGGAATGTGTTCTCGCTTCTTTTTATCCAAGTTTCAAGTTCTCATATTATTGAAATGTAACAAAGGTAGAGAGGAGATCCCAGTTCTTGCTAGAGATATAGCAATATGTATATCTCTTACTTTGAATGTGATTAAGGGAATGAACTTTCAAAGTTGAAAAGGCAAGACAAATTTGATTAAAAATTCCCTAATCAAAGAATTACAATTGAATATATAATTATTTATATCTTCTAATATAGTGCATTCTTAATTTTAAAAAATGAAGTCCATGAACCCACTTAGCAAGCTCCTGGAGGCCAGTCAGTTGACCGGACCAAATTATTCGGATTGGATCTGAAATTTAGATCTTGTCCTATCTGTAGAGCCCATGTCTTATGTGTTGTCTAAGGACACGTACACAGACCTGAAGACTTTGGAAGAAATTAAATGATGAAGATCATAATTTGGCAAAGTGTTACATTATGTGTTCACTATCCAATGTGCTTCAGAAGCAGCATGTGGAAATGAACAATTATTATGATATTATGGTGAATCTGAGATAAATGTTCGGTGATGTAAACCTCACACAACATTATAATATCATGAAAGAACCTATTCACTGTAAGATGTAGGAGGGGACCTCTGTCAGAGAACATGTAATCAAAATGTTTGCGTGCCTTTCTAAGCTGGAAACCCTGGGAGCTGACATGGACGTAGATATGTCAGGTGACTTCATTCTGTTGTCACTCCCTAAGTCTTTCAACAACTTTGTGGTAACATACCACATGAGTAAAGCTGATTATACTAAATATGGGCTATTGGATGCATTAAAGTCTGATGAAGATGTAATGAAGAAGGATGGCCCCTCTGACAATGCAATGGCTGCACAGATCAAAGGAACGCACAGTCTGAAGCATGGTTCTCTGAAGGGCCCGGTCCAGAAGAGAAATAAGAAGAGTCAAGGCATCGGCTCATCTTCCAATGTATCCACTTTGATAGCATCGAAGAAAACCGATGTATGTCATCACTGCAAGAAGCCCGAACATTGGAGGAGTAATTCCACATATTGCCTAAAGTCGGTCGACAAAGGTTAAGCTCCGGCAGGTATGAAATCTACTTTCATCATTGAAACTAATTTTCTCGTTGGACGAGAAGGAAGTTGAGTTATAGATTCTGGTGCTTCTATTCATGTATGCAATTTGTTGCATCTATTTCAGGAAACTAAGGGTCTTGATGAAGGGGAGATAGTCATCCAGATGGGATCTGATGCAAGCGTTGCAGCAGTCACCGTCAGGACTTGCCGACTATCATTATCTAGTGAAAGAGTCATAGTACTTAAAGAGTGTCTTTATGTATTGAAAGTCAGAAGGAACCTTATATCTGTATCTAAGCTTGTTAGAAGCGGATATTCATTCTTTTTCTATAATAAACTAGCCACAAATCGTTATGATAAGCATATTGCATATGGTGTTTTGACTTCTGGTGGACTCTATGAATTTTGCATTGATGAAAATGTCATAAATGTTACTACCATTAATAAAAATACTAAAAGATCCAGGGAGGATGGAAATCATTCAAACATGATTTGACATCAAAGGTTTGGTCATTTATCTGTTGATAGGATCAATAGATTGATAAAGGATGGACCCTTAGATTTTCTACAGATTCAATCTTTGCCTATATGCGAACATTGTATTCGAGATAAAATGGCTAGGATGCCTTTTCGTAACAAGGTTACACAATGCGAGGGTATTCTTGACCTAATACATACTAATGTATGCGGTCCCTTCAGTATCGCGACTAGAAATGGATATCGATATTATATGACGTCCATTGATGACCACTCGTGATACATGTTTATCTTCCTGCTACGTCATAAATCTGAAACCTTTGAAAAGTTCAAAGAGTTCAAGGTTTTGGTTGAGAACCAAACTGATAGGATGATTAAATAGATTCGATCTAACCGAGGTGGTGAATACCTCTCAGATGAATTCAAGGAATACCTTAAAGAGAATGGAATTGTCTCCAATCTCACTCCTCCTGGAACCCCCCAACTTAATGGTGTTGTCGAAAGATGCAATAGGACCATCATGGACATAGTCCATTGATTGATGAGTAAAGCACATTTACCACTTAGTTTTTAGAGATACGCAGCAGAGACTGCAATATATATCCTAAATAAGATCCCTAGCAAGTATATATCTAAGACTCGTCATTAGCTCTAGTACGCAACCAAACCTAGTGTTGAACACTTGAGAGTTTGGGGTTGCTTGGTCCATGTCAAGAACATGGATGCAAGTAAGATAGAATCTCGCACTCGTGAGTGCTACTTCATTGGGTATGTTAAGGATAGTATTGGATACCAGATTTATGAACCTGAGACCCAGAAAGTTTTCGTCTCTAGAGATGTTAAATTTTTGGAGGATGATTTCCTTAAAAGTCAAGACAAAAATGAAGTAGAGGAACTCATTAAATCCCCTGAGGATTCTGAGCTTCCTGAACTAGAAACAGAAGAGATAAATAAAGATGAAACACTCGTACCTCTTCGAAGGAGTTCCAGGGTGGTTGCACCACCTGAAAGGTACAGATTCTATGTGTCAGGTGAAACTGACAATGATCCACCTTCATTTGATGAAGCACTTGCATATCATGACATGGATAGATGGATGCTAACAATGAAGTCAGACATTGACTCCATGCATACGAATGGTATAAGGAACCTAGAGGATCCATCGAAGGGGTAAACCCATTGGGTGTAAATGGATCTTCAAGAGAAAGAGGGGACCTGATGGGAAAGTAGAGACTTTCAAGGCATGGCTCGTAGATAAGGGCTACACACAGAGAGAAGGCATCAACTATAATGAGACATTCTCTCCTGTGGCTATGCTTAAGTCCATTAGGACACTGCTAGCTATAGCTGCATCTTTGATGGACCCCGGATCTATCCTCTTTAATGTTGTCAAATTGACGATTTCATTGCAGTCGGATAAATCCGGATCGATAAAAAATAATCGCACCAATCGATGAATCGTCGAACAAATTAACATGCGGTTTTATGTTTGTTTAGCCTGGGCAAGCCCCAGGGTCGACTCAAGGAGGCAAAGGAACAACTCGGGATCAGGCTAGATGGATTAGATTGCGGTTTTCCAAGTGGGATTTTTTTGATCTTTTTGATGCAATAAAAATGCAGATGCACTGATGCGAATGGATAGGTGATAAGGCTAAAAATCGGTTTCGCGGCTTTCCCTTTTTTTATTTAAAGAAGAGGATGAAGTGTCGGTTGTAGCAGAAAGCCGCGAAACAAATTCGATCTTTGAACCTATCAAACAAATTTTACGGTTTTCTGTCGGAAAACCGTTCACTAATATTTAACCAGGCAAGTGTTCCTGGGTCGAACTCAAGGAGGCAGAATATATTCCCTAATTTTTCTTCTTCGTAATTTTATTTTAATTCTTCTCTAAGTCAGAAGGCTTTTTTAGTGGTTTTTATTTTTGTAATTTTTATTTGATTTTATTCTTTTCAAATTTTTATTTAATTTTCAAAAAAGGGATATTTTGCAAAAGATTTATGTATTATATAGTAGGTGAATAGAATATAGGTGGTACTATATAGTAGAGGTGATCGAGGTTCGAGCCACGTACTCGAACTACACAAGAAACCAAAACAAGACGAGGCGGTTTTCGAGAAAATCAAAACACGTCAAAAACTCGTCGAAAAGCCGCGAAAACTTTATACTATGTAGTTGGGGTAGTTGTGTAACTACCCTCCAAGAATCGTCGGAATCCGAGGTCAGATGGACAAGATATAGCCCCTACAGCCCAGGGGCATAAGCGTCAAAAAAACTAATTAAAATGTTCTCAACTGGGTCCTTGAGGACTGTTTTGCAAGAAAACTTAAACAAACTATTACGTTTAGGTCCCTGAGGAGGGACCTAAATGTAATTTCACAAAACTTGGGCGGCGGGTTTGAAGTCTGGAAATTGGCTGGGCTTATGTAGCAAATTCTCCACCGTTTCAGATTGAACGGCCAAGATTAAGACGTCCAGGCGCTGATCCGAAGGCTCTCACGCGGACACGTGGCGCAAGCCTGTGCGCCCGCTGTTCTTGAAGTTCGTTGGAGCTCCTGGCGAACTCGCTCTCTTCTCCGATTTATCCCGGCCGATCTCCGACGTTTCTGAAGCTCCGACGGGGCCAGAGGGGTGGCTCCTCCACCCCTCGAGCTCGCCCGCTGTAGGGGTGGCTGAGGCGGCGCTCCGAGCGGCGATGATGGCTCGATGAAGATGAGGTCTCAGCTAGGACGGCTTGACGGCTATGCTGGAGGTCCGATCTTCAAGAACGAAGATCGACGATGCACGAGGTCCAAAATCCGAAGTAAATGCTTTGTGTGGTACCTGGATCTGCAATGAATATAGGGGTATGCTCGATTCGAATTGAATCGGCCAACATGTTAAGATATAAAACCCCAAAGTTTGAAGAAAAAGCACATATGACCAGCCAAACAATCCAGATGCGAAGAAGATGAAGATTCGATGAATGATTTGAGACGAATGTGATTTGATTCGAAAGGGGGTTTTGATGTAGCGTTAAAGATGAGTAATTAATCTCACTAAAAACGCGATTAGCCACGCTAATCGTGGCTCTATTATCGAGAAATTAAATTGCAAAGGTGGATGAATTAAGGTCTGGGGTATCCGGGTATATGACCTGGAAATGGCTGCTCGACGGTCGACCTTCCCGGAGCTTCACGCTGCACACGGCAGCGATGCAAGGCGGCGCAGCACCTTGGAACTCTTCTCCGATGAACCCTCCTCCTCGCGAACGCCTCCAAGTGGAGCTGTCACCTCCCGAGCGATCTGGGCGAGGCTAAGAAGATGGGGGGTCGGTTAGCCTGGAGCTGGGAAGCTTGGAGCTGAAGAAGTTAATGGTGATTGGCGATCTTGGGGGCCTTTTATAGGGAGATTTCGTGGGCTCCAAGCCAAGAACGATGGCTGGCGGGCTTGGTGGTTGTTAGGAGTAGAGATCCAAGGGCTTAGATCGGTCGGAGTGGTTAGGAATTGCGCGGGAAAAATCCATGAAGTTGGCTGGTCGAGCAGAAGTTAGGTGCAACAGGTTCTTGAAGAAGAAGCTCCAGGTGCTGACACGTGTCAGCACCTGGTTCGCCCAGACCCTTTAAATACTTATAAATTAAATAGAAAATAGATAATTACATTATTTAAAGTAGGTATAAATACAAGAAAGTTAAATAATTTTATTTTCTAAATTATGGTATAATTACTTTTAATAAATAATAAATATTATTTAAGATATAAATATTTTATTAATAAATATGTATTTATAAATAGGTTTTGAATTTTTAATTTAATAAATAATTAAGTAAAAATTAATTTTATATTTTATTAATTATTAGGGCATTAAATAAGACTTATACAAATTTTTATGGATTTTTATGAATTAATTTACATATTTTAATAAATAGAGGAAGTGTCTTTATAAGTCAGATATACCTATATTTTAGGGTATTTGATTTTATAATAAATAGTCTCCAAAAATTATGAAATAATTTATGGTGAAAGTATAGGATCATGAAATAATTTAAAAATTATAAAATTAAGAAAATAATAAATAAGGTGTGTTACATAAAATAAATAGCCCAGAAACCCCTTTGTCTTTTGATCCCAAAACCGACTTTTTGCAAACGGACTCCGAATTCAGTGAAACCACCTTTATTAATTAGATAATATTATTTTATGAACTTTGAAGGTGAGTAGAGTGAAATTGGAGTTCGTATGAGGAAGTTATGATGTTCGGAAGTTGAGATTTTGACAATTTGTAAGCTGGATTTCTTGGCATATTTACAGGGTAATATTTTTAACTTATTTTTATATTTTTATTTATATTTTTATGAGTAATTAGGAGAAAGATTTGATGAAGAATAAGTTAAGATGAAATAATTAAAATTCTTTGAAGTTTTGTATTTATTTATAAATAGTGGAAGGTGTATATTCATGAGATAAATTATTTTTATTTTGTTTTCTTTCCTTATCTCCCCCTACTTTTTGGTTTGTCGACCAATCCATGCTGACTTGGTCTCGGGGGTTAGGCTATAAATATATCTTACAGTTATATTTATAGTTTAAGTCATATTACATATATATACATATATTTCATATGCCTTTTTCTTTCTTTTTCTGGTTCTTTATTTATTTACATGAATTTAGTGGTTAAAAGTGAGTATTTACACATGAATGGGGTTTTGTTAAAGTATGAGGATTAATGAGTATTTACATGTATTTGTTAAGTGTTTTAAGACAAAATGCGACAGAAAAGTTAATGAATCATGGATTCATCAACCCCCTATACTTAAACTTTGCTAGTCCCTTAGCAAACACTTATTTTGAAAAAGTAAGTGAAAAAGAAAGAAATTTAGAATGAATTTGTTTTCCTAAACCAATTCATGAGAACAGACAAAGGACAGAGCTCGATCGGGCCTGAAACAAGCATTTTGTCGGAATCTTAACTAGGATTAGGATTTCATCCTCAACAGTCTTCAAGTTCCATAATCCTTACTCGAGATCACTTCATCGGCTAGTTCAGACTCACTTATTCATATCGCAAACTCTATCATCCTTGAAGTCAACTTGTACAGTGTGTGAATTGATTTAGCTCTTCCTGCTTAGAGAACCGAAGAAACCGTCAATCCCGGCTATACACTCCTATGGCTTCCTCATCCCGCTACTCTTTCCTCGGGGAGGGAGGTATTCCCTTCTGAGTTCAGTTCTGCTATGTCCACAATCGAATATAGGGAGAAGTTAGAAGAATGAGAAAAGAAGTGGAGTGCGACCAGTGTAGATGCATCTCCTTGTGAAGCCCAACCGGTGTAGCTGAGTCTCTACTAAGATGTGCAGGCATATTTGGTGGAAGCTTTGACCAGTTTGGTCTATTTGGTGGCTTCTGCTTTGTGTTGACTTTGTAATTTGCTTGCACTGCATTCATCTTTTGTGCCTCGACGGTTATAGAATCTTTTTAATCCGTCCATTTTTTGAGGTCTTAGAAAAATTGTGTCAGCAGATCCTTCCCTCATCCGAAGCAACTATCGCAACCCCAATCTCTCCCGTCTTTAGACGTCAATGCCGCAAAGATAAGGATAAGAATGCACTACCAAGGTGTACTGTCCTTCGTAACTCCATGCAAGTTGAGCTAAGTGCAGAGTGCATGTGTTCAAGATTGGTTCACTGGTGAAGAGTTGTACGGATGACTCCAAGTGGTCTACTTAAGCTCAGATGACTTGACTTCCTGAATATGGTCTTACGGAACCCAAAGATTTAAGTCACTAAACCTGAAGAGTCTAAATTCCAGTTCCTAATCAGACTCCTTACAATGAAAGTTAAAGGCCGTAATCAAGCTCCATCCTTTAGACTAGACTCAGTCCTTAGTCCCGGAAATCAAACTTATTCTGAAAAATGCGAATGCAAATGCAACCATGTTTTTGTGAAGTATATTTTCTGGATTTTACTCATTTTTATGGATTTTAAGGATTTTGTAATTTTTACAAATTTTAGGACTTTGTATTTTTTATGGATTTTATGATTTTTATAAACAAGGTTTTATTTACAATTTTTACAAGATAAATTTTATTTAAGTTAAGTGTCTAATGTATTTTACAAATTTTATCTACAAAGTATTTTACAAGGGTTGAATGGCTTTTATACAAATTTTAATAAATAGGATTTTAAATAAGTATTATACATATTTTAAGTACAAAATTTAAATACAAGTTTTAATTACAAGTTTTAAGCATTTTTACTTATTTACCAGGATTTTATATATAAGATAGTGAATTTTAAATTCACCCACACCCACTTTTTATGGATTTTATAGATATAGAAAATACATAAAGTACGAGTTATGACCGAAAGTATATATACAATATATACGCACCCCCCTATACTTAGCTTGAGCTATGTCCTCATAGCGTCAAAAGAGAAAAAGGAGGGCATAACTCATGCTAAGTAAAAGTGGGTGAAAAAGGGATATCGATGACAAGTCAGTCAACCCCCCCTATACTTACGATCTGGTCATCGTAAGTATTATGAGAGAGCAAAAACGGGATGACTGAATGAAAAAGATAAATAACGAAGAAATCAAAAGGAAGGAATACGAAATCATCGAAATCACTCGGTCCCCCCTATACTTAGGATAAGGCATCCTAAGTATAAAAAGAATGTAGCCAAAAATTGGGGATCAGTGATTCGTGAAAAAGAATGGCTATACAAAAGAATTAGTACAAAAATAAAACGTAAATCAACGGGCAATCAGTCCCCCCCATACTTAGGATCTGGTATCCTAAGCATAGAAGACGAGGAAAAACGGGGACGATTGTGATCTATGAAGAATATACAAGTGTTGTGAATCTCCCGAATGGCTCAAAAGGAATTGTACAAGAAGAAGTAAAAGAATGATTATGATTCCTGTACAAAATAGATCACTTCAGTACGGGCCAGATGATCAGTAGTCTCTACGAAGTGCTTCAGCATCTGCCCGTTAACCACGAACGGTTATCTGATTGCTCAACCAGGATCATACTGAATTGTCTGCTTCTTGTGTACGTATTGGTCTTTGGTTGCAAAAGTAGAGCCTTCTCTGTAAGTGAACTCTGTATACGGCATAATTTTCTTTCCTAAAATATGTGTCTCTGGAGTTGGACTACAGAAGGTGTCTATATGTGTCAGCATTACACCATCCGACTCTCTACGCTGAATAGACTGTATGATCTGTGCAATGTATTCGATGGACTCTTGTGCTGTAATATGTGTTCTTTCAATCTGCGGCACAGAGATATCTACTGCAGGTGACTGCTCATCTGAATCTGATATGAAATCTGTCTCTATATGTGAACAATCATCTGAAGAACTAGGTACCAAGTGATCTACCCTATCCTCGTGTAGGATATCTTGGGTATCAAAATAAACACTCTCAAGATCAGGAGACTGTGTCTCATCTATGTTCTGACAATCTTCCGCAAGACTAGTGTCCTCTGAAGTGAATGACAATACTGATCTAGGACTGCTACATTCTCTCTCCATCTCAATGTGTATCTCTCCGTTGTCTGTGCGGAATGATACTCTCCCAGCATCATAGTCAAAGAGTGCTCTTGCTGTCTGCAAAAAGGGTCTCCCGAGAATGATTGGAGCAAGTTGTAACTGAGTAGGGCATGTCATGTCTAGGACTGTAAAGTCCACGGGAAACTGCGAACCCTGAACAGTCACGATAATGTTCCTTAACACACCTCTAGGTCTCTTTATAGATCGATCTGCAAACTGAAGAATCGCTCGTGATTTATAAAGAGGACCTAGCTTGAGCTTATCAAGCAAAGAGGACGGAAGTAAATTGATCGAGGAACCATTATCTAAGAGAGTTCGATGGAATGTAGTGTCTTCAATCTGACAATTGACATAATGAGCTCCCAAATCTCTCTTCTTCTTCGGTACCTTGTTCCGAATTACACATGAAGTTGCCTTGGTTAATATATGCTTCTCAACTCGTGATCTCTTTTTCCTACGAGTAATACATCTGTTCCTCAACTGATTCTTGAGTGTAGGAAAACGATCCAAGGCATCGTGCAGTGGAATCTTCAGACAAATGTGATCTTTGAGCAACTTTTCAAATTGTGGAGATTCAGGATTATTTTTGGTCTTTTTCTTTCCTTTTCCAAACAAAGCATCGGGAAAAGGAACAATTTTTGGGGTTAGAAAATCAGAGCTTTTATTCAAAGTGGAATCAGCTTGTACATCGAGAGTCTCAGAATTATTTACAAAACTCTCTAAAACAGGGGAAGAAATGTTTTTGTCTGGGGATTCTGCCTGATCTGGCGTGATATCGTCATCTGAGTCGCCAGTATCCATATCTGAACTGTTGGCATTGCTCCCGTCTCTCGATTCTACATCCTCATCCTCTTGTGGTTTCTCTTCCTCGGCATTTGGGTCATGCTCATGCTCCTCTGGTTCTCTCTCCTCTCCAGTAGGTGTTTGCGGTGATCTACCGCTCCTGAGACGAATGAAGTTAGACAAAAATTCAGGAAACGAGATCTTACCTGTAGTATCTACCTGATCTGGATGCCTCCTCTTGTTGTTCGGATTCATCTGAGGCTGGGCTGGGAGAGTGGTCTTCGGCACGGTTAACTCGTCCAGACGACGGTTAACCTGCTCCATTTCTGTCTTGTGTGCGATCTGGAGCGTACTAAGCATGTCCATGATCTGGTTGAGCGCCTGGGCCTGTGAAGACATCTCTGGTTCGGTATGGTGGCCCTGGCTTGCTCCTCTCTCCTGCTTTGGCGTGAAGTGCTGAGAGGTGGACGGCTGGGAGTAGCGCTGTGGTGTAGAGGAAGATTGTTGCGGCTGCTGAAAAGGATAATTCGGTGAAAACTGAGCAGGGTGTTGATAAATAGGTTGCGGTCTCTGATGGTAGACGTTCGGATGAGACTGCGGCGGCGTGAAATTCTGGCGGTGCTGGAATTGCGGACGTCCATGCTGCGGATGACCGTATGGCTGCTGCTGCTGATGATTCGGTATACTCGGCTGCTGAACTGGAGTATACCAAATCCCATTGATCTCGAAAGTGGCTTGCGGCTCCACCTCCATTGCTGCAGTGCTGATGACCTGGCCGGCATTGGCATGAGACTGATCCTCATGCCAATCAATCTGCGGAATCTCGGGCTCGCTCTGAACATATTGTATCTGACGGGTGGGTGGAGCGGGTGCGATCCTCCGTGTTGGCTGTGAAGAAGTCTGACTCTGCTGGTACTGAAGTTGAAGATCAGAGACCTTCTTCGAAAGATCACTCAGCTGCTGAGGTAGAGATGAGAGTTTCTCCAACTCTCGCAGCGGCTGTAGGTCTTGGACCTGCTTGTGAATCACGTCCACCAACGTTAATTTCTCACCAATGAAGCTCATGTTGGTGTTGGATTCAGAGTCTGCTATATTCGCCACCTTGTGATGCTCTCGGTGATGTGGTGGCTGCGGGGCTTTCTGATATGCCCGAGTAGAGTCTACAACTCTCGAGTTCTCGGCCATCCCTTCGAAGATGGCCCAGACTGACTCGGCATCCTTGTTCAAGTAACTGCCGCCACATGCGGCACTAACTAGCCCCTGAATTTCAGACTGGAGTCCTCCGAAAAAATTCTGTACTAGCACCTTCATTGGTATCTCATGATGAGGACATCTCTCTGTCAGGTCCTTGAATCGATCCCATGCCTCATGGAATGATTCGTTCGATAATTGCGTGAAGTTGGAGATCTGACTCCTCATCATGTTCGTCCTTCCTAGAGGGAAATACTTGCGCAGGAAGGTGGACTTCAGGTCGTCCCAAGTGGAGATTTCTCTCCCTAGATGGCTTAGCCAATAAAGGGCTTTATCGGCTAAGGCAAAAGGAAAAGCCTTTAAGCGCACGGCTTCCTGTGTCACTCCTGGATAGCAGGCCGTTCCGCATATCATCTCGAACTGCTGTAAAAACGTGAACGGCTCCTCTGCGGCATTCCCATAATACTTGGGAAGCAAAGAAATGAAGGACGGTCGGAGTTCGTATGGCCCTTGATTCGGCGGTAGCCGAATCCAATGATGGAGCGTTCGAGCGCCCGGGTCATACTCATCCCGTAAAGTAGCGGGAACCGCAGGCGGTAACTGGTTCCCGGCCCCTGCTCTGATTGCGGCTAATTCAGCCTGCAGCTCGGTCTGAAATCTAAACTGTTCTCGAATCTGTAGATTCATCTGCTGAAGTGTGTCGAGAATACCTGTCGTGACATCTCCGTTCAGATCTGCTCTTCCCTCTGGATGATCCTCAGCTGCTGGCCTCTCATCTGCTGCCGATGCTTTCCCACGAGCCATCTGATCGTCTGGAAAATCAAAACTCTCGTAAGAACTCATCGAGAAATACTCAGGAGATTTGGATTCTGTATTGAGGCGAAGGTCTGCCTCAATGATCTGGCCAGGAGGCGAGGGAGTCTGGGTCTGACTCGCCTCGAGATCGGATGGGACCAGCTCGGGAAGAGGGTCATCTCGAGCCTGTGAAGACATACGCTCGACGGTGGACGGTTGAAAGCTCACAGAGTCTGAGCCGAAAAGTCGTCGAGACGTCATCTTCGATGTCAAGAGAAGATTGGGAGAGCACGTGTACGATTCAACTGAAGAAGGAATGCGAAAGCCACGGAAAACTCACGCCCCGCAAACAAACACAAGGCAAACCCCGTTTTCACCAACTCAACCCTGATGAAGACCGTAAGAGTTCGGTCTTTTATCTTTTTGGTTTTAGGGTTGTGATTAACAATCGTTGCGGTTACGCGGGCTGAGCAAGCCAATAGGAGCCCGATAGTTTCTCCAAGACACTGGCCCGAATCCTTACGCGAGACCACTCGCACTCAGCCAGTATGGGAGTAAGTACGGACCGTTTCCGGCTACCCGTGTTACTTGAGGACGGAGCCTTGCGCAGTGTCCTCTAAACCTCCCACTCTGCTAAGTAAACCCGGACCGTTTCCGGCTACCCGAGCTTACCCACTGAGGAACAACGATCAGGTGTATGGATCCAGTAGTATCCCGCAAGAAATACGGGGTTTTGTCTCTATCCTTAAGTGTCGGCTCTCAACTCGCGCACTCTGAGAAATGTGCGGGGATTACTCTCCCCAAATCAATTGAATCGATTTTACAGTTTTTGATCAGATATTTTTAGCAGTCCCAATTTTTAATTTTGCAATTTTTATGTATTTTCAAGCAACGTCTATTTTTTTTTCTTTTTGTTAAAACCCTAGAGCAAGCACCTAGGTTGCAAGTCCTACAACTAGCTACGAGGCATAAGCAGATAGAGCGAAAAACCTAAGCAAGCATCTAGAAAACCGCGGAAAACCGATAAGCGATAAAAGCTGTGGTGGGTGCCCTGATTCACCAGATACACGGTATCCGATGAATCAAGCCCCTAAAAAATGAAAATTTTATTAAGCTAAGTACAACTCTCTCCCTTTCTCTCTCAAATAAAAGGATACTAAATCTCTGCTCCTCTGCAGTCGACTCGTGAAGAAGGAGTCGACCTCTGCCCTTTCAACTGACTCGGCTCCCGAGGAAACCGGTTGATCCTGCAGGCCCTGCAAAGATGATTAGCACAAAATAGTATCGAGAAAGCCGAGAAAGCCGTAAAGAAAACAAGGAAGGAAAACTCAGAAAACAAAACACGAAAAAGCCGTACGAAAAACCGTACGAAAAACAAAGAGAAGAAAAATAATAAACTCACGAAAAACGAAAAATCAAGGGAATCTAACGCCTCCCTGGCAACGGCGCCATTTTGATAAGGCTAAAAAAATTGAGTTTCGCGGCTTTCACTTTTTATTTAAAGAAGAGGATGAAGTGTCGCTTGTAGCAGAAAGCCGCGAAACAAATTCGGTTCTTAAACCTATCAAACAAATTTTACGGTTTTCTGTCGGAAAACCGTTCACTAATATTTAACCAGGCAAGTGTTCCTGGGTCGAACTCAAGGAGGCAGAATATATTCCCTAATTTTTCTTCTTCGTAATTTTATTTTAATTCTTCTCTAAGTCAGAAGGCTTTTTTAGTGGTTTTTATTTTTGTAATTTTTATTTGATTTTATTCTTTTCAAATTTTTATTTAATTTCCAAAAAAGGGATATTTTGCAAAAGATTTATGTATTATATAGTAGGTGAATAGAATATAGGTGGTACTATATAGTAGAGGTGATCGAGGTTCGAGCCACGTACTCGAACTACACAAGAAACCAAAACAAGACGAGGCGGTTTTCGAGAAAATCAAAACACGTCAAAAACTCGTCGAAAAGCCGCGAAAACTTTATACTATGTAGTTGGGGTAGTTGTGTAACTACCCTCCAAGAATCGTCGGAATCCGAGGTCAGATGGACAAGATATAGCCCCTACAGCCCAGGGGCATAAGCGTCAAAAAAAACTAATTAAAATGTTCTCAACTGGGTCCTTGAGGACTGTTTTGCAAGAAAACTTAAACAAACTATTACGTTTAGGTCCCTGAGGAGGGACCTAAATGTAATTTCACAAAACTTGGGCGGCGGGTTTGAAGTCTGGAAATTGGCTGGGCTTATGTAGCAAATTCTCCACCGTTTCAGATTGAACGGCCAAGATTAAGACGTCCAGGCGCTGATCCGAAGGCTCTCACGCGGACACGTGGCGCAAGCCTGTGCGCCCGTTGTTCTTGAAGTTCGTTGGAGCTCCTGGCGAACTCGCTCTCTTCTCCGATTTATCCCGGCCGATCTCCGACGTTTCTGAAGCTCCGGCGGGGCCAGAGGGGTGGCTCCTCCACCCCTCGAGCTCGCCCGCTGTAGGGGTGGCTGAGGCGGCGCTCCGAGCGGCGATGATGGCTCGATGAAGATGAGGTCTCAGCTAGGACGGCTTGACGGCTATGCTGGAGGTCCGATCTTCAAGAACGAAGATCGACGATACACGAGGTCCAAAATCCGAAGTAAATGCTTTGCGTGGTACCTGGATCTGCAATGAATATAGGGGTATGCTCGATTCGAATTGAATCGGCCAACATGTTAAGATATAAAACCCCAAAGTTTGAAGAAAAAGCACATATGACCAGCCAAACAATCCAGATGCGAAGAAGATGAAGATTCGATGAATGATTTGAGACGAATGTGATTTGATTCGAAAGGGGGTTTTGATGTAGCGTTAAAGATGAGTAATTAATCTCACTAAAAACGCGATTAGCCACGCTAATCGTGGCTCTATTATCGAGAAATTAAATTGCAAAGGTGGATGAATTAAGGTCTGGGGTATCCGGGTATATGACCTGGAAATGGCTGCTCGACGGTCGACCTTCCCGGAGCTTCACGCTGCACACGGCGGCGATGCAAGGTGGCGCAGCACCTTGGAACTCTTCTCTGATGAACCCTCCTCCTCGCGAACGCCTCCAAGTGGAGCTGTCACCTCCCGAGCGATCTGGGCGAGGCTAAGAAGATGGGGGGTCGGTTAGCCTGGAGCTGGGAAGCTTGGAGCTGAAGAAGTTAATGGCGATTGGCGATCTTGGGGGCCTTTTATAGGGAGATTTCGTGGGCTCCAAGCCAAGATCGATGGCTGGCGGGCTTGGTGGTTGTTAGGAGTAGAGATCCAAGGGCTTAGATCGGTCGGAGTGGTTAGGAATTGCGCGGGAAAAATCCATGAAGTTGGCTGGTCGAGCAGAAGTTAGGTGCAACAGGTTCTTGAAGAAGAAGCTCCAGGTGTTGACACGTGTCAGCACCTGGTTCGCCCAGACCCTTTAAATACTTATAAATTAAATAGAAAATAGATAATTACATTATTTAAAGTAGGTATAAATACAAGAAAGTTAAATAATTTTATTTTCTAAATTGTGGTATAATTACCTTTAATAAATAATAAATATTATTTAAGATATAAATATTTTATTAATAAATATGTATTTATAAATAGGTTTTGAATTTTTAATTTAATAAATAATTAAGTAAAAATTAATTTTATATTTTATTAATTATTAGGGCATTAAATAAGACTTATACAAATTTTTATGGATTTTTATGAATTAATTTACATATTTTAATAAATAGAGGAAGTGTCTTTATAGGTCAGATATACCTATATTTTAGGGTATTTGATTTTATAATAAATAGTCTCCAAAAATTATGAAATAATTTATGGTGAAAGTAGAGGATCATGAAATAATTTAAAATTATAAAATTAAGAAAATAATAAATAAGGTGTGTTACATAAAATAAATAGCCGAGAAACCCCTTTGTCTTTTGATCCCAAAACCGACTTTTTGCAAACGGACTCCGAATTCAGTGAAACCACCTTTATTAATTAGATAATATTATTTTATGAACTTTAAAGGTGAGTAGAGTGAAATTGGAGTTCGTATGAGGAAGTTATGATGTTCGGAAGTTGAGATTTTGACAATTTGTAAGCTGGATTTCTTGGCATATTTAGAGGGTAATATTTTTAACTTATTTTTATATTTTTATTTATATTTTTATGAGTAATTAGGAGAAAGATTTAATGAAGAATAAGTTAAGATGAAATAATTAAAATTCTTTGAAGTTTTGTATTTATTTATAAATAGTGGAAGGTGTATATTCATGAGATAAATTATTTTTATTTTGTTTTCTTTCCTTATCTCCCCCTACTTTTTGGTTTGTCGACCAATCCATGCTGACTTGGTCTCGAGGGTTAGGCTATAAATATATCTTACAGTTATATTTATAGTTTAAGTCATATTACATATATATACATATATTTCATATGCCTTTTTCTTTCTTTTTCTGGTTCTTTATTTATTTACATGAATTTAGTGGTTAAAAGTGAGTATTTACACATGAATGGGGTTTTGTTAAAGTATGAGGATTAATGAGTATTTACATGTATTTGTTAAGGGTTTTAAGACAAAATGCGACAGAAAAGTTAATGAATCATGGGATTCATCAATAGGTTATTAAGAAATTCAACAACTTAGCCAAATTTAATTTTAATCCGAAATTAGTCCAAATTGACCAAATTGTATTTTTCCTGTAAACCTACTTCAATGATTAATGCAAAATGTATTTTTTTGTAATTTTTGGATTTAAAATGCACAAATGAAAAATACAAACATTTTTGGGATTTTTATGCAATTTTTCGTGCAAATGACATGCAAAAATTATGAAAAATTTATTGGAAGATAAACATGATGAAATTAAGCTACACTATTTTTTTAGATTTTTCTAACACTTTATGATTTTTTTGAATTATTTACTGAAAACAAGGCAATTGCGGGTATTTAATTCCTAATAAATCCACGAAGTTAAATTATCCAGTGAATGAATTATCTCAGATAGATATTTCAATAAGGAATCCAAAAGAGTTGAAATTTCTCAAAAATCTTATTTCTGGATTTAATTAAAAATCAATTACAAAAATCACCCTATAAATAATTTTATGCAAATGACAACTCCAATTTTAATGAAACTTGGATAGTAATTATAGCACAGAGAGGGGCATCATATGCATTTTTTTTCACAATTTTTAGAGCAAGAAATATGGTTGTACAAATTTCAGAGCTTAAATGGGTAAACTATGACTGATTTTCAATCTCTGATTTTAATAAATAATCCGATGCTTACAAAAATATAAATAAATAGCCACGAGATAAAGAATTAGTTGATTATCAAAGTTCTATTTTTTGATAAAAAAATTGATGCAAAAATGACTTCCAAATTAATGATCAAAGTTAGGGTTGCCCATACAATTTAAAATAAAAGTTGAATGAACTGAAATGTGGACAGGGATGATTTTGCAATCAAACAAACTTAAAGGAACAAAATTGCAATTTTCACAAAAATAAACTGACCTTTTCTTTTCCTCTCCAACAAGCTAGGGCTCACGGACGTGGAGGCGGCGCGGTCGACGGTGGCGTACGGGCAACTCGCGGGGGCAGCGATGCCGCAATGGCAGAGCGGGTGGTACGGGGATCTGGCGGTAGCAGTTGGGCTGCTCGTGGCCAGAGGACGGAGGCCGCGCTGTGCACGTGGAGCGGAAAGACGGGAAATTGGGTCGGGCGACACTGTACGTCGCGCGGGGTGGATAAGTTGCTGGCGACGTCGGGCAGCACCGCGCATCGGTGCAGTGCCGCGCATGGGGCGGTGGTGGAGCCTTGGGGGCTGGTGATCGGTCGTAGGTGGCGAGGGGGGACGGCTGTGCGCGGCGTGCGGCTACGCGTGGGCGACAGGACCTGATGCGAGGGGCGGCACACCGAGCAGCGCGCTGGAGCGCAAAGGAGCTATCGGACCGCAGAGGGCCTCCGCGGCGGTTGGCTGGGGTAGGCGGAGGGCGGCGCCGGCCAGGGGCGGAGCAGCCATCGACGGTGGTGGCTACCGCGGACGTGGAGACGGGGGAGGGGGCAGCTGCTTCCCCTGTTTCTTTTTTTAATATTTTTTTTGATGTGAAATATTTCTTTGTAAACAGAAAAAAGGAATAAAATAGTGATGAATGTGATTTTTTTGATTTTTTTGGTGATAGAATTGAGGAATGAATGAGTGGTGATGATGGGAATAAAGAGGAGGTTTGTGATGATGGTAGTGGTGATGTGATGGATTTGTGATGATACGTTGTAAAATAACAACAAAAAATATTGTTAGATAAAAAAATGAGAAGGAGAGGGATAGAGAATTTACCTGTGAAATTCGCCTGATTGTGGAGCTGCAGTATGCGGCTTTCGGTTGTCGCCTCGAGGAGATGGCGGGTGCTCCAAAGCTTGAGCAGCTTGTATGGAAGCTGCAACAAGGAGTTGTGAGGCTCCTTGGATCTCACCACGACCGAAGATGGCCGAGCTCGTCGTTGCTCAGATCGTCTCGTCCGTGCTGTCACCAGGAATGATACGAGAGCTGGGGCTCTCTCTCTCTCAAGATCGGTGGATGGAAAATGATGGAGATGATGGTGAATAAAAAGAGGACGAAGAAGTTAGAAAAGAGATGGAGAAAGTGGAGAAAATGGAGGAAGTGGAGAAGATGTGGCTTGGAGTAGAAGGCAACTAGAGGAGAAGAGGTAAAAGGAAAAAAATAAATAGATAAAATAACAATAAAAGTAGGCCATTTAAAATAATTTAAATAGTAATACTAAAATAATAATAACAATAAATCCGAAAATAATAAAATAAATATGAAAATAATGAAAAAATGGGGGTGACATGTGGCGCCTCCAAGAGCTGCCACATGTCGCTCCTGGAAAATTCAAAAATTAAATGTAAAGAAAAATAAAAAAGAAATAACAAAAAGGATTAAATCAAAAAGTAGTCAACACGAAAGTTGCTTGTCTCGACGAGATCTACATCTTTCATGAAGGGCTGAAAATCAAATGAAATCATATGTACGAAATGTATTTTTGGGTGGTACCTTACAGATATAAAATACCGCATTTTATCTTTTGTAATTTTTTTGTCATTTTTAAATAAAAAATCAAAATAAAGTTAGAAAAAATATGAAAGGAATATTTACAACTTAATCTATTTTTTTATTTTTAATAATTAAGAAAATAAAAGGATAAAATAAAGGGCAAAAAGGTCAATATGTACAATATACAATAGAGGCCCAAAACCCAAGTTTTGCATACAAGCTCCAATTTTAATGAAATTAGTCCCATTTTGAAGGTCTTTGAATGTATATTACTTTAAAAGTAAGTAGACCTAAATCGGACACTGTATGAGAGAGATATGTGTATTTTAAGGCTCCTAGTTTCAAACTTGGATTAGGGTTTTATTGGTCAATTTTACAAGTTAGTATTTTTTTGATATTTTTTTATAATTAGTGTTAGTAATATATACACTATGGAGTTGGTTTTAGTGGATTTGGAGTTAGTATAAAATATATATACAAATAGGTGAAATATGGTGAATATATAGGTGAATATTACAAGTGAATTTGGCTTCTTATTTAATGCAAATATGAATGCTAAAATGCAGATATTATTTATGAATGCATGAATGCTAATTATGCAATATAAGTAAAATATGCATCTAATTACTCAGGAACAAAGCTCTATTTTCAACTTTTAGAGTGATGAATCACATATTCATCAACCCCCTATACTTAAACATTGCTCGTCCTCGAGCAACTAAAATGAAATGCAAAAGTGAAATAAGATTGGGTTCCATACCGAGGTCATGAATTGAAAATGGAGCTTTGCACTTAAGACCTAACAGACTTCAAGTTCCACAAGTCTTCTATTCAAGACTCCTTAATAGTCAGGTCAGAACAAATCCTCAAACGCAAATTTCGGATGACTATGATTCTTACTTGTACTGTATAAATGTAAAATAGCTCTCCACATCAGAAATGGCTAAGAACCAGCCTCCTCTAACAAGGTAACTCTAATTCCCCGGTCCAGTAACTCTTTCCTCGAGGAGCGGGGTATTCCCTTCTAAGTTCAAGTGCGACCAGCTCAGGAGGAGTGGGTGGAGAAAGAATGGACGGTAGCCAGTGTAGCTACCTATCCCGGGATGCCTGACCAGTGTAGCCAAGTCATCCAACTGCAGACTTCTTGCTAATATACATAATCCGACAGGTATTTTATTTTCACTTTGACCTGTCTTATTTTTTGGAGATTTTTTTTCATGTTTTCTCTTTTTTTTTCTTTTCCCTTTCTTTTTTTTGAACTATATACAAGGTGCAGCATGTACATCAGGAGTTTTTCCTCTTGAGCCAGTAGACTGTCCCTCTTTTGAAGCATTATTGCAACCCACAACGTCCCGTCTTTAGACGTCAACACCACCAGACTAGGTTGAGATGCACTACCCTCCCTAGAGGAGGACGGATGTTTCCACCCGTGTGCTACTCCAAGCTAAAGGATTCTACCTCCTCACCACCTCAACAATGAAGAGCTGCATGCATTGTGCTTGTCCAAGTTAGGTCATTATCTAAAAGAATCATGCGTGTGCACGGGATATTCTACTTAGACTAATCAAGATGACATGTGAACATAGACTTGCGGACTTAAAGAATTAAGCCACTTGACCTGAGAAATCTTAACTCTAGTTCCTATAAGGTTCCTCTGAAATTAGGCAGATTAAGGTCAAATCAAGTCCCTCCTCAACATCTACTCATAACTTGGTTCATAACCCACTAGCTTTTCACTTTTGCATTTGCAAGATATGCAGATGAGATGTAGATGACATGCTATGAAGATGAACTGCAAGACTCTTTTTTTCTTTCTTTTAAGAGATGAAGTGCAAGAGTAAATAAGAAGCCTATTTTTTGTGTTTTTTTCAAAATTTGGTATACCTCCTATGTTACAACAATTTTTTTTCAAGAGTTTTATAAGTATTATACAAATTATATAAGTAATTTTTTTTCAATTTTTACAAAAGATTTTACAAGTATTATAATTTTTTTTCAATTTTTACCCACCCATAATTATTGCATAATATATACAAAAAATACGCGAAAATACGTGAAAGTACGAGCTATGGGTAAAGTATATATGTAATATATACATGTCCTCCTATACTTAGCATATGCTATGTCCTCAGAGCACGAAAAGCGAGGAAAAAGACATAGCTCGTGTTAAGCGTAGGAGAGTTAAAATAACAAAATGTATAGAAGTCGCTTCGCCCCCTATACTTTGGCTATGGCTGCCTAAGTATAGAAGAAGATCAAAAACGGGGCGAGCGAGGTTAAGAGGGGAAATGGAGGAGTATATACACGGTGGGCATCGGTCCCCCCTATACTTAGGCTCTGGTCAGCCTAAGTATAGGACATGACTGAGTGTGAGAACCGATGAGATCTAGAGAATATACAACGAATGGTGAAGGGACTCGAGTCACACTCCCCCCTATACATAGGATCTGGTCATCCTAAGTATAGCCAAAAAATGAAATGATATGAAGCCAGGGTGAGTGATTCGAATCACTGGGGAGGGAAGGAAAATATATACAAGAAGGAGTGAGAATATACAAGGATCAAGAAGGTTTGTGATGAACCTTCTTGCGGGAGAGAGGAGGTAAGGAATATACAAGTGTGTCGCTGTCGGAATCATCCTCAGATGAATAGTAGTGAGGTGAAGGGATCGTCCAACGAGGGTCGACACACGACTGCTTGCTTAGATACGTCTTAAGAACATCCGAACTGAGCTTACTCATATCACCTTATTTGGACCCGATGAGGATTCCTCTGAAAAATCCTTCTCTGGAATGTTGAAGGAAATTTTCTTGGTCGGTTTTCTAGAACCTGAATCATTGAGAGGGAAATGAGAGTGACGCACCTTGAGAGGTTCGAGGGAACACCTTGAGGAATCAATTCTCAACTTCCTCTCACTAGATAGATGACTAGAAGAGGGAGCAACCATGTTTTTATGTAGAGTCAATTTAGTCTTGGTAGTTTCCTTCGAAGATCCAGGATGTGGTGCGGTGCTGACCATGGGTTCTTCATCAGATGAGTCACGATATAGATTAGAATATTCCTGAAGGGTCAGCACGCATCTTGGGAAGGTGTTAGTGATCTCAGTTGGCTTGGCATTATTAGGCTCTTGTGTCGGATCATAAAAATGGTCAAGGCAATCAAAAAAGATTGTGTCCGACTCAATGAGAGCTTCTGGTCATGAGTCCTCCTGAGAAGCTATCACGGTGGTGGTGCAAGCAGTTGATGAAGTGGAGGTGTGGGGAGTCTCTGAACCAACGGTCGTCCGGACAGTCGGTCTCTCAGGTGTCGCAGAGAGGTGGGACTCATCTACCTCTCGTTTGTCACGACTATCAGTGGATGTGTGGGTCACCTTAGAGTAAAGTGTATCAAAGAGTGGGTGAGGTCGAAGTGCTCCCAATGCTGAAAAATCGATCTCCCGAGTCTCACAATCTATAGTTGCCCTAGCCAAGGCTAAGAACGGCTTCCCGAGAATAATCGGAGATTGGGTAAACTCTCCTCGGTGCTCGATGTCAATGATCATGAAGTCCACTTAGAGTAGAGCACCTTGGAAAGTAACGATGACTGAAATGTTTCCTCTCGATCGTTTGATAGATCAATCAGCCAGCTGAACGATCTCTCTTGACTTTCTGATAGACCTGAGTTTGAGCTTGTCAAACACAGAGGTCGAGAGGATATTTATCGGGGAGTCATCATCGATTCTTGCATGGGTAAAGATAATGTCTTTGATTTCACATTCAACTCGGGGCAGCCGCTTCACTCTGCGGCTTTTGGTCTTTTTCCCCATCACCAAGGAGGTGGCCATAGACACTATGTGTCTTTCAGTCCTTGTCCTCTTATTTCCCGACCTCTTGGGAATCATTTTACTCTTTACAAATCTCTTGAGGTCGGGAAAGTGATCTATGGCCTTTATTAAGGGAAGTGTGAAAATCAATTCTTCATCGAGTGCTTCCCTTAGGGTAGGAGCCAAAATTTTCAAATCTTTTTCATTTTATATTTTTATGGATTTTTCTGATTTTTCGATGTTTTATGTCTTTTTGGGATTTGCAATTTTTTTGGTATTTTTGGTGGATGAATGCTCAAACTCTGGATTGGAAGGCAAGAGGTTAGTAGAAGAGGGAGATAGAATAGACTCCAGCTGTACACGATGTGTGGATTCCCTAGTGTTCGCTCTGTTTTCAACCTCAAAACTACTCATGTCCTTTTCCACTTTCATTCCTACGATGGCAGAGATTGAGTGCAATATTTCTATGACATCTTTCAACTTGTTACCGAATGTTTCATTTTTTCGCGATAAGTCGAGAAACGTCATCCTCCAAAAAATTCTCATGACAAATCATGGGAGAGTTCTGCTCAATTGAAGGTTACTGCTGAGATATTGGGGTCTCATACTCAACAAACCTAGACTCTGGCATGTAATGCTGGGTCGAGTATGGACCATCCAAATGGCACATATTGGTCAGAGCCTCATATGATGGAGTCAATGAACGGGGGACTAGTAAGTCTAGCTCATGAATCCACTCTTGTGGATGTATAGGCTCTACGAATGAAGGTTGGTTAATGGAATCTTGATCACTAAAGTCAATCAAGTCCGGGAAATCATGATGTGCAGGCCTCTCCATTCGGGTCGTTCGATCGACCAAGTTATGCCCTAAGGTCAAGTCGGGATGTGTAAATGTAAATTGTTGTATGGCCCCTACTTGAGGTGAGAATGAAGTATGTGGGGGCATATACTTTTGCCAATCATCTGTCTCAGCAGTGGCTTGCTCTTCATTCGATTCTTTGATTCCCACAAGCTCTCGAGAGTAAGGACAGTTAGCCTAAGATGGAAGTGGATCCAGAGTGTTGGAATATGGAGTAGGTGCGAAATGCGAATAAGTGGAGAAGTCAGTCGAAGTTCTGACTTCATCATCGGGTTGAGGTAAAACCAACCACGGGTAAGGTTTTCCCGTGGATGGCGAAGGATACATGGAAGAAGGAGAAGGTGAAGATGAACGGTATATGGTCGAGGAGGAATGACCAGAGGTCTCAGGGTATGGGGACCAATATCCCGACATCTTGAAGAGGAAATGATGAATGTAAGAAGATTGAGGTAGAGAACGTGCAATTACAAAGGATAACACACACGGACAGACACAAAGACAAACGCAAGAGCAAACCCCGAGTTCACACTCAACACGGTGAAGGACCCGAAACCGAGTCCGATTAGTTTGGTTGACTTTAAGTGTGAATTAATCAGACAAGATAGCTAAGGTTACGTGGCCTATAGGAAAGTCGGCTTAAAGCCGGATGCGTCTTCTTTGTTTAACATGTCGCCTAAGATACCTACGTCCTTCCTTTCTTCACACCTATCCCAAGTTGATGGATTCAAAGACCTGCCCTTATCTACCTGCAAGCAGGCAGAGGCTGACAAGGCCAGAACTTCACCCCGAGGGGTTACTAGCAACTTGTCGTGAAGTACCGCAATTTCGCCCCTATCTACCTGTGCACAGAAGGAGGCTACTTGGTACTAGTCAGTGAACTTGAATAAATCAACTCGTGATATATGCTAGGATCAGTTGGTACGTGATATGGAAGGCGGGGATTTGGGCTCTGCCTTAAGGTGTTCACACACACTCAAGTACCCTCACTTAGCTTAAAAACAAGGTCGGGGTTAATCTCCCGCAAATAAGGGTTATTTTAGTCAATTTTTTTGGTTAAATTCAATTAGCAATCCCGATTTTAAAGATTAGTTGTCACTGATATTAATCCATACAAGCAATCACGTCTACCGTCTAGTCCCAATTCTTTTATCCTAGGTTTGAAAATCGAGAGAAAGAGAGAATCGAAAAAAGCCGATGCAATCGAGAAAACGATGATGAATGCTTGAGTAAGAAGACTTACAGTGCCTCCAGCTCTCTATAATGCGGGTTGCAATACTGAATTGAAATTTTATACTAAATGAAATGTAAATCGAGAAAACCTGCTCCTAGACATGAAGTTCTATTAGCGAGTGAAGAATGAATTGAATTTGGCCAAGTCATGCGGTCTAAGTGTATCTTTTAAGTGTGAAGTGTGGTCCTAGAATTTTACGAGCAAAAATAGTTCCTAAAATAGCTCTAAGAGCCGCAAGTGCACATCCTATTCTACGTAAAGCAACCACACAGCAGACAAGGACACGTTTTATTATGGCTTACATGCACGAGATTCCAAACGGGAACCGCTGTAAATGCAGACACTTTTTTACAAGTTAACAAAAAAAAGAAAATCTTTCTGGCGTCTCAACAACCGACTTGATCCACGAATCGTCGGCCTCTGATGCACTTCAAGATGCGTCGACTTCAAGAAAGCCGCTCCAAGTCCACCGGGCCCTCGCACAAAAAGATACAAAAATGTCATTGAGAGAGAAAAGAAAAAATAAATAGAAAATAATTGGAAAAATGGAATAATTACAAGGTGGTTTGGGGATCAGACTACTCGAGCGACTGGAAAATGTAAATTAAATTTTCTAAAGTGATCCTAAGCCGTTTGCCTCCTCGGCAATGGTGCCATTTGATGGACCTCGATCTATCCTCTTTAATGTTGTCGAATTGACAATTTCATTGCAGTCAGATAAATCTGGATCGATCAAAAATAACCACACAAATCGATGAATCGTTGAATGAATTAACGTGCAATTTTATGTTTATTTAGCATGGGCAAGTCCTAGGGTCGACTCAAGGAGGCAAAGGAACAACTCGAGATCAAGCTAGAGGGGATTAGATTGCGGTTTTCCAAGTGGGGTTTTTTTGGTCTTTTTGATGCAATAAAAATGCAGATGCACTTATGCAAATGAATAGGTTATTAAGAAATTCAACAACTTAGCCAAATTTAATTTTAATCTGAAATTAGTCCAAATTGACTAAATTGTATTTTTCTTATAAACCTAGTTCAATGATTAATGCAAAATGGATTTTTCTGTAATTTTTGGATTAAAAACGCATAAATGAAAATACAACTGTTTTTGGGGTTTTTATGTAATTTTTTGTGCAAATGATATGAAAAAATTATGAAAAATTTAGTGGAAAATAAACATGATGAAATTAAGCTAACAATTATTTTAGAATTTTCTGTCACTTTATGATTTTTTTATGAATTATTTACTGAAAACAGAGCGATTGCGGGTATTTAATTCCTAATAAATCCACGAAGTTATCCAGAGAATGAATTATCTCAGATAGATATTTCAATAAGGAATCCAGGAGAGTTGAAATTTCTCAAAAAACTTATTCGTGATTTAATTAAAAATCAATTACAGAAATCACCCTATAATTAATTTTATACAAAGACAACTCCAATTTTAATGAAACTTGGACAATAATTAAAGACAGAGAGAGGCATCATGTACAATTTTTTTCACAATTTTTAGAGCAAGAAATTTGGCTTTGCAAATTTCAAAGTTAAATGGGTAAAATATGACTGATTTTCAATATCTGATTTTTAATAAATAATCTGATGCTCACAAAAATACAAATAAATAGCCACGAGATAAAGAATTAGTTGCTTATCAAAGTGTTATTTTTTGATAAAAAAATTGATGCGAAAATGACTTCCAAATTAATGATCAAAGTCAGGGTTGTCCATACAATACAAAATAAAAGTTGAATGAACTAAAATGTGGACAGGGACGCTTTTGCAATTAAACAAACTTAAAAGAACGAAATTGCAATTTTCACAAAAATAAAATAAGGGTACTTGGACCTTTTCTTTTCCTCTCCTGCAAGCTAGGGTTCACGGACGTGGGAGCGACGCGGTCGATGGCGGTGCACGGGCGACTCGCAGGGGCAGCGATGTCGCAATGGCGGAGCAGGTGGTGCGGGGATCTGGCGGCAGTGGCTGGGCTGCTCGCGGCCAGAGGACGGAGGCCGCGCTGTACACACGGAGCGAGAAGACAGGAGGTTGGGTCGGGCGGCACCGCGCATCACGCGGGATGGAGAAGTTGCTGGCGGCGTCGGGCGGCACCGCGCGGCGGCGCAGCGCTATGCGTGGGGTGGCGGCGGAGCCTTGGGGGCTGGTGGTCGGCCATAGGTGGCGAGGGGGGACGGCTGTGCGCGAAGCGCGGTTGCGCGTGGGCGGCAAGACATGATGCGAGGGGCGGCACACCGGGCGGCGCATTGGAGCACGAAGGAGTTGTCGGACCGTAGAGGGCCTCCACGGTGGTTGGCTGGGGTAGGAGGAGGGTGGTGCCGGCCAGGGGCGGAGTAGCCGGCGGCGACGATGGTTGCCGCGGACGTGGAGACAGGGGGCAGTGGCACCTGCTTCCCCTATTTCTTTTTTTATTTTTTTATTTTTTTTGATGTGAAATATTTCTTTGTAAACAGAAAAAAGGAATAAAATAGTGGTGAATATGATTTTTTTATTTTTTTGGTGATAGAATTGAGGAATGAATGAGCGGTGATGATGGGAATAAAGAGGAGGTTTGTGATGATGATAGTGGTGATGTGATGGATTTGTGATGATAAGTTGTAAAATAACAACAAAAAAATGTTAGATAAAAAATTGAGAAGGAGAGGGATAGAGAATTTACCTGTGAAATTCGCCTGATTGTGGAGCTGCGGTATGCGGCTTCTAGTTGTCGCCTCGAGGAGATGGCGGGTGCTCCGAAGCTTGAGCAACTTGTGTAGAAGTTGCAACAAGGAATTCTAAGGCTCCTTGGATCTTACCACGGCTGAAGATGGACGAGCTTGTCGTCGCTCAAATCGTCTCGTCCGTGTTGTCACCAGGAACGATACGAGGGTTGGGGCTCTCTCTCTCAAGATCGGTGAATGATGGAAAATGATGGAGATGGTGGTGAATAAAAAGAGGAGGAAGAAGTTAGAAAAGAGATGGAGAAAGTGGAGAAAATGGTGGAGGAAGTGGAGAAGATGTGGCTTGGAGTAGAAGGCAAGTAGAGGAGAAGAGGTAAAAGGAAAAAAATAAAATAGATAAAATAATATTAAAAGTAGGCTACTAAAAATAATTAAAATTGTAATATAATAATAATAAATCCGAAAATAATAAAATAAATCAGAAAATAATGAAAAAATGGGGTGACATGTGGCGACTCCAGGAGCTGCCACATGTCGCTCCTGGAAAATTCAAAAATTAAATGTAAAGAAAAATAAAAAAGAAATAACAAAACAGATGAAATCAAAAAGTGATCAACATGAAAGTTTCTCGTCTTGACGAGATCTACAACTTTCGTGAAGGGTTAAAAATTAAATGAAATCATCTGTACAAAATGTATTTTTGGGTGGTACCTTATAGATATAAAATACCGCATTTTATCTTTTGTAATTTTTTGTCATTTTTAAATAAAAAATCAAAATAAAGTAGAAAAAAATATGAAAGGAATATTTTACAACTTAATCTATTTTTTGAATTTTTAATAAATAAGAAAATAAAAGGATAAAATAAAGGGCAAAAAGGTCAATATGTACAATATACAACAGGGGCCCAAAACCCAAGTTTTGCATACAAGCTCCAATTTTAATGAAATTGGTCTTCTTTTGAAGGTCTTTGGATGTATATTACTTTAAAAGTGAGTAGACCTAAATCAGACACTGTATAAGAGAGATATGCGCATTTTAAGGCTCCTAGTTTCAAACTTGGATTGGGGTTTTATTTGTCAATTTTACAAGTTAATATTTTTTTGATATTTTTCTATAATTAGTTTTAGTAATTTATAAACTATGGATTGTTTTTATTGGATTTGGAGTTAGTTTAAAATATATACAAATAGATGAAATATGGTGAATATACAGGTGAATATTTACAAGTGAATTTGGCTTCTTATTTAATGCAAATATGAATGTTAAAATGCAGATATTATTTATGCATGCATGAACTCTAATTATGCAATATAAGTAAAAATATGCATCTAATTACTCGGGAACAAAGCTCTATTTTCAACTTTTAGAGTGATGAATCACATATTCATCAATCTCTTGACTACGACATCTGGCAGATGGACGTCAAGACGACTTTGCTCAATGGATACCTCGAGGAGGATATCTATATGGAGCATCCCCATGTCTTCATAATCGAGGAAGGAAAAGTATTTGGAATGATATAGGGATATCTAATTACCCTAAACCCTAAACCCAAGCTGAAGAAATCCATCTATGAGCTCAAACAAGCTTCTCGTAATTGGAACATCAGATATGACGAAACCATAAAGAATTATGATTTGTGCTGAATCCTGCTGAATCTTGTGTGCACAAGAAGCTTAGTGGGAGAACCATTGTGTTCATTGTGCTTTATGTAGATGACATCCTTATCATTTGGAATGATATAGGGATAATGACCAGTGTTAAGATTCGGCTATCCCATACCTTCGAGATGAAAGATCTTGGGGAAGCCTCTTACATTTGGGTCTGAAGCTATTCAGAAACCAAGAAAAGAGGATATTGGGATTATCACAACATAGCTACATTAAGAAAATTTTGGAACGTTTTCGTATGGAGAGTTCCAAGAAAGGTTTCCTCCCCTTAAGACATAGTATCCACCTATCTAAAGGGATGGCTACTCAAATTGTTGAGGAAAAGAAAGTCATGGTTGGATGCCCCTATGCGTCAGTTGTAGGAAGCTTAATGTTTTCCATGATGTGTACGAGGTCAGATATCTACCATGCAGTGGGAGTGGTAAGTCATTACCAATCCTGATATGGAGAACACTGGAATGTAGTGAAGAACATTTTCATGTATCTAAGACAGACGCAAGCCTATGTCTTGGTCTATGGATATGGTGATCTCCAAGTCTTGGGATACACAGATTCAGACTTCCAGTCAGATATTGATGATCGAAAGTCGACATCATGGTTTGTGTTCCTGCTGAACGGTGGTGCTGTGAGCTGGAGAAGCAAGAAGTAGGACATTACAATAGATTCAACAACAAAAGCCGAATATATTGTCGCATCAGATGCTGCAAAGGAGGCGGTGTGGTTGCGCAAGTTCATCCTGGAACTTGACATAGTTTCCTCCGATACTCCCATCCTGCTACTCTGTAATAACACGGGAGCCATTGCCTAGGCAAAGGAACCCAGATGGCATCAAAAGAATAAGCACGTGGAAAGGAAATACCACATCATTTGGGAGATTCAAAAGCATGGTCACATCATCATCACCAAGGAGGCCTCTTCCGACAAAGTTGCTGATCCTCTTACCAAACCTTTGGCACAGAAGGTTTTCGACCAACATGTAATGAGTATGGGTTTAAGGATTGCACCTGAATGGTTCTGAGGGCTACTGGGAGATTGTTAGCCATGTGAGCCCAAGGTAAATCATTCGTACAATAAATATTATTGTAATATTTGATTTATCAATAAGATTTATTGGTTTTTTCACTCCATATCTGATATTAAATGAATGAATGCACTATAAGGTCCCTTTGTACAATTAAGGTTATGTACCATGTCCATCTTAATGATAATACAGTTGTTGATTCAATATTTGAATCATAGAGGCTGGTGCTTGGATGAGTATCTAAGGAGTTAGATTGAGGACTCATCAAGTACTGTCAAATGATTGTTAATAGGTGATCTCCAGCCCGAGTAAGAGATGGCAATCCTTTTCTCATTAGGCTAATATCTGACTGACCTCTTGATGCAGATCCTCTACATGGGAATAGAGATACAGAGGTGTCAGATTAGTTAGGTCAAAGAGTTGACTTAACAAGATCGAGATAACCAAAGTCCAATGCCGTATACTTTCATGATATAGGCACGCATCCTCTGACCGGAGACATATGTGTTACTATATGTCTAAGTATGAACATTTGGCACACCAATAGGTTGAGGACCTAATCAAGGTCTATACACCGACGAGATAGTATGTATATGGGGGCATATGAGTAATATGATCTCTCAAAGGGATCATACAGGTTCACTTGTGAACCAGAAGACATGAGCTCACTCATGAGGTATTGGGACCAATCAAATTCCATGCATGGTCGTCGTGCTTTGGAAGCATGACAAGAATTTGTAGGCATGATATATGATTTTGGAAAGCATATGACTGATACCAACTCCCAATGACCAAGAATGAGAAACTTGATGATGAAGTCCTAAAGATGAGAGTGTAAATTGATCTATATCTTCGGGTTTATCATAGGTCTTCTAGTATGCATGATGTATAGGTATTAGGAATACCCGAGTGTGATGTGATCATAAACCATTGTATAATCATGACGCTTCCATTCCGAGGGAGTGATGAAACATGTCTAGATTTTTAATGACTCCTCTCAGTAGAGAAGTAATCTGATCTTAGTCCAAGTGTTGGACATTGATCTGAATGAGATTCAGATGCAATGAGAAGATTAGATTTACGACCTTGATTTGGTCAAGCATCTATGAGAGGTCCATGAGATCTGGATTTGAGATGTGATCTCAATATCCAAGTCACTATACATAGAACGTACAATCGCCCTGTCCTTATCTCCAAGTTTCTACGGAGAAAGCGTATTATTCTTGAAAGAGTTCAAGAATAATTCCATTGTTGAATTATATCTAAGCATCGAGAAATGGATAATTAAATGTGATTTAATTATCATGAATAATGTGAATTTGATTCATATTATTTGAATGTATGAGAATAATGGTCCAATATAATTAAATATGATTTAATATGGATAAGAATAATGTGGATAGCACTATCCAATTATTCACACACACACACACACACACATATATATATATATATATATATTATAAATGTGATTTATAATGTATTAGAGAGAGACTATTGTGATTTATATTTGTTGATTAATTATTGATGTGAATTGTATTCACATTGGATAATTAATTGAAAAAATATTTACATTTTTTTGGTTGTGAATGTGGTTCACATGTTTCCAATGGAATGATTGCAATATTTACAAGATAATAATGAATTATTTTGTAAGATAATTTACGACAAGTGTTGTTGTAAAATCTTGGAGATTTCATGAGATAATGTAATCTCAGGAATTAGAAGGAGATTACCCCTCCCAATTCAAGGAGGTGGACGTCGACCATGGCCTAAGGGGATTAGGTGGCCATCCCCCCACCCCAACCCCCCTTTTAGGGATGAGGGCAATCTCTTACTCATGTTTTCCAAGATTATTTGATTTAATTTAGAGTTTATTTATATTGATTTATCAATATATATTAATTAAAATAAATTAATTATTATTGTATTTTTACAACAAAATCATGGCCATTTAATGAAACATAAATCAATCTCATCCATTGATTTTCTGTTGACCATGGATTGAGATCCATGGACTCCTAAAACCCTATATAAGAAAAGGCAACCTTGCACTTCAAGTTACAACTTCAACAACTCTCTCTCTCTCTCTCTCTCTCATTCTCATGCCATCTCTCTCTCTCTCCCTTGAGTAGACATCCACTCTATCCCTAGAGAGAAGATCACCGCCGTCGTCGCATCGCCGTTGTGTTGCCGCTTTGACAACTCTTGGACCTCTGTCTTCTTTGGTGTACCTCGCTCATGAAGAAGACATTCGATATTGTGAGACAATATCAGGAGATCCATTGCTTGGATCAACCACTTGGATTGTGAGAAGCACGCGACTCATCTCCACGCTCGCAAGCATCTCCTCTGACGTATCAGACTTGAGATAGGAGGTCTCTTCTCTTAGAGACTCGATCACAACCATGTTACAAGAGGTATTCCTTTATCTAGTATGTGGTTTAGATGAAACAATCTGAGAAGTGTTCTTGAATCATGTGATTTCATCGATTAACATTTTTAAATTCCGCTGCACCGAGCAACTAGTGCGACTAGTCGCTCTCGATCGTATATGATGTGATCCTCATGCTTCCGTGATGCGTTTAAGGATTCTCCCATATCCTTCATCTATGTACATGTATGTGGATGCTTGCATGATGCATTTATCCCTCATGTGTAGAAGGAATGGCTAAAAGGTGCAAGTATCCAAGAGAACAACTTCTTGTTCATTCGAGGTTACTTTTGATCTTGTTTATCTCAAAAGTTATGTATATTTAGTAACTTTTTGGCATTTTGAGTTAATACGCTTTCAAGAAACTTCACAAATTATCATCTGCTTAAACCTAACGTTTTTTAAGTTATCATGCTCTTATCTATATAGATGTGTGTAGTACTAAAGAATGGATGATCTCTATTATTGTTTCTAAGTGTTCATTATGTTGCATATATGCATGCATCATTGGAGCCAAGTATGTGCATGGATGTGGGTATGTAAGTCTGGGTATGTATGTACGGGCTTAATGTAAGTAAGTGGCTATGTAAAAGATGAATGTAGGTTTGTATTTAAGTTTGCGGGTGTGTATGTGGGTATGGGCGATGTTGAATGTAAACATGTAAGAAGGTTTATGGGTGGATGGCTATGAAAAAGGTTTATGGGTGGATGGCTATGCAAAAGGTGAATGGGCAAGCATGTAAGTATATGGGTTTGTATTTGGGTATGTGTGGGAGGGTGGCTATGTAAGTATGTGTACGGGACAAGGTGTGTAAGAAAATGTGGGCATGTATGGGTCTATTGTATGTGGGTGGCTATGCCATAGTTGTATGGTTTAGCATGCTTTAATGAATGGATATATGTGGATTCTTACCTGAATATATGTCTTATGTAGGTATATATGCAAATCGTGTGATGAAAAGCAAAAGGCAACATGTGATCTGTTCATTTCTGATGTTTTTTTATTCTGAAAGCAAGTATTGCGAATACTAGTAGTCTTAATAGTGCTCGCAATTAATCATTTTTAATAAAATAATAGTTCCCAACTAAGAGCACTTGGAACTACTGTGGTTGCAAGCTACTAGCACATTGTGAGCATGATGTGGTCGTAATGATGTTGCAACCTTTGACATGCGAGCACACACTTATGACTACATGTGCTCGCAAATGGCTTTTACGAGCACATTACGTCTACAATACGAGCACAATGGGACTACAATCATGCTCACATTTGACCCAGATTCTGGCCCAGATTCTTGTAATGGAGGAAGGTGATGGAAACAAAGGCATGAGTGGTTGCCACGAGGAGGGCAAAGGAGGGGGCGACGACCATGAGTAGTGTTAAGGAGGGGGCAACGACAACGAGGAGGGCAAAGGAGGGTCGTGCGGCCTGGAGGAGGGCGGAGGTCATAAGTTTTTTACAAATCTTATATTATCTTTATAAATCTCATATCTTTTTTACAAATCTCCATAATTGTATTCAATCTCATATCATTTTTCTACATTTTATCAATCTCTAACTAGCATTTTATTTTGCCAGATCACCATGCAAATTTTACAAAGAAACACAAAAAATTATAAAGATTCATGCAATTTTACAAAAGGAATATATCCATTTACAAAGAAAGTGTAAAAAAATTACGTGTTAGATTTATTGCAAATACTTACAAAAAGAGCATGAATTTTACAAAAAAATCCAAAAAAATTACAAAAAACATACTCATTTTACTAAAAATCATTGACTGAAAATGTAAAATGTTTATTAATGAAATTACACAGAAGAAACTTATTTTTATAAAAAAACTCAGCCACAGTTTACAAAGATGTGGTTGAACCCTATTCATTTGAAACAAATTTAAAAAATTAAAAAATAAAGGTATTACTAAAAAATACCAAATCTGTAAAAGCTTAAAATGGATATTCAATGCCATTAAATTCAAATTTAATAAAATCAAGATGACAGAAATACCCATTTGGATGATGGTTTGGAAACATTCGTTGGATTGAGCGTAGATCTTGTTGATGGCTCGCCACAAAAGTAACGAGGCCCAATCTCATTTGAAACACACCATATATATATATATATATATATATATATATATATATGGGAAAAAGTGGGGCTACCTCTCGGGAGAGCTAACTTAACTACCCCCGCCCTATTTTTCTATTTTTTATTTTTTTTTTGAAAAAAGAATCGATGGAAATTCACCACTATATCATTATATTATGTTGTTCAAGTTTCGTGAGAAATAGAGACTTCTACAACCTCTATCTAGACAATCATTTTTTAACGGTCATAGAATTATTGAAATCGATCCCAACAGACGATTTGGGTGACGTTGCACCTAGCAGCCTGGGAGTATCCGGAGTCGCTTGACGGAGTTGGTAGGTGGCGTGGTTGGCGTTCTTGGTATCACACTTATACACAATATTGGGACTCAGTGTAGAATTACGTGTAGCTGCATCAAATTCTATTTCAAGTAATATTATTGTGAGAGGTGTTACGGGATATGGTTTGAAGTTGAAGGTTCGGGATTTTGATCTTTTTCCTGTTTTAGTTGAACAGAGGTCCTTAGAGGTTTACTCAAGATGACAAGTTCCCACGTAGCGGAGGCCTGTGAGTTGTGTACTTGCGTGTGCTAAATAGATACAAGAAATGATTCCTGATCGAATATTAGTAATTACAATGTATACCATTGTGGACTCTAATTAATGGGAAGAAATCCCAAGATCAACGTGGTAGTACTCCAATGATTATTAAATTAATAAATTTAGCGATCATGTAACCCATTGTAAATTTGAATAATTTAGTGGATTCTAATTTCTACAACGTGCAAATGCCTCTAGATAGAATCAAGTACACATGCATGGTTTACCTCTTTATTAGTTATTATAGTGTTTATCTCATTACTGGGCAATTGCTCATAACGTTACCCTCGTGTGAACCCAACAGCTGTAGCTGAGTAGCAGCCGCAACAATAGTGGCTTTGAGAGATCGAACTTTCTACATCATACTTGCACCCAAAACAGGGTGCGTTCTATCTTAAGTAATTTATTTAATTCCACATTTTTTGTTCTATTTGAGAGACATTATAGTGAGATGTTTGGAGAGCTTCTTCTACAAAATTATAAGTAGTTGATGTATCTCATTTTGTGGACATGTACCTGATGATCATTATCAATGAGAATGGATGTTGCTTTTTCCTTTCCATTTTGTATTATTCTCCTATTGTTATTTATATTTTAAATGTTGATATAATGTGCATAAGATGGTTTGCTGAGTACCATAGATCATGGGCATATTTGGACTGTAAGTCCGACGCTCTCGTCCTGTCGGTTTCGGTAGCCGGAGGGGTCGGGACGTTACAGATGGTATCAGAGCTCGATACTCCATTCTCTCTTTGCATATTAGATTATTAATGGGATTTGAAATATAAATATAATGATAAAGTCTTCTGACTTTGGCATTAATTTAAGGAGAATAGTTCAAGTTATGTTTAATGTGTCCACTATCTCTCTAATCATGAAAATAATTCTAATATAATGATTCTCGTAAGGAATCATTCCGCCTCGTGTTGACCCTGATGTTGCACAACAGCTGGCCTTATTAGTTCACGTCGTACATGGTATACAACAACGTCAAGAGGTGTTGGAGCAAAGGCTCCTTCAGCAGGATGACTCCTCGTATCAGCCCTACCGTGAGGAGGGGGACAGTGTTCATCCTTTGGTGTCTTTGGACCCGGAAGGATCAGAGGATCTAGAGACATTGCAAAAACATCAAACGACCTATGCATCATATCAAAGGTCTAAGGTGACACAATGCTTTTGTACTGGCACACCAGATGAGGCTGAACTATGGATGGATCATGTATCTAAGGTTTTACAAATGATCCATGCTCCTGAAGAGTCTTGGCTTACATTCGTGGAATTTTTACTAGAAGGATATGTTGAACATTGGTGGTACGCCACCAAGGAACATCTGGAGGATCCCATAATGTGAGAAATATTTATTGATGAATTCCGTAGCCAGTTTTATCCTGATTACTGGGTTGAGGATCAGAGGATTGCTGAGCTGAAGCAAGTGTCAATGGAGGCCCAAGAATGCCTCATTCTCTACACTGAACTTCTCACCACTCACCAGCGACTACTTCTTTCCCTGAGGAGAATTTACTGAAGTTTATCCGTGGATTGCGTGACAATGTGCAACACCAGCTGTCTACCTTAGATTTCACTTCCATCAAGGAGGTAGCTGCTAAGGCTACCAAGTTGGAGGCAACTCAGAGTCGGCTTCAGGGGGATCCATCACATTTCCAGCCACCTCAGTCAGGGAGATCTATTCAATGAGATTTCTACAGAGCTCGTAGAGAGCGTCGTTTCCACCCAGTGGCTACCACTCCTACCATTAGCATATTTGCCCCTGCACCTACTTTGGGGTAGGGCTTGGTGAGTCGCGGTACTACTTCCTTCCGCTCTTCTACACACTTCCAGAGTCGCAAGACAGGAGGTGCTAGCCTTGTCTTGGGAGGCTCTTTTTCTCAGCCAGGAGATCGTAGGTGTTTCCACTGCCAGCAGCTGGGCCATTTCAAGGCCAAGTGTCCCTTACTTGCCAGCAGCTCAAGCGGCCATCAACCAAGTGTACGAGCAAATTTCTCATCTGTGCAGTCACATGGACCAGCTTCTCATCGTGGAGGTCGAGGCTTTCAATGTCCTCCACCACGATCAACCTTCGGTGTTGAGGTTCTAGTGCCCCACCATAGCCTCAAGAACAATTGAATGCAATCATGCAGGAGAAGGCCCACCCTCAGGAGCTGTAGTGCGAGGTATGATTTCAGTGCATGGTGCATCCTTACATGCCTTATTTGATTAAGGAGCCACACACTCCTTTCTTGCAAATCGATTAGTATCTAAATTAGATAAAGAACCAGTCTGTGTTTCACCATCTTACTACATCAAGGGCCCAGGGGGCCAATTATTCATAGTGCGACAAGCAGTGGAGAATGTCGCAGTACAGATTGGCGGGCACATGATGCCCATATATCTTTTATTTATTCAGTTGGAAGATTTTGATGGTATCTTGGGGATGGATTGGCTCGAGCAGCACCGTGCATGCCTTGATTGTTTTGAGAAGATGGTGGTTTTCCGTCTCCTGGGCATACATGTCTTTCAGTTCAACGGATGTACCAAAGATGGTGAAGTCCTGTATGTATCCACATTGAAGGCCCAACAGTTTCTCAATCAGGTTTGCATAGGTTTTCTCACCTATGTTGTGGAGTTACCTACCAAAGATTGTATGATTTAAGATGTCAAAATTATACGATATTTTCCTTATGTATTTCTAGACGAATTACCTGGACTATCGCTAGAGAGGGAGAATGAGTTCTAGATTACTTTGATACCCGACACACAACCAATCTCCATACCTCCATACCGAATGGCACCAGTTGAACTCAGGGAGCTCAAAGTACAACTGTAGGAGTTGTTGGAAAAGGGATTTATCCATCCCAGTACATCACCTTGGGGAGCACCGGTCCTCTTCATAAAGAAGAAGGATGGGTCTATGCGCTTGTAGATCGATTACATGAAATTGAATAAAAGTACGGTAAAGAATCGTTATCCACTTCCACGAACATGATCTTTTCGATCAGTTGCAGGGTGCAACAATATTCTCAAAGATCGACCTACGATCGGGTTATCATCAATTGAGAATTAAGGACACATATGTGCTTAAATATGCTTTTCGCACCAGATATGACCACTATGATTTTATCGCCATGCCGTTTGGACTCATGAATGCACCTGTCGCGTTCATGGACATGATGAACAGAATTTTCTGTCCATACTTGGATCATTTTGTGGTGGTGTTCATTGATGATATCGTGATCTACTCAGTGATGAACATGAGCATGAGAAACATCTTCAACTATTCTTGAGACACTCAGAGAACACAAGTTGTATGAAAAATATAGTAAGTGTGAGTTTTGGCTTAACAAGGTAGCTTTCCTCGGTCATGTAATTTCAGGAGTAAGTATGTCAATTGATCCAGCCAAGATAGATGTAGTAATGTCCTGAGAGCAGCCCAAGACAGTTATAGAGATATGCAGTTTCTTAGGCCTCGCCGGCTACTACAGATATTTTGTTTGGGACTTCTCACAACTAGCCCTACCACTTACTCAGCTAACACAAAAAGATGCCCCCTTCATTTGGAGCGACAAGTGTGAGCTGAGTTTTTGCACGTTGAAGGAGAGACTAATGAGTGCTCTGATCCTCACCCTTCCTTCAGGCACCTTAGATTTTACGGTGTATACTGATGCATCGAAGGAGGGTTTAGGAGCAATGTTGATGCAATGTGGGCATGTCGTGGCATATGCATCATGACAACAAAAGAACCTTGAATGGAACTACCCTACTCATGACTTGGAGTTGATAATTATAGTATTCACATTGAAGATATGGTGTCACTATTTATATGGGATCACGTTTGAGATTTTTACAAATCACAAGAGTCTCAAATATATCTTTGACCAGCGAGAGTTGAATATGAGGCAAAGACGATGGATGGAGCTGTTGAAAGATTATGACTGCACTATCTCTTACCATCCAGGTAAGGGGAATTTAGTAGCATATGCTTTGAGTAGGAGAACACATACCAAGGGTACTGCAACATGGCTACAGACTTAAGATATGCTCACGACACTCAGTGAGTGGCACCCATTTGATAGTACTACAGATGTCGTAACTGTACCTGCTAAGTACAGTGGATTATGGGATAGGATTGTGCATGGTCAACAGGAATATCAGAAATTACAAGACTTGTTACATCGATGTCTGAAGGAGGATTTCGAAGGATTCAGAGTTTGTGAGTCCATATTGTGGAAGGGAGGCCGTGTTTGTGTTCCTGATGATAATGAGTTGAGGAGAGACATCCTATATGAGGCTCACTGTCCTAGATTATCTATCCACCTAGGAAGCACCAAGATGTATAGAGACCTCCGTCAGCACTTCTGGTGGGAGGGGATGAAAAGAGATGTTGAAGAACATGTTAGTCATTGCCTTACTTGTCAATTAGTGAAGGCAGAGCACAAGTGTCCTCCTGACTTGTTACAGTCACTTCCTACCCTGTGGTGGAAATGGGAGAGTATCTCTATGGATTTTGTGACATCCTTAACTCGTACAGTAGGTGGATATGATGCTATTTGGGTTAATTGTAGACCGGTTGATCAGGTCCTCACATTTCATTCCTATGAACATGACATGCACTCTGGTAGATCTGGCCAAGTTATATATTCGGCATGTTATTCGCTTGCATGGGATTCCCAAAGAGGTTGTATTTGATACAGACTCTCATTTTACATCGTATTATTAGGGAGAATTCATGAAAGCCCTAAAAACCAAACGGTGTCTTAGTTCAGCCTATCATCCGTAAACTAATGGGCAATCGGAGAGGACAATTCAGATCCTTGAGAACCTACTCCGAGCATGTGCCATTGAGCGGCAAGGATCTTGGAAGGATCACCTTCCTTTGGTGGAGCTCACTTATAAGAACAGCTACCATGCTAGTATTGGCATGGCACCTTTCAAGGCATTTTATGGACGAAGATGCACCACTCCCTTGTGTTGGCAGGAAGTGTGTGACAAAGATATTTATTCCACTCAGATAATCGAGGATACAATAAGAGCTGTGGAAATGGCTAGAAAGAAACTATTGACTGCACAAAGCCGTCAGAAGAGTTACACTGATCAGAGACGTCGCGACCTGAATTTTGAGGTCGGAGATTTCGTATTCTTGAAGGTATCTCCAGTGAAGGGTATTTAAAGATTTGGTGTCAAGGGTAAGCTAGCACCACGATTCGTTATCCCCTTTCAAGATTTTGAAGGTATGATTATGAAACTCCATTTCAATCCTCTTTAAGATTATTATAGGTTTCGTTCTCTCTAAGATTTTTTATGCTTGAATCTATATCACATTCAAAACATATACGTTAAATCCTATGTCTCGAGGACGAGACTTCCTTTAAGATTTTTATGATGTGAAAGCCCGTATTTTTTCCATAAAATCTGGAGTATTTTTGACATCCAAAAAAAGTCAAATAATCATGTCATTTCATAGATCTCGTCGAAATCTTAGCAACGAGCTCAAGAACATCCAAGTTCAACATTCCTAGCTCAAGATATCGATGTTTTAAATTGAATGGTCAAGATCCATATATGGATCTGAACCGGGTCCGAATTTGGATCCAAATTCACTTTTCTTCTATAAATAGGAGGTGGTAGGCTACTCTCTCAAAACCCTAGCCACCACCATCATTTTTCCTCATTGGAGCACCACCACCTTGGTTAATTTTGTCGTAGGAGGGTTGTCGTCGACGTCGGAGAAGAAGCTCCGATCGAAGATCCGTGACCATCTTTACGTAGGAAAGCTCGAGGTCACCGTTGTATATGCATTCGCGCTACGAATCGAGCGATGGAAATATCATTTTTGTGTGAGAGGAGATCCCGAAGGAACATCCTCGGAGGTAACGATAAATAGCCCCCTCTTGTTGTTGGTGTCCACATCTTTTTGTTCCCATTCGCTTGAACTACTTGACGCCTTAATTATTCTTATGATGTGATTTATTTACTACTAACGACATCGTCTTCCTTCCTTGATTTTGATTTCTACATGATTCTCGATCTCTTTTTATTTGACATCCTTATAGCCTTAAGTGTCCTTACGATGTGATTTTTATGTGATTATTGATGTCATCCTATGTACAGAATGGAATCCCATTAGTGATAGTATTTTGGTTACTTATTTATATTATGAATAATATATAATGGACAGATATAAGGTCAATGATGAATGCTTCAAAAATTGATTTCACTGGTATGGGTGTTGAGTTATACATAAAGCGGTAAATCTAATTGTCTTGTTTTAACATCAAGTATACAAAAAAAACCTAAACAAATAAATCTAATCTTACTTCTTGTCACATAATTATCCACAAGTATTTATGCATTGGATCGATAGTTTGTTTTAGACGTAATGAGTGCGTGCTTGTTACCTTACAAACGGTTCTACGTTGATTAAAGTAATGCCAACCATCTTTTTTGTGAGATCACGCTTTAGTTGAAACGGCACTCAACCTAATCACTATCATGTTTCGTCTCTTTAATACGGAATTAGTGGAGGAGGTGCTGGGAATTTGATGGAAATTTACAAAGCAATATACATGCAATGATCATGGGTCCATCTCCCCCCAAAAAAAATTTAACTCCTACACCATAAAATTATGATAGGTACTACATGAGTATATCAATTTAAGTTGATGCAGAGAAGTTTGGTCTTGTGGACTATATTGAATATAAATTGCTTTAATTTCATGAACGAGTAAATCTTTACATAATGACTCTTTTTTTTCCATATTCTTGTTAACATATGCATCTGCCTATTAGTTGAGATTAAATTTGAGAATTGTCCTTTTAAAATCTAACACTCTACCTCTCACACGTGTTTTAGTCTAAATACAACCTAACCACCATCAATCAGATTATTTCACTTCAGTAAATAAAGATCAGTTTAGTGTAGAGTATGATTGATGATTACTGGAACTTCTCTAAATACCTCAGTTGCATAGTGGTCTACATAATATCTACTCTTAAATAAAAAAGTATTTACCTTACGGATTTGCCATTGTGGATCCAATATTTTTTTAGTATTTTCCTTTAAAGGATTCCTCGCGAATTTAAGGGTATAATGAAATGGCTTTAACAGATAACTTGATATGCGTATTGTGGGGGGGAAATTATTTTGACTCGAGTGAAATATTTGATGATCATCGCTAAAGAAATTCGAAATTTTCTCAACATGTCATTGATATCATTTTCACTAGTAGAGATTATCATTCTATGGGTGAAATTGCACAGTGATCGAGTAGATGGAGTTAGACACCACAAAGGATTGGCCATGCACCCTTGGGCCCCGTTTAGATGCCATGAAGGCCGCGACCCAACGGATGAGTTGGGTGACGTTGCACCTAGCAGTCCGGGAGTATCTGGAGTCGCTCGACGGAGTTGGCAGGTGGCGTGGTTGGCGTTCTTGGTATCACACTTATATACAATATTAGGACTCGGAGTAGAATTACGTGTGGCCGCATCAAATTCTATTTCAAGTAATATTATTGTGAGAGGCGTTCCGGGATATGGTTTGAAGTTGAAGGTTCGGGATTTTGATCTTTTTCTTGTTCTAGTTGAACATAGGTCCTTAGAGGTTTACTCAAGATGACAAGTAAGTTCCCGCATAGCGGAGGCCTGTGAGTTGTGTACTTGCGTGTGCTAAATAGATACGAGAAATGATTCCTGATCGAATATTAGTAATTGCAATGTATACCATTGTGGACTCTAATTAATGGGAAGAAATCCCAAGATAAACGTGCCAGTACTCGAATGATTATTAAATTAATAAATTTAGCGATCATGTAGCCCCTTGTAAATTTGAATAATTTAGTGGATTCTAATTTCTACAACGTGCAAATGTCTCTAGATAGAATCAAGAACACATACCTTGTTTACCTATGTATTAGTTATTCTAGGATTTATCTCGTTACTGGCAATTGCTCAAAATATTACCCTCGTGTGAACCCAACAGGTGTAGCAGAGTAGCAGTTGCAGCAGTAGTGGCTTTGAGAGATCGAAATTTCTACATCATACTTGCACCAAAAATAAGATGTGTTCTATCTTGAAAAATTTATTTAACTTCGCATTTTTTTATTCTTGAGAGACATTGTAGTGAGATGTTTGGAGAGCTTCTTTTACAAAACTTATAAGCAGTTGATGTATCTCATTTTGTGGACATGTACTTGATGATCATTATCAATGAGAATGGATGTTGCATTTTTCCTTCCATTTTATATTATTCTCATGTTGTTATTTATATTTCAAATATTTATCTAATATTCATAAGATGGTGAGTATCATAGATCATGGGCATATTTGGACTGTAATTCTGACGCTCTCGTCCCGCCAGTTTTGGTAGCCGAAGGGGCTGGGCGTTACATAACTTGACTACCCCCGCCCCATTTTTCTATTTTTATTTTTTTTGAAAAAAGAATCGATGGAAATTCACCACTATATCATTATATTATGTCATTCAAGTTTTGTGAGAAATAGAGACTTCTACAACCTCTGTCTAGACAATCATTTTCTAACGGTCACAGAATTGTTGAAATCGACCCCATCTGGATGGAGGTTGTAGTAGTCTCAGTTTCACACAAAATTTGAATAAAATAATATATAGATATAATGAATCACGCGGATCCATTTTAAAAATAAAAATGAAAAATGAAAAAATGGAGCGATGAGAGCCAACTTCCTCAAGAGGCAACCACATCCCCCCTCCTCCCCACCCACCCCCCCCCCCCCCCACACACATACATACATGCATATATATATAGGGGACCTTTCAAATGAGATGGGGGCTTTTCTGAAATTGTAAAGGCCACTGTGAATTTAATAAAAACTCTGTAACAGTTTTGTAAATTATAAACTGTGTATTGTAAAAAAAATGAATTTTGTAAAATATAGCATCTAAATTTAAATCAATATTTCCATCCAATATAATAATATTTTCATAATTTTATTTAACTATACATGTTGTGTTAATATTTATTGTTATATGTCTGAAACAAGAAATTGTAAAATATATTGGAAAGATTCCTAAATTGAGGGTGGCTCACCATATATATGGTGAGACCCCGCCTCATTTGAAGTTTCTCCTATATATATATATATATATATATATATATATATATATATATATATATATATATATATATATGGGTCTGCTCCATTCGAGCAACCAACGAGTTACTCTCGCCCCATTCCCTCTTCCCCCCTCCATTTTTTATTTTTTTGAGAAATAAAAATATGTATTTTTATCACTATATCTCCTTAATTTGCCATTTAAATTTCGTCAGAAACTGAGACTCATGTGACCTCCATTGAGAACATGTAATTTTAACGGTCTTAGAATTGTTGTAATCGACATGTTCTAGATGGAGGGCATGAGTCTCTGTTTTTTGCTGAAATTTGAATGGCTTATTAGAGGAATATAGTAATGAAAATACATATTTTTATTTTTCAAAAAAAAAAAGGGAAAATGGGACGGGAGCATCCTCATATGTGTGTGTGTGTGTGGGTGTGTGGGGGGGGGGGTAAAATGGGGATGCCCCCATGGGGGGAGCTAACTTGGCTCCTTCTGTCCCATTTCACCCAATTTTTTTATTTTTTTGAAATTTCTTCCATGGATTTTCATCAATATATCCCTATATTATGTCATTAAAATTTCGTGCGAAACAGAGACTCCTACGGCCTCCATCCAGACAGGATCGTTTTTAGCAATTCTGTTACCGTTAAAAAATGACTATCTAGATGGAGGTCGTAGGAGTCTCTGTTTCGCACGAAATTTTAATGATATAATATAGGGATATAGTGATGAAATTCCGGAAGAAATTTTCAAAAAAAAAAAACACCGGACGAAATGAGGTGGGGGGGAGCCAAGTTAGCTCTCCCAAGGGGCATCCCCATTTAACCCTATATATATATATATATATATATATATATATATATATATATATATATATATATATATATAGAGAGAGAGAGAGAGAGAGAGAGAGAGAAGGGATCCTACTTCATGGAGTAGGTAACTTACCTACTTCATTTTCTTCTTTTTCAAATTTTTTTTGAAAAATGCTTCCATGGGTTTTCATAACTATATCCCTCTAATATGTCATTCAAATTTCATCAGAAACATATACTCCTACGGCCTCCAGAGACAGTCATTTTTAACGGTCACAGATTTGATGTATTTTTCATGTTCTGGATGGAGGGTAATATTGCAATTCTCTATGAATACCTCTCTGAGGATATTCACATGAAGTAGCCCCATGGCTTCATGGTTGAGGAAAGCAAGGTGTGCAAGCTAAAGAACTCCATCTTTGTACTCAAATAAGCTTCTTGTAGTTGGAATATAAGATTTGATGAAATTATAAATGCTATGATTTCAGGTAGAATCTTGATGAACCGTGAAGCTTAGTGGGAGTGTCATTGTGTTCATCGTGCTAAATGTAGATAATATCCTAATCATTCATAATGATATAAGGATAATAATAAGTGTTTCATAGATTGGCTATTCCATACCTTGAGATATGATCTCAAGGATACCTCTTAAATCTTAGTTCTGAAGATGTTCAGAAGTGAAGAAAAGAGGGTATTGGAACCGTCACATTAGTAGTACACCTTGGACATGTTCTTATTTTCTGAAAAATTCCAAGAAAGGCTTCCTTCCCTTAAGATATGGTACTGATCTATCTAAAGGGATAGCACCTCAAAGAGTTGAGGAAGTGAATTCTAGAATTACTTCCCCTTGTGCATCAGTTACGAGAAGCTGAGTGTATGCTAGATGTGTACAAAAGGTAGATATCTACCACACAGTAGAAGTTGTAAATGTTACTGATCCTACTAAGGAGATAAACCACTTGATTGCAGTAATAACAATATCTTCAAAACTAACAAGACTTTAGAGATACTGATCTCTAAGTCTTATCATCAAGAAATTAAGACTTTATAGATGATGATCTAAAAGGGTCTTAACTGTAGATACCTTTGGAGATAGAGATCTCCAGGAATAAGGGTATTCTGATAAGGATTATGGAAATACTGGTTTATAATAATCATTAAGTTGTAGTGTCAAGGACACTATAACTGACAAGATTGAGTATTGGTTGCATAAGTTGCAACATTTGCATTGGATGCGAGAAATGTTACTGGGGATATGTAAGTGTTGTAAAAGGACTTGGCATAGTCTCTCGGAACAAAGTAACTGATCAGCTTACCTAGCTATTTTTTTAAATAACCTATGATTGTCACATGAGTGCGGGTTTGAAGATTAGCCCACTAATGGCTCTTTGGGCTAGTGAGAGATTGTTGGACATGCGAGCCCACGGCGATCCATTATGCAATAAATGTTATTGTGAATATCATTCCCTGATCTGAAATGAAGAATAACTAATTTGCATAATAGGTCCCTTAGTTACTATTAGGGTTATGTACCATGGCCATCTTAATGATCGTACAGCTGTTGATTCAAGTATTGAATCATAGAGGCCGGTGCTTGGATGAATTTCTAAAGAGTTAGATTGAGGACTCATCAAGTACTGTCAAACGATTGTTAAGAGATGATCTCCAGCCTAAGTAGGAGATGGCAATCCTTTTCACTTGGATTATATCTGACCGACCTCTTGATGCAGGTCCTCTTCATGGGAATAGAGATCCAGAGGTGTCAGATTAGTTAGGTCAATGAGTTGACTTAACGAGATCGAGATAACCAAAGTCCTATGTCGTATGTTGTCATGATATAGGCACTCATCCTCTGACCGGAGACAGATGTGTTACTATATGTCTTAGTATGTACATTTGGCAGACCAATAGGTTGATGACCTAATCAAGGTCTATACATCGGCACGCTGGTGTGCATATAAGGGCATATAAGTAATATGATCTCTCAAAGGGATCATAAAAGTTCATTACTGAACCGGAAGACATGAGATCACTCATGAGATATTGGGAAGAATCAAATTCTGTGCACGGTCATCTAGCTTTGGAAGCTTGACTGAATTTGTATGTTTGATATATGCTTTTGGAAAAGTATATAATCAACACCTGGGTATGATATATGCTTTTGGAAAGCATATGATCGATACCGACTCCCTCCCAATGATCGAATGAGAAACTTGATGATAAAACTCTGAAGTAGACAGTGTAAAATTGATCTTATACTTCAGGTTTATTCTGGGTCTTCCAGTATGCAAGATGTACAGGTATTGGGAATACCTGAGGGTGATGTGATCATAAACGATTGTATAAGCATGAAGCTTCCATTCCGAGTGAGTGATGAAACATGTCTGGATTTTAGTGACTCCTCTCATAGAGAAGTAATCTGATCTTAGTCCAAATGTTGGACATTGATTTGAATGTGATTCAGATGTAATGAGAAGTTTAGATTTGCGTTCTTGATTTAATCAAGCATCTATGGGAGGTCCGCAAGATCTGGATTTGAGATGTGATCTCAATATTCAAGTCACTATACGTGGAACAATACAATCGCCCTGTCCTTATCTCCAACTATCCGCGGAGAAAGCGCATTATCCTAGAAAGAATTCATGGACAATTTTATTGTTGATATATGTATCCGGGCATTGAGAAAATGGATAAGTAAATGTGATTTAATTATCGTGAATAATATGAATTCGATTCATATTAATAGGAGAGTTATCTAAGATAATTAAATGTGAATTAATTATCGAAGATGTGAATAATGTGAATGTGATTCATGTTATTTGGGCACATGAGAAAAAGAGATCCAAGGTGATTAAATGTGATTTAATTATCATGGATATGAATAATGTGGATAACACTATCCATATTATTCAGGTATATTATAAATGTGATTTATAATATATTAAAGAGAGTATATTGTTATTTATATTTGTTAATTAATTGTTAATGTGAATTGGATTCACATTGAATGATTAATTGAAAATATAATCACATTTTATTTTGGGTTGTGAATGAGATTCACATAATTTCAATGGCATGGTTGTTATTTTCCACAAGATAATTTGGAATTATTTTTTTTGAAAATATTATCGACAAGAGATCATGATATATTTTGAGATAATGAGATCTCATGATAATTAGAAGAGATTGACCAAGTCCACTCATGAGAAGTGGATGGCTACAACTCTCCATGAGGAGAAGAGTAGTCGTCCACTCTTCTTAAGGGATCGGTTTTCGTCTTCTCATTATCTATTCTCTAGTCAAAGTGATTTAAATTAGGATTAATTATCTTGATTTATCAATATAAATTAATTCAAATTAAATCAATTATTGTTGTATTTTTTTACAACTACATCTTAGCCATTGAAAGAAACACAAATCAACCTCAATTATTGATTGTGTTCTATGGATTGGGATCCATGGACTCCCAAAACTCTATATAAGAAGAGGCACCCCTTGCTCTTCGATATAAGATAATGATTACCCTCTTTCTCTCTTTTTCTCCACACGTCAAGGCTCTCTCTCTCTTATAATGGATGTCCACCATGGAGCCTTTGTGAGAGTCGTCATCAACGCAGCATCGCCGCTATGCTGCCGGATCATCTGCTCGTGGATCTCCATCTCCTTCGGTGTGTCTCGCTCGTGAAGAAGATGTTGGATCTCATGTGACGAAATCAGGAGATTCGCCGCTTGGATCATCAACATAGATTGCGAGGAGCACGCGATTCATCCCCGCGCTCGCAAGCGTCTCCTCCGTTGGATCAGACTTGAGACAGGAGGTCTCTTGGTTTAGAGACTCGATCGCAACCACACTTCAAGAGGTAAACCTTATACCTAATTGTGGTTTGGATGAAATGATACGAGAAAGGTTCTTGGATCATGTGGTTTCATCATTTAAATTTTTAAATTCCGCTTCCTGAAGCAACTAGTGCGACTAATCGCTCCCGATCGCATTCGATACAATCCACACACTTCAGTGATGCGCTTGAGGACCTTTCCATATCCTTCAGTATGGAACTTGACTATGCGCATCGTATTGAGAAACCAGCAAAGCCTATAGTGGATAGTAGTCAAGGCATAAAAGATTTACATGAACAATAGGAGAAATCCAACTGATTAAGTATGATGATCATGAAAATAAAAATAGTAAAAAATATTTGGGGTTCTATTCCCGAATGTAAGACAGGAAAAGAATTTTTGGAAGTTGATAAAAAACAGTTTCAAACTTCATAAAAGGCTATGTCTAGCATACTCCTTACCAAGTTATCTTCTATGAGGTACAATGGTTGGGATAAGAGAGCATATAATGGAGATGAGCAATATTGTTGAGCAATTCAAGGTACTTAAACTTGATATTTCTGAGCCATTACTTATCCATTTAATTCTTAATACTTTACCTTCACAATATGGGCTATTCAAGATTTCCTACACGACACATAAGGATCATTGAACTCTAAATGAGTTATTGGTGATGTGCGTACAAGAGGAAAATAGGCTCAAGCAAGATAAGGTTGATAGTGTCCATTTGGTCACTCGCGATAAAGGGAATAAATGGAAAAGGGAGGTAAAGTATTCAGAAAAGAAACAAGATAACTTTAAGATGGCAAAGTGCTTCTTTTGCAAGAAGTCTAAGCATGTTAAGAATGAACGTATCAAGTTCAAGGAATGGCTCGCCAAGAAAGGTATATATCAATGTCATATATATTATGAATCCAATTTCATTGATGTCCCTTTTAATACTTGGTGGATTGACTCAGGTATTTCAATCCATATTTCCAACTCCATATAGGGCTTTTTAAGCACAAGGATGCCACTAAAAATTGAGCAATGTGTCTATATGGGAAATCGTATGTCTTCACAAGTTTAAGCGATTGTGACGCAAAGGCGCATTTTAGAATCCGACCATGTACTTGATTTGAAAAATGTTTTTTATGTATCCAAGTTCTCTAGAAATTTAATCTCAATATCTAGACTCGTAATCTTGGATACAAATTTTCATTTGAAAGTACATATTTCCAAATGTTTAAGAATAACAAGTTGATAGGCATAGGTGGCTTAGTAGATTTTTTATACAAGATGCATTTAGATCCACATTTTGAAAATAATTTCCTTGTTGCAATGTAGTTGGTAAAAAGTGGAAACATAATAGTGATCATTCATCAATGCTTTGTCATATAAGATTAGCTCACATCTTTGTTAAATGGATCAAGAATTTAGTAAATGATGGAGTAATTTATGCTCTAGACTTTACTGATTCTAATGTTTGTTTGGGATGTATTAAGGGAAAACATACCAACATACACGTTAAGGGGTCAAGGAGAAGTATTAGTCTTTTAGAAATTATATATACTGACGTATGTGGTCCATTTTCTATAGAATGTTTTAGTGGTAAACAAATAACTCATTACATTCAAAGATGATTTCTCATGTTAAATGTATCTCTATCTATTGTTTGATAAATTAGAGGATTTAAATGCTTTTAAGGATAATCAAATAAAGGTAGAGAGATAATTAGAAAAGTAAATCAAATCAGATAGAGCTAGTGAGTATTATGGTAGATATATTAGCGGAGAACAAAAGCATGGACCATTTGCGCGATTTCTTAAGGATAAAGGCATTGAACATCAATTCTCAATGTCAGGTGAACCAAATCAAAACAATGTCGTCAAAAGACGGAATTGCACATTAATGGATATGGTTCGAAGTATGATGAGTAAATCCGCATTGCCATTACCTTTTTGGAGTGAAGCTGTAAAGACAACCATGTATATATTGAGTAGAGTTCCAACAAAAGCGATTCCATCCACTCCATTTGAGTTTTGGTAGGGATGGAAACCAAGATTGGAGCACATACGTGTTTGGAGTTGTGAAGCTGAGATTAGAATCTATGATCCACATGAGAAAAAACTGGATATGAAGACTACAAGTGGATACTTAATTGTTTATCCAGAATGCTCTAATGGGTATAGATTCTATTGTCCAAATAGGGAACCGAGTATTGTAGAATCAAGGAATGCCATATTTTTGGAAAATGGCGAGAATAGTGGGAACAGGATGGTATTTAAAGACATCATAGTTGATGAATTATCAAATCTTGTTATACCACTAGAAAGGGAGGAGCAAAGTATTAAACACGATATCTTAGATGAGTCACAACATCAAGACATTGTTGTACCTCAAGCCCAAGATATCCCTTTGGTTGAACCAATGGTGAATCCTCCACTACATGAGAATCAAGTTGAAATAGTACCAAGTGTTCAACAAGGTATTGTTACAACTACATCTGGTCGAGTAGTAAAATCTACAATCTCATCAGATTTTGTAACATAGCTATAAGAATGTGACTACGACATGTGATAGCATGCGAATCCGCTAGAATTTGGTTGATGAATTAATTCAATTATTTATGTCATTGTCCCTAAACGAATTTGGACGACATCGAGAAAAATCAACCACGAAATAAATCAATCAAAAATGTGATCTAGCTATTAACATGGTATAACTCCCAACGTCGAACACAAGGAACACATAAAAACCTGGCAATTTAAAAAAATCCAAAAAGATTTTTTTTTTATTTTTCTGTTTATGTTTTTGTCTTTTATTTTTGTGTTTGTTGTATTTTTATTTAATATTTTTTACTTTTTATATTTTTTGCATTTCAAAATTTTTTAATGTTGTAATTTTATTTTCAAGAAAAATGAATTTAATAAAGCAAGATATATACAAGACAAAGAAATGCAACTTTTTTTAGAATTTCTCAAATAAATTAGAAATGGTCAGAAATTTCCAAATAAAATGTTTTTGTATTTTAAAACTTTTATACTGTTTTTGGTTATTTGTCAAAGATTTTTCAATTTTTATGGATTTTATAAAAATAAGAAGGTACAAATTACATTAGACATAGATTTTTCACAATTTAAAAATACCAAATAAGTACGGAAATTATGAAAATTATTTTTCCTAAAAACTACATAAAATTATCTACAAAGAGGGATTAAAATAATTTTTTATTTTTCTAGAATTTTCTACAAATTTTATAAGGTTTTTGGTATTCTGCAAATTTTTTAGGATTTAAAACATAATTATGAACAAAAATTGGAAAGAAGTTGAAAGATAATAAAATAGAAATATTCTATTCTTTGGAATTTTTAAAGCGATTTTCATATTTTTATGAATTTTCAAATGTCAAATAGTGAAAATGCAACATTTTTTATTTTTTTAATAATATCAAATGGCAATAAAATCCAATGAGAAAATTACAATATAAAATACGCAAATCAGGAGCATACCTTAATTTTCTAGAATTTATTGAGCATGTAAAGAATTTATTTTAACAAGAAAAAGCATGCAAATCAAAGTCTGGATATACAAGACTTATTTGTAATTATTCAATGTTTATGCATAAAAATATAACAGAAATAAAATACGGGGTGTAAAGTGCAATTTACCCAGTGAAAGCGTGCGAAGCACGTGATTTGGACATTGGTAGGGATGTTCTCGCAATGTTCATAAATCTAGGGGCTGGAATGTAATTTTCTCCAAAAACTTAGGTTGGGAGTCCCCATTCTTTCTTGCTTCCATGCCTAAAAGGGGGCGCCGCCCCTTGCCTTCTCCTCCAAGCAAGGGCAGCGTGTGGATCTCGCAATGGGTCAGGAGCAGGATCGATAGTCGGCGATGTTATGTGGTGGACGAGCGAAGAAGATAGTGGAGCGGGTATTCTGGACGGGGCATAGGCGGTAGTATTTTCCAGGCGGGGCAGTGCAATCTCGAGGATGGTGGAGGTCCTCGCGTAGCTACGCGATGAAGATTGACGGATGTGGAGTGGTGGTCGAAGGATGTCTACGATGGACATGAAGGTCTTCGATGAAGGGGTAGCAATCGGCGGAGGTGCTCCTGGCAGAGGTGCTCCTGGCGGTTAGGCTGGCTTGCAGGTTGCGAGATGAAAGGGTGACACAACGTCTGCGGTGGAGAGGGTTAACAAAGACGAGGGTTCCTGGCAGAGGTCCTAGCGGAAGTGGTGTGCATGGTCGGAGGTGGAACTGTGGCTCTACAGCAGAGTGCTTCTGGCGACGACGGAGCAACGTGTTGGTGTTGTAATCGATGGAAGGGTTCTTGTTCTAGGAGGTGGTGATGATGTGGAAGGAGACAGTGCTCCAATAGGTCGAGATCTGTTGTAGAAGGTGGATGGGAAAGGGCCTCGTGCCGGATGAGGGGCGACACACGCCCCTGGATCTTCATCAGTAGTGATGAAGTGAAGATGGATCGATGGAAGGTGGGCGGTTGACGAATGACGATGGTCGTCGAGATCCTTGGAGCGGCAGAGGTACTGGCCAGGTGGAGATGGAAGCTGGAGATGGCGAAGGTAACATACGCCCTCGCACAGAGAATCTGGACGGTAGCGAGCTGCGGTGGTCGACGAGCTTCGCGGCTGGAGGTGGAGACGGGAGTTGGAGATGCTCTTGCAGAGGAGGCACGGGTGACAGAGGTCGGCTGCTGCGCGAGGCTCATATGGAACAAGCTGCCTCCTATGGTGGACAGAGCTGCGGAGGGGTGTACCTCATGCAGGGGCACGTGGGTCAGTGTAGGAGGGCGGCCACAGCGCCGCTGGCCCCTTTTTATATTTTTTAAAATCGTGAACATTTTTTTGAAAATAGTGAACAATTTTTTATAAACAGTAGCAAAGAAATTTTTTAAAAAAATTGGAACATGCAAGAAAATAATTAAAAAAATGACTCGAGCACACAGCTCGGTCCGAAAAATTCAAACAGGGATTAGATGAATGGATGTGGATCTGGCGAGGTGATGGAACGGGTCCGGATCTCCGGCCACCATGCGTGGCCGGAGTTGAGTGATTGCGTGAGGTAGAGCGCGAAACAGAGAGGTTTGAGAGATGAGATGAAATTGGATTTGGATCGTGATCGAATAAAAATTGATGATGAAAACTATGGATCTAAAATCTACAACGAAATTGAAAATAAAAAAATATGCTACGATTACTTTAGAGAAACGATAGAAAAATTGGATCTAACATGAGGAAGTTAGGTGTCGTAATGGTCTCGACGATAACCACTCCGCTGTCACTGGACGGCTCGAAGGATGGACACCTCTATCGACCGACAGAATCTCCTCGGGAATGTGGCTCCTTCTCCACAAAGATTGATCCTGAAATAATGAAGGAGAGGAGACCCATTAAAATGAAGAAGAAATCAACAAAGGTAGATATGTATAAAAAAGAAGGTATTTAGTGGTTGATTAAATAAATAAATAAAATAAAATAATTAAAAATGAATTTTGGAATTAAATAAATTAATAAAAATAATTAATATGAAGAATTAATTAGCCACCTTAATGGTGGCTATTTATGGCATATATTCAAATTATATATAAAAAGCATGTTTTCAAATTAATTTAAATAGATAAATTAAATCAGATTTTCAAAATTAGATTAATTTAATTAATAATGCTAGATATTATTTTTGGTGGTTTTTATATAATGTGGTTAATTACATACATATCATATATGCATAAGGTACATTATACACATGTGCAAATAAGGAAATAATTAAAAAAATAATATTATTAAAAACTTGTTTACTTTAAATTATTGTGAACAATATTTACAATTATTAAAAATATAATGTGTACAAAAATAAAAAAATAAAGGGTCAAATTATGAAAACCACCCCAGAAAATCGACTTTTCAATCGTACCTCCAAAAATTATGAAACCATAGCTATTTTAAAGATAATTTAATTTATAGTACAATGGAATGAGTTTGATTTAATTTGAGTTCGTTTGGAGTCGAAATTGGTCTTTTAATTGTCACTTTACAGCTTTTTCTGAGTGTGGATACTTTTACTCTATGCATGATTTTACTTTGCAATTATTTTTATTATTTAGAAAACATTTTTATTTACAAATTTCATTAAGGAAAATATTTAATTTGAGATCAATTTATATAAAAATAAAATAGTATAAGTTTTGTACAAATATACAAAGAATAAATTCAAAAAAATAAAAGGAAAAATATTTACAAATGATTTTTTTTGAATTTTTAATTGAAGACCCTATCTCCCCCTACTTTATTCTTGGTCGATCAGGTCAAGTCTTGACCTTCTCTCGGGGTTCAGGTCAGTCTATATTTATTTCATAAATACATCCTTTATTTTTATTTTTTTATTTTATTTTATTTTCTTTTCTTGTTATTCTTTTATTTGAATATAAAAAGTGTTAAAATGCATATTTAGCAAATACTTGTTGAATGATAATTTCATGAAATTAGTGGGTATTTATATGTATATGACTATGGAAATAATATTAATATAAAAAATAAATGCGATGAATCATGTATTCATCATTCCCCTATACTTTACCTTTGCTAGTCCCTTAGCAAACACTTATTTGAAAAACAAAGAAAAGAAAAAAGAAAGAACTTAGACCAATGTTGATTTTTAAACTTTGCATAAAATTGGATTACAGAGCTTGGTCAAACCTTTGATTATTAGTTTGGCGAAATCTTATTGGGAAACGGGTTTAAGACTCAATAGCCCTCAGTTCTACTATTCTATGGTTAGATCGCCTTAATTAGTCAGGTCAGAACAAGTCTACATACATAAACTCTAGTGACTATGAATTTGTACATGTACAGTGTATGCGTATTTTGACTCCTCACTTCAGAAATGACAAAGAAATAACCTTCCTCAATAAGGTAACTCTAGTCCCCCGATCTAGCAACTCTTTCCTCGAGGAGCAGTGATATTCCCTTCTAAGTTCAAGTACAACCAACTGTTGAAGCCAATTTTTCACAGGTCTAAATATATTCAAACAAGGCGAAGACACAGTCGTTGTGGCGACCTGAAAGAAATCCTACTTCAAACAACAATTAACCCACAACAGATGATCAAAGAATGAAAAGCAAGTGTGCAGAGTTAAAATTTATTATAACTCTACAACAAAGATGTGTATAGGTACAAGTATGTGTAGAGTGTTGAACATAGGGAACAAGCAGGATAGATCGAGGCAATATATGCACAAAAGTGAATGTGATGTATTTGTCTATATTTGTTCTTTTTTATGGGTTTTTATTATTTTTTAATTGTTTTATTTTATTTTTTATTTTATATTTTCCTATTTTGATTTTTAGTTTTCTAATTTTGTATTTCTTTTTATATTTTATATTTTGTATATTTTCTTTTTTTAAAATAGAAATATAAAGCTATATAGAGACAAATATACAATATAAGCAAGGGTCAATATAAAAATTAACCAAAATGTTTAAAATAAGAAAATAAAATATTTTTAGGATTTTAATACATTTTTACTATTTTTGTGATTTTTAATAATTTTTACTAATTTTTATATATTTTGAAAGTCAAAAATACTCTAAAATAGGGAATAATTAAATACCTGAAATTAAAATAGAGATTAAAAATAGTAAACAAAGCCAAAATTTCTCCAAATTAATTTTAAAATAAAGATTATAAAATGAAGAAAATTCAGAACCAAAAAATACAATTTTTAGATTTTTTATCGATTTTATAAAATTTTATAAAGGTTTTTATAGTTTTTCTATTTTTTGAGTTTTCTTTTATATTTTTTAGTGATTTTTGGTCTGAAGGTTAAAAATAGAAAATTACAAAAAAAATATATTTTTTGGTACTTTTTCAAAACTGTTTTATAATTTTTATGTATTTTCTTTTATAAACATGGACGAAAATACAAGTTTTTGATTTTTTTTATAAATAATAAATAACTTCAAAATGCAAAATAATGATGATGACATGAAAGAGAAATGCACCAGGAAGCTATGTATATTTTTTGGGGATTTTTTAGCAACACAAATGTATGAAATAAATACTAGAAACAAAGAGAAACTACTCTCCTTGCAGGGGTATTTTTTAAATATCTAAAAGACTGGGAGTCAAAGAGAAATTTCACCAAAAATTCATAACTAATTATAAAAATTACAAGACTAATATTAAATACACAAAGCCGCATGGGCCTCGCTGCAAAAACACTAATATCACGTGTACGTACACGTGCGCCCCTAGCAGGGACTCGATTGTAATTACTAAGAACCTGGGGGCAAAACTGTAAAATCTCCAAAAAGTTTAACTAAAATAAAAAATATATGGACTAAATCGAAATATGAAAACCCCAGGGGCCTAGTCGTAAAAAGTTCCCTCACGTGAAGCATCACATGAGGTGATGTGGCCAAGACCCCGATGTAAATGCCAGAAAACACGGGGACTAAGTTGCAAATGTTACAAAATATTTAAACTACAACAGAAAGATTAAGTACTATATAATAAAGACAAAAAATAGGCTCGGCTATGTCGTAAATTACCCGAGCCAAAGCGCCATCGGATGGCGGGTGGCGTTTTACTTAGACACATGGCAGGCTCAGGTCGTGTGATACACATTCGTAATCCATGGCTAAGATTAGATAATCCAGTGGAATCGGACGACTAGTAGCGATGTAGATCCAACAGTGGATGGATAGCTTGGAAGAACAGGCGGAGATCGACGGCTGAAAATGGTGACGGAAGAATTGGGAAGAAGATCCGCTGAGGCGAGCTTCCTCTGACCACTGTAGTCGGCTCTAGCACGCAATGAAGCTCCAAAATCGCTGGCGAGCCTCCTGGCAGGTGTCTCTAACCGTTGGTGGCGTCAAAACTCCCTGGCACTCCCCAGAGCTCTTCCACAGCAGCATGGCCGAGGAAGAGGTCCAGGTTGCTCCGGCGAGGGGCGAAATCGCCTCCAGGCGTAACTTCAGCTTCCGATACCTGCAAGAAAAGTTAAGAGTGTCACAGGAAAATTGTCGCGACCCTCCAGTGTGCGAAAGAAGCAGAGGAAGGCGTAGATGGGAGCTCACAGGAGCGAACTCCGTCTAGGAGTTGATGAAAAATCCAGAGCACCCAAGAAAGAGGGCCAAAGCCAGCCAAAGGAGGTTCAAAATTAGGAGGGAAGCTCGAGGAGGAATATGTACAGGGGGGTTGAGGGGGCTCAAAGAATGAGGCATATCTCACAATTCAGCGATGAAATCTTAGGTTCAATCCTTGGGCGTGTAAGGTGGATCACGAAGGAGAAAAAGTCAAGAAGGCAGTATCATGAAATGATGCAAGGAAATGCCTCGAAAATCCGCAAAGAAGGGTGAAAACCAAGGTCTGACGCTCCTTGTTGGTTCACGTGGACCAACCAGGAAAAAAGCCTGGGAAAATTCTTTAGAAATTTGTTTTAAAATAATAAATGAATTTATTAATTTTAGGTTATAAAATAAAAAATATTTATTATTTTATGGAGAATTTTATTATGATTTTTATTTATTTTTTTGAGCTAATTAATTACAAGTTACCTTTTAGGTGTTATTTATAGGTATATTTGTCCATATATTATAATCTTTTATTTTGTATTTTAAATTTTATTAATTATATTTATTATTCTATATATTTATAACTTAATTTTATACACTTAAATATATTTTCATTTTATTTTTCTGATGTACAATATACAATTAAATAAATAGGAGTAGTAATTGTATAAGTATACTTATTGGTATTTTACCTATGTAATGTCTTTAAGTATTTTATTTAGTATTTTATTCCTGTTTTAATATGTACATATATTATAAATAATATTTACAAAAATTATAAAATTATAAAAGAATAAAAATAATGAATAATAAATAAAATGAATATTTTAATCAGGTAAAGTATACAATAGGGGTCCAAAACCTTTCACATCGTAACTCCAAAAAAATATGAAACCACCCACATTAAATAATTTATTAAAATTTATATACAATTAAAAGTGATTTTGATATATTTTGAGTTTTTATTTGAGAGATATGGGTCTGGGAAGTTGGTATTTTGGAATTTTATTCAGACCATAACTTCTTATTTGTATATTATTTTTGTATTTTATATTTAATTATCTACAAATTTCATGTACTAAGTTTCTTTATTTGAGGTATAAAAAGTGGAACTTAAAATAGGTCCCAAAAATGAAGGAAAATGAATTAAATAAAAGGTATTTTTATTGGTTTTGGCCCTTTTCTCCCCCTACTTTATTCCTTGTCGACCTAGTCATCGAGATGCCTAGGTCTCGAGGTTTAGGGTCATAAAATATTTTCAATATTTTTTCTTGTCTTTTCTTTATTCTATAATTTTAGCATTAAAAATAGTATTTTATACAGATTTTGTACACAAATGCATGAATGATAAAATGCATGAATTAAGGCTATTTACACGCATTTACTGGGGTTTTTAAGGCCAAAATGATATAATAAAGATGATGAAATGGAGATTCATCATCCCCCTATACTTGCCTTTGCTAGTCCCTAGAAAACACTTATGCAATAAGTGCATAAAAAGAAAAAAAAGAAAAGAAAAAGAAGAAAATGGATTAAGTTTAATTATCAAACTTGTCTTCACAAAATCAAAGTTTGGAGCTTAAGTCGGACCTTTGGGATTTTAGTGCGGGCAAAACCTTAATGGGAATCGAATTTGAAATCCAACAGCCTTCGAGAATCCCAAAACTCTGCTCAAGTCCCCTCAATAGCCATGTCAGAATACTTCAACTCTACACAAACCCTTATGACTATGAATCTGACTCGTACAGTGTAAGTGATGGTGGCTCTCCCCAATTGAAATGACAAAGAGACTGACTTCTATAGTATGACAACCCAATGATTCCCCTTATCCAGTAACACCTTCCTCGAGGAGCGGGGTATTCCCTTATAAGTTCAAGTAACAACGAGCTTAAGAGGAGGGGGTGAAGAGAAGAATGGATGGTAACAATATAGCTACCTATCCTAGGATGCGAGACCAGTGTAGTCAAGCCATCCAGCTGCAGGCTCACATAATTTGACTTTGAAGTTCAAGCTTTCTTATTGACTATACAAATATATACACTCCGGCATGCATTTTATTTTTATTTAGGCATGTCCACTTTTTTGGAGTTTTTGCTTTGCTTTTTTTTGTTTTTTTTGAAATACTATATACAACAGAATTTACATAAGGAGTTTTTCCTCTTGGGCCAGTAGACTATCCCTCTTTTGAAGCTTTATTGCAACCCACACTCTCTTGTCTTCAAAATTCATCATCACCAGATGGGTTGGGGTACACTTCCCTCCCTAGAGGAGGACAAATGTTTCCACTTATGTGCGTCTCATACTGGCAAATCCAATCCCCTCACCACTCCAACTGGTTGAGTCAAGTGAAATGTGCAGGTGTCCAAGTTAGGTCATTATCAACAAGAGTCGTGTGTGTGCTCCGAAATACTCTACTTAGGCGGTCAAGAATCCATTGAACCAAGTCTTGTGATCCTCAAAGAATTAAGTCAACTAGACCTGAAGTATCTCAATTCCAGTTCCTATAAGGTTCCTATTAATTAGGTAGATTTAAGATCCAACCAAGCTCCAATATTCGGATTTTACTTAGACTTTTTCAATTACCAAACTCAATCCGAAAAATACCAATGCCATGCAAATGCTATGCAGAATGCATAAAATATTTTTGTGATGCAATTTTCAAAGATTTTGAACTTTTTATGGGTTTTTGAGAAAGATGATGCCTATGCAATTTTTTGTATTTTCAAAAAGATTTTGAAAATGTTTTTGGATTTTTGTTTTGCAAATGTTTTTTTGGGATTTTGAAACAAAAGATTTTGGATAAAAACTAGGTCAAAATATTTACATGGGAATGTATCTTATATTTACAAGAATTAAAGTTTAAGAATTTACAAGGGGTAAGTGCTCAATTTTATAAATATATATAGAATTTGAATGTGAGATGTATATATTCCTCAAACTTATTTGAAAAAGGTTTTTCACATAATTTTGAAAACTATAGTCCAAAATATATTTTACAAACATTTACACACATTTGAAAATCATTTTGCAAAGGTTTTCAAACAGTATATATAGACTTTTCAAAATATTTTTGCAACCATTTTCCAAACATTAGCAAATAGTTTTTCAAACATTTTTATTTCTCATAAATAAAATATTTTTTTCAAACAAAATATTGTTACAATGGTTGAAAATATTTAACAAACATTTTCAAGATAGTTTTCAAAAGATTTTTCAAAAAGATTTTCAAGTTATTTTTCAAACATTTTGTAGAAAATATTTTCACCTAATTTATTAATCAGTAAATACAAAAAGAATTTGAGGAATAATAACATCTTTTTATTAAGTGATTTTAATGAATTTAATTGTATTTTTAGCCACAGTTATTAATAAAAATACGAAAGTATGAGTTATGGCTAAAGTATATACGAAGTATATACGGCCCCCCTATACTTAGCTTGAGCTATGTCCTCATAGATCAGAGAGAAAAGAGAAGACATAGCTCGTTTTGAGCATAGAAAAGTCTGAAGAATAAAGAACGAATAAATGAACGAATGAATAAGAAGTTGATCGTCCCCCCTATACTTAGGATCAAATAATCCTAAGTATAGCAGACTATACACAAAGCAGGGAGGGTCAAGGGTGGGAATGAACAGATTATACTCAGACTGCCTCCCCCTATATTTAGGGTAAGATGTTCCTAAGTATAGATAGGACGAGGAGACAATGGAGAGGATCAAAAAATGAAAGAACTCGGGGTGCACACCCCCCCATACTTAGGACAAAGTACGTCCTAAGTATAGAAGACTGATAACAAGGGGAGACACCTTTTTGGTAGAAAAAGAAGATAGAAAAGGAAAAGAAGAAAAGAAGAAAAGAGATATGAAGATGGAAAAAGATAGAAGAGGATGTACACACCACTCCCCCTATACTTAGTGTAAAAGAAGACCTAAGTATAGGCAACAACAAGAGTGATGAAACAAAATGACGAATGAACACTCGGCTCATCCACCCCCCCATACTTAGGATAAAGTACATCCTAAGCAAGGCACACACGAGAATGGGGTGGATGAGCAAAACGGGCAGGGGCAGAGATGAACAAAAGCGGATATACAATAGAGTGGATATATAGAGGATTAATAAGGTCGAAAGCGAACCTTCTTGCGAGACCGCTGAGGAATAGATCTAATATGGTGCATATCGACATCGGGGTCCACAAATGACACAAACCGATCAAGGTCGACACGTTGTAGGTCCTCGGTGGTCCTAGAGTGGGAAGGCACATGCGGATCAGTGGAAGTAGTGTGGCTAGGTCTGGCCTTGGGCGTCTCGCTGATATCGAAGTGAAATGGGACGAACTCGTCATCGGAAGAAGTGGAGTCAGTGTCGTCCTGCGAGGTCTCATCTAGGTCAAAACAAAAAGGAACAAACTCATCGGTGGAAGTAGTCGAACCATGTTCATCCTCAAAAGTCTCAACTGGATCATCTTTCTCATCCAAAGGCCCGAATTCCTGGATAAAAGCAACAAGATCAAATTCGGCCTTTTCAGTCTTATCTGAATCTAAGTGAATAGGAGCGGACTTATCAGTTAAAGAAGTCAAGTCACATCCGTCATGTCTAGTCTCTGAATCTACCCTCCTCTCTATGGTATCAATCATGTAAATCTCGCGGGTGTCATCAACACATCGTCAAACACCGGAAGAAGGAACTCCAAGGTCCATGCTTTCTGGGTCTTCCTCCATGGGGAGAAATTCTCAGGTCTTAATGGAGTCCCACATATAGAAAAAGTCTATGATAGTCTCGTCAAGGTCATGGTCCTTGGGGTCAGCTAAAATCGATGAAATCACATCATGTGCAGGTCTCTAATCGCAGTGGGTGCAATGATGATCACCTCGCTCTCGTCAACAGGACGAAAGAAAATCTCTCCTGATCCGTAATCAATAACAACCCTCGCAGAAGCGAGGAATGGTCATCCCAGGATGATTAGAGAGTGCTCCCCAGTGGAGGTCTCCATGGGCAATACGACAAAATCAACATTGTACCTCATGCCCTGAATCGAAATGACAACGTTTTCAAGGATACCCTTCGACCTCTTAATGGATCCATCAGCAAACTGAACGATCATCCTGGTTTTCTTTAGAGGCCCTAGGTGAAGAGACTGTACCAGCGAGAAGGGTAATATGCTAATCGAAGCACCGCCGTCAAGGAGAGTGTGATCACATGTGAAGTCAGAGATGGTGCAGCTGATGAAAGGTGTAGCAGTGTTCTTTTTCCTAGGAATGGGATGGTATGTGATGGCGTAGGCAGTAGTCATGGTCAGAATGTGATGCTCAGATATGCTCCTCCACTTTCTCTTCTTATGATGAGGAGCAGATAATTGGGTCATGCTCTGGCGAAGTGGGGCATCAATGATCTCATGAATAGCGGCCACCACTTCGCATTCAGTCGATATTTGTTTGAATTTTTGGATCTCCTCCATACAAGGGAGGAGATCGGAATCATCGTATACACGAGGAATGTCAAGAGCAGTCTGTACAGCGGCATCCTCGGGGTCAAAGATGGGACAAGACGTGAGTGAGCATGTGATCAAAGAGTCTGGCAAGTGGTCCCTCTCCTCACAGTCTGAATCAACCAAAGGTCTCCCAATTTCTTTTTGGATTTTTAAATTTTTCTCATTTTTTTGTATTTTTGGCGATTGCAAGCTCTTATAGGAATCTTCGAGTGAACCCATATCATCAAATGGTGGAATATCATGGTCGCTCTTATTTATTCTAGTGAGGTTGTCAATCCTCTGTCTCATATGATCCATCATCTGGGTCAAGTGCTCAAGGGTGGACTCCATGAAAGGTGACTCCAACAGATAGTCTCGAGTGGATGTGAAGTCAGGAAGTGTGAAGGTGGAGGTAGATGTGGATAAAAGTCCGACTCCTGAAATTGTGGCTGAGGCGGATATGTACAAAAGTCAGGAGCAAAGTCCTCATTGAAAAAAGGAGATGAACCGGCTGGAGTGAACGAGGGGTCTGCAAAGTTCGGATAAAATACGCTCCAGTCGGCCATCTCGAAACAAAAGAAAAAGGATCAGGAGAGCACGAAGGTCAAATCAAGAGACGTACAATGAAGAGAAAGGCGCAAATGCGCAGAGGTGATCTGGAATGCACACAAATCAATCACAATCAAACGCACACAAACCAAAACACACCCCTCAATTCACCTACTCAAGTCGGTGAAGATCGCAAAAGTGCAGTCTTTTTATCTTGTCTATTTTAGAGTTAGGTGAGATATCAAGAAGTTACGCAAACGCTTAGGAGGTTAAATGGGATTTGGGCACTAGCCCTTAGGGTGTGTGCGAGCAATTAAAAGCAAAGACAATGAGGGGAATACTCGCCCCAAGATAAGATTTTTCTTTTTAATCAATTTTAGGGTCAAGTAATATTAGCAGTCTCAATTTTCTTCGGTTATCAAATTTTTTAGATTTTTAGTGAAAAATGCACGTGTGTATCGAGGAGTCAATTCCTGTAAGCATCTAGATTGTCAAAATCAAAGGGAGAGTCAGAAAAGAAATGCAAGTGGAAAAAAACAATGGTGAATGCTAAAGCGTAAATGCTCACCTTGCCTTTAGCACTCTACATGCAAAGATGCTCAGTAGAATTGAAACCTATACTACATACAAATGCAAGCCGATGAAATCGCCCAAAGTCCAGAAATTGCTATTATTGTGAAGAACCAATGCTAATGACTTAGAATGGAACCTAAGTGTCTGGTCTTCGAGTCTCCTCGGTGCCCACCACAATGGGTCACGTAAACGCTATATGGAGAACTCTCGTGATGCGGGATTCTGAGTCTAAGTGAGAAGCAGTTTGATATTTGACTAGATCCAAACAAACTATAGGTACATGCAAGAATAATTAGGTGTTTGGACCTAATGCTATCGACAAGCAATTCCTAAAACTAAGGGCTCAATCACGCAAAATAAAGAAAAAATCAGGAAACAAAGGGAAAAAGGCAATAAAATGCGACAAAAACCGCGGTGAGCCCCCAAGTGAACCAACACTTGGAAATTGGGCTGAATGTCCAAAGTTCAAAGTACCTATATTATTATAATAAATATGGTCTCTCTCTCTCTCACTTAAATTTGCACAAATAAATGCTACAAATGAAAATGGAGCTCAATCTTCAAAAATCCCTCTATGTCTCCTTTGGTGCTAGGCCTGTTGGAGCCGGCTTCACGTGGGTGCACAGGTGCCTGGAGTAGAGCGCCTCCCTCGATCTGCAGTACCTCGCACGAAGTTAACAAGAGAGGTGGTTAGACAGCTCAAACAATTATATCAAAAATATAGAAAAGAAATGAATAACAAATATAGACAAATATCACAATCAGGCAAAAAGTCGACCTATGCGATGTTTCTCCCTGGCAACGGTGCCATTTGTTGAAGCCAATTTTCCATGGGTCTAAATATATCTCACACAAAGCAGAGGCACAACTGTTGTGGCGACCCGAAAGAAATCATACTTCAAACAACAATTAACCCACAATAGATGATCAAGAAATGAAAAGCAAGTATGCAGAAAATTTATTATAACTCTACAACAAAGATGTGTATAGGTGCAAGTATGTGTAGAGTGTCGAACACTGAGAATAACAGGATAGATCGAGGCAATAAATGCATAAAGGTGAATGTGATGTATTTGTCTATATAAGTGATTTTTTGTGGGTTTTAAATTTTTAAAATTTTAAATTTTATTTTTGAATTTTTATTTTTATATTTTGATTTTTAATTTTCTAATTTTGTATTTTCTTTTTATATTTCATATTTATTATATTTTCTTTTTTAAATAGAAATATAAAGCTATATAGAGACATATATACAATATAAGCTAGGGTTAATATAAAAATTAACAAAAATGTTCAAAAATAAGAAAATAAAAAATATTGGGGGTTTTAATAAATTTTTACTATTTCTGTGATTTTTATAATAATTTTTTTTCTAATTTTTATATATTTTTAAAGTCAAAAATACCCTAAAACAAGGAATAATTAAATACCCAAAATTAAAATGGAGACTAAAAATAGAAAACAAAGCCAAAATTTCTACAAATTATTTAAAATAAAGATAATAAAATGAAGAAAATTCAAAACCAGATAATACAATTTTTGGATTTTTTATGGATTTTATAATTTTTTATAAAGGTTTTTAGAGTTTTTCTATTTTTTAAGTTTTATTTTATATTTTTTTAGAGGTTTTGGTCTGAAGGTTAAAAACACAAAAGTACACAAAATATATTTTTAAGTAATTTTTCAAAACTATTTTATAATTTTACGTATTTTCTTTTGCAAACAGGGATGAAAATGCAAGTTTTTTTTATTTTTTATAAATAAAAAATAACTTTAAAATGCAAAATAATAATGATGGCGTGAAAGAGCAATGCATCAGGAAGCTATATATATATATATTTTTGGGATTTTTTAGAGCAACATAGATGTATGAAGTAAATACTAGAAACAAAGAGAAACTATACTCCTAGCAAGGGTATTTTTGTAAATATCAGAAAGTCTGGGGGCCAAAGAGCAATTTTACCAAAAAATTACAACTAAATTATAAAAATTGCAGGACTAATATTATATATGTCAAGCCGCAAGGGCCTCACTGCAAAAACACTAATATCACGTGCACGCACACGTGCTCCCCTAGCGGGGACATGTTTGTAATTACCGAGAACCTAGGGGCTAAACTACAAAATCTCCAAAAAGTTTATAACTGAAATAAATAATCTATGGACTAAATTGAAATATGAAAAACCCTAGGGGCCTAGCCGCAAAAAGTCCCCTCATGTGAAGCGTCACGTGAGGTGACGTGGCCAGGACCCCGATGTAAATGCTAGAAAACACGTGGACTAAGTAGCAAATGTTACAAATTATTTAAACTACTGCAGAAAGGTTAAGTACTATATAATAAAGACAAAAAATAGGCTAGGCTATGTTGCAAAATACCCAAGCCAAAGCGCCATCCGAGGCGGGCGGCATTTCACTTAGACACATGGCAGGCTCAGGTCGCACGATACCCCTTCGTAATCCAGGGCTAAGATTAGATGATCCAGTGGAATCGGATGGTCGGTAGCGATGTAGTCCAACGGTGGATGGATAGCTTGTAAAAACAGGCGGAGATCGATTGCTGAGAATGGTGGTGGAAGAACTGGGAGGAAGGTCGACCGAGGCAAGCTTCCTCCGACCACTGCAGTCGCCTCTAGCATGCAATGAAGCTCCAAAATCGCCGGCGAGCCTCATGGTACGTGTCTCTAACCGTTGGTGGCGTCAAAACTCCCTAGCACTCCCTGGAGCTCTTCCACGACGGCGTGGCCGAGGACGAGGTCCAGGTTGCTTCGACAAGGGGCAAAATCACCTTCAGGCGTAACTTCAGCTTCCGATACCTGCAAGAAAAGTTAAGATGGTCGTGGGCAAATTACCGTGACCCTCCAGTATGCGAAAGAGGCGGAGGACGGCGTGGATGGGAGCTCACCGGAGCGAACTCCGGCGAGGACTTGATGAGGTGATTTGACGGGGAGGAATCAAAAGGGGGTGCGGAAAATCGAACCTAAAGTAAACCTAAGCAAGTAAATGCAAGAAAAAGACAGAAAAAGTGAACCTCGACCGTAGGAGCGGTGATATGGGACCTCACGGTGGCGTGGCCGTCGGAGATGGTGGAACACATTCTTTGGCTCGCTTGAGCTCGCTCCCAAGGAGCTGGAGACGTTGCTATGACCAAGGCCAATCTAGAGCGCCCAAGAAAGAGGGCCAAAGCCAACCAAAGGAGGTTCAAAATTAGGAGGGAAGCTCAAGGAGGAATATGTACAGGGAGGTCGAGGCGGCTCAAAGAACGAGGCTTATCTCGCGATTCAACGACGAAATCTTATGTTCAATCCCTGGGCGTGTAAGGTGGATCACCAAGGAAAAAAAGTCAAGAAGGCGGTATCATGAAATGATGCAAGGAAACGCCTCGAAAAATCCGCAAAGAAGGGTGAAAACCAAGGTCTGACACTGGCAGGAGGCGGGTCAGAGAGTTGACCTCAGGTCAACTCTCTGACGCCCTCGGTTGGTCCACGCGGACCAACTAGGAAAAAGCCTGGGGAAAATATTTATAAATTCATTTTAAAATAATAAATGGAATTATTAATTTTAAGGTTATAAAGTAAAAAATATTTATTATTTTATGAAGAATTTTATTATGATTTTTATTTATTTTTTTGAGGTATTTAATTATAAGTTACCTTTTTTGTGCTATTTATAGGTATATTTATCTACGTATTTTAATCTTTTATTTTTATTTTGTATTTTTAATGTTATTAATTACATTTATTATTTTATAAATTTATAACTTAATTTTATACACTTAAATATATTCTTATTTTATTTTTTTGATATATTATATACAATTAAATAAATAGGAGTAGTAATTGTATAGGGATACTAATTGGTATTTTACCATGTATAATGTTTTTAAGTATTTTATTTTAGTATTTTATTTAGTGTTTTATTCTTATTTTCATACGTACATATATTATAAATAATATTTACAAAATTATAAAAATATAAAAGAATAAAAATAATGAATAATAAATAAAATGAATATTTTAATCGGGTAAAGTATATAATAGGGGCTCAAAAACTATCTTTCACGTCGTAACTACAAAAAATATTAAACTACCTTCATTAAATAGGTTATTAAAAGTTATATACAGTTAAAGGTGATTTTGATATATTTTTAGTTTTATTTGAGAGATATGGGTATGGGAATTTGGGGTTTTGGAATTATTCAGACCATAACGTTTTATCTGTATATTATTTTTGTATGAAATCAATTTTGTATTTTTCTATATTTAATTATCTACAACTTTCATGTACTAAGTTTCTTTATTTGAGGTATAAAAAGTGAAATTAAAAATAGGTCCCAAAAGTGAAGGAAAATGAATTAAATAAAAGGTATTTTTATTGGTTTTTGGCCCTTATCTCCCCCTACTTTATTTCTTATCGACCTAATCATCGAGATGCCTAGGTCTCGAGGTTTAGGGTCATAAAATTTTTTCATATTTTATTCTTTTTCTTTTCTTTTCTTTATTCTATAATTTTAGCATGAAAATTAATATTTTATAAACAGTTTGTACACAAATGCATGAATGATAAAATGCATGAATTAAGGCTATTTACACGCATTTACTAGGGTTTTTAAGGCCAAAACGATAGAATAAAGATGATGAAATGGAGATTCATCATCAGCGTAAGAAGAAGAGATGGAGAAAAGAATGGATGGTAACCAGTGTAGCTACCTATCCTTGGATGCATGACCAGTGTAGTCAAGTCATCCAGCTCAAGCTTACAAAATTTGACTTTGAAGCTCTTATTATTATTTTTTATGCTTGTATATACACTCCGGCAGGCATTTTACTATTCAATCAGGTGTGTCTACTTTTGGAGATTCTACATTTTTTTCTTTCTTTTCTTTTCTCTTTTTTGAAAATATATACATGGTACAACATGTACATAAGGAGTTTTTCCTCTTGAGCTAGTAGACTATCCCTCTTTTGAAATATTATTGCAACCCCATAGCATCTTGTCTTTAAACCTCAATGCTACTAGATCAGGTTGAGGCGCACTTCCCTCCCTAGACGAGGACAAGAGGTTCCTCCTAAATGTATTACCCTTGTATGCTACTCCAAGCCAAGGTCAACTACCTCCTCATCACCTCATCTGTGTTGAGACACGTGTATAGTGCGTGTGCAAGTCAAGCCATTGTCTGCAAGAGTCATGTGTATGTTGTTAAGTGCACTATTTAGACCAGACAAGATGATATGTAAACATAGCTTAGTGGACTTTAAGAATTAAGTCTCAAGACCTAAAAATTCCTAAACTCAGATCCTATAAGGTTCCTCTGATATTAAGTGGATTAAGGTCTTAATTAAGCTCCATTCCTCAATTTTATTCCAGACTAGGTTAAATGCCAACATCACTCTAAAAAAAGTTCATGCAAATGCAAATGAAAAATGCAAGACAAAAACATTTTTGTGGGGATTTTTAAAATGTGCATTTTTATGGATTTTTTATTTGATTTTTTATTATTTTTATTTATTTTTTTAATTATAATTTTTTAAAACAAAAGAAGAAGTTTTATACTATTTTTATTTTTTTAGAAATAAAAGATTTTTTCATAATATTTACAAGAATATGTACATATTTATAAGGGTTTTATACAAGAATATATACAAGTTTTTTTTAGAAAAATGTAATTTTTAATTAAGAATATATATTTTTGAATTTAAATTTTTTATATATACAAAAATACATTTCGTACCCTATAAATATCCAATAATTTACATATTCCGATTAGAAAATAATTTGAAAACAATTTTACCAAGATTTTACAATCCCTTTTGAAAATATTTTACAAAGTAATCTTGAAAACATTTTTACAAACAGCTTTTGCAAATTCTTTCTTCCAAATATTTTACAAACATTTTGTACAGTATACCTAATTTTAATACGAAAATATTTTATAATTCATTTTACAAACAAAACAATTTAAAAATTATTTTGCAACAAATTGTATACAAGTACTTTTACAAAAGTTTTTTCACAAATAAATTTTTACAAACATTTTTGCAAAATATTTTACAAAAAAATACAAAGATTTTGGCAAACATTTTTAAAGATTTTGGCAAAGATTTTTACAAAAAGTTTGGCAAATCTTTTTTTACAAAACATTTTTTACAATGTAAGTACCATATTATTAGAAAATACAATAGATTATGAGTTATGGCTTTTAAAGTATATATACAACATATAGGACATCCCCTATACTTAGCGTGAACTATGTCCTCATAGTGACCAAAGAGCGAACGAAGAAGACATAACTCATGATAAATATAGAGAAATGTACAGAATCCTATAGTATAACAACTCAAAGAATAAATGAATGAATGAAATAGAAGTCGGTGGTCCCCCCTATACTTAGGATCAAATAATCCTAAGTATAGAAGACTGTACAAATGGGGAGAATCGAGGATGAGAATTTACATAAAATCAACGACTTGACTTGTCCTCCCTAAACTTAGGGTAAAGGATCCCTAAGTATAGAAAAGAATATCAACAATTGGGGGGTAAGCGAGAGAACAGAAGAAACTGAGACGAATATATACAATATAAAAGGACCGACATCACTCCCCCTATACTTAGGGTGAAGGATCCCTAAGTATAGGTAACTACAGGAGTAATGAAACAGAACGAAAATGAACAACTCGGTGTTTACACCCCAACTATATTTAGGATAAAGTATATCCTAAGTATAGCAAAAATAATCTTAAACGAGACCTGGGGTGTAAAAAAACGTAAGAAACAAGGAACAACTCAAGAGGAAACATGTATATACAAAGTAGACAATGTTGAGGTGTCTCTCAACAAGCGCTAGAGTTTACGCACCTAGTTGGGCGCAAAGGCTAGGACAACGTAGTATTGAGGTTCAGGACGGGATCCGTAAGGTGAATGTCGTGTTGTCATTATAGTCTCGGTGTGAGAACAACAATGAAGTAAACGATGACACCCAAATAAGTAATCAGGAGGGTGTCTACTACCGAGTAAATAGATGGGAAAATAAAATCAGGAATCAATAGCACAAATGAAACCACTGGCTCAGGATCAGAATGGAGTAAAAGGGTAGAGCCAAAGAAATCAAACGTGGAGAAAGAACGATCAATCATGGAGCCTCCACGTCGATCACCGTCTCAAAAAGGTATGGAAAGTCAAGATCAGGAGGTTCACCAAGAAAACTGATATCTGATGCACATAATGTAGAGAAATCAGCAACATCATCAAATATCTCTAAGATCGGCTCATTCTCGTGAGGGTTGTCGAGGATATACAACTCAGACTCAAAAAGATCAGAAGAATCAGAAGACTCGGTATCGTGATCCGACATATCGTATACACATCCAGAAAGTGAAATTGAGTACACAAAGCATGTGGTATCCTATGCAGATAACACTCAAGGAGTAATGCAAAATCATCAGTGAAGAAAGAGGAATCAAAATATAACTGGGAATCTACACCATTGTCAAGCACACACTCTTCTCACCAAAATGCCTCATCAGATGAAGATGGCCTCTGAACAATCTGGAAATAAGAAATGGTACTGGACAACAATGCAGAAGATGTCGAAGTGTCTGAAACTGATCCTCGTGCTACGGCAATGCTGGCTAACATCTGATCCTCATGAAATATATCCATCTCGTCAAATCGGAGGACACAAGGCTCAAATATGGGACTATCTGTATCTGGCATCTCAAAATGGTGTCCCACATCTAGATTTGGCTGCTGGAATGGATCAAAATATCCGTCTGAATCTAAGAAGTACCTCTGAGGAATGTACTTTGTTTGGTCTGGACATGGAAACTTAAAAGGCTGAAAGAACGGCTGAAACAACGTGGGCTCCTCCTCCATCTCTTGGAATACCAACAAAGGTAGTGTCCAAGAATCCTGAACTGTGAAGTGCAAAATTGTCCAAACTCCGACTGGAGACCAACGGAAACTCGATCAGTGTCTAAAGATTGAACCTCATCGTGGACGTCTCATCATCTATCGTTTGTACTGTTGTAGTATCCACGTCCTCTAACAAGTGTGTAATCTCGGAATCCTCATGAAGTATATCACACATAACTGGTGATGCATCTCCCTCGTGTGTTGTCTTGACTAAATCATCTCGTGAAGGCTGGGAAGTCAAAGAGATGTTATAAAGCTCTCCAAAGGTAGTCCAAAGTGTATAAACATCGAGACTATGGTGTGAACACCACACGAGGCATCGACCAGTGTTTGCTGCTCGGCGGTCATCCAACTATAGAAGATCTGAACAAGGTCAGTCTTCGAGATTTTGTGATCCAGAAATCTCCTCAAGAGGTCAAGAAACCTCGGCCATGAATCATGTAACGGCTCTGGGGGTCTAAGGTAAATCTCTAATAATAGACCGCATGTAAAATCTCAGCAAGAACAATGAGCGTAGGTCACCCCATGTAGCAATCTTTCTCCCCCAACTCTTTGTGACATCTCTTGGCTCTACCATGAAGTGTGAAAGAGAAGGTCATCAGCAGTAACTCCTCAGAAGTGATGTCTGAAAATGCTCGTGAATCAAAAAAACTCCTCAAACTCATCGATATGCAAATAAGACTCCTCGTGCACTTCCCCTGAAAACTTCGGTAGTAGCTGAATAAACTCTAAATCCAGAATGAAGGGACTCAATGTAGAAATTGACTTCGCTTCATAATAGCTTCTCATCCATCATCCTAGCATAGAAGTCATCTGAAGCTCGCATATGCCCAATGTGATCTCTTATGGAATGCACTGTCATCCCAGTATATACATCGCCCATATCTCGTATCTGCTTAGTGTAATCTCGACGGGCCTTAACTCCTTGCTCAACATGCCTAGTAAGACTCGGAAGTGGAATGGGAGGGAACAAACAGGGCGGAAACGAATAAAGAGAAAGAGAAAATGAGGGAAGGGACAAGGACGAGAGGTTGGTCAGAATTCCAGCCCAAGACATGATGGGCGACGATGATGGGTATGAAAAAATGAAGCCGTGAGATCCAGCTAAAGAGCACATCAATTCATCATCACGACTCAAGAAAAAATGACGAGGGAAGTGTGGGAGGGAGGTATAAAAGAGAAGAAACAGAGTGAAGATGAGAAAGGAAACAGAAGGTGACTGCTAATGATCTAGAGATGATGATTGAAACTAGCTCACACTAATCACATACGAACACAAAGCAAACCCTAGATTCACCTACTCAACTTGGTGATGACCGTAAAATATAGTTCGTTAATATTTTCAATTTTAGAGTTAGGTGATAATGCATTACTTAATAGACTTACGGGTGTAGTCATCTAGGGTAGAACATGACTAAGCTGGCGGAACACATCGAACTTAGACAAGACTAATTATGCTAAGGGTCGAAGGCAAGTTCTTGCATCTCAACCGTACATCAATGAGTAATGCACAGGATCATAGGACACAAGTCCAAGGATTTTGGCTCTAGTCCTTAGCGATTACTTCCTCACCCATTCAGTCTGGAAAGTACCTGAAAACAATGAGGGGGTTGCTCTCCCCAAATGAATGTGAATGAGTTACGTTTGATTTTATGTCAAGTTCAATTAACAATCCCAATTTTTTATTTTTTATTTTCTCTTTTTTTGATAGTTTCAATGAAATGTCTAACGAGTTTTTCTTTTTCGTTTATTCTATATCCACAAAACAAAGGGAGGAAAATGAAAAAGCCAATGCACGAGAAAATATGAAATACAAATGCTAGAGGTGCATACCTGACTCCAACACTCTACATGACAAATGATCAGCGCATAAAAATAAAACTAATCTATATGCAAAGAGTCGCAAATTGTCCTAAACAGTAACTTATATTATCGGGAAGAACCAATTATTATTTGTCTAGGTCTAAATTATGGTCTACTCTAGAGGGTGCATGAAAATTATTACGGGTTTGTACCTATTATTTACCTTGCTCAACCAAGATAAAGAAAGCAATGGTAGCTCATTAAATTTACAGAAAACAAAGAAAAATAAAAAATGAAAAAGAAAGAAAAAGAAAACGAGAATTTAAAAACCGGTGAGGTCCCCCGAGTGCTCCGGCACTCAGCAAAACTGACCCCGCAAACAAGAGTGTCCAAGTGTCTTAGTGTTTAAGAAACAGAAAAAGGGCAAGTGTCGAAATTATTTACAAATTAATTGCAAAAAATATTTTTTTTGAAAAATAATTTTTTTCTCTTCAACAAGCTCCTGCTCTCCTTGATGATCTCTCTTATCGGTCGATGAAGAACGTCCGGCCTCCGCTTCGCTCAGGTGCTTCAGCTCTCCTAGGATTGCCTCCTTCGCTCAGCAGGTCCTCACAACAAAGAGAAACAAGAGATTTATTAGAGATAAATAAATAATTATTTTAGCAAAAATAAAAAGAAATGAAATAGAAATAAACAATCAAACAAGCAAGCTAAAATAAATAGTTTATTATTTAGCTAATATGGATCTCAAATGGGTCACGAGAGTCCAGTCTTGGAAACCCTTCGGATGCCTGCCACAATGGGTCAAAGAAGCGCTAATGTAGGGTTTCTCTTGGCATTTGTGACCCAAGATGAGTGGCTTCACAATCAACCATTTAAATTATCAATTATTGAAATAAATAAACTAAACTAAAATAAAAAATAAAACTACCAAGTTGTGCTCCCCGGCAATGGTGTCTACCTAATAGCACACGAATCCTCTAGAGTTTGGTTGATGGATTATTTCAATTATTTATATTGTTGTCCCCCAAACAAATTCGGACAAAATCGAGAAAAAATCAACCACGAAATAAATCAAATAAAAATGTGGTTTAGTTATTTTTATTAACCCTTGTATAGCTCACATGGTCGAACACAAGGAACACATAAAATTGGCAGTTAAAAAAATTCAAAAAGATTTTTTTATTTTTCTTTTTATGTTTTTGTCTTTTGTTTTTGTGGTTATTTTATACTTTTTTGTTTGATTTTATATTTTGTAATTTTTTATTTTCTGATGGCCAAAAATAAAAATTTTGCAATTTTTTATTTTCAAGAAAAATGAATTTAACAAAGCAAGATAAATACAAAACAAAGAAACGCAGCTTTTTTAGAATTTTTCTAATAAATCAGAAATGGTTGAAATTTCCAAATAAAATGTTTTTGTGTTTTAAAACTTTTGTACTATTTTGTTGATTTTTCAAAGATTTTTCAATTTTTAGTGGATTTTATAAAAATCAGAAGGTACAAATTACACTAGACATGGATTTTTTGCAATTTAAAAATACCAAATAAATGTGAAAATTATGAAAAATATTTTTCCTAAAAACTACAAGAAATAATCTACAAACAAGGTCTAAAATTAAATTTTTCGATTTTCTTGAATTTTCTACTATTTTTATAAGGTTTTTGGTATTTTGTAAATTTTTAAGATTTTAAGAATTATTAATGCATGAAAATTAGAAAGAAATTAAAAGAAAATAAAATAGAACTAGTCTATTTTTTGAAATTTTTAAAGTGATTTTCAAATTTTATGAATTTTCAAATGTTAAAAAGTGAAAAGCGCGACACTTTTGATTTTTTAATAGTATCAAACAACAATAAAATCAAATGAGAAAATTATACTATAAAAATAGACAAATCAGGAGCATACCTTAATTTTTCTAGAATTTATTGTGCATGTAAAGTATTTATTTTAACAAGAAAAGGCATGCAAATCAAAGTCTAGATATATAGGACTTATTTACAATTATTCAATGTTTTTGCATAAAAATATAATAGAAGTAAAATACGAGGTGTAAAGCGCAATTTACCTAATGAAAGCATGTGAAGCACGTGATCTGCACACTGGCAGGGATTTTCTCGTAATTTTCAGAAATCTGGGGGTTGGAATGTTATTTTATACAAAACTAGGGTTACCAATTGGGAGTTCCCATTCTTTCTTGCTTCTACACCCTGTTTGGTTGCAAGGTTGGGCAGGGTTAACCCGACCCTGGTTATTATTCACAAGGCTACTTCCTCCACACATATTACTGTTCACCCAACTCAGCCCAATCCAGTCCAACCCATGAACCAAACAGGCCAAAAGTGTCAGGAGCGGGATCGATGGTCGGTGATGTTCTGTGGAGGACGAGCGGAGCAGACGCCGGTGCGAGTATTATGGACGGGGTGTGGGCGGCGGTATTTTCCAAACGGAGCAGTGCGATCTCGAGGATGGCAGAGGTCCCCGCACTGCTGCGCAATGAAAGTTGACGGTTGTGGCTCCCCGGATATGGAGCGGTGGTCGAAGGATTTCTGCGGCGGAGATGAAGGTCTTCGACGAAGGGGTAGCGATCGAAGGAGGTGCTCCTGGCGGTTGGGCTGGCTTGTAGGCTGCGAGATGAAAGGGCGACACAGCGTCTGCGGTGGAGAGGGTTGACGAAGACGAGGGCTCCTGGCGGAGGTCCTGGCAGAAGTGGTGTGCGTGGTAGGCGGTGGAACTGCAGCTCTGTGGCAGAGTGCTTCTAGCAGCGGGGGAGCGGCGTGTTGGTGCTGTAATCAATGGAAGGGCTCCTGTTCCGGGAGGTGGTGATGACGTGGAAGGCGACGGTGCTCCAGTAGGTCGAGATCTTCTGTTGGAGGTGGACGGTAAAGGGCCTCGCACGGGATGAGGGGCAACACACAACCCTGGATCTTCGTTAGCGACGCGGAGGTGAAGATTGATCTGCAAGAAGGTGGGCGATTGACGGCTGATGATGGCCATCGAGATCCTTGGAGCAGCGGAGGTGATGGCCAGGCAGAGATGGAGGGCTAGAGATGACGAAGGCAACACATGCCCTAGCACGGTGGATCTAGACGGTGGCAAGTCGCGATGGTCGACGTGCTCTGTTGCTAGAGGTGGTGACGGGAGTTGGAGATGCTCCTACAAAGGAGGCGGGGGTGACGGAGGTCGACTGTTGCGCAAGGCTGAGGTGAAACAAGCTGCCTCCTGCGGTGGACGGAGCTACGGAGGGGTGGACCTCGCGCTGGAGCACCGGGGTTGGTGTGGAGGGCGGCGACGGTGCCGCTTGCCCTTTTTTTGAAAATAGTGAACTTTTTTTTAAAACAGTGATTTTTTTTTATAAACAGTAGAAAAGAAAATTTTAAAAAAACTTTTTTTGGAACCTGCAAGAAAATAATTTGAGAAAAAAACCTACCCGAGCATACGGCTCGATCTGCAAAAATCAAACATGGATTAGATGAATGGTTGTGGATCCGGTGAGGTGATGGAACGGATCCGGATCTCTGGCCACCATGTGTAGCTGGAGTTGAGTGATTACGTGAGGTAGAGCATGAAACGGACAGGTTCGAGAGATGAGATTAAATCGGATTGTGATCGTGATCGAATGCTGAAAACTACGGAACTAAAATCTATAACGAATTTGAAAATAAAAATTATGCTATGATTACTTTAGAGAAATGATAGAAAAATTGGATCTAACCTGAGGAAGTTGGTTTCCGTAATGGCCTCGACGAAAACCACTCTACTGTCACTGGACGGCTCAAAGGCTGGGCACCTCTATCGACCGACAGAATCTCCTCGGGAATGAGGCTCCTTCTCCGCAAAGATTAATCCTGGAATAATGAAGGAGAGGAGACCTATTAAAAAGTAGAAGAAATCAAAAAAGAAGATATGTACAAAAAAGAAGGTATTTAGTGGTGTTTTAAATAAATATAATTAATTAATTAAAATGAATTCTAGAATTAATAAATTAATAAAAATAATTAATATGAAGAATTAGTTAGCCCCCGTAATGGTGGCGATTTAAGGCATATATTCAAATTATATACAAAAGACATGTTTTTAAATTAATTAAATTATATTTTTGAAATTAGATTAATTAACTAATTAATGTTATATTTTTTGGGTAGTTTTTATATAAGGTGGTTAATTACAAACATATCATATATACATAAGGTAAATTATACACATGTACAAATAAGGAAATAATTAAAAAAATAATATTTTTTATAATTTTTTTTATTTACTCTAAATTGATGTGAATAATATTTCTAATTATTTAAAAAATAATATATACAAAAATAAAAAAAATAAATACAATAAATAAATGATCAAATTGTAAAATCCACCCTAGAAAACTTTCTTTTCAACCGTAACTCCAAAAAATACGAAACCATGGCTATTTTAAAGATAATTTAATTTATAGTACAATGGAAGTGAGTTTGATTCAATTTGAGTTCGTATGGAGTCAGAATTAGTCTTTCAATTGTCACTTTACGGCTTTTCTTGTGTGTGGATACTTTTACTCTATACATGGTTTTACTTTATAATTATTTTTATTATTAGAAAACATTTTAATGTTCAACTTTCGTTAAGAAAAATATCTTATTTGAGTCAATTTATATAAAAATAAAATAGTTAAGTTTTATATAAATATATAAAGAATAAATTCAAAAAATAAAAAGAAAAAATATTTACAAATGATTTTTTTAGATTTTCTAATTGAAGATCCTATCTCTCCCTACCTTATTCCTGGTCGATCATGTCAAATCTTGACCTTCTGTCGGGGTTCGGCTTAGTCTGTATTTATTTCATAAATACATCTTTAATTTTTTATTTTTTATTTTCTTTTCTCTTTCTTTTCTTCTTTATTCTTTTATTTGAATATAAAAAGTGTTAAAATGCATATTTAACAAATGTATGTTGAATGGTAATTTCATGAAATTAATGGGTATCTACATGTATTTGACTAAGGAAATAATGCTAAAATAAAAGAATAAAGGCGATGAATCGTGGATTCATCAACATGGGAATATTAGAGAACATGAACTGCATTAACTCTACTCATTTGTACAATACCATGAGGAGGAGATGCAATCTATGAGTGCAAACCAAGTATGGGACTTGGTTGAGTTACTCAAAGGAGCGAAACCTATTGGTTGCAAATGGGTCTTTAAATTAAGAAAGATTCATTAGGTAACATTGAGAGATATAAAGCCAGACTTGTAGCTAAAGGTTTCGTTCAAAAAGATGGCATAGATTATCATGAGACTTTCGCTTCGGTATCACGAAAGGACTCCTTGGGAATAACCATGCATTAGTAGCTCATTTTGACTTAGAGTTACATCAAATGGATGTGAAAACATCCTTTCTTAATTGAGATTTGGACATGGATATTTATATGCGACAACCTGAGAGATTTCTTACAGATGAAGGCAAGCATCTAGTTTGCAAATTAAGGAAATCTATGTACAACTAAAACAGGCATTTCATCAATGGTACATTAAGTTCAACAATGCTATAACTTCATTTGATTTTGTTGACAACATTGTCGATAATTGCATATACATTAAGACGAGTGGGAGTAAATATGTTTTTCTAATCTTATATGTGGATAATATTTTGCTTGCATGTAATGACCTCGGGATGTTACATGAAACAAAGATACTTCTTTATAATAATTTTGAAGTGAAGGATATGGACAATGCAGAATATGTCATTGGCATAGAAATTCATAGAGACAGGTCCAAGAGAGTGCTTGGATTTTCTCAAAAGGCCTATATCAAAAAGGTATTAGAAAGGTTTGGTATGAAATATTGCTCTCTTACTCCAGTATCTATGGTAAAAGGAGATAAGATTTTCTCAAACAAATATCCCCAAAATAATTTAGAAAAGGAATAGATGAAGGGCATCCCATATACATCTATCATTGGGAGTCTAATATATGCTCAAACATGCATTAGACCAGATATACGTTTTGCTGTTGGGATGTTAGGTAGATATCAAAGCAATCCAGACATGGACTATTGGATCGTGGCAAAGAAGGTCTTGCGATATCTGCAAGGAACTAAGGATTTTATGCTCATATACCAGCATTCAGATTCCTTAGGGGTTCATTTGGTTGCAAGGTTGGGTAGGGTTAGGTTGGGTTGGGTTAGGCTGGGTGAATTGTAAACTGTGAGGAGGGGGTACCCCTGTGAATAGTACCCCAACCCAACCCTACCCAACCCTGCAACCAAACGATCCGTAGAAGTCATTGGCTATTTGGATTCAGATTACGCGAGTAGTCAGGAGGATAGAAAGTATACCTCCGGATACATCTTTCTATTTGCGAGAGGTGATATTTCATGAAGAAGGGTGAAACAACTACTTGTTACTTCAAGTACCATGGAAGTCAAGTTAGAGGCATGTCATTAGGCTACTACACATGCACTTTGGCTAAAGAATTTCATCGAGGGTCTGAAGATAGTGGATTCAATCTCAAAACCATTGAAGATTCATTATGATAATTCTGCAGCTGTATTTTTTTCAAATAACAAGAAGTATACACATGCTGGAAAGAGGATTGACATCAAGCATCTTGTTGTTAAGGAGAAAGTAAAAGATCGGCTAGTATTGATTGAACATATAGGTACTAAGAACATGATTGCAGATTTCAGGACAAAGGGATTGATGCCTAGTGTATTCACTAATCATGTAACTGAAATGGACCTATCAAGTACCTTGTAATAATATCAATACATCGAGATGTGTACATTTTAAGTTTTGGTATGATGATCCATTTCTTTTCTTCAGTTGCATGCACTTCATTAATAGACATAAAGTAAGGATCTGTTTTGATAGTTACATATTGACACATGAAGTTTTTTGTTAAATTAAGTATACCATTAGTAAGGTAATGCTTGGAAGGAAATATCTGTTTGATAGGTATCCATTGCAAAGATTCATGCTAATGAAACTTAAGTTAACAAAAGAAAGGTAACAAATCTTTCACATGAGCCAGTGGGAGCATGTTGGGCTTCCATTTAATATGTGTGCGTGTGTATTATCATTATCGTTATTATTATATTTCACTTTATTATTTAAAGAGTGGCTCATGATGTAAGAGGATGAATATCATTGATTAGTTACATTTGACATGAGGGTTGCCGTAATGGAGAGGAAACCATCCATGTGCATATATACATGGCAAGGGGTCTCTGCTCCCTCAACCAATTTTGTGTGTGAGGATGCGCTACTCCAGCATCTCAAGAAAGGTTGAGGAGGAGAAGGAAACTCTATTTGCCCCGCTTCCGTTCCGCTTTGAGTCTTCGTCTCGCCGTAATGACCCCCAGTTAGTACTTTAATTATTTAATATTATAGATCTATATTTTGAATTAATATCATAGATCTATCACAATGGATTTGAAGCCTGACAATACTATTCACGATCTAGGTTGATTTATTCATGATCTAGATCTTGATTAGATAGATACACAATTATAACAGTGATCTTCTTACTAGAAGGCATCGATGCATCTCTATCAAGAAAGAAGTACATAAAAACTTGCGTTAGAAATGTATTCAAGGAACTATTGGTTAGAATTATTAGAATGGAGTTAAGTTCGTAATTGTATATATGAAGGTTACAGAAGTTTTTTCAATTCATATGGGAAAAGGTGAGGTCAACTATAAAGATGAACAGATCTCAATAACACAGGGGTTGCATCAATTGCTATTCCAGATCATGATCTTGGTCTGCACTAAATGCTTAATATCAGGTAAAGATAGAGGTGTTAGTCATATAGTTTTGAAGAAGGAAAAGTTCATGTCAATGTAAAGGTGAGTGGTTCCACGACCTATTTTTCTATGCAAAGCATTTGGATTTCATTAAATGTCATAGCAATGATTTTGGCAAGATTTTCATGTTTATGAAGTACTTTGTGAAAATTAAAGTATACAAATCGTTATTTTAGACAAGATTTAGGATTTCCATGCCTTCATGCATGCAACTACGATTCATGAATTTCGCAATGATGCATGCATGCAAGTTTTATACGGATATGTATGATTATGTTGTCAAGACTTTTCAAGATACATAAATTCAAGTTTTACACGGATATGTATGGTTATGTTGTCAAGACTTTTCAAGATACCTGAATTCAAATTTTAGATGGATATGTATGTCTAGGTTGTCAAGATTTCTCATGATATGATATAAGTGCAATGCACACTATGACCTGCTTCCTAGAAAAGTCATGAACAAGTAACTACATGTTGGGATAGGTATATTCTCGTGGTATATCTATAACCTACTCCTTGTACTCAAGAGAGCTTTAGGCCCACATTTCGTATACTAATGGACTTTGGACCGTGTGCGAAATGTTTTTGGTCTTTGGGACCGTCAGAGCACATGACAAGGTTTTTACGGTCTTGAGTCGAGTTTATCTTCCTTAGCAGTTCATGTACTTAGTACGAAATGTCGGGGTAGTGTGTCATTGGATATTATATTTGCAAGATTGTCAAGAATTTTCTAGCAATGTTTCATGTTATATGGTAGTGTGACATTGATGATTATATTTGCAAGATCGTCAAGAATTTTCTAGCAATAGTTCATGTCATATGGTAGTGTGACATTGATGATTATATTTGCAAGATCGTCAAGAAATTTGTAGCAATATTTCATGTTATATGATAGTGTGACATTGGTGATTATATTTGCAAGATCATCAAGAATTTCTAGCAATATTTCATGTTCTATGGTAGTGTGACATTGATGATTACATTTGCAAGATCGTCAAGAATTTTCAAGCAATATTTCATGTTATATGGTAGTGTGACATTGATGATTATAGTTGCAAGATCGTCAAGAATTTTCAAGCAATATTTCATGTTATACGTTAGTTCATGATACATGTTTATCCTTGCAATTTTTTGTTATGTTGTGCATCCTTCCGATACTAACTTTTATAATGTTTCTATCAAATGTGTATTTGATAAATTGCACATTGAATGAGTAGTTTACGAAAAGCTTGAGATCCACTGGGTCTAGGCTCAAATCAAGTTTAGACTCAACTCTTTATTATTTAGTATTATTTACAAAGATACTTGATGTGGAATCGTAGGAGGCACGAGCGAACCACTTCATTAGCATGAGGTTGTACTATCTTTCTCCATATGTCGGATGTTTCAGTAAATTTTTGTGTATCATGGACAGGATGGTATCTTGGAAAAGCGGGGATGTATATGATGTATATGATTTATGTCCGTAGAGATCATTTTTATAAATGGAATAGTTGTAAATGTCTTTGTTATATTGGAATTACCTTTCGTATTGTTGTGTTAGTAAAATATGTTGGAGTTAGTGGTGGAGGCTTTGGAGCATTCGATTTGCAATGTTATTGATACATGTTTTCGACGTGGATTGTTTTAGTGGTTGCAAGTATGAGTATGAATAATGGTGATTGAACAAATAGTTGATATGAAATTTATCAAGTGCATGTAGGCGTTTGGGAGGTCATTAATACAGAGGAACTTTTGCTGAAACTTTTATGGACCCATTAACTTAAGACTATGAGGATCAAAATAGTAAATGTCACGCTTGTCTCCGTTAGAGGGGCAGGCCACGACAATATATATATATATATATATATATATATATATATATATATATGTATATATATAGGGAAAAAGGAGCCTATCTGGCGGGTGCAGGTAACTCCCTACACCCGGCCTAATTTTTCATTATTTTTTGATTTTTTTGAAATGAAACCTTGGGGGATTTAGATCACCATATATTACCATGTTGTCATTCCAAATTCAACTTGATTCGAGACTTCTAGCATCTCCATCAAGACTACTCAATTTTGACGGTCTCAGAATTGCTGAAATCGACCCTGTCTAGATGAACATGTTAGGAATGTTTGTTTTGCATGAAATTTGAAACACATATCCCCCTCAACATATTAAGTAAATCCCCCTAACTTTTAATTCAAAATCAAAAAATGGGGTGGGTGCAGGCTCCCTGCCCCCAATATATATATATATATATATATATATATATATATATATATATATATATATATATATAGGGAAAAGGGAGCCTACACCCATGTGTAGGTAACTTACCTACACCCAACTCTTTTTCCCTCAAATTTTTTTATTTTTTTGAAGTAATTCCTTGGGGAATTTAGATCACAATATATCACCATATCGTCATTCAAATTTCAACTTATTTCGAGACTTCTAACATATCCATCATGACAGTCAAATTTTAACGGTCTGAGATTTGCTGAAATCAGCCCCTTTCGATGGAGCTGTTAGGAATGTCTGTTTTACATGAAATTTGAAACACATATTTCATTTAATATTCTAAGTAAATCCCCTAAATATCTATTTTAAAAAAATCAAAAAAATTAAGAAACAAGAGGTGGGTGTAGGTAAGTTACCTACACATGGGTGTAGGCTCCCCAATCCCATATATATATATATATATATATATATATATATATATATATATATATATATATGAGAAACTTCAAATGAGGCGGGGTCTCACCATATATATGATGAGCCATCCTCAATTTAGGCATCTTCTCAATATATTTACAATTTCTTGTTTCATACATATAACGATAAATATTAACACGAACATGTATAGTGAAATACAATTAAGAAAATATTATTATATTGGATGGAAATGTTAATTTAAATTTGGACGCTATATTTTATAAAATTCATTTTTTTACAATTTGTAGTTTATACTTTTACAAAATTGTTATAGAGTTTTTACTAAATTCACAGTAGCCTTTACAATTTCAGAAAAGCCCCAACCTCATTTGAAAGGTCCCCTGTGTGTGTGTGTGTATATATATATATAGAGAGAGAGAGAGATAAAAATTTGATGGGACTGCCCCTTGCGGGCAGCCAACAATGGCTGCCCCCGCGCCGTTTTCGGCGCTTTTTTTATTTTTTTTGAAAAATATCGCCATGTATATTCATCCCTATATCCCTCCTATATGCCATTCGAATTTCGTTAGAAACAAAGACTCCTACGGCCTCCATCGAGATGGTGGCGATTTAAAAAATCATGTTACCGTTAAAAAATGAATGTCTCGATGGAGGCTGTAGGAGTCTCTGTTTCTGACGAAATTCGAATGGCATATAGGAGGGATACAGAGATGAATATATATGGCGATATTTTTCAAAAAAAATAAAAAAAGTGCCGAAAACGGCGCGGGGGCAGCCATGTTGGCTGCTCGCAAGGGGCAACCCCATTAAACTCATATATATATATATATATATATATATATATATATATATATATGGCTAATCCAGAGAGCCCTGTGCCCATTTGGGTTGTAGTAAGCACCAAATGTGGGCTCACCACGTGTATGCGTTGGTTCTATTTGGAAGAGGACGGTTTTGGCAATAACAATGTGGTTTGCATTATTAACATAATAAAAATTCGAGTTAAATCATTTCCTTAAAAATAAGCGGTCGGTTTTGGAAGGATATTAATACGTTTGAGCCTCTTATATTTCCAATTATATCGACTCCTTAAAAAAGGAAGATGGTTTTGGAAAGATACATTTAAATCATTAATTTCGTACCGAAGAAATAGTCATTATACATTTGATCAGTAATGTAAATAATGTACTTAAGTAATTATATGTTGCGAGATCAGTAATACTGAAACAATTGTCAGTATTTTACATCTGTAATATTACATTGTACAGAGATCAGTAATTCATTCTTGTTACTCAAGTAATACATATTCAGTTCTCAAGTAACTATTGTTGTGAGATCAATAATTAAGTATGTGAATTACTAATGTCCATACAATAAGTATTGATTACAAATGTCCATTTTACTGAAGTCATTTTGATTGTTACTAATCTTATAGTTACTTAATACTTTGAGTCTTACTGAAACACCTCTTATTTACTTATATAACATTTTAAATTACTTATAATGTATCGAGTGTTACTGATAGCATTACATAAGTTACTGGTCACGTGATTTTTTATACTTATTCCAACTTACTTATTCCATTACCTTCTTTTACCTACAATTTATTACGTGTTACTGACGCTTCTATATATCTTACTTATTTTATTCTTTCGTTTGAATTACTATTGAATCACACCTTCTTTATTTATGTAGCCTATTTAGTTACTTGTAATACGTCAAGTGTTACTGAAAGTCACACATAAATTACTTAATTATAGTTATATGGTGAACATCCAAATTTCAACCGTCTTCTAGTCTATTTAGATGATGTTGTTTTGCTCTCGCTCCTCGGCATAACATCAGCTTCTTCAAGATACCAAATTGTTGCTCTGTTCTGTAAGAAACAATAAGTTAATTTATATCCGTGAATAATAAGAATTGTATAAAGAAAAGTAACTCAGCAATATACTCGCTTAAATAAGAATCATTCAATGACAAGTAATTTGTAATGAATTGTTAGTAACATTTATTATATGACAAGTAACTTGTAATAAATTTTAGTAAGTCAGCAATATACTCGCTTCAGTAAGAACTATTCAATGACAAGTAACTTGTAATGAATTGTAACTTTTAATTCAATATCAGTAACTAATTGCAAAGGACAAGTAAATATTGAAATTACTTAGGTAACTTGTAGAATTTTTATCAGTAATAATGACTATAAGATCATAACTTATTATATCTTCAAAGTAACACAAGGAAGTAATAATGACTATAAGAATCAGTAAGTTTTACTTCTATATCAATAACTAATAGCAAAGGACAAGTAAATATTTAAATTACTCAGGTAACTTGTAGCATTTTCATCAGTAATAATGACTACAAGAGTAGTAACTTGGTACATCTTCAAAGTATCACACGAAAAAGTAACATATCTGTTAGCATTAGTAACATAAAATATCTTATAAGTAAATTAAGTAAATACATCAGTAACTCCGTATATCTTATTATATGAAATCAAAATACAGTTGATAAAAAATCAATTATTATTACTGATCATGTATCAAACTGAATAAAAATTTATATTATGAACACCACTTTCTCATTTTTCAATCATACTTCTCGAAAAAATTATTGCTTACGATAGAAAATATGAAATTTCATAAGCGATCAAATCGTGAAATCATGAAACGATGAAATAGAAAAAAATTTATCATTAAAACAACGAAATTATGATAGAAATAAGCGATCAAATCATGAAACGAATCACATACCTCTCGTCTTGCGTTGAAACAAAATACCTTGCGTTGGAATGAATCGATACTTTTAGCAATCATATACGTGTGCCTTGCCTTTCCAAAAATGTAACGCTATTTTTAGAAAAGTTTAAATTTCCGATTTTGTTTATTTCCATACGAAAATTCGTTCCTATTTTTTTGGGATTGAATCTTGTAGATGGACGGCTACAATTGGGTGCTCAAAAAAACCCAAATGGGCACAGTGCTCTCTGGATAACTTCCTATATATATATATATATATATATAGTTTAATGGGGTTGCCCCTTGCGGGCAACCAACATAGCTGCCTCCACGCTATTTTCGGCATTTTTTTATTTTTTATTTTGAAAAATATCGCCATGTATATTCATCCCTATATCCCTCCTATATGCCATTCGAATTTCGTCAGAAACAGAGACTCCTACGGCCTCCATCGAGACAGTCATTTTTTTAACGGTTACAGGATTTTTTAAATCGACACCATCTCGATGGAGGCCGTAGGAGTCTCTGTTTCTGACAAAATTCGAATGGCATATAGGAGGGATATAGAGATGAATATACATGACGATATTTTTCAAAAAAATAAAAAAAAGCGCCGAAAACGGTGCGGGCGCAGCCATTGTTGGCTGCCCGTAAGGGGCAGCCCCATTAAACTCATATATATATATATATATATATATATATATATATATATATATATATCCTTCCAATAGGATGCAGTCTTTCCTGAGTTCATGATGGCCGTCCCTTTTTTTGTAAAAAAAATACGATGACTTCAGTAGAATAGGCATACAATTTGGTATTATAATGTGTGGTTTAAAGTTTGTATTATAATGTGCAGTTTTGTGTACGGCTTTGCATTTATAATGTGCAGTTATAATACAGATTGCAGTTTAACGTCTGTACTATAATGTGCAGTTTTGTGTGCGGTTTTGCAGTTATAATGTGATGTTATAATACAATTTGTATATGCATTCTGCTAAAATACTCGTGTTTTCTACAAAAAGATGGTGGCCTTCCTGAACTTAGGAAGGGTGTCTCCTATTGGAAGAGCCATATATGTTGAGAAAGGAGTATGCTCCTTGGGAGCATACAACTTGCATGATCCCACCCTCTTTTTCTTCATATTTATCAATTTTTTTGAAATGAAACCTGAAGGAATTTGTATCACCATATACCATCATGGGATCATTCAAATTAAACTTAGTTCGAGACTTCTATCCATCCATCAAGACCACCAAATTTTAGTGGTCCGAGAATTGTTGAAATTGACTCCTTTCGGATAAACATGCCAGAAATGTCTTTTTTCTGTGAAATTTGAAATATGTATTTTACTTATTATTCTAAGTAAATCTCCCATGAGTTTCATTTAAAAAATTTAAAATGAGGAAAAGGGATGGGAGCATGCTCTTATATGCTCTTAACACCCCCAACACACACATATATGTATGTATGTGTCTGTGTATGTATGTGTATGAATGTATCTCTCTCTATCTCCGTGCGTGTGTGTGTGTGTGTGATAATTAATACAATCAGATACAAATACATACATGCATACATACATATATCATTTGTCAGTGGGTTGTGTTGTTATATATTTACTTCTCATTTATCAGTATTTGATTCACTATAAGATGAACCTAGATGGATGTGGCATTTTTTGATCTATATCTGATTGTATTCCTTCCCATATATTAATATAGTTTACGTTATTCGCATAGTTTCATATATCCTCATTAAGTATTTATTTACCCATGTTTACTTATCCCCATATGATTACACTCATTACCATTTCCATATGACATTATCATTGCAAATATGATATAGATACAGATACGCAGACATCGCTTGTATTCCTCATACATGTCAATGAAGGGAGGCGATAGTGACTTACACATCACAGAAGTATGAGGGTAGGATCGTATCCGACAAAAATAAGACTTCATATATAAGTCGTAGTAGTAGCGGAATTTGATTTTTTTCGATGAAACAACATGGGATGGGAACAATTCCCACACAGTTTCATCATGACTACATGAGTATGAGGTCTACCTCTCGAAGGTGATCGCGATCTCAAAGCCTCTAAACAAAAAGGCCTCCTATCTCAAATCTGATCCAACGAGAGAGAACTTGTGAGCGTGTTGATGAGATGTGTGCTTCCCAAATTCTAAGATGATGATCCGAGAAAATAATCTCATGATTTCGTCTCATGAAATATGACATCTTCATCAAGAGCACGAGCGTTAAAGAAGATGAAGATCTACAACCAATCAATCAAGCAGTGTGACAATGATCGGCATCTCTACAAACCTGATATTTCAGGAAATTTAGGGGGTTTAATTAATGAAAATAAAAAAGAGTGTCGATGTAACCCAATTTCCCTCAAATAAAAATTATTAAACAAAGAAGAGAAATCAAACCAACAATAAAAGAATAAATGTAAGCAAGAAATCTAAGTGTTATTTATTTACATGTATAGCCTACGAGATCGAATTCAGGGAGTCAACAATGAAATTCCCAAGGGTTATTTAATCCAATGAAAATACAAAGAAGTAAAAGAGGAACTCAAAGAAAACTAAACTTGGTTTTTGTGATTTTCTTTTTAATTTTATGGATTCTTAATTTTTATATTTTTATGGTTTTCTATTATGCATTTCTTAAGAATTTTAAAATTTTACAAATGTTTTTTATATTTTTAAAAAAGATAAAAGAAAACCAAGACATGAACAAGAAATAAAAGAAAAAAAAGGAAAAGAAAATTGTTGGATTTTTAAAACAAAGCAAAAATATCCAAAAAATTAAACTAAAAATATGTTCGTATTTTTAATACTTTTATACTATTTTTGTGATTTTTGGAGTATTTTTAGATTTTTTGGGATTTTAAAAACAATTAAAGACAATGAAATAACAAATAAAAAATGAAATAGATGTTTTTGTGATTTTAAAATAAAAAATAAATGAAAAAATATCTGAAATATATAGTAGCAACAAAGACAAGTTTATTAGTTTTCAAAAAAGGTATTTTTTGAACTTTTATTGGTTTATGTGATTTTATATAAATTTTTATGTGTTTTTAGTATTTTACAATTTTTTTGATTTCTTGGAGTATTAAAAAGTGAAATTTATAACAAAATCAAACAAAATAAAAGAAACGCAAGGCATTTTTTTACAGAATTTTTCAAAGTATTGTTTTATTTTTAATTATTTAATTTCTGCAAACAAGAACAAATTAAACTACTTTTAATTCAAAAAAAATAAACTAATAAAAAATTAGATACAAAATTACTGGAGATAATGCTACTTAGCAGGAGCTTATGGTATTTTTTGAGAATTTTTAGAGATGATTTAGAATTTATTAAACCTAATTAATCACCAAAATTATTGAACTACAGCATAGGGGTACAGATGCAAATAAATTTATTTAAACAAATGGAAAATAACAAATAAGAAAATTTATGGATGTACCCTGTAATTTACTTAAAACAGTGTGTGATGGCGCACGTGAGGTGTGTTGGCATGGACCTAAAGAGTATTATTTAAATCCTAGGGCAATCAATAACACAAAAACTCTAAGGAATTTATTGTAAAATGACAATAAATCGTGTGCATGGCACGTTTATACAAGCAGGCATGACTGAAATGCAAATACAATAACAAGCAGGGAAATAAATGCATATAAACTAATGACAATATAGTGACACTTGTCTTTTTAGGACATTTAAAAATCAGAGAAAGTGGACGGGCTAGGGCGCAAATTTACCTTTAATATACATGGTGTCTCGGACGGTTGGATGGATCTAAGATGTTGATCGAACGACTGAGCTGCAAATGCACGTCGATGGATGTGATGTGATCTGGCCCCTGGATGTGATGGTTGAATTTTGGGGGCAAAGAGGTCGGTCTTGATCTGATTTTGCATTAGCGTTCTTGATCGGACGCCTCTCGACCCTCTTGGAAGAACTAGTTTGAAGGGTGGACACTCGATCTTCGATCGGCTAGATCTAGGCTAATCTCCACCCAATTCCACTCCTGAAGGTCTAGAACACTCCTGCAGCTCTCCTCTGGTGATCAATTGGGTCAATGAAGCTTGACGACATCCAAACATGAATCTGGAGCTATGGGTGGATGTAGCTCAAAGAACGCCTCTAGATTCCTCTTCTTTCACTCACTAATGCACCTGGACCCTGCAACGAATTGCTGCTGCTTGGCGGATCTCTTCGACCGGCTTTATTAGGTGAAAACAATGATGAATGGTAGATGGATGAAGACCTCCGACGGGCGTGGTCGGAATGGAGGCCGAACGCTCAGATTCGAAGTGATCTGAGGATGAACATGTATGGGAAAATAATGAAGATGGTGCAGTGAACGTGTGGGTCAAGTCAGAGTGTGAATTGGATGATCAGATAGCTCCGATCTTGCATATCGAAGTGCAGAAATGAATGATCAGATTTATACTACTTGATGAAAATCAAAGTGAAATTGAAAGTAAACAACTAAATTAAATTAACCTAGTGTACCTAGGGTGGAAGAGAGATGATTATCACCTCGATCTATGATGGAAAGCGGAGAAGCTCAACCGTGTCGGCAGAGGTCTGGCAAGGTAGCTAGATCTCGTCTCCCAACGACTAGCTCTCCGCACTCCCGAACGTGGAGGAGACGCCTTGTCACTACCTCTCTCTCCTCGACTCAATCTCGGACGGAATTAGGGTGGAAAAATGGATCATCTTGAGCGACGAAGCTGAGACGAGGTTTTATAGCTGTGAAGCTTTGGTGGATCTGAGAAGCGGATCATGCACGGATCGAGGGAAATTATTCGAAAAGGAAGGTCGGGCGAAGTAGAGGTTTATTCAGGTGAAAATTTCAACGAAGGAATCAAAGGCTGAAGATGGTTGGATCTTGAGGGGAAAAGGCAAGAAGTGGCTTTGATGAGGGGGATTTATCGGGCAAGGCAGGAAGACGGGTAGCCGTCCCAGGTCAATGGACTCGGGTCTAGCCAATCAGTCGTAGGCCCACTAGAAGATAAATAGAAAAAGAAAGAATAGTTAAAAATGAGAAAAAATAAAATTAAATTGAAAAATAATTTTAAATAATTAAATAGAATAATAAATAATGTTAATAATTAAATAAAGTTAATTATGGTGATTTTTAATAAATTAAATAAATTAATTTAATAGGTTAAAAATCAATGATACCCTTTATTCATAGGTATATATACACCGATATATACAACACTTTAAATTTTAATGAATTATTTTTACAAATAATTGTATAATTTATTATTTTATTTATTTACAATATTTTACAAATATTTTAAAAATATTTTTATTTTGTTTTTATAAAATAAATAATTAAGTTAAATAAATAAATATAGTTACAATATCCATAGCGGTATTTGTACAATATGTACACGATTTTATTTTTGGTGATTTTGATTTTTTGTAATTTTTATTTTATTTTATTTGAATAAAATACAATATTTACTATTATTGTAAAGTATAATATTCACAAATATGTACAAGAAATATTCAAAATACAATATTCACAGAATATATAATATATGCATAATATACAATACACTCCAAAAAGCCACAATTTGCATCCTAACTCCGATTTTAATGGAATCATTTTCATTTTGAAGCTTATTTTATTTAGAGTACAATGAAAGTTGCTTATTATTTATTTTTTTACGGAGTAAATATGAGTCTTGGAAGTTTAGTTTAGCGGCTTTTTCAAAGTGTCGTTATTTTCACAATGAATAATGATTCTTCTTGCAATTAATTTTAATAATTACAACTTATTTTATGAACAAGTTTCAAGAAGAAAACATTTTTATTTTGAATAAATAAAGTGATAAATACAATATATTAAGTTTTTATATGCAAAATAGATGAAATATGTGTAATTTGTACAAGAAGAATGAATGAACTTCGATTTTCTTTATTTTTTTCTACACTATGCCTTACCTCCCCCTACTTTATTCATTGTCAATCAGGTCAAGTCTTGACCTTCACTCAAGGTTAGAGTCAGCCTATATTTATTGCATATATACAATCTTCATTTTCTTTAGTTTTCATTTATTTCTTTATTTATTTATTTTAGGTTAAAAACAATGATTATTATACAATATTTACAAAAGAATACGGAATCATAAAAGCATTGATTTATTATTTATAAGTTTTTAAGAAGGAATTTTAAGCTAAAATAAATGAATAAAAATGATGAATGCATATTCATCATCCCTCATATACTTTACCTTTGCTAGTTCCTTAGCAACACTTATTACAAGAATAAGTGACTAAAAAAGAAAAAGGAGAAGGGAAAAATAAAGAACTTAGAACAATTCTAATTTTTAAACTATTCTTCATAAAATCAAAGTATGGATCTTGGTCAGATATTTGGATTATTAGTTTGACAGAACCTTATTGAGATTTGGAGTTAAAACTTAACAGACTCCAAGTTCTACAAGACTCCTATTCAGGTCGCCTCAATAGTCAGGTCAGAACAAGTCCTCATACACAAATTCTGATGATTATGAATCTTACTTGTACGAATCTTACTTGTAAGGTATATGTGAAATATAGCTCTGCACATCAGAAATGATAAAGATCGACCTTCTCTTAGCAAGGTAACCCTAATTCCCCAATCTAGCAACTCTTTCCTCGAGGAGCAGGGTATTCTCTTGTAAGTTCATGTACATGTTGTGTCCACAATCGAAGGGGGAGAAGTAGAAGAATAAGAAGAGAATTGGAGTGCGGCCAGTGTAGCCATATCTCCTTGTGAAGCCGGCCAGTGTAGCCAAGTCTACACTAAGATCTGTAGTACCTCTGAAGCTGGACCAATGTGGTCAAATATATACATGAATGATGATTTTTTATTGGATACATATTTGATTCTACATAATGGAAAGAATTGTTGCACTGCATAAATCTTTATTGTGCCCCTACGGATATAGAATCTCTTTGTCCGCACATGTTTTAAGGTCTTAAAAAATTTGTGCCAACAGACCATCCCTCTTTTGAAACTTTATTGCAACCCACAGCTCCCTTCGTTAGACGTCAATGCCACTAGACTAGGTTGGGGCGCACTGTCCACTCAAGGTGACTGCGTATGTTTCCATTCATGTGAGTCTCTTATCATAGGATTCTAACCCTCACCACCTCATTAGTAAAGAGCTACGTATAAAGTGCTTGTCCAAGATAAAGTCACTGTCTGAAAGAACCAAGCGTGCATATGAAATATTCTACTTAGACCAATCAAGATGAAATGTGAACATAGTATTGTGGACACAAAGAAATAAGTTGCTAGACTTGAAAAGTCTCAACTCCAGTTCCTATAAGTTTCCTCTGAAATTAAGTTGATTAAGGTCTTAACCAAGCTTCATTCTTCGATTTTATTCCAGATTAGTTTAAGCATCAATTTCATTCTGAAAAATGCACATGCAAATGCATAAAATATATGCAAAGCATTTTTTCGAAAGAAAATGAAAGAAAAGGAAAATGTTTTTTAAAGGATTGTTCAGAGAGTTTTGCAAATTTTTATGGGATTTTTCAATAGAGAGAATTATACATATTTACAAGAATTTACAAATTAAAAGTATTTTATGAAAAACATATGTACAAGTTTTATACTCAATTTATGCAAGATTTTACAAAAATGAATATTTACAAATTTTAAGTACACTTTTTACAAGGTGGATTTTATCTACAAAGAATTTTATTTATAACTTTTAATAAAAAAATTATATACACTTTATAAAAATATTATACAATGGTTTTATTAGAAAACTTTACGCATAAAGAATTTAATTCAAATATTTACAAGGTTATTAAGAGTTCTATTTACAAATATTATGTACAAGTAATATATACAAACAATATGTACAAACAAGTTATTAATGTACAATGTGAAAAAATAATGTACAAACTTTTTTATAAAAAAATACAAAGATTTACAAAATATTTTATGAAAATATTTTACAAAATATTTTACAAAATATTTTTATGACCATTTTACAGAGGATTTTCAAAACTAGTTTACAAAAATTTTATAAATCATTTTACAAAAGTTTTATTTACAAATATTTTTACAATTCAAATAATTTTGATACAAAATACTTTACAAAAATTTTACAAACAAAATCATTTTACAACAATTTGTACAAAAATAATTTTACCAAAGTTTTTACAACAATTTTACAAATAATTTTACAAATAATTTTACAAACATTTGTACAAAGATTTTACAAATAATTTAAAAAACTATTTACAAAAGAATTTTCAAAGAATTTTTACAAACTTTTTACACACATTTTCATTCCAGTTTATTTAGCCATATTATTAAACACACAAAAGTATGAGTTATGGCTAAAGATATACGAGACCCCCTATACTTAGCTCGAACTATGTCCTCATATTGACAAAGAAGCAACAAAGGAAGACATAACTCATGCTAAGTATAGAAAAGTGAAAAGAATCTATACAATTGGATTCAAAGAATAACAAAAGAAATGAATAGAAGTCGTACCAAATCCAGTTGACATCCATCAACGGCTCTGACTCGTAGGGGGCTGGCGGGAGTACTCCAGAGGCTGATTCGGCTGGTATACCACCATCTGCGTGTCTAGAGATGGCGGTGACTGGTACGTGGGATGCGGCTACTGGTACGGCTTCGCCTGTACAAGGTGAACCTGTCTAGGCTGCTGGTGGCTGGAGCGCTGGGACGAGCTGCTGCTGCTACTCGGATCGCCTCGTGCCTGAAGATGAGGCTGGGAAGCCGTCTGTGCCTCCTGGAGACACATGAGCTGTGTCTTCAGGTCACTCAGAGTCTGTGCCATCTACTCCATCTGTGTGATGCCCTGGCACTGCTTCTTCTCAATGATCTCCATCCGGTCCAGCTTCTCGTTGATAATCCCCATGTCGGCGGCTGTAGACTCGGCCTGTGCTGCTGCCGCTGATGAACTGGATGGACCGGCGTCGACCCGTGCTATCCTCTGGTACTGCACGGTCTGTGGCTGGGGTCGTCCCTGTGTGTAGAGTCGGGTCTGGGACATCACCATATAGTTCTCGGCCATATCCTCGTAGATGGCCCAGACCTGATCGTGATCCTTGGCGAAGTAAGACCCGCCACAAGAAGCATTCACCAAGCCCTGAAGCTCTGGTGTCAGCCCGCTGAAGAAGCTCTGAACTAGGTTCGGCTTCAAGATGTCATGGTGCGGGCATCTGTCAGTCAGCTCACGAAACCTCTCCCATGCCTCGTGGAACTGCTCGTTAGGGAGCATGGAGAAGTTACTGATCAGGGCTCTAGCTGCATTCGTCCGCCCGAGTGGATAGTACTTGTGCAAGTACTCGGTGTGGAGCTGCTCTCAAGTGTAGACAAACTTCCCCAAGTGCTTCAGCCAGGTGGCTGCTCTGTCTGCTAAGGAGAAGGGGAAGGCAATCATGCGGATGGTATCCTGGTCCACCTGTCTGTCCTGGACTGTGTCGCAGATCATCAAGAACTCCTGAAGGTGGAGATGGGGCTCCTCTGTGGCGAGCCCATGGAACCGGGGGAGAAGCTGCAAAGTGTTCGGGGGGAACTTGAAGTCCCCCACGATGGATGGAAGTACGATCCAATGATGCATCAAAGTCGATCTGGGGTTGTGTAACTCCTGCATCGGTCTCGGTGGATTTGCTGCGGCTGCTGTGGCTGTTGCGGCTACCGCATGGTCGGGTATCCTCGGCCCGTCTCCTGGCTCATGCTGCTCGCGGTCTTCTCTCAACTGCTCCATCTCACGCCTCATCTCTATCATGAAAGCTCCTTGATCCCTCAACTGCTGTTGAACTGTCTCGAGGGAGGCAATCAGGGTGGAGTTGATCGCACCCTGGTCCATAAAGAATGTCTGATCATGCTGGGGACCTCTGGTGCGGTCGTCACTGCTGCCGCCCATGGTCTCTGCAAAAGCAAAAGACCCAAACTCAGGTGCCGATAAATCATCTGACGGTCTCTCCTCTGGCACTGGTATCTCGGAACTGAAAGAAGGGGGGTCGAGGGGGAACATGGTGGAGTCGAACTCGGGTTCGGAGAGCGGGTCTCGGCTCTCGCAAACCAACCTAGATGAGCGGGTAGAAGTGCTGGGAAGCGGTGCAGCCAGAGGCTGCCTAAGAGACCTTCTGCCCATCATCTTGGTCTAGCGAGTTGGGCGGATGAGATCTGGTAACAACAATGATAACAAGCAAACCCCTGATTCACCAACGCAACGCGAGCTGAAGACCGTAAAGGCTCGGTCAAATATCTTGTCAATTTTATTAGGTGATCAGTCAGGATAGCAGAGCGATTAACGTGACCTGTTGGGTAATCCGATATTTTCTCAACCGACTGTCCCATACAGAAAGAGCCGGTAATCAGTCGAGAAAAATATCGGATATGGCTCTACCTAGTGTGCGGGTCACTCTCTCACGCAAGCAAACCAGACAAGGAGGGGGTTGCTCTCCCCAAGACAAATTTTTCTGTGAAGTGTCTTTAAGGGTCAATAGAGTTAACCAATCCTAATTTTATGGTTTTTCTTTTTTAGGTATTTTTCAATAAAAAGAAAAATCGCCTAACAAATTTTCGATTCTCCTGGTTATTAAGTCCAAAAATCAGGGGGGAGAAGTCGAAAAAGCCGATGCGTGAGAAAATCAGCGATGCATGCAAAGTAAGAGATGTGTACCTGACTCCAGCAGTCTACATGCAAAATGATCCGCGGAGAATTTAAAGACTGAAAAAAAACTACCTGAATGGTGCAAGCGGAAAACCGAGCCCTAAACAGCAGTTCTACTCGAAAGAACGTCTAGTCGACCACCAGCCTCCAATCCAAGAGTCCGGTCTCGGTCCACCCCTCCTCCTCTCGATAAATCGAGTTCAGGAGCAGCGCTTGGCAGGGTGGGCTGCGGCACGTAGGCTCGAAGGTAGTGGATCGACTATTTTATTAATCTTTTTATTGTTGGTCCAATTACCGCTCTATAGGTACAGGCAGATATATTAAGGCGTTTGGATCTATTTATTACGTCACAGTTAAGCAGAAAATCCTAAGGCTAGGGGCTCGAAAATCCGCGAGAAACCGAATAGGCAGAAAAGAAATCAAAACCGCAAAAAAGCTGCGTAAAAATCGAGGGGTTCCCCGAGCACACCGGTGCTCGGCGAAACAGACCCCTAAAGTCTCAAAAGAGTCCAAGTGTCCTGCTGTCCCTGTATTATTACAACACAGTTCAAATAGTGCTAGAAATAAAATCTAAGCTAATCTAGCTAAAAGCCGCACTCAGCCGTCTCCTCACGCTCTTCTGCGACTCCATGCAGAAGGGAGCCGCCTCTGATAGCTGCGGTTGCACTGGCTCCTCGAAAGTCGCCGCCTCGGTCCTCGGGCCCTCGCAAGAAAACAGAAGAGTGTCAAACCAGATAAAAATAAAGCAAATAAAACAAATAAAATAAAATAGGGTATATATGCAAAAATGGAAATAAAAATAAACAAGCAAAAACAAACAAAAACAAAATAAAATAAAATAAAATAAAATGAAAATAAAATAAAAATAAAAGCAAAATAAAAAGCCGCGAAAAGCCGCAGACTATGAAAAAGCCGCGGAAAGCCGCGAAAAAGAAAACAAAATAAAAAGAAAGAGAAAACGACTACTAAGCCGTGCTCCCCGGCAACGGCGCCATTCTGATGAGCCGCCCGAGCAACTAAGGTAAATTAGGTCACTAAGTCATTGCAACCTCAGTCGTACGGGACTCAGAGCTCAACAAGAAACAAAAATCGGACCACCAAAATAAAGATAAAAACACGAGAAAATCAAGTAGTAGTCCTAGCTATGGGATTGACCTGGTATAGCTCCTAAGGTCGAACTCGAGGAGCGCGGATTGGCCTTGCGGCCTACGAAGTAGTCTAAAATAAAGAAGAATAAAAGCAAATAATTTTTGGTGGATTTTTAATATTTTTATATTTTTTTTGGAATTTTTAATTATAAAGAAAATAATAAAACAAGGAAAACAAGCAACTTTCAACAATTATTTAATTACTCTAAAATGCTCAAAAAATCAAACAAAAATATTTTTATGATTTTTATATTTTTTACTGTTTTTAATGAATTTTTGAGAATTTTCTGATTTTTTTAGAATTTTATAAAAATGAAATAAGACAAAAACAGAAGAAGGTTGTCCAGTCAAGCTTGGAGGACCAAAATAAAATATATAATGGTCCTAAAATAGCCTGGAGGTATTTTTTTGAAAATATAAACAAAAAGGAAAAATCAGAGAGAGATTTTATTATTTTTGGGATTTTCTATTAATTATTAGAATTTTTATAAGTTTTTCAATGTTTTTCAATTTTTATGGTTTTTATAACTCCTAAAATGACCAAAATTGGCCAGAAAATCAAGCACACCAAAATACACAAAACCTAATTTTTTGTAATTTTTAAAGGGGTTTTTATTTTTTGTGAATTTTAAAACTAAACAGTCAGAAAATTAATGGTTTTTGAATTTTTAAAAATAATAAAAGGGCTCAAAAATTTCTCAAAAATTAGTGAAAATTCTACACAGTGGCAAGAACCATGTGTCAAATTTTCACTTAATTTGGATACAATTTGATATTTTATTTGAAATAAACAAGAGCCCACAGTCATAGGGACCTATCTGCAATAAAAATATCCTCAGAGGGCCTAAAAGTAACAAGAACAGAAACGCAAGGGATCCTAGTGCAAAAATTCCATGGATGCACGCACAAGGCATGTGAACTGGGCACAGGGACCCAAATGCAAATAACTTAAGTTCCTGGACTTATAGCAACATGTGTTAAAAGTCTAGGGGCTAAGTTATAAAAAGCCCAACAAATTCAACACATGTTGAAATAAATCATTCACAGGGGCATAAGTGTAAATATCAAAACATATATTTCAATCAGTAACTCATCCAGACTATAGGCTCATATATGCAAAATCACCAACAACTTACGTGACGAAACACGTGTCTCACATTAACAGGGGCAAAAATGCAATAAAAGTAAATGAAAAGGTCCTCTATGCAATTTTACCAAACTAAAATAAACTCTATAAAATATTTTCAGGACTATTTAATAAAAACAAAAAGGCAAGGGGCCTAAGGGTAAATTACCCTTTATTATCAGATGGACTGGGGCGGTGCCACGTGGCTGATCTGATGGCCGGAAGTCGTGGCGCCTCTCCTCTGCAACGGACGCTCCAGATGAGCTCCGATCTCGGATCTGATGGCTGCTAACCCCTCGCCAACGAACGGGTGTGATTAAAACTGGGCGAGAGGCTCGATGGACGTCTGAGGAAGGTCCAGGAAGAACAAGTGGCCGACGAACTTCGCCGGCTCGATACGTGCGCAGTGGTCCTCCTCTGCTACTCTTGAGATGCGGAATGGCTCCGGCAAGATGTCCCGCAGCTCGTGGATGCCTCCGATGAGGCTGGAGACGTCGGAGACGCTCCGGCGACGGCAGGGGCCTGGAGCTCCGGTGCTCGAACGTGAAGACCCCCAAATAGGGCCCTTCCGACCTGAAAAGCAGTGCAACGAGCTCCTGGGTCGAGGGCAAAGTGCCTCGACCCGGTTAGAGACGAGGTGGGTGGACGGTGCGGTGAGGTGGTCGATCTCCGACGAGGCGACAGTGATGAAGATCGAAGACCCTGCTCCTGGGCGAGTCAGGGGGTGCGAGTGGGTGCAGAAGGTGCGGAGAAGGCTCGTGAGTGTGAGGGTGTCATCCGATGATCGAGATGGTAACTGATATGGTCGGAATCGACGGTCGAAGGCGAACGGGGGATTTGGGCGTAAATTGAAATTCGAGAAAAATAGAAGCAATTAGGCTTACTGGATGATCGAAGTCGACTGGGAATGGGCTACTGGAGCTCCTGGTCCTTGCCTCTAGGGTCGTCGATGCCCGAGGCTCGAGCGCTACTCAAGGGGCGGCGCACGGCGGCACTAGGTCGCCGGATCAGTGGCTGGGACGCTTCCTCCTCACTGCGACACTACCCTCAGCTCGCTGTCACTCTGGTGAAGGCGGTGGAGGTCGTGTGATGGAAAGGCGGAGCCAAAGATAGATTGGAATGTGAGGCAGAGCTGCGGTTTTATATGAGTGAGGGTCCGGCAAGAATAGGTCGGGCAGGGCACGGCGAAGCTCGGATCCCTAGGTGGATGATCGGGCGTGGATTAGTGATGATTCAAGGATAATCGGGGCCCGAGGTTTCGATTAATGGAAGTCGGATCATGCTAGGAAAAATTGGCAAAGTCAGGTCAGGAGCAAAGATCTGCGGGCTAGTGGTCCAAGGGGGGAGTTGACCGGGGGGTCAACATCCCCCGTGGACCAATGGAATGCGGTCATGTCAAAAAGATTTGGAAATTCAATATAAAATAGTAAATGGCCGATTTTGGAAAAAGTTAAAACATAAAAAATGTTTATTTATTTATAAACTATTTTTTATGATTTTTATTTATTTTTTTGAAGTAAAAATTAAGTATTTACAATGTAGTATATTATATATAGGTATATACAACATATATTTTTTATTTTTGATTTTTAATTATTTATTTTTGTACACTTTTATTCCAATTTTATATTTTATTTATAGAATAAAATTTGGAATATTTTGGTATTTTTGCTTTATTTTTATTATTTATTTACAAGGGTTAAATAAATAGTTATGTATATTTATATACATGGTATATATACAAGGTTGGTTTTGATTTTTATTTTTATTTCTTTTTATTTTATTTCTATTTTTGTAATTTTTATTTTATTTATTTACACTATGGGATATGGAATATATACAGATTTTTATGGAATTTTATTTATTTATTTACAAAGGAAAATAAATAGAAGAGTGGTTCTATGTACATGGGGAGTATAGACAAGGGTGAAGGGATTTTATTTTCTTTTTCATTTTTTATTTTTATTTTAATTTTATATTTACAAATATATACACATAAATATAAATTCACTTTTATTTTTGTTTTAGAGTAAAATATTTTTATTTAATTACAGGTATATGTACACATGTGTGAGCTTCCTTATCTCTCTCTACTTGGGTTTTTATGCGGTCAGGCCCATGCTGAGTCCTCCGTTGGGATTAGGTCGCTCAATATTTATTCTAAATATCTCCCTCTTTTTCTTTTGTTTCTTTATTCTTTTATTTATGCACAAAAACATGCTAATTATTTATTATTACACAATGCATGTCAAATGCTAATCATTATTATTTACATATATCTACATGTGTTTGGCAAAGGTTTTGTAGCTAAAATAAAAGAATAAAGAGTGATAAATGGGTATTCATCAGTGATCCCCCCTATACTTAGGATCAAATAATCATAATGATAGAGATTGTACAAGCAAGGATGACCGAGGAAAAGAATGTGAAAACTCAACGACCCAACTTGTCCTCCCCAATACTTAGGATAAAGATACCTAAGTATAGAAAAAGAATATCAACAAGTTGAAGGACAAGTGAGAGAATAGAATAATAAAAAGAAATAAAAACACAAATGAAGAACGAAATGAATGACATTACCACCCTATACTTAGGGTAAGGGGTCCCTTAGTATATGCAAGAACAATAAGAGTAGCGAAATAGAACAAAAAGAACAACTCAAGTCATTCACCCTATACTTAGGATAGAGTACATCCTAAGTATAGCACACACATGGGAAAGAGGTGAATGATAAAAAGGGATGCAAAAAGAATGAAAAGAAAAGAAAAAATGTATACAAAAGAATATCAGCTTATGTAACAGATGTAGAAGATGTCAAAGAATCATCGTATGATACCACATAGATGGAATCAACCACGTATAGGAATGTATCATGATTTAGATATGGCTTTAGCAATTGTCCATTCACAACAAATGCTTGTGCGTCAGATGACAACCAAGATATGATAATACTAATACAATGAGCGTTCATGGCCATTTGCTTTTGAGTTTGTCGGGAAACAACTTCAACTTCACATCAAACAACCATACCTTCTGATCGGGGACAAAAGTCTTCCTCCTAATGTGTCGAAATATCAATTCTTGACTTTCTCCTTATACTTGAGTGAGTTGGAATACTGATGAATCCATCATTCATCACACAAAAAGTTGAAAATAGAGCTTTGTTCCTGAGTAATTAGCTGCATTTTAGTATTTATTCTGCAATTTAACAATTCATGCACTTAGAATTAATATCTGCATTTTAGCACTCATAATTGCATTCATAATCATCTTTACATTTTTCACCTAACTTCATGTATTTTTAACTATTTCATGCTAACTCCAAGACATGAAACCAACTTCATTGTGTACATATTACTAACAAGATTAAAGGAAAAATACAAAAACAAATGCTAACTCAAATAATTGGCGCGTGAGATAAAATCCTAATTTCAAGATAGACTGACTAAAACGTACATATCTTCCTCATCGAGTGTCCAATTTTGGTCTTAAAATACCTTTAAAACAAGATCAATTTCATAAAAATCGGAGCTCAAATATGAAAGTTGGGTTTCGGGCCTCTTTTGCGCATTGTGTATTTTAGCGATTTTTGGCTTGATATTTTATGTACACATTTAACCCTTCTTCTTTTATTTCTTTTACATTTATATTATTTTATGAAAGATTTATTAAAATACACAAACATCCAAATCCAAAATAAGACTGAAATCAAAGAAACTGATCGAGTCTGAGTGTCCCTTGTGAGTATATACAAATATCTCATGTTTTCCACTTTATTTTATTTTCCTATTTTATTATTTATTAAAAAATAAAAAATAAAGTAATGTGTAAATATGTGTCTTTTATTTTATCCTATTTTTTCTCTATTTTTCTCTTAATTAAAAATCACAAAAAAATTATAAAACCCCAAAACATCTATGTTCTATGTACATAGAGTACCCCAAAAATATTATTTTGCACAGATGGCCTCTTTTGCTCTTAGTCCCTTCGTGAATGTTGTAGACTTATAGAGGCGAGCATTTCGTGAATAAATTTTTTTGATCTGTAATCATTTGCGATTTCTTTCCTATTTATCTTTAAATTTAATGTTTCAAATTTTTTGGAGCTGACACATGGCAGTTCCTGGAGCCGTCACGTGTCACCCATTTTTGGCATTTATTTTTCATTTATTTCATTCAAAAATGAAAAGTAATATTAATTAATTAATTAATTAACACATGGCAAGTCCTCGACCATCTGATCTCGATCGATCAGACGGTCAATCTCTCTTCACCCTTCCTTCCCCCATCACGTGTGTGTCACGTGAGGTCTTTTCCTCCCTCAATTCTCGCCAACCCCGCTCCTTCTCCTAGTCAAACCCAATGGCCTAACAAAGCCACCTTCCCCACACTGACCAACCAACTACCCATCCTCCCTCAATTCTCGCCACCGAGCCTCCGCAACTGCCGGTCTTCCCTCGCCGGCCAACCCTCTCGATTCTCTATTTAATCACCAGGCGAACCCATCCGCCGTCATCCGTCGGGATCCATTCTTTTGCCTGCTTCCAAAACGGAGAGAGAGAGAGGGATAGCCCGAGGTGCAGCTGGTGATAACAACCTCCCTCTGTGGTGAAGACATCCTACAGGCAATATCATCTGAGCTTCATCGTGCGACTCCACATTTCTTTTTCTTATTCCCCTGTTTTTGCCCAAATCCTTTGTTTCACCTCTGCCTCCTCCATCAATTGGACGTAATCACTGCCACACCCACTCCTTCAGATCTTCATCAACAGCTCCACCTTCCGCTCCAACCGTGCCAACACTGCGGCCCCCTCTAGTCGTGTCAACATCGCGGCCCCGCTCTGCCTGCACTACCTCCACCCCAGCACGCCAAGACATCTTTAACTTAGCTGCAACTACTGACGATTGTCGAGCAGACTGGCTCACTCCAATGCCATCCTCCATCGCGCGCATGGCCACGATTATCTCCTTGGATCTCCTGATAACCGACATTCATGCGAGGGTCACAATAAATGATATATATATAGTGTCGCTGAGACGACCGCTCGCAGAGCACCCATGTTAATCAGCAATTAACCCACAATAAAAGAATAAAACAATTGAGTCCCAAAAATGTGAATTAATATTTATTACTCTACCACAAAATGTACAGTGACTAAGTATGTAGAGGTCGAACCACAAAGAGCAATACAAAAATGCAGTAGCCTATTATGTGCATGTACCACAGAGTCATCCTTGTGTCAAACCTGTTTTTTGTGGGTTTTTATCTTTTTATTTTCTTTTTTTTTATTTTTTATTTTTATTTTAATAATATAGTTATATACTATATATATACATATATAATTTATAGAATATAAATATATAGATATATACCCATAGAGGGAATGTATAAAGCTTATAATGCATACATATGTGTATATTTATAGATATATATATATATAGAGAGAGAGAATCTTTATATATATATATTTAATTTAATTCTCAGATTGTATACATTAATAAATACATATAATATATATATATATTTAATAAGGGAATAAATATATAATGTAGAGAGAGGCGATACAATATTTATAAAAATATACAAAAATAGTCAAAAAATCCGAAATAAAGTATTTTTGGTATTTTCATTATTTTTTACTGTTTTTGTGATTTTTGGGCATTTTTCAACAGATTTTTGGTATTTTTAAATACTGAAATAAAGCAAAACAGGGGAGTAGCTACTGGCTGGGGGTAAAAAGGGAATTAAAAATATCATACAACCACAAAATTTTCCCAAGCTATTTTTAAAGTAAAGAGGATAAAATATAGAAACTACAAAACTTGAGTTTGCAATTTTTGGAGTTTTCTAGAATTTTTTATATTTTTTAGAAGTTTTTGAGTATTTTTTAATTTTTAAGGTTTTTCTTTTTAGATTTTTAATGATTTTTGGACTGACACTTAATTAGGATAAACTAGACCCTAGTTATTTTTTTGGAATTTTTCGAGGTGTTTTAATATTTTTTTGTATTTTATAAACTAGACAATAAATAAAATGCATGTTTTTTATTTTTAATAAATGCAAAAATGCAACAAAATTAAAAACTAAAAATATGGCGTACAAGAGCAAGGTAACAGGAGCTTATGTACATTTTTACAAGATTTTTCAAATTAATATGAGGCATGAAATAAATGGACAAAGTATACAAAAAAATACATGGCCTGGCAGGGGCATTTTTGCAAATAAAAATAAAGTCAGGGGCTTCTGTGCAAAAACACCCAAAAATATAACACGTGACTTGCAAATTTAAGGGCTAAAGTGAAATACAAAACCCGCCAGGGGCCCTTGCACAAAATACCCAACACGTGGGACTACACGTGCTCCACACCCACAGGGACCAAAATGTAATTTCCTAAAGTCCAGGGTCCTTAAAACAAATTTTCACAAAAATATTACACTGGAAATTTTATTTTATGGACTCAAAGCAAATTTACAAACGTACAGGGGTGCTTGTGCAATTTAGCCACCTCACGTGGGGGTACACGTGAGGTGACGTGGAATGGACCTAAAAGTAATATAGCAGAGGTACATGGGGATCCATGCAATATTTACACACTTAAATAAACTTCGACTTTTATTTACAGGGGTAAATAATAAATATAAAAAGGACTGGGGTAAAATAAGAAATTTACCCCTTATTTAAGCGCTGACGGACGGTGATGGGGGCTTCACTTGGACACGCGTCGCTCATCCGAAGGCGGATACCGGTTCACCGATGAAGGGTTCGGATTAGATGCTCCTCGCGGATCTGATGGTTGGTGCGTGTCTTCATCGGACGTCTCCTATGCGATCTGGGATGGGCCTCCTGATCTGACGGCGCTGGAGCCCCCTGGAAGAACAGGGAAGAAGCTCGCGCACGGCGAGCTTCGATCGAGAATCTTGGGCTCCTCCAGGCATCTCCCGCGCACCTGAGGTGGTCTGAACGTAGTTGGAAGCCTTCCGCGTCTTCTGATAGTCTCGCCATGGCTCTTGGAGGTCCGAAGGGCTCGGACGAGGTTGATGAAGGTCAGGACCTCCAGGAACCTCTTCCTGGTTCGATTCAAGCCCAGATGGGCTCCTTTCTCTGCGATACCTGCACAGGAAGAACCGGGGGAACGAGGGCTATCTCCTCGACCCCGGGTTTCGAAGCTCTGCAGCAAGGTGAGGTGTGGCGGAGGAGCTCCAGCGACAAGCGGGGGTGGAGCTCCGATTTGCAAGGACAGAGGGTCCTTGGTTGATCAAGGGTGATTAATAGATGGAGAACGCGATGGGAAAAGAGCTGAGAGGTGATAGACAGTCGGATACGGTTGATATCACAGTGAAGAAGTCGCCGGAGCTCCTTCGATTTTTGGATTTTAAGCTACGCTGATTAACTAAAGACTAAACTAATAACAGGAATCAAAAGCTAACATTAAAACCTAACTAAAATGCAATAAAGGAGTAGCTCTTATACCTGGGGGCCACCAGGGAGCAGGACGGACGCCGGAGCTCCGCCGCGTCGAAACTCTCCTTCCTCCGGCCGATTCGAGGTGCTGGAACACCCCCCCTGTCACGAGGAACCTTCCAGGATCGAAATCACGGCGTTTGGGTGGATGAAATTGGCCAAATTTGAGGAGGGGGCGAAGCTTCTTATTTATAGACATTGGCCTGGAGCCTTATTGACCGGCGTTTATTGGTTAATCCAGTGAGTATCAAATTGATCTAAGATATCGGCGGGTATTAGTGATCATCAGAGATCATTTCTTGTGAAGAAAGCGAGCTTGATCGATGGACGAGATGGCCGTAAAAAAGGGAAGATATCCAGGGAAAAGATGGTTCAGAGACGCCAGGGCTCGGATGGGACAGTTGACCAGGCGGTCAACAAGGGCTGGCGCCCCATTGGGCCACGTCGGCCGCTAGAAGACAAAACAGGAAATTTTATTCTAAAATGATTTATTTACCATAGTAAATGATTTTAATAGAATTTTCTTATAAAATAAAAAATGTGTATTATTTCATGTAGTATTTATTTGTGATTTTTATTTAATTTTTCGAAGTGTTTTATTATAGTTTTATTTTAATAATGTGTATATGTATGTATTTACATGTATTTTGTGTATTTTATTCTTAATTTGTTTATTTTATTTTATTATTTTATTGTCTTATTTTATAAATTGATAATTTATTTTTGTGAGTGTGAGGGTATTTTTATTTAATTTTTATGAGTTTATTTTCATTTTTAAATAATTAGGTATATGTATGTGTAGGTATACTTATAGGTCCTTTACCTATATATTATATATACTTTATTTATTTAATGTATTTTCATGATTTTTATTTTGAATTTGTATTTTTAATAAATTATGTATAATATTTACATTATTATAAAAATATAGATGAATAAAGAATAAAATAATTAAGTCCCCTTTTATTTATGTACATACTTAATATAGGTGTTTTGCATATGTCTTACATAAGCTTATTTTATTTTACAAATTCTTTTTGGTTTTCTTTTAATCTCAATATGTACATGTATTACACACATTATTTACAAAATTTTAAAAATATAATTTGATAAAAATAATAGACAATGAATATATTGAATATTTTAATCAGGCAGGCTGCACAATGGGGGCCAAAAACCTAACTTTTGCAGATGGACTCCAAAAATTATGAAACTAATTTTATTAAATAGTTCTTGGAAAGCTACATACAATTAAAGGTGAGTTTGGGTGATTTGGAGTTTTTATTTGCAAGATATGGGTCTGTGAAGTTGAGATTTTGGCTTTTTATTCTGTGTATAAAATGAACATTGAGTATTATTTTTACACAAACTCAATTTTGTATTTTTATTTACATTATTATCTACAACTTTCATGTACAAAGTTTCTTTATTTGATGAATAAATAATTATGTACAAAATAGGTGTCAAAAATACATAAATAAATGCATGATTAAATGAGGTATTTATTGTACACTGGCCCTTATCTCCCCCTACTTTATTCCTTGTCGACCAATTCCATGCTGGCCTTGGCCTCGGGGTTCGGGTCATAAAATATTTGCAATATTTTACTCCTTTTTCTTTTCTTCTCTTTATTCTATAATTTTGGCATTAGACACCTTATTTAATGTATAATTAATACAGTGAATGATGAATGCTATTATGTACAAATTAATGTTATTTACATGCATTTGCTGGGGTTTTTGAGGCCAAAATGATAGAATAAAGGTGATGAAATAGAGATTCATCACCCCCCTATGCTTGCCTTTGCTAGTCCCTAGCAAACACTTATGCAATAAGTACAAAAAGAATAAAGAAAAGAAAAAGGAGAATTAAAGAAGGATAGAGTGAATATGGGTGCTTTCAGTGCAATGCATGTCTTTATAAAATCGGAATTTGGAGCTCATGTCAGACCTTGGGTGTAAGATGTGTGTGGAACATAGTCGGGAACCAGTTTTAAAATACAACAGCCTTCGAGAACCACAGAACTCGGTTCAACCCACCTTAATAGCCTGGTCAGAACTCGTCTACATCATACGCAAACCCTTATAACTATGAAGCTGACTTGTACAGTGTAAGTGATGGTGGCTCTCCCCAACTGAAATGACAAAGGAACTGACTTCTCCAGAATGACAACCCAATGATTCCCCAATCCAACAGCTCTTTCCTCGAGAAGCAGGGTATTCCCTTCTAAGTTCAAGTGGCAACCAGCTCAAGAGGAGGGGGTGAAGAGAAGAATGGACGGTAGCCAATGTAGCTACCTATCCTGGGATGCAAGACCAGTGTAGTCAAGTCATCCAGCTGCAGGCTCACATGTTTGACTTTGGAACTCAAGCTTGCTTATTGACTTTACAACATATGTACATACTTTGCAGGCATTTTATTTTTGTACAGGCCTGACCATTTTTTTTCAACATACTATTCACAGCAGCATTTACATAAGGAGTTTTTCCTCTTGAGCCAGTGGACTATCCCTCTTTTTAAGCTTTATCGCAACCCACAATCTCCTGTCTTTAGACCTCATGGCTATTGGACCAGGTTGGGGTGCACTTCCCTCCCTAGACGAGGACGAATGTTTCCACCCGTGTGCGTCTCAGACTGGCAAATCCAACCCCCTCACCACTCCAACTGAGTTGAGCCAAGTGAAAGGTGCAAGTGTCCAAGTTAGGTCATGGTCGGCAAGAGTCATGTGTGTGTCTCGAAAAGTTCTAGTTAGTCAGTTGAGGTGACTTGAACCCAGCCCTGATTTCTCAAAGAATTAAGTCTGCATAGACCTGAAGTACCTTAAACCTATTTCCCGCAAGGTTCCAGTGCAGTTAGGTGCGGTAAGGTCTAACCAAGCTCCAATTTGAGACTTTGTTGGACTGATTCAATCATCAAGCTCACTCAAAAAGAATATGAATGGTATGCTCATGCTATGCACAATGAATGATGCAATTTTTTTCACAAAGAATTTTCAAAAATCAAAGAATCTTTTTACACAAAGAATTTTTTGCAAGTATATACAATTATTTACACGGGCGTACTGCCTTATTTACAAAATAGATGGATTTATAAAGACTTTACAGGTTTTAATGACGTAATTTATTCAAATTGTATAGAAAGAATTTGATGTATTTTAATTACGATTTACTGGTATTTGTCGTGATGCTTTTATTCCTTAGGTCTAGGTTCTGCAAGCATTTACACACATTTGAAAACTATTTTTGCAAAGATTTTTCACACTATATATACATTTTTTACAGTAGTTTTGACAAACAATTTTCAAAACATTTGCACATAGGTTTTTCAAATCCTTTATTCCACACCAGGAAAAATTTTGCAATCCAAACAATTTTACACAGGTTGAAAACATTTCACAGCAAATTTTTCAAACAGTTCACACTAATTTTCAAATCATACTGTATAGGTATCTGACCTGATTTATTAATCAGTAAATACAAAAGAAGAAAACTGTATTTGCTGTTTTGGCTCTTATAAGATTTATTTGGGATTATTGCTCATTATTGTATGAGAGATTTTTGTGTAGACTCCTCAAACTTATTCAAGAATCCTTTTCAAAAGATTTTGAAGACTACAGTCCAAAATAATTTTGCAAACATGTACACGCATTTGAAAATGATTTTACAAAGGTTTTTCACGCAAGATAGATAGATTTTTCAAAGCAATTTGACAAACAGATTTTTCAATCATTTGCACACCGATTTTCACACTTTTTTATTTCACTCAAAGAAAATAAATTTTACACACAAGACTATTTTTTTAAAGGTTGAATACTTGTACACACTATTTTGCAAGCGATTTTCAAAAGATTTTTCAAAGAGAATATTTTGCAGAAAACGCTTTTCCTGACTTAATAATCAGTACAAGTACCAAGAGTCTGAGGAGCTTACAATCATCTTTTATTATTATAGTGTTACTTATTGCTTTTTAGATTGAGTTAATGTTTTATTTTTCAGTATGAGTTATGGCTTATAGTATATACATGGTATATACGACCCCCCTATACTTAGCTTGAGCTAGGTCCTCATAGATCGAAAAGAAAAGAGAAGACATAACTCGTACTAAGTAGAGACAAGTCGAAAGAATATAGGAATGAAAAATGAATAAATGAGAAGTCGACAGCCCCCGCTATACTTAGGATCAAATAATCCTAAGTATAGCAGACTGTACAAAAAGCAGGGAGGGTCAAGGGTGGGAATACATAGATCGTACTCAGATTGCCTCCCCCTATACTTAGGGTAAGATACTCCTAAGTATAGACAAGAAGAGGAGACAATGGAGAGGATCAGAATGAAATGAAAACTCGGGGTGCACATCCCCCCTATACTTAGGACAAAGTACGTCCTAAGTATAGAAAACTGTCTACAAGGGTGGCACCTTTTTGATACAAAGAGAAAATAGAAAAGGAAAAGAAGAAAAGAAGACAATCAGATAAACAGTGGTTGGAGTACATCGTCTGAATCTTTTGATGATGTAGCTGTTGTGGAGATGTCATCATGGTGCATGAGCTGGATGGAGTCAACAACGGCCAAGAATGCATCTGGTTCTAAGTAAGACTTCAGGAGTTGGCCGTTGACGACGAAGGGTTGTGCGTCAGGGGACAATTCTGATATTGCAATACTTCCATTGTCACGCACTTCACCGATTCGAAATGGCCCTATCCACTTACTCTTCAATTTGCCTGGGAATATCCACAACTTTGCATCAAATAACCACACTTTCTGTCCAATATCAAAGGTCTTTCATCTGATGTGTCGGTCATGCCAACGTTTCACCTTCTCTTTGTACATCAAGGTGTTATCGTATGCATAGTCTCGGAATTCCAAGAGTCTGTTCAGATCATCTTTTCTCTTCTGACCACTTTTGCGTGAGTCCAAATTGCAACTATTAACTGCCCACAAAGATTTGTGAATTAATTAAACTGGCAGATGGCACGGCTTCCCATATACAAGATGATAGGGTGACATGCCCAAGGGAGACTTGTAGGCGGTTCGGTAAGCCCATAGGACCGAGTCCAAGAGTTGAGACCAGTCTTTTCTATTTGGCCTAACAAGTTTCTGCAGTATAGTCTTGATTTCTCTGTTGGATAACTCTGCCATGCCATTGGTCTGAGGATGGTAAGGAGATGCGACACGATGGTCGATGCCGTACTCCTTCGTCAATTTCTTGACTTCTTTATTAATGACATGGATACCCCCGTCTGATATGAGAATTTTCGGTATCTCAAACCGCGAGATGATGTTCTTCTTCAGGAATTGACAGACTGTACGGCTGTCGGCGGCTCGAGCAGGGATAGCTTCAACCCAATGACTCACATAATCGACGGCAAGAAGGATGTGCTCAAAACCTTGACTGTTAGGGGAAGGTTCCATGAAGTCAATGCCCCATGCATCGAAAACATCTGTTATCTGAATGATTTTCAGGGGCATTGAATCTTTGGCAGTAAGTGTACCTTTCAATCTCTGACAGTCAATACATCTTTTGACAAACTCTACAGCATCCTTAAATAATGTGGGCCACCAGAAGCCACACTGAAGTACTTTGGCTGCCGTACGATCTCCAGAGTGATGTCCACCAGATTCGAGCGAGTGACAATGCTCGAGGACACTAGATTGCTCCTCCTGAGGGATGCACCTGCGCCAAATGCAATCCGCTCCTTCCCTGAATAAAAGAGGATCCTCCCATTGGTAGAATCGGATGGTCGACATGAATTTGTTCTTCTGATTCTTTGTGCAATCCGACGGCGTTACCCCAGAGGCGAGGTAGTTGACTATATCAGCATACCAAGGAAGAGAATCCACTGCAAGGATTGATTTGTCAGGAAAGGTTTATGTGATAGGTGCATTATTCAGAGGAGGCTCATGCTGCTCTATTCTGGAGAGATGGTCTGCTAGCACATTTTGAACTCCAGGCTTGTCCTTGATTTCCAAATCAAATTCCTGGAGGAGAAGGATCCAACGAATCAATCTTGGCTTGGCATCCTTCTTCTGCTGTAGGTATCGGATAGCAGAGTGGTCTGTAAAAATTGTGACTTTTGATCCCAACAGATAGGATCTGAACTTCTCAAGGGCGAAAACCACAGCCAGCAATTCTTTCTCTGTCACTGTATAATTTCTCTGTGCTTCATCTAATGTTCTGCTAGCATAGTGAATGGCATAGGGCGCTCTCTCTTTCCTTTGCCCAAGAACAACCCCGACTGCAAAGTCTGACGCATCGGTCATTATCTCGAAGGGAAGAGACCAGTCTGGCGGCTGTAAGATTGGAGCCTGAGTAATAAGCTCCTTCAACTGATTGAAATCAAGGAGAACATGCTGATCTACATTGAACTCTGTTTCCTTGCACAAAAGTTCTGTCAGAGGTCGGGCAATGCGGCTGAAATCCTTAATGAATCGCCTGTAGAATCCCACATGCCCCTGAAATGACCTTACATTTTTCACTGTCTGAGGTGGCTGGAGATTTGAAATGACATCCACCTTCACCGGGTCGACTTCCATGCCACGTTTGGAAACGACGTGACCCAGCACAATGCCTTCAGTGACCATAAAGTGGCTCTTTTCCCATGAAAGTACTAGATTGACTTCTCGGCACTTCTGGAGCACTCTGTCTAGGTGCTCAAGACAAGAATCGAAACTATCACCATAGACAGAGAACTCGTCCATGAACACCTTGAGAAAACTGCCTACCATCTCGGCGAAGACTGCTAACATGCATCTTTGGAAGGTTGCACGTGCATTGCATAAACCAAAGGGCATTCTCTTGAAGGCGTAGGTGCCGAACGGGCAAATGAAGGTAGTCTTCTCTTGATCTTCAGGGGTGATTGCCATTTGGTTGTACCCGGAGTACCCATCCAAAAAGCAGAAGAACTCCTTGCCTGCTAATCTTTCCAGAACTTGATCAATGAATGGCAAGGGAAAGTGGTACTTCTTCGTTGATGCATTAAGACGGCGGTAGTCAACACACACCCGCCAGGATGTTGGTACTTGAGTGGATATTTCCTCTCCTTTATCATTCGTAACCACGGTAAGCCCAGATTTCTTTGGAACTACATGCAGTGGGCTTACCCATTTTGAGTCGGAGATGGGATAAATGAAGCCTGCATCACACCATTTCGTTATCTCTTTCATGACGACGTCCCTGAGGTTAGGGTTCAACCTTCTTTGGAATTCGCGGGACGGCTTGGCATCTTCTTCCAGATAGATGTGGTGTGAACACAAAGCTGGATTTATCCCTCGGAGATCTTATATGCTCCAACCAAGTACCTTGCGGTTCTTTTCTAGAACCTCGAGAAGACGAGATTCCTGATCCGGATTCAGCCTGCTGCTGATGATGATCGGATACATTTGTTCTTCACCCGCAAGGAAAGCATACTTCAGGCCTGCAGGATGTGGCTTGAGTTCTGGTTTTGACCTGTCCAACTTGTTGGTCACTTCATACACTATGCTAGTGGTGGGATGTACTTCCTTGAAGCTGCTACCATCCTCATCAATCTGTTGAGATCCCCGTAATGTGTCGAACGGTTTTGCGCTAAGCTGATCGTGTTCGGTCTGCAGTGCATGCTCAAAAAGATGCGTCTGCATCTGAGAATCTGTCTCCCAAGAATCATCGGAGCCAAGGTTGATTGTGCTTTCCAAGTCCTCCTTGAGTGTGAGGATTTCTCGGGTCCAAGTATCGTCCAGTGACAAGAATGAATCTCTGATCTCTGCAATAAAGTCACAGTCTGCTTCGCATGTTGGCTGGCTCTCATCAGTCGTGGTATTCGGCTCTTTATTCATGTTGATGGTGATCTGTTTGGTGTCCGAGCTAAAGGTAATCCTGCCAGACCCGTAATCAACCACGGCACCTGAAGTACGAAGAAATGGTCGGCCAAGGATGATAGGGGTCTGGAGTAGAGGTGCAAGTGAGTCCATATCAAGGACTACAAAATCGGCTGGGAATTGCATCTCCTGCACTTTAACTACAACGTCTTCCAAAAGACCTCGGGGCCGCTTGACGGATCGGTCAGCAAACTGAAGGATCATGCGTGTCTGCTTGAACGGACCCAGCCCGAATTCTTGCATTATGGATGAGGGCAGAAGGTTGATGGAAGATCCACTGTCAAGGAGAGTGCGCTCGAAGACCTGGTCAAAAATCTCACAACTGACAGAGGTGCTCTTGTATCTTGCTTTTTCTGTGGGAGATTGCTGATGGCGGCTACGGTGGTCATGGAGAGAACGTGCTTTTCTACATCTCGACGTCTGTTTTCTTGTGATGGGAGACGCCTATTAGTACATGCCTCTTTTAGTCCTTTCTTCACAGCTGGCATGTACTCTACGGCCTTCAACAAAGGAATCTCAACAGTCAACTTATCTAAAATTTCCACAACTCCTGGATCAGACAATGCCTTTTTTCGTTTTGCAATTTTTTTGGATTTTTGTATTGCATGAGGAAAAGGAATATGTACATCACTGGCAAGAAAATTAGAGTCCTTATTTACATCAAAATCATCTCCCATAGAATGTTGTACATCCGAACTACAAAAAGGAGTACAAACTGTATCCTGGTGTGTTGGTGCTGAGGGGCGAGCAAAAAGGGTAGCGTCTGCTCCGTCAGCTGGCAAGGGATCGGCTGTTGTTGGCGGCTCCTCCAATGCTGGCGCGGCTTTGCTTCGGCTGCAAACTTCTTTTTGGTGTTTTGGTTTTGCTGATTTTTTTTGCATTTTCTGCTGAGGCTGCTGCAAATGCACGACGGCTGGACTGGATTCTCCTTCTTCTTCCTCCTCACCCGCCCCTGTAGCTGGCACGGCTGATGCGGAAGACGACGATCCACTGTTTCTTTATTCACCCCAATCTTGGTGGCAGGCGGAGGCAAGGCCCTACCGCTCCTGAGAGTAACAACATTAGAATAAATAGTAATATCATTATCAGACTCGGACAGGACATCACAATTTACCTGCTCTTTCTTCTTGAAATTATTGGGGTTGGCTTCGACCTGAGCCGGAATGGTAGTTCGGGTGGCGGTTGATTTAGCCGGAATTAGGTGGTCTTAAGTTCAACACAAAGCGTGAACTCAGTCGGTGTGTCGACCACACTAAATCTGGACTAATGTCAACAATTAACCCACACTAAAGATCAACAATTAGAAATAAATGTGGAGTTAAAATTTATTTTTAACTCTGCACAAATGGTGTATAGGGACAAGTATGCAGAGAGTTCGAACACAGGGAGCAAGCAGGGTAATTCAAATAGTTGTGCACAAGTGAGTGTGAAGTGTGTCTACACTAAGCAAGCAATCAAAGGAATTTTTGTGGGTTTTTTTAATTTTTAGTTTTTTTATTTAATTTTTAATTTTGTATTTTGCTTTTTAATTTTCTAATTTTTATACTTTTATTTTTTATTTTTTTCTTTTTTCAATATTGGAAAATATAAGCAAAGTAATAAAGACAAGATAAAGTATTTATAAAAATGTGCAAAAATAACCAAAAATTCAGAAATAAAATGTTTTTGATATTTTTAGGATTTTGTACTGTTTTTATGATTTTTGGGTATTTTTTCAAGGTGTTTTTGATATTTTTAAACACTGAAATAAGGGCAAACAGTGAAAAGTGTATTGGCTGTGAGCAAAATGGAAATTAAAAATAGACAACAGCCACAAAAATTTTGCAAACTAATTTTAAAATAAAGACAATAAAAATAGGAAACCACAGAACTTGAGTTTACAATTTTTGGAGTTCTCTACAATTTTATAAATTTTTTTGAAGTTTTTATGTGTTTTTGAATTTTTAGGGTTTTTCTTTTGAGGTTTTTAGTGATTTTTGGTTCACACTAAAATAGGATAAAAGACACACTAGGGAATTTTTTTTGGAATTTTCGAGGTATTTTAATATTGTTTTGGTATTTTCTAAGCTAGAAAGTGAATAAAAAGCATGTTTTTGATTTTTAATAAATATAAAAATGCAAGAAAATCAAAAACTAAAATTAGAGCGTGGAAGTACAAGTGAACATGAGCTTAACCCTAATTTTTGAGAATTTTTGGAGACGAAATGATAATTTGAATAATTAAAACAAGCATCCAAACATTAATCAGGCCTGGCAGGGGTATATATGTAATTTTTCAAACATCCAGGGGGCACATGCAAAATTTCCACGAAGTTTTAAACTAAATATTCAATTTTCAGGACCAAACATCAATTACAAAACCCGCCTGGGTATCGTAGCAATTTTCCCACCAGGGCGCGTGACTTGCACGCGCCTGGCGAGGACTAAAAAGTAATATTCCAAAACCCAGGGGCTAACTTGCAATATTTCCAAAAATATAACACTTAATATAGAAGTTCTGGGACCTAAACGAAATACTAAAAAGATCGAGGGCCTCGATGCAAAATGCCCTCACCTCACGTGTACAGGTCACGTGAGGTGACGTGGCAGAGGACCTAAATGTAAATAAAATAAAGACGAGGGTCTTTTTGCAATTTTTCACAAAATTTTTAAACTACGAATAAAAGTTACTGGACTAAAATATAAATACAAAATGTGCGAGGGTGTGGATGCAAAATACCCTCGACGCGCAATCCAACGGCAGAGCGGGTTCTGATGACACGTGGGGACGATCCAACGGCTGGGGATGCGCCACTTATCCACAGCGGCTTCTCCGGGCGCGATGACGCTTCGCCGATGAACGGCTTAGATTAGATGGATCTTGGTTGATCTGACGGTCGGTGTACTCGAAGATCCCACGGCTGATGTGCAATCTGGGGGAACTCCTCGATCCGACGGCTGAGAGGTTGGGATCAAGAACAACGTCGGTCGCCGGCGAGGGCAAACTTCGCCGTTCCAGATCTTCTTCCTCCGACGATGGCACGGCTTCAAAATGGACGTGAAGCTTCCTGGGGTCCTTCTCTTTCTCCTGGAGGCGTCAAAAGACCACGTCGACGATCGTGGCACTCGCAGGCGGTCGGCGGAGCTGGAGGGCTCGGCTGAGCTCCGGCGAGCGACAAAATTGCGCCCAGGCGCTAGTCATCACATTTTGACCCTGCAAAAATGGTTAAGAGGTCCAGGGCAAAATGCCTGGACCTTAGGTGACTGGAATCGAGGCGAAAAGCGAAGCGGCAATGGGTGGCCAGAGGTGCGCTCCGGCGAGGGGGTATGATTTGGCGAAATGACTGATGGAACTTAAAATTTCTTGAGGGCTTATGATCCTAGAGCTAAGGCGAACCTATTGAGTGAGAAATAAATAGGGGAAGGGGCCCTCGATGGTCGGAGCCAGAGGGAGGAAGGTACCTCAACCGCCGGTCTTGCGGGAGGTGGTGGAGACGCCTCCGACCTCTATCGCCTTGGCTGAAGAGCTTGCGGTGGAGTTGTCACCTCCAGGGAGCTCGGGAGCACGAAGGTGGTGACGAGGGGTGGACCGAAGGGACTCGATTTGAATTCGAAGGAGGGGGGTTCATTATATTTGAGTTGACCTGAGGTGACAGGGGTCCAAAGATCGATGAGAATCTCGCAAATCTTGGGTCCAAAGACCAAGATTATGCATGGGCGAGATAGAGGGATGGTTGGTGACCATTGTTGCAGAAGGATGCAACACAAAAACGTGAAAGAATTGGCTGGGAAAAAGCCAAGAAAATGGCTCAAAAACCGAGCCTGACACGGGCTACAGGGGGTAGGGCAACCAGTTGACTGGGGTCAACTGTTGACGCCTCCTGGTTGGTCCACGTGGACCAACCAGGAAAAACCCTGAATTATTATTTTGTTAATTTATTATAAATAGAAATAAGCTGACTTAAATAATGATTATAAAATAAAAAATATTTGTTATTTTATGTAGTATTTTATTATGATTTTTAATTTATTTTATGAGGTATATTTTTACAAGTTTACTTTTTAGCCCTATAGAGGTATATTACCTATGTATTTTAGTATTTTATTTTTATTTTGTGTATTTTAATTTTATAATTTTTATTTATTATTTTTAAAATTATAAAATGCTTTTATATACACAAATGTATTTTTATTTAATTTTTCTGATATTTTTTGTATATTTAATAAAATACAAGTATGTGTTGTATAGGTATAAGTACAGGTAAAGTATCTATGTATTCTATATACAAGTATTTTTATTTTGAATTCTCTTTGCATTTTTATTCTGATTTTAATATGTATAATTATTACAAATATTAATTACAAAATTATAAAAATATAAAATTCTAAGAATATTGAATAAAGAATAAATTGAATATTTTATTCTGTACACTTATACAATGAGGGTCCAAAACTCAACTTTCAAATCGTAGCTCCGCCAAATGCGAAACCACTGCCATTAAATAGCTTATTTTATTCTATATACAATTAAAGTGAGTTTGATGCATTTGGAGTTTTCATTTGTGAGATACGGGTATGGGAAGTTGGGATTCTGGAATTTTATTCAGACCATAACTTTTTATCTGTGTATTATTTTTTTGTGAAATCAATTTTGTATTTTTCTTTATTAAATTATCTACAACTTTCATGTACAAAGTTTCTTTATTTGATGAATAAAAAGTGGAACCAAAAATAGGTCCCAATATGAATAAAGAATGAATTAAAAGGTATAGGTATTTTATCTGTATTTTGGCCCTTATCTCCCCCTACATTATTCCTTGTCGACCTATTCATCAAGATGCCTAGGTCTCGGGGTTTCGGGTCATAAAATATTTACAATATTTTATTCTTTTTCTTTTCTTTTATTTAATCTATAATTTTGGCTTTAATTACAGTATTTTATACACTAATATGATGCACATGCATGAATGCTAAGATGCTCTATTTAAGGCTATTTACAAGCATTTGCTAGGGTTTTTGGTGCCAAAATGATAGAATAAAGATGATGAAATGTGGATTCATCAGCGGTCATGTCATCAAGCCGCTTGGTCATTTCTGCTAGTCCTTTGACAAGCTGGGCCAGAGAATCCATGGTGGGGTTCGCAAGGGGTACTTCAGTGGGTTCAGCGTACAGACCACGCTGCTGTTGCATAGATGGGTGTGGAGGTTGTTGCTGGTGGTGCTGGGGTGGTGCAGGAAGTTGAAGTTGCTGATACCAGGGGGAAGGATACTGCTGATATTGTTGAGGCGGGGCGGCCGCATACTGATGGAAAGGCTGTGGGTGGAGGTACTGCGGCTGCTGGTACGGGTGGTTCTGCCTCCATTGGTTTGCATACTGGGGAGGCTGATGGTACTACTTCTGAGGCTGAGAGGACTGTCCAAAGCGACCACCCTGAGATTGGTGGTACTGCCGGTTGGCAAGTGGCTGACCCTAGGGTTGTCCCATAGGACGGGTCGGTTGTGCATCATTGATCCATACCCCATTCACTTCCTGAATCAGGGGTGGCGGTGGGAAAACTGGATCAGGTCCTGGAAGAAACTCTGGCTGGTACACAACCATCTGCTGCTGCGGCTAGCCCTGGTCGGGCGCCTGCACGTAGTATACGTGCTGGACTGCCGGTGGCTGCTTGCTCGGCTGAGGCTGATGCTGCGGTTGTTGCTCGTCCTTCTTCTCAGCTGGAGCTTCGGATGGTGTTGCCGACTGAACAGAGTTGATGGTGCCCACCAACAGTTCAAGGTACTTGTTGATCTGATCAAGCTTGTCTAAGTTCTGTGTCCTCTTCTCGATCACAGCGAGTTTTTCGAGGTCCTGTGATCGCTTCTCAATGATGTCAACTTTAGAGAGATGGCCCCCGATGATACTGAGGTTGGAGCTCTCATATCTCTCTGCCTCCTTGGATGCTGCCATGTGTACTTGCTTCTGGAGGATCTGGGGCTGCTTCTGGTATGCCTTGGATGAAGAGAGGGTGGCCTCTCCTTCGGCCATTTCTTCGAATATCTGCCAAACTACGTCTTCATCCTTGTTAAAATGTGAGCCCCCACATGCTGCGTCAACGAGCCTTTGGCTTTCAATGTTCAATCCCCCAAAGAAGTGCTGAACCAAGCCGGTCTTCGGAATATCATGATGGGAACACTTCTCCTGCAGGTCAGTGAATCTCTCCCATGCCTTGTGTATTGACTCATGGGGTCCTTGGGAGAAATTACTGATTCGGGCTCGCATCTGGTTGAGACGACCTAGAGGATAATACTTGTGCAAAAAGGCGGACTTCAGCTCCTCCCAGGTCGTCACAACCTTTCCCAGATGGTTGACCCAATAGAGGGCCTTGTCCTGTAAGCTGAACGGGAAAGCCATCATCTTGACAATGTCCAGATGGACATTGGGATAGTGAGTAGTGCGGCAAATGCGGGAGAATTGCTGCAGGCGAATGTACGGCTCTTCGTTGGTGTTTCCGTGGAATGCAGGGAGAAGAGAAATGAACTGGGACTTCAGCTCAAAGTGAGCGTGTACCGGTGGAATGAGGATCCACTCGGTCATCTGGCTGTCTCCCGGATTGTATGTTTCTTTAAGTGTAGGCTTGGGTGGTGGTAATTCAGGGTCATCATCATCAGGACCACCACCCCCACCTCCCCTGCCTCCTCTGCCTCCTCTGCCTCTGCCTCCTCCTCCCTCGTCTCGGTTCATCATATCGTTCAACATGTCCTGGAATGCTGTCTGCGTGAGGGCCTGCTCGGTCAGCTGCTGCTGGATGGCCTGGATAGATGCTAGTAGTTGTGCATTGATTTGATTCTGGTCTGGCACCTGTCCCTCTGGTAATGGTGGCTGCTGACCCTTGCCCTTTCATCCGGGAGCCATGTCAGGGTCTGAGTCGGACGAAATGAACTCCGGAGTAGTCTCCAGGGCGCGCACTGTCTTCTATCTGCATAATGAGATAGTCCTGATCAGACCGCTTGCAATTAATGTTCAGCTGCCGTGATGAAGCTGGAATTCAGGTCAACCCCAGCATGTTGTGAATGGAAAAGGATGTAGACTGTAATCGACTTCCATTCACAACAGCGAAGGTGGGACAAAAGTGATCCCAGTTTATTGGGTGGCCAAGAGAAAGGTAGAAAACGAGGAGTCTGGAGATCGATCCGCAAAGTCCGGATCGGGTTCTCGGGAATCGCCTCGAATTTATTGGCGGAGTTGAGTCTATGGAATCGATGTGGATGTCGGCATGGTCCCAATGGAAACCATCCATGGATCAACTTTGCGAAGTACAAGAGAAGATCGGATGTTGGATGAAAGATACGATGGTCAACGAGGAATAAAAGGAGTGTAAAATAGTAGAGAGGCTCGGCTGAGCGGGGTGGTCAAAGGGAGAAACAACAGAATGTGCACAAAGGCGCGGGACTTGATCTTTGAACCTTAATCTAGATCCATACAAACACAATACAAAATCGGGTTCACCAACTCACGCCATGTGAAGCCGTGAAAGTTCGGCTATTTATTATCTTTTCATTTTTAGAGTTGAGATTTCAGGCATATCTTATAACAAGTCCTTAGTACGCTACCCTATAGGAGAGAGAGTACTGCCAGAAGAGTATCCCGTACTTGTCCTCCTCCTGTGTAACCTGTAATCTGTACTTTTTGGAGTCCTTGTAACCCTTCCTGGATCCCTACTCAGCCAAAGAAATAGAGAGAGGAAGGCGAAATCAATACTTCGATTCTCGCTCGCAACGGAATCACCCGTGAGCGTGCAAGAACCTACTCGGACGCAGGACAATGAGACAGACACCCCCGTAAAGGTGTGGCCTATGCTCAATACTTCGGACAGGGTCGATGCTCTACACAACAGAGAATCCTCATTGGTGACCAAGCCCTACTCGCCTACGTACGATAGAAGCGCCATTACTTCGGAAATCCAGGCGATACACAAGGCAGTTGCAGACTGGGTTTTTGGCTTTAATCCTTAGGGGGTCGCACTCGCTCAAGGGAGTAGGGTTTTGGTCCCCCTCCAAGGTACCTGAAAATAATAAGGGCTTTATGAACCTGGTACAATGATAGTCCATTACAGATTTTAATTAAGGTCAAAGTTTATTTAGCAGCCCCCTTGTTTTAATTTTTGGGTTTTCACTTTTTTTGAGTCTGTTTTCATACCAGCGCCTAACGTTTTTGTAGATTCTCATTTAAGTCCTAGGTGCTCAAAATCAGAGGGAGATAGCGGAAAAGCTGTGCAAGTGGTTCCATGATGGAAATCTCACCATTGAACCAAATGATGCATGCTGAGTTAGAAGACTTACAGTGCATCCCAGCTCTCTCCATGCGGTATGCAAAACAGAATTTTTAAACCTATCTACATGTCGGTATGCAAGGCACAAAATCGCCCTAAACATTAGCTGCTATTAGCGTGAAGAACCATAAGTCGCTCATTTATCTCTAGCCCAAAAAAGGTCCGGTCTTGGCTCAACCCTCCTCTGCTCAACACACTTGAGTTTAGGAGATAGCGCTTTATGGGGCTCACTGTGGCACAAAGGCTAAGAGACTAATGAACGGCTTGTTTAAGTTTGACTAGATCCATACGAAGTAGACTATAGAAACATGCATTCTTATTAATGTGTGGACCTAGCTACCGAGTCAAGCAACCTATATCTAGGGGCTCCAAGAACACAAAACAAAGTAAAATAAAGGCGGAAAGCTCAAAACTTCGGAAAACAAAGAAAAGAAAGCGATGGAAAACTCGAAAAGCCGCGATGAGGCCCCCAGGTGAACAATCACCCGGGCACTGGACCTCATTGTGAAGAGTAGAGTCCTGTTAATTATTACATGCCAAAATTGTCTCTCTCTCTCACGATAAATTACAAAAATGATCCTAAGTGTTCTAGACCTATATAATCCCCATCTCTTTGCTTCCTTGATACTCTCTCCAGATGGTCATGAGGTGAAGACCATCCTCCTCCAAGCTCGGCTACCTTGGCTCCCTAAGAAGCCATTCTCGCGTGGCGGGCCCTCACATCAAAGTCACAAAGAAATTGGATTAGTATAGCTCATTCAATCAAATAAAGCAGATATAAATTAATCACAATAAATAAATCAATGAAGCATGGTGATTAATTACATGAGAAATAGCTACTCACAAAATCAATGATGAATCAATTTTTTTCACAAGAATGACAAAATAAAATAGGCTATGCTCATTGCTCCCCGGCAACGGCGCCATCTGATAACCGACATTCATGCGAGGGTCACAATAAATGATATATATAGTGTCGCTGAGACGACCGCTCGCAGAGCACCCATGTTAGTCAGCAATTAACCCACAATAAAAGAATAAAACAATTGAGTCCCAAAAATGTGAATTAATATTTATTACTCTACCACAAAATGTACAATGACTAAGTATGTAGAGGTCGAACCACAGAGAGCAATACAAAAATGCAGTAGCCTATTGTGCATGTACCACAGAGTCATCCTTGTGTCAAGCCTGTTTTTTGTGGGTTTTTATCTTTTTATTTTCTTTTATTATTTTCATTTATTTTTTTATTTTTATTTTAATAATATAGATATATACTATATATATACATATATAATTTATAGAATATAAATATATAGATATATAACCATAGAGGGAATGTATAAAGCTTATAATGCATACATATGTGTATATTTATATATATAGAATCTTTATATATATATATATACTTAATTTAATTCTCAGATTGTATACATTAATATATATATATATAATATATTTTTTAATAAGGGAATATATATATAATGTAGAGAGAGAGGTGATACAATATTTATAAAAATATACAAAAAAAGTTAAAAATTCCGAAATAAAGTATTTTTGGTATTTTCATTATTTTTAACTATTTTTGTGATTTTTGGGCATTTTTCAACAGATTTTTTGTATTTTTAAATACTGAAATAAAGCAAAACAAGGGAGTAGCTACTGGCTGGGGGTAAAAAGGGAATTAAAAATATCACACAACCACAAAATTTTCCCAAACTATTTTTAAAGTAAAGAGGATAAAATATAGAAACTACAGAACTTGAGTTTGCAATTGGTGGAGTTTTCTAGAATTTTTTATAATTTTTAGAAGTTTTTGAGTATTTTTTATTTTTTAAGGTTTTTCTTTTGAGATTTTTAATGATTTTTGGATTGACACTTAATTAGGATAAAATAGACCCTAGTTAATTTTTTGGAATTTTTCAAGGTGTTTTAATATTTTTTTGGTATTTTATAAACTAGACAGTAAATAAAATGCATGTTTTTGATTTTTAATAAATGCAAAAATGCAACAAAATCAAAAACTAAAAATATGGCGTGCAAGAGCAAGCTAACAGGAGCTTATGTCCATTTTTACAAGATTTTTCAAATTAATATGAGGCATGAAATAAATGGACAAAGCATACAAAAAAATACATGGCCTGGTAGGGCATTTTTGCAAATAAAAATAAAGTCAGGGGCTTCTATGCAAAAACACCCAAAAATATAACATGTGACTTGCAAATTTAAGGGCTAAAGTGAAATACAAAACCCATCAGGGGCCCTTGCGCAAAATACCCAGCACGTGGGACTACACGTGCTCCTCATCCACATGGACCAAAATGTAATTTCCAAAAGTCCAGGGTCCTTAATACAAATTTTCACAAAAATATTACACTGGAAATTTTATTTTATGGACTCAAAGCAAATTTACAAACGTACAGGGATGCTTGTGCAATTTAGCCACCTCACGTGGGGGTACACGTGAGGTGACGTGGAATGGACCTAAAAGTAATGTAGCAGAGGTACAGGGGGGGTCCATGCAAAATTTACACACTTAAATAAACTTTGACTTTTATTTACAGGGGTAAATAATAAATACAAAAAGGACTGGGGTAAAATAAGAAATTTACCCCTTACTTAGGCGCTGACGGACGGCGATGAGAGCTTCACTTGGACACGCGTCGCTCATCCGACGGCGGATTCTGGTTCGCCGATGAAGGGTTCGGATTAGATGCTCCTCGCGGATCTGACGGTTGGTGCGTGTCTTCATCGAACGTCTCCTATGCGATCTGGGTCGGGCCTCCTTATCTGACGGCGCTGGAGCCCCCTGGAAGAACAGGGAAGAAGCTCGCACATGGCGAGCTTCGATCAAGAAGCTTGGGCTCCTCCAGGCATCTCCCGCGCACCTGAGGTGGTCTGAACGTAGCTGGAAGCCTTCCGCGTCTTCTGATAGTCTCGCCATGGCTCCTGGAGGTCCGAAGGGCTCGGACGAGGTCGATGAAGGTCGGGACCTCCAGGAACCTCTTCCTGGTTCGATTCAAGCCCAGATGGGCTCCTTTCTCTGCGATACCTACATAAGAAGAACCGGGGGAACGAGGGCTATCTCCTCGACCCCGGGTTTCGAAGCTCTGCAGCAAGGTGAGGTGAGGCGGAGGAGCTCCGGCGACAAGCGGGGGTGGAGCTCCGATTCACAAGGACAAAGGGTCCTTGGTTGATCAAGGGCGATTAATAGAGGGAGAACGCGATGGGAAACGAGGTGAGAGGTGATAGACGGTCGGATACGTTGATATCACAGTGAAGAAGTCGCCGGAGCAGAGCTCCGGCGAACTTCGATTTTTGGATTTTAAGCTACGTTGATTAACTAAAGACTAAACTAATAACGGGAATCAAAAGCTAACATTAAAACCTAACTAAAATGCAATAAAGGAGCAGCTCTTATACCTGGGGGCCACCAGGGAGCAGGACGGACGCCGGAGCTCCGCCGTGTCAAAACTCTCCTTCCTCCGGCCGATTCGAGGTGCTGGAACACTCCCCCTGTCACGAGGAACCTTCCAGGATCGAAATCACGGCGTTTGGGTGGATGAAATTGGCCAAATTTGAGGAGGGGGGCGAAGCTTCTTATTTATAGACATTGGCCTGGAGCCTTATTGACCGGTGTTTATTGGTTAATCCAATGAGTATCAAATTGATCTAAGATATCAGCGGGTATCAGTGATCATCAGAGATCATTTCTTGTGAAGAAAGCGAGCTCGATCGATGGACGAGATGGCCGTAAAAAAGGGAAGAAATCCGGGGAAAAGATGGTTCAGAGACGCCAGGGCTCGGATGGGACAGTTGACCAGGCGGTCAACAAGGGTTGGCGCCCCATTGGGCCACGTCGGCCGCTAGAAGACAAAACAGGAATGTTTATTCTAAAATGATTTTTTTACCATAGTAAATGATTTTATTAGAATTTTCTTATAAAATAAAAAATGTGTATTATTTCATGTAGTATTTATTTGTGATTTTTATTTAATTTTTCGAAGTGTTTTATTATAGTTTTATTTTAATAATGTGTATATGTATGTATTTACATGTATTTTGTGTATTTTATTTTTAATTTGTTTATTTTATTTTATTATTTTATTGTCTTATTTTATAAATTGATAATTTATTTTTGTGATTGTGGGGGTATTTTTATTTAATTTTTATGAGTTTATTTTCATTTTTAAATAATTAGGTATATGTATGTGTAGGTATACTTATAGGTCATTTACCTATATATTATATATACTTTATTTATTTAATGTATTTTCTTGATTTTTATTTTGAATTTGTATTTTTAATAAATTATGTATGATATTTACATTATTATAAAAATATAGATGAATAAAGAATAAAATAATTAAGTCCCCTTTTATTTATGTACATACTTAATATAGGTGTTTTGCCTATGTCTTACATAAGCTTATTTTATTTTACAAATTCTTTTTGGTTTTCTTTTAATCTCAATATGTACATGTATTACACACATTATTTACAAAATTCTGAAAATATAATTTGATAAAAATAATAGACAATGAATATATTGAATATTTTAATCAGGCAGGCTGCACAATGGGGGCCAAAAACCTAACTTTTGCAAATGGACTCCAAAAATTATGAAACCAATTTTATTAAATAGTTCTTGGAAAGCTACATACAATTAAAGGTGAGTTTGGGTGATTTGGAGTTTTTATTTGCAAGATATGGGTCTATGAAGTTGAGATTTTGGCTTTTTATTCTGTATATAAAATGAACACTGAGTATTATTTTTACACAAACTCAATTTTGTATTTTTATTTACATTATTATATACAACTTTCATGTACAAAGTTTCTTTATTTGATGAATAAATAATTATGTACAAAATAGGTATCAAAAATACGCAAATAAATGCATGATTAAATGAGGTATTTATTGTACACTGGCCCTTATCTCCCCCTACTTTATTCCTTGTTGACCAATTCCATGCTGGCCTTGGCCTTGGGGTTCGGGTCGTAAAATATTTGCAATATTTTACTCCTTTTTCTTTTCTTCTTCTATAATTTTGGCATTAGACACCTTATTTAATGTATAATTAATACAGTGAATGATGAATGCTATTATGTACAAATTAATGTTATTTACATGCATTTGCTGGGGTTTTTGAGGCCAAAATGATAGAATAAAGGTGATGAAATAGAGGTTCATCAGCTCCACACTCCTCTGCCTCCTCAGTCTTGCTCACGTTGAGGAAATCCGCAACCCTGCAAGTCGCCTTCACCCTCAACTCAAGCAAACTCCAGTACCTGGAGTTCCCTCTCCCCATCCGCATCCACCGCTAGAGCATCCTCGACCATCCTCTGCTGCTCTAGAACCTAGCACGTCATTGGCATCAAGATAGGGGGTGGGGCCTTCCTGTTCCATGCATCAAAGCTCCCTCTATCGAGCACTACTACCAAGGGGCTAGCATGTGACCAGCACCCCCCTTTGGGGGATTTTGCAACAGAGCCCTCGTAGGAGCGACGAATCACTAGAGATCCCTTGCACATGTCAAGCATGTGGGAGGGAGGAGAATTTACAGAAGAAGCCCCGAGATTCTCATCAAATCACAACAGTGCCCGGCCGCCATCCAAGGCACGTGTTGTGCATGTGCCCCTTGGGATTTTTGCGAGAAGCCCCTCCTAGGATTGGTAATTTCTCTAACATCCCTATTCTACATTTTTATTTTAATTATTTATTTGCAGTTAGACCCCTAACTTCCTTCTGTAATTTGAACTACATTATTGCATCATTTTATTATTCCAAAAATAGCATTGTGTTTTTCAATTAATTCTCTACATTATGGTATATATGTAATATTTTTATTGTTTGTGGTTATTTAATAATATTTATTATTGTGGAATCTTGTACACTTTGGCCACTCTATACTTCGCAATTCATAATTAATTAACCATAATCTCAAAATTTTCCAAAAAATTCATAAATCGTAGAATTATTTGTGTTTCACATTGTGCCCAAAAAGAATTGTATTTGCATGCATAGTTTGCTCTATAAAAATCATCTTGTTTAATTTAGTAATAAATTTTAATAGGTATTGAATTCAATATTTTTAGGGTTTAGGATTTTCTGAGATATATCTTAGATATTTTATTTTCTAAAAATAAGTAGATTTATATTTATTATAATTAATTATTAAAAATCTCCTTGTTTACATTCATTAATTAATAAAATATTCATATTGCATCAGAAAATTCCAAAAAAATATAGTAGCCTAATTTTATAATATTCCACATTCTTTCTAAGTTTCAAGATTTTTGGACTCAATTTAATCGTAATTTACATTTTAGTCTTCGAACTTCACTAAAATTGCATTTCATTTATTATTTGCATAAAAAATATAAAAAAATACATCTTCGAAAACCTAATCTCGAGATCGACTATAAATCAGCCTAACGAGACACTTGCCTCCCTAAGTTTGACCTTGGACTTCCCAAGTAAAAAAAGTTGACTACTTGCTTTAACTGGACTAATAATTAAAATTTAATGGTTTTTAATTAATCTGAATTTGCCCGCCTGCAACAAAAAAATTTTAACATTAATTTCTCAAAATTAAAAAGAGCAAATTTAGGATTCTTCAAATGGTGTCGTTACCGGGGAGGCATAGCTTAGGTTGTTTTTAGAAAATCAAGTTTTTAGGTTTTCCACCCACGGGTAGTCTGACCCCCAGTTTTCGTGTATTTGTCTCTATTTATTTTCTCATCATTTTTTTCTTTCTTTCTTTCTTTCTTTTATTTGTGTATTTTTCTGTGAATCTCTGTAATATTCAATCTGTGATTTTTGTGCAAGGTACTCAGGGGACTCGGAGCAGCTTTCTTGGAAGCTGACGCAACTAGAAGCAACCGAACGCACGAGGAATTTAATTTTTGAAGAGAGAGTGTTTTTCTCTAATTTGTAATTATTGATCATTTCCAGCGGTTTCCGATCGGGTTCTCGTGTGTGTAAAGAGACTAGACTCTTTGTGGAGTGTCGAACATGTTTACTCTCCAGCGAGGGTGGGCCCCGACTTGAGTGGTTCATAGTTATAGGACTGCACATACTGCTATTAGAACTTCTAGAACTTTTTTATTGTGCTCGTATAATTTAGGACCACACTACACTTACTTATACGCACTAGATCGATCTTCATTTAGCCAAATTAAATCGTTCTATCACTCGTTAATAGATATTCATGTTCTAAGTGTGATTTCCCATGCATGCATTAGATATATTTTTCTAGGGAAATTTCAATTTTGTTTAGCATATTGCATGAAGATTGCAAGGAAGCACTATAAGTATCTCTAATTCAGCATTCATCGTCGCATTTCTCGATGCACGGCTTTTTCAAATCTCCCTCGATTTTCATTCACATAAGAATAAAGGAAATTGGAATCCTCGTGTAGACGTGCATTGATCTCCACTCAAATTCAAAGTGATAACCAAATTAAAATTTGGACTTCTAAACAAAGCTAACATAACTAAACCCATAAAATCACGAATTTTTACGGGAGAGCAACCCCATCCTTGTATTCATTTATTATTCTTATTGAGAGAGACGAACACTAGGATAGAGACAAGGTAGGATTTTCAGATTGATTACTGGTTCTACAAAAATGATTAGTTACTTCTCAGTGAGGATCTATGGATAGCCGGTAAACGGTCTGGATTTCCTTAGTAGAGTGGGAGGTTTAGAGGACACTGTGTATGGATCCGTCCTCAAGTAACGGGTAGACGTATTTATACGGTCCGCACTTACTCCCATACTGGCTGAAAGTGGGTGCAACTAATCGTAAGAGTCATGCCAGTCTTCAAGGAAATATAGGCACCTAACAGCTCGTTAACTCTTACAAAATTTTTGCATTTATCACCAACTAAAACAGACAAGATAATTTGGTTGAACATTTGTGGCCTTCACTGAGTTGAATTGGTGAATTTGGGGCATGCATTTGTGTATTGAATTGTGTGACAGTGCACTTGCATACACAGATCATGGTTTCGCGAATCAATTTTTACCATTCTCTTCGAAGTGTCGGGATATTAGCATTCATACCCCAAATCCATGGGTTGTGCTCACATGACAAATTCCCAATCTTCATATCCACTTTCTTTTCGGAGGAACCCTCTCTTTGAGGTAGTTTCTCCCTAGCCATCATTCTTTTCACTCACCCTTGGTTGAAACTTCAAGAGACGAACTGCTCACAGAAGCAAACACGTACTATATGGAGCGAGCGAATTTGAGGATGAATACAAGCATAACCGACTTTGATATAGGATTCCCGGTTACGTATGATAATTTACTGTTTGAACCATCCTCTACTCATATGAGTCACGACCCGAGTATGATCACTTTTTCTTTGACCATAAAGTCAAGGAAATATGACTCATGACCAGACCCTGATCACAGAGACTGACTACATCTCGGTTCAGGAGAAAATGCCAATGTTACACCATACTAAGAATAGTCACTCAAATCCGAGTCATGAGACGATAGTGGATGACATAGCTCGGATCAATAAGAGAACCGAGGTTTTGACTGAACGATTTGATAATGTTATCCAAACAGTAAAAGACAACCAATAGGAATTGAGAAGATCACATAGCGAACCCGAAACCCATCATGTGCCTGATTCCCATACACAAACACCACACATACCTAACCAGTCCACTGACCACCCTACTGACTCTATTGAAAATTCCAAAAAATTGAAAAATCAGAAAATTCAAAATTTTCGAAAAACATCAATATGGAAGTGTTTTGTAAAAGTCCGATCTTAGAACTTCCATTAATCAAGACCATAGAGTATGTACCTGATCTTCAGATATTTGTAAAAAGTCGATTATCACCTAAGAAGAAGGGAAAGAAAAGATCTTGAACTGAGTATTATCGAATTACTATGGCTAGTTCAATGGTGCTGACACAGACAAGCAAGGCTCGTAAAGTCAAACGATTGACCAAGGTGACTTGTGAAATTAAGATATTGAGTTTAATAATGTTTATATTGACGACGATTCTACCTTGAACATCCTCCTGAAGTCCGTGTTTGATCGACTTGAACTCCGACCGCTCAAAAAGACCTGAGTGATCGTTACGTTTCCCGATCGGTCCACAAAAAGACCGAGAAAAAAATTTTTTGTCATCGTTCCTTTCCAAGGTATTGCACATAGAGTGGACTTTATTGTCCTAGATGTTGAATGCCGAGGATATTTATCTGTGTCTCCCATTATTTTTGGAAAAGCTGTTTCTAGCTTCCGCTAAAGCGACTATTAATTGTGAGACTCGTGACATTATATTCCCAAACCCAAACCAAGTCAATCAAATTCTTGAGAACACACTGGACCCTGAGACAACCAAACAAGAAATCTACAATCGTGACATAGAGGAAACCTCACATGACCAAATCTTTTCACATATCACAGACACAATCGAAAAAGAGACACCTTATGAAACGACTGATGAGGCTATAAAGGTGAATGAAATCAATCGAGACACATCCGATTCACCACACCCGGACAAATTTATTTCAGATCTTCTTGAGTCCACACACGTAAAGCCAACTGAGAGCACCAACACCTACTTGGGACGTGGGCTGACCCTACAAGAGTATTTTTATGGAGACTCATCTAATAAGGAACCTATGATCAGTACCTCACAAAGAGCACCCCCTGAACCAACTAAGACTCTCACATTCAACATTTTGGAAAAGGAATCTTCTGAGGATTCCTCATCAAGTTCAGAGAAGGCGATCGTTATGAGTAAGCTCGGTTCGGTGAATCTGGAGCGTGATCGAAACAAGTAGTCGTACGTCGATCCACATTGGACTTTCCCTGCCCCTCACTATTATTCTTCTAGGTCGACTCCCCTAGTCCCATTCAATACACCAGAACAAAGTTTTTATGACTAGACTCATACTTGTTCATCTGAATATTTAGAGGAAGAACAGATTGACCCGAAAACTGAGCGAACTCTGAGAAAGCATCTCAAGAATAAGAATAGTTGGAGTGGTTTGCCTTTAAGTATTATTCTTCCAATGACATCTCCAATGATGGCTGGGAATCTTCTGATTCATCTTCTTTCTATCAATATTCCCTTCCACCACATGCTTCGAAAAAGATCGGTTGTAAACCTCCTTGATCATCGGCCACCTTTTCCCCCAACCCCATCGGTTCCCTTATATATTTTCTTCATATACATAGGACAAAGCCTAAGTATAGGGGGGATCGATGTCATCTGTATTTTCTATTCCCCACTACTCACTCGCTCTGTATATTCTCCAGATCTCATCGGTTCTCATACTCACTCTTGTCCTATACTTAGGTTGACCAGAGCCTGAGTATAGGGGGACCGATGCCCACCCTGTTTTTATTACTCCATTTCCCTCTTGACCCCGACCGCCCCATTTTTTAATCTTTTTCTATACTCAGGTTGTCCATAGCCTAAGTATAGGGGGTGGTCGACTTCTATACTCCTTTTTATTTTTTTCACTCTCCTACGCTTAGCACGAGCTCTGTCTTTTCATCACTTCTTATGCTCTGAGGACATAGCACATGCTGAGTATAGGGGGCATGTATATATTACATATATACTTTACCCATAGATCGTACTTTCACGTATTTTTGTATATATTATGTAATAATCACAGGATGGGTAAAGTCCAAAAAAACTTCTTATTTACTCTTGCATATCATCCTTGCATTCATACAAAAAAAACACCTTGCACCTCATATGCATCTGCATTTCATTTGATTATCTAACATATGCAAAGTGAAAAGTTATTGGGTTCTAAAATACGTCATGAATAGAAGTGGAGAGTGGTATTGACTTGGCCATAATCTACCTAATTTCCAGATGAACTTCATGGATAAAGAGAATTTCAGAAGCTTCAGGCCTTTGACTTAATTCTTCGAGTTTCGCATGACAATGTGCAGCCTTTGACTCTTAGTGTCTAACCTAGTCGCCTAATTCGGGGTATAACTTTTGAGTAGGAAATTAATCTATTCTCTCACACTATGCACTTAGCTCAACTTAGACGGGGTGTTGGAAGATTATGTGGGTCTCTTTTCCGGTATTGTGGACATCTAAAGACCGGAGTACGGGTTGAAATAAAGCTTTGAATAAGGGATGGACGGTTGGGCACAATTTTTTCCAAGACCTCAAAACATGTACGGAAAAAAGATTCCATATCTGTAGGGGAACAACAAGATCCATGTAAAGTTACCAAAAATCCATACCAAAAAGAAGCCAACTACCAAATAAATATTTGACCAAAAAGGTCCAAGCTTCAAGAAAACCTGTAGATCTTGGTGGAGACTTGGCTAAACTGGTCGGCTTCACAAGGAGAGGTGACTACACTGGTCACCCTCCAGTTCTTTTCCCCTTCTTCTAATTTCTCCCTCTTTTCAATTGTGAACACAACGTGACGGACCTTAGAAGAAAATACCTGACTCCCTGAGCACGAGTTATTGGAGGAGAGGTTTGCATGGTAGTCCAACATTCTTGATGAGAAGAGCTAAAACTTTTCGCGCACATGAGACAGTGTTCAATGTTCATGGGGTATGCTTTGGGAGAAAGATTGATCTAAGATGACTTATGAGCCCAATCTATTATAATGATATGTAGAACTCGAGGGTTGTTGATTTAAAAACCCTTATTCTCACAGAAGTTCCGCCACACTATTAATTCATGGGTCGGGTCTAGCTCCATTTTCACCTTTTTTCCATGACCTTGGTATGGAACCCAAAATCATTTCACTTTTGCATTTCATTTAGTTGCTCGGGGACGAGCAACGTTTAAGCATAGGGGTTGATGAATCACACTAAAAGTTGAAAACGGAGCTTTGTTCCTGAGTAATTAGCTTCATTTCAGCATTTATTCTGCATGTTTACCATTCATGCACTTAGAATTAATATCTGCATTTTAGCACTCATAATTGCATCATAATCATCTTCACTCACCTAGTTTCATGCATTTTTAATTAATTCATGCTAACTCCAATTAATATGAAATCAACTTTATTGTGTATATATTACTAACAAGATTAAAGGGAAAATACAAAAAAAATCTAACTGAAATAATTAGCCCATGAGACAAAATCCAAATTTCAAGATAGACAGACTAAAATACACATATCTTCCTCATACAGTGTCTGATTTTGGTTTACTCACTTTTAAAGTAATATACATTCAAATACCTTCAAACAAGACCAATTTCATAAAAATTAGAGCTCATATGTAAAGTTGGATTTTGGGTCTCTTTTGCGCATTGTGTATTTTAGTGATTTTTGATCTGATATTTTATGTACATATTTAACCCTTTTGCTTTTATTTTTTCATATTTTCTTATTTATTAAAAATCCAAGAAATCTTTTATTTTATCTTAATTTTTCTCGATTTTTCTCTTAATTAAAAATCACAAAAAAAATACAAAACCCCAAAACAATGGTGTTCTATGTACATAGAGTACACCAATAATATTAGTTTGCACAGATGACCTCTTTTGCTCTTAGTCCCTTCATGAAAGTAGTAGATCTTATCGAGACGAGCAACTTTCATGAAGCAAAAAATTATTAACCTCATTATGCAATATTTGTTAATTAGATACAAATCTTACATTTCTTAACTGTGAGGTTTTTATTCCTAATTTATTGTTTAGTCCCTAGGGTAAATAAATGAAATAGTATTTCATTAATCTTACCATCCAAGTCTTTTTTTATTTTATGCAAAGAAGTTTCTCATTTTTCTTCAAATGTAATAAAATAAATTGTTTGATTTAAAAATTTAATTCCATGTCTGTTGCTTAAATGAAAAAAATAAATTTGGTTTGAAATTAATTTTCTGTAATTGTTGCTTATATGATTATTTAAAAAAATTGATTTAAGAATTTAATTCTATATCTGCTACTTAAATAAAAAATAAATTTGGTTTGAAATTAATTTCCTGTTTACGTAACTACTTATATGATGATTAAAAAAAGAATTTTTGATTTAAGAATTGAATTCCTTGTTTGCTGTTAAAATGATAAAAAAATAAATTTGGTTTGAAATTATTTTCTGTTTACTGTAACTGCTGCTTATATGATGTTTTAAAAAAATTGATTTAAGAATGTAATCTATGAAGTATATGAAATAATCCTCAAGCACATCACGGAAGCGTGAGCGTCGTATCGAATACGATGAAGAACGACTAGTCGTACTAGTTGTTCGATGCAGCGGGATTTAAAAATTTTTCATGCGACCACATGATCCAAGAACAATTCTCGGATCGTTTCATCTATAACCACAACAAGTAGAAGGAATACCTCTTGAAGCGTGGTTGATCGAGTCTCTACGAAAAGAGACTTCCTGTCTCACGTCCGATTGTCGGAGAAGAAGCTTGCGAGCGCGGGGATGAGTCGTGTGATCCTCGCAATCCAACGAGTTGATCCAAGCACTGGGAACTCCTGATCTCGTCGTACGAGATCGATCATCTTCTTCGTGAGAGTAGCACTCCAAGAAGATGGAGAACCGAAGAACGTCGAAGCGACGGCGCGGTGGCATAGGCGACGACGGCTATCTCCCTTAGGGTTTGGTGGTCAGCCACCAAGGAGAGGGAGAGAGAGTTGGCGTGTGGGGAGAGAAAAGATAGAGATGTGCTTCCAAAAGCTTAGCCGTAGAGAGCATGGTATGCCTCTCTATTTATAGGGTTTTGGGATCCATGGATATTAATCCATGGGACTCATAAAATCAATGGTTGAAATTGATTTATGATCAATCCAATGGTCAAGATTGTTGTTGGTAAAAGCCAACAACTTATGATTTAATTTAGATCAAATATATTTGACAAATCAAATATACATTAATCCTAAAATTAAACCAATCAAATAAGGAGACAAATTCCATGGAGATCTCATCTCCCATTGGAATATAGTAGACGACCACCAATCCCAAGTAGGACTTGGTAGCCGTCCACTTATTTCCAAGTGGGGCAATCTCATGAAATCTCATGAGATTGCATATCTCCATGAAATTCTCCATTATTTAATTCAACAACTTTTGTTATGATTTATTCTCTAAAAATATATCACGATTAATTTTGAGAATATTGCAATCTTACCATTGGAAAATTGTGAATCACATTCACAACCCAAAATAAAATATAATTTACATTTTCAATTAATTAAACAATGTGTATCAAATACGTATTAATAATTAATCAACAAATATAAATTATAATTAGCTATCTCTAATACATTATAAATCACATTTATAATATATTATGAATAATTTGATATTGCTATCCACATTATTCTTATCCATAATAATTAAATCATATTTAATTATATTGGATAATTTCCACACATATCAAGATAAATAAATCACATTTAATTATCAATTTCTCAATGCTTAGATCTATGGAATTATTCTTGAACCCTTCAAGAATAATGTTATTTCTCCTCAGATACTTGGAGATAAGGACAGGGCGATTGTATTGTTCCACGTATAGTGACTTGGATATTGAGATCGCATCTCAAATCCAGATCCTATGGACCTCTCATAGATGCTTGATTAAATCAAGGCCGTAAACCTAATCTTCTCATTGCATATGAATCTCATTCAGATCAATGTCCAATTCATGGACTAAGATTAGGTTACTTCTCTACTAAGAGGAGTCACTAAAATCCAGACATGTTTCATCACACCCTCGGAATGGAAGCGTCATGGTTATACAATCGTTTATCATCAAATCACCCTCAGGTATTCTCAACACATGTACATCCTGCATACTGGAAGACTTATAATCATCCTGAAGATATAGATCACTTTTACATTGTCATCTTCATGGTTTGGTCACTAAGTTTCTCAATCTTGGTCCTTGGGATTTGGTACAGGTCATATGCTTTCACAAAGCATATATCTTACCTTCAAATTCATGTCATGCTTCCAAAGCATGACGACCATGCATGGAATTTGATCAGTCCCAATACCTCATGAGTGAGCTCATGTCTCCCGGTTCACAAGTGAACTTGTATGATCCCTTTAAGAGATCGTATTACTCATATGTCCTTACATGCACACCAGCTCGCCGGTGTATAGACCTTGGTTAGGTCATCAACCTATTGGTCTGCCAAATGTACACACTTAGACATATAGAAATACATCTGTCTCTGGTCAGAGGATGTTTGCCTATGTTGTGACAGTATTCAACATAGGTCTTTGGTTATCTCGATCTCGTTAAGTCAACTCATTGACTCAACTAATCTGATACCTCCGAATCACTATTCCCCTGCAGAGGACCTGCATCAAGAGTCGATCAGATATCAGCCTAATGAGAAAGAATTGCCATCTCCTACTCAGGCTGGAGATCAGCTCTTGACAATCATTTGATGATGCTTGATGAGTCCTCTATCTAACCCCTTAGATATTCAACCAAGCATCAGCCTCTATGATTCAATCAATGAATCAACAGTTGTATGATTATCAAGTTGGCCATGGTACATAACCCTTATTGTACAGAGGGACCTTATAGTGCATTCATTCATTCAATCTCAGAAAGGGAGTGAAAACATAATCAATAACTTTTATTGATAAATCAATTATTACAATAACATTTATTGTAGGAATGGTTCGCCTCGGGCTCACATTGCTAACAATCTCCCACTAGCCCTCAGAACCATTCAGGAACAATCCTTAAACCCATACTCATTACATGCTGATCGAAAACCTTCTGTGTCAGAGGTTTGGTAAGAGGATCAACAACGTTGTCGGCAGAGGCCACCTTGGTGATGATGATGTCACCACGCTTTTGAATCTCCCGAATGATATGGTATTTCCTTTCTACGTGCTTGCTCTTCTGATGACATCTGGGGAAGAGGGATCCCGTGTTATCACAGAGTAGCGGGATTGGAGTATCTGAGGAAACTATGTTAAGCTCCAGGATGAACTTACGCAACCACACTGCCTCCTTTGCAGCATTTGATGCGGTAATGTATTCAGCTTCTGTTGTTGAATCTGCTGTAGTGTCATGCTTCTTGCTTCTCCAGTTCACAACACCACCATTCAACAGGAATACAAACCCCGATGTCGACTTTTGATCATCAATATCCGATTGGAAGTCAGAATCTGTATATCCCAAGACTTGGAGATTACCATCTCCATAGACCAAGATGTAATCTTGCGTCCATCTTAGATATTTGAACATGTTCTTTACTGCATTCCAGTGTTGTTCTCCATAGCAGGATTGATAACGACTTACCACTCCCACTGCATGGCAGATGTTTGGCCTAGTACACATCATAGCATACATTAAGCTTCCTACAGCTGATGCATAAGGGCATCCAGCCATGGCTTTCTTTTCCTCAATAGTTTGAGGAGCCATTCATTCAGACAGGTGGATACCATGTCTTAAGGGTAGGAATCCTTTCTTGGAACTATCCATACGAAATTGTTGAAGAATCTTCTTAATGTAACCATGTTGTGACAATCCCAAAATCCTCTTTTCTCGGTTTCTGAACAACTTCAGGCCTAAGATGTAAGAGGCTTCTCCAAGATCTTTCATCTCAAAGGTTTGGGATAGCCAAATCTTCACACTGGTCATCATCCCTGTATCATTCCCAAAGATAAGGATGTCATCTACATAAAGCACGATGAACACAATGGCCCTCCCACTAAGCTTCTTGTACACACAAGGTTCATCAGGATTCTGCACAAAATCATAACTCTTTATGGTTTCGTCAAATCTGATGTTCCAGCTACGAGAAGCTTGATTGAGCCCATAGATGGATTTCTTCCGCTTGCATACTTTTCCATCCTCAGTTATGAAGCCCTAGGGAGTCGATGCCTTCTCTCTGTGTGTAGCCCTTGGCTACGAGCCATGCCTTGAAAGTCCCTACTCTCCCATCAGGTTCCCTTTTTCTCTTGAAGATCCATTTACACCCAATGGGTTTTACCCCTTTAGGTGGTTCTTCTAGGATCCATACACCATTCTTATGCATGGAGTCAATTTCTGACTTCATTGCTAGCATCCATCTATCCATGTCATGATCCGCGAGTGCTTCATCAAATGAAGCAGGATCATTGTCATTTTCACTTGACACATGGAATCCATACCTTTCAGGTGGTGCAACCACCCTCGAGCTCCTTCGAAGAGGTATGGGTGTTTCATCTTTATTTACTTCTTCAGTTTCTGGTCTAGGAAGCTCAGAATCCTCAGGGGATTTTATGAGTTCCTCTACTTCACTTTTGTCTTGACCTTTAAGGAAATCATCCTCTAGAAATTTCACATCTCTAGAGACAAAAACCTTTTGGGTCTCAAGGTCATAGAGCTGGTATCCAATACCATCTTTAACATACCCAATGAAGTAACGCTCATGAGTGCGAGATTCTAGCTTACTTGTGTCCACGTTCTTCGCATGAACCAAGCAACCTCAAACCCTCAAGTGATTAACACTAGGTTTGGTTCCATACCAGAGCTCATGAGGAGTCTTAGGTACAGATTTGCTAGGAATCTTATCCAGGATATATATTGTAGTCTCTACTGCATATCCCCAGAAACTAAGTGGTAAATGTGCTTTGCTCATCATTGAACGGACCATATCCATGATGGTCCTGTTGCGTCTTTCAGCAACACCATTAATTTGGGGAGTTCCAGGAATAGTGAGATTGGAGACAATTTCATTCTCTTTAAGGTATTCCTTGAATTCATCTGAGAGGTACTCGCCACTTCGATCAGATCGAATCCGTTTAATCTTCCTATCGATTTGGTTCTCAACCAAATCCTTGAATTCTTTGAACTTTTCAAAGGTTTCAGATTTATGAAGTAATAGGAAGACAAACCCGTATCACGAATGGTCATCAATAAACGTCAAATAATATCGATATCCATTTCGAGTCGCGATACTGAAGGGACCACATACATCGGTATGTATTAGGTCAATAATACCTTCGCATCTTGTAACCTTGTTACGGAAAGGCATCCTAGTCATTTTACCTCGAATGCAATGTTCACAGGTAGGTAAAGATTGAACCTGTAGAAAATCCAAAGGTCCATCCTTTATTAATCTATTGATCCTATCAACAGATAAATGACCAAGCCTTTGATGCCAAATCATATTTGAATGATTTTTATTATCCCTGTATCTTTTAGGGTTTTTATTAGTGGTTGTAACATTCATGACATGTTCATTAATGCACAATCCATAGAGTCCACCAGAAGTCAAAATACCATCTGCAATATATTTATCATAATGATGTATGACTAATTTATTACAGAAAAGGAATGAATATCCACTTCTAACTAGCTTAGATACAGATATCAAATTCCTCCAGACTTCAGGTACATAAAGACACTCTTTAAGTACTAGGACTCTAACACTAGATAATGATAGTCGACAAGTCTCGACGGCGACTGCTGCAACACTTGCATCAGATCCCATCTAGATGACTATCTCCCCTTCTTCAAGTATCTAGTTTCCTAAACAAATGCAACAAATTGCATACATGAACATAAGCACCAGAATCAACAATCCAACTTCCTTCTCGTCCAACGAGAAATCTGGTTTCAATGATAAAAGTAGATTTCATACCTACTGGGGCTTTACCTTTGTCGACCGACTTCAGGTAATCCGGGCAATTATGCCTCCAGTGCCCTGGCTTCTTGCAGTGGTGACAGACGTCGGTTTTCTTCGACGCTATTAGAGTGGATGCATTGGAAGATGAGACAACACCTTGTCCCTTCTTCTTTCTCTTCTGGGTCGGGTCCATCCGAGAACCTTGCTTCCGACCGCGCTTCCCTCTGACCTGTGCAACCATTGCACTGCCAGCAGGACCATCTTTCTTCATTACATCTTCTGCAGACTTTAATGCAGCAAGAAGCCTAGCGATTGTCAATTCCAGCTTGTTCATGTGGAATGAACTACAAAGTTATTGAAAGACTTGGGCAACGACAGCAGAATGAAATCAGATTGCATGTCTGCATCCATGGTTGCCCCAAGAGTCTCCAGCTCCGACAAGTACCCAAATATTTTGAGTACATGTTCACAGACCGAAGTTCCTTCCTGCATCTTACAGCGAACGAGTTCTTTTATAATGTTGTATCGCTGAGTGCGGTTAATGTCACCAAACATATCTTTCAGATTCTGCATTATCTCCTGGCAAGTACTCGTCTCCACATGTTATTTTTGAAGAACATTGGAGAGAGAACCCAAGATATAGCATCTAGCCAAGACATGATCTTCATCATACTTGTCATTGTATGCTTTTTCTTCCGTTGATTTAGGGTTTTCATGCTTATCTTCTGAGAGCACATAACTTATGCGCTCAACCGAGATTACAAGCTCCAAATTACGGATCCAATCCGAGTAAATCGATCTGGTCAACTGGTTAACCTCCAGAAGCCTGCTTAGTGGGTTCATGGACTTCATTTTCTGAAATTAAGAATGCACAATATTAGAACATATAATCATACGTTCAAATTATGATATTTGATTAAGGCATTTTAAATCATATTAGTCTTGCTCTGTCAACTATGAAAGTTTATTCCCTTAATCACTTTTAAAGTAAGAGATATACTTACCGCTATATCTCAAGCAAGAACTGGGATCTCCTCTTTATCTTTGTCATATCCCAATAATATGAGAACCTATGACTCCAATAAAGAGAAGCGGGAACGCATTCCGCCTTGCAAGTCCAACTTGCATTTCCCAATTCAGTCTTTAATACCCGGGCCCACCACCCCTAAGGTGATGTTGATCCGTCATTAATTGAACCAAACGTCAACAGGAATACAACTCGTTATGCACAATCCAATATCGCCCCCAATAATATGAGGACCCGATATTGGGGTCACTACGCATACGTCCTTACTCTTTCGAGAAGTGACGAGTCTGATCCAAATGGATCATATGCAGGAGCTGTCACTTCGGACAGGCATCTCCTACATATAATATCTGACGACGAAACACTTCGCCTTGACGGGAGACCATGGATGTCACTTATGTGATCCTCCATCTCATATTTAAATTTTAATTAATTATTATGAATCATATTCATGTAGTTAATTCTTCCAAGGGAATCAACAACTCTATTCATAATAGAGTATTTTAGTTGGACATAATTAATTCAATCATATTAAATTAATTATCAATCCAATTCAATCAACAAACTTGATTGTTTTACTTGAATATATATATATATGGTATTATTCACAAAGTACGTATTAATTTGAATTTTAATAATTAGAAAATACATCTTGATTTCTCCAGCATTATCAAGTCCCTACCCGCTGTCATGGCCAGTGCCGACGAGAGTGGGACGGACTACATACGTTGCAACCCGCTACCCTAGCGATCTCCGACTAGACACCATATCCGCCTCGGGAAAGGATAATGTCAAATAGATCAATTTGTACTTGAGATGATCATTGGTTCTTCAACCGAAATTATACCATATAGTAATAATCAAAATATTTTTTGATTATAAGGAAATTTGCTAGACAAATTCCCAATCCTATTCAAGCAAGGAGTTTGTTGATTGTATTTTCAATTATGATCTAGATCAAATCTAATCAATTTATTGGTTGAGGCCAAGTCAATTAAGGAAATAATCATCTTCCAATATTTCTCAAATACTTTCCATAATTATTTCTTGAAACTAACAATTAATTTCATTAATTGACAATCACATGGTTCTTGATTAGGACTGTAATTTAGCAGTGACCCCTACTTACTAAAATTAACATATCTCAATCAATTTAAATCCAAATTAGACAAAATCAATTTTCAAAGATTGTTAATTTGATTTAGGAAAGAACTTAAGTGATATTTCATGCATTTCGAGGCAGATCAAAATAGTAATTAACTCATTAATCATGTTAAGATTTGCAGTTCCTGCAAAAGTGCATACATGTTCATTAAAACAACCATATCTCGAGCAAACGGAATCCAAATTACGTAAACTCAGATCCTATGGTTTCCTTATTTAATGGGAAACAAAATCTAACTGACTAATTAGTTTTAAACCATTTAAACAGGATCGAATATATTAACTAAACAGAAGTGCGAAAATCAAATGCGACAAAATCTTTCGCGACCTATACGAACTCAAGTCATCCTAGGTTTGCGGATCGTATCCAAAACCTTCAACCTGGCTCTGATACCACTTGAAGAATATGAAATAATCCTCAAGCGCATCACAGAAGCGTGAGCATCGTATCGAATACGACGAAGAACGACTAGTCGTACTAGTTGTTCGGTGCAGCAGAATTTAAAAATTTTTCATGCGACCACATGATCCAAGAACGATTCTCGGATCGTTTCATCTATAACCACAACAAGTAGAAGGAATACCTCTTGAAGCGTGGTTGATCGAGTCTCTACGAAAAGAGACCTCCTGTCCCAAGTCCGATGGTCGGAGAAGAAGCTTGCGAGCGCGGGGATGAGTCGTACGATCCTCGCAATCCAACGAGTTGATCCAAGCACGGGGAACTCCTAATCTCGTCGTACGAGATCGATCGTCTTCTTCTCGAGATTAGCACTCCAAGAAGATGTAGAACCGAAGAATGTTGAAGCGGCGGTGCGGTGGTGTAGGCGACGACGGCTATCTCCCTTAGGGTTTGGTGGTCGGCCACCAAGCAGAGGGAGAGAGAGTTGGCATGTGGGGAGAGAAAAGAGAGAGATATGTGCTTCCAAAAGCTTAGCCCTAGATAGCATGGTATGCCTCTATATTTATAGGGTTTTGGGATCCATGGATCTCAATCCTTGGGACTCATAAAATCAATAGTTGAGATTGATTTATGATCAATCCAATGGTCAAGATTGTTGTTGGTAAAAGCCAAATTATGAATTAATTTAGATCAAATATATTTGACAAATCAAATTGACATTAATCCTAAAATTAAATCAATCAAATAAGGAGACAAATTCCATGGAGATCTCATCTCCCATTGGAATATAGTGGACAACCACCAATCCCAAGTAGGACTTGGTAGCCGTCCACTTATTTCCAAGTGGGGCAATCTTATGAAATCTCATGAGATTTCATATCTCCATGAAATTCTCCATTATTTAATTCAACAACTTTTGTTGTGATTTATTCTCTAAAAATAATTCACAATTAATTTTGAGAATATTGCAATCTTGCCATTGGAAAATTGTGAATCACATTCACAACCCAAAACAAAATATAATTTACATTTTCAATTAATTAAACAATGTGTATCCAATACACATTAATAATTAATCAACAAATATAAATTATAATTAGCTCTCTCTAATACATTATAAATTACATTTATAATATATTATGAATAATTTGATATTGCTATCCACATTATTCTTATCCATAATAATTAAATCATATTTAATTATATTGGATAATTTCTACACATATCAAGATAATTAAATCACATTTAATTATCAATTTCTCAATGCTTAGATCTATGGAATTATTCTTAAACCCTTCAAGAATAATGCTATTTCTCCTCAGATACTTGAAGATAAGGACAGGGCGATTGTATTGTTCCACGTATAGTGACTTGGATATTGAGATCGCATCTCAAATCCAGATCCCATGGACCTCTCATATATGCTAGATTAAATCAAGACCGTAAACCTAATCTTCTCATTGCATCTGAATCTCATTCAGATCAATGTCCAGTTCATGGACTAAGATTAGGTTACTTCTCTACTGAGAGGAGTCACTAAAATCCAGACATGTTTCATCACTCCCTCGGAATGGAAGCGTCATGGTTATACAATCATTTATGATCAAATCACCCTCAGGTATTCCCAACACCTGTACATCCTGCATACTGGAAGACTTATGATCATCTTGAAGATACAGATCACTTTTACACTGTCATCTTCATGGTTTGATCACTAAGTTTCTCAATCTTGGTCCTTGGGATTTGGTACAGAACATATGCTTTCACAAAGCATATATCTTACCTTTAAATTCATGTCATGCTTCCAAAGCATGACGACCATGCATGGAATTTGATCAGTCCCAATACCTCATGAGTGAGCTCATGTCTCCCGGTTCACAAGTGAACCTGTATGATCCCTTTGAGAGATCGTATTACTCATATGTCCTTACATGCACACCAGCTCGCCGGTGTATAGACCTTGGTTAGGTCATCAACCTACTGATCTGCCAAATATACATACTTAGACATATAGCAATACATTTATCTCTGGTCAGAGGATGTTTGCCTATGTTGTGACAGTATTCAACATAGGTCTTTGGTTATCTCGATCTCGTTAAGTCAACTCATTGACTCAACTAATCTGATACATCCGAATCACTATTCTCATGCAGAGGACCTGCATCAAGAGGTCGATCAGATATCAGCCTAATGAGAAAGGATTGCCATCTCCTACTCAGGTTGGAGATCATCACTTGACAATCATTTGATGATGCTTGATGAGTCATCTATCTAGCCCCTTAGATATTCATCCAAGCATCAACCTCTATGATTCAATCAATGAATCAACAGCTGTATGATTATCAAGTTGGTCATTGTACATAACCCTTATTGTACAGAGGGACCTTATAATGCATTCATTCATCAATCTCAGAAAGGGAGTGAAAACATAATCAATAACTTTTATTGATAAATCATTTATTACAATAATATTTATTGTATGAATGGTTCGCCTCGGGCTCACATTGCTAATAATCAATAAATTTTTGATTTAAGAATGTAATCTATTGTCTACTGCTTAAATGATAAAAAAATTGGTTTGAAATTAATTCTCTGTATATTGTAAAGCCGCTACTTATAGTAAAAAAGAGTTTTTGATTTGGATTTTTTTAATATTGTAAAGTTGCTGCTTATAGTAAAGTGTTTCTTTGGTAATAAAAGCAGAATTTTAGATCTATAATGCAATTTCTATCCTATGAAAATCATCAAGGGAAATTATCCAAATGCTTAAACTTCAATATGGGTACTTTGCGAACCCCTCAAATGGTCTGGTGGTAGAAATATTGGCTCCCACTTTAAAGGATCAGGGTTCAAATCCTATTCGAAAAAAATATTAGTACTTTGCACTGCTCGAAATTTAAATAATTACAAATAGCCTTTTCTTTTAGTAATTCGAATAGTAACAATCCACTGTGTGGAGAAAATTACTACCACCATATCTACCAGGAAAGTTGTATACATTAATACCTTTCATTTGATTTACGTAAATATGTAAGATATATAATAAATATAAACAAACCCTCATGTTACGAACTCCTATTTGATACATGCTAACATCCACATGGTTCATACGATATCCTTACATCCCCAGTTTAGAATAAGATTTATAATAACCATGTATGCTCCTTTGTGATATAAATACCTATATTGCACATGTTAACATCCGTGCAATACATATGGATGCTTCATGTTACCAGCTAATCATTTTCCTTTGGCAACATTGTAACATGATATTGAGTTGTCATAAAATGCCAATTACCACATGTATGAATCAAGAAGGTCCTTTATTACTTATGGTGAATAACAGTTAAACTTTATTACAATGTGCTATAGGTCTTCATGAAAATAGTGGTGATTAACTTTTAAAAACTGAAGATATTCGGTTATTTGCATGCAATTGACTTATAAAATTAAATCAATCAATAGGCCAAATCATCAGAAACAGGGGATCTCGGTGCTTTATCATATCAGGGGACTTAAGTGATATGCATTACTATGAAATCTATGAGATACTTGGATGTTATGAATTAGTGATAACAAATATTTAATAGTGTCGGTCATGGTGACCCTTACATCTGACCGTGCGAGGGTGCGGTGACCCTCAACTGGACAGGAGATAAGAAGCTCAGTTAGGGCAGCGACCACCAAATGCGCGGGTCTAGGATGTCAGTCTTTTTTACGGTTTTTACACGAGCTCGTAGTGTTCTTACGCCTCGTTGGGATCCCAACTTTTGACTAGTTCCATTGACCCTCTGTTTTAGTTACCTAGTCTGGGGGTCCCTCAGTTTTAGATTTTCTCACGAGCTTGTTAGCCCGTACCGGTCGGACCGGTTTCTAGAGTGACTTTTCCGGAGAGTCTCTCTCACCCGTCTCTGTGGCGTAGTTTTGGAGTGGACCTATCCCTCTACTAGACCACACTTCCACTTATAGAGCGGGACAGAACGGTCTCTCAAGAGACTTCCTCACTGCTTGAGTTTGGTTACCGTTTCGCCAATAGGCTTGGCGATGGCTATAGTTGAGGTCAGTTATAGTTGATATGACTATAATTGAGCTTGCTACCAGAATCATCAATCATCATCAATCATCAAACATGGACAATTAATCAGATCTTAGAACTACTACTACGAGTGATAAGATAAGCTAGTGGACGTGTTGGGAACTTAGGTAGGATGCACTACACCCCACCGCATGCCTATGGAGGCACCCCAATCCTAGGGTACTCTTCACACCTTAAAGTCATAGTATGAGGTCACACTCAGACCAAGACCACGGACTATCCATTAGACTTGAGAAGATTAGACAGAATTAAGGATCAGATCTGAAATTCATCATCCTTAACATCAAGATCCACCAACATGATCTCTAAATGAGAAAAATTAATAACATACATGCAGGTCATCAATTAAAATATGAAATACATATATGGAAAATTATGGGGTATTTGGGTGATCAAGGGAATTACATGCAGAGTAATTTGAAAACCATTTCCTTTTATGTAAGTAGATCGTAAATTTTTATATATCAATGCCTTTCTACGTACTTTCTTTTGAAAAAACTAAATTCCATGTTATTATTTTTTATATGTTAGAATGTACACAACAACCGTTGGTATTTTTTTGTTCCTTGCATGTGTGGCAGGCAAAGCGCCTGCGTCGTAGTACTTGGCTGATGATCCCAATCATCCGTTGTTATACCATGCAATACACATTTTGTATACAGTTGATAATGTATAATGCTTTTGTTTCTCTTCTGTCATATTTTGAGATACATGTACATGACGTAATATTTCCTTTTGTTACATGTAAATTATATGGAAATTAATGCAATGGAAAGTTGGTGACACATGTTGTTGGCTTCATGGTTGTTTATATTGATTGTGAATGTCATTGCAAAATGTAAAAAGAAATTCCTCAAATTCGATAACATAATGCAATCCATTGTGAATAAAATGTCGCGAGTGTCATGTAAATGGGTATCCGGATCCGAAGGAGTCACAGTACCTCTTGTGGCGGAGATTTTTTGGAAAAAAAAGAAGCCAATGAAATATGGGTCATCATTGAGGAAATGGTCGAGCATTCCCATTCTACTTCTTGCCCTTAGACTCTACATATGGGAAGGGCAGATTGATCACCATGGTTGATTGTCCAAGTAGTTGTAGATCCAACATTTCATGAGACGAATGTTGCACACAACATCACTAGTGATCAGATGTTCAAAGTAGAAACGATCAAAGAGAAACTACGAGACCTTCCCAAGATGCTATCAAAGTTAACAACCCAGATCGAAATCCTATAATGAGCCATCCAAGAGCCATCAAACCTATCCCAGACAGAGTTTGACTCTTTTGAGCCCCCGACCTTCCCGTAGTCTTTCTCCCAATTTTCACCGTGCTAGTATAGTGGAGGTGATCAGCTGGGAATTTTTTTAAATAATTATTAAAAAAATTGTAATTAATTAAATAGACATGGAGAAAAAAATTAAAAAAATAGGTATCGATCGGCACCTGAGGTGCCGATTTGGAACGCCCCCTCCAAATCGGCACATGAGGTGCCGATTTGGGCGATACCCGTTGGCCTCCACTCCAAATCGGCACCTCAGGTGCCGATTTGGGAGGGGCGCCAACGGCTATGGCCCAAATCGGCACCTCAGGTGCCGATTTGGGAGAGGGCCGTTGGAAATTTGCCAACGGTCCCCTCCTCCCCTATTTGTTATATATACCCCCCCCCCTCATTCCATTCTTCTCACAATTTCCTCCTCTCCTTCTTCATCATCTCCCCTTATTCATCCTCTCTTATTTCACTCATTCTGTTTTCTGAAGTGGGATTGCTTCTCTCGATCGACTAATCTTATTCAAGTACGAATAAGATTTTTTTGTAGATTTTGTTGTGCGTTTTTTGCATGGTTTTATCAGTGAGGACGCTATATACATCGGATACCGGATTATATTATTATCTTTTGGATAACATTTCTTGTAGAAGACACGCATCTTTCAGGTAATTTTACTCAGGATTTTTTTTAAATTTAACAAGTAATTAGATGTGCAAAATTGATACTTAGTTAAAACATATTTCAAAATAATTCTTGTTTATTTTTAATGATAAATCATTTGTCTATGAAGTAATCTAAAGATGTTGAAAAATAGTAATTGTAAATGTAATATGGTTTTTTTAATGTCACTCACATTAGACATTTTATGAAGAGATTTTTGTAATAGTTATTAAAAAATCAAAATTAATTAAGTAGGGGACAGTAGACATTTTATTAGGAGATTTTTGTAATAATTATTAAAAAAATCGAAATTAATTAAGTAGGAGACAGTAGACATTTTTTATGAGATTTTTGTAATAATTATTAAAAAATCGAAATTAATTAAATAGGGGACATTAGACATTACATTAGCATTTCATTCATTTAGATTTAAAAGTGCACATATTCATGTTAAAATTACTGTCATTTAGATTTGGAATCGAGCGCCGAGAGGGTCTCTATACAGCGCTGGCAGGACTCACTGTGGTGAGCACCGATGAGCCCCCAAGATCAGACTTTTGGATTCCATTTCTGAGTGATTAGTATCAATTAAATTATCGATTATTAAAGATAACATCCGACTGAAATGTTAATTAAACTAATTGTTACATCCGATTATTAAGTAACTGTTTTGTGTAATTAAACTAATTAAATCATTATTTAATTCGTATAGATGGCCTCCAACACCGCTCATGTCTTAATATATTGGGGAGGATCGATTGATGTCTCTGATGACCACGTAGAATATATTGGGGGCAAGAAACGGATGGTTACATTACCATGCCAATTAACATGCATTGGCTTACTGTCTCGAGTCTCTGAAGTCACTGATCTCCCGCTCGGCCAATATATACTTACATTAACTTGTAAGTGGTCGTATGAGGGATCAACTTTCTTTGCAATACCGATTGACGATGATGAATCAACATTAGCAATGTTGAGTTCAATCATCGATGTGAGATTTATCCATCTTTTTGTACAAGCTACTCCCTTTAATATGGAAAATATGCCGTCATCTTCGAGGTAAAATTAATCACATTCAAATTATAGAATAATTTCACCATTTATATTTAAACTGACAAAGATTTAAATTAATCAGGCCAACAAATGAGACCATGTTTGAGGACATCGAAGGGTCATCACAAGTAATGTAGAAGATGACTTAGTGACAAAAATATCTGAAGAAAATGAGGAGTCCGAAAATGATGAGCCAGAAAATGAGAGTCAAACATTAGAAGAAAATGAGGAGTCCGAAAATGACGAGCCAGAAAATGATACTCAAACATTAGAAGAAAATATTGGTGGTAATACTTGTCATTATTTTGGATATGGTTCGCTAGTTCTAGCCGTAGGTAATGAGGAAAGGGGGAACTCATATTCTGCTAATAACGATGATGCTAAAGAAGAACCGATGGAGGAGTTGCCTCACGTTTTTAATCATGAAATTGCAGAAGCAGAAGATGTAGTATTTGTAGAGAGTCAATCAGAATCCACCGATGATTCCGGATTAAGTTATTGGTTAGGTAGGAGTTATAAGTCGAAAAGGGATCTACAATACGATTTACAGAAATGGAGCATGGAAAATCATGTGCAATACAAACCCAAGGCGTCAAACAAGAATATTTTGACGGTTGTTTGTATTTATGATGATTGTGGGTGGCGTTTACATGCATCAGAAAGAAAATCACGAGGAGATTGGTACGTTTCAGGATATAGGGGGAAGCACAAATGCAGAAATCCTGTCCTTTTAGTAAAACATCGTCAATGCACTTCTATTTTTGCAGCGCAGTATATTTTATCTTCCTTTAAAGCAAAAGTTCGTATGACCCCAGGAGCGATAATGTACAAGATAAAGGACGAGTTGAAAACTGAAATCAACTACATGACAGTTTGGAATGCTAGATGTCGTGCAATGGATATGGTTTATGGAAATGAGGTTGACTCATATCGTGATCTCCGGAGATTCATCCGTGCTTTAGAACGACATAACCCTAGCACATATACGTGGTTCAAGACAGTAGAAGGCCAAAATGCCAGCACTATACATTTTCAGAGAGTGTTTGTAGCGTTTGCAGCGTGTCGTAGGGCGTTCAGATTTTGTCGACCTGTTTTGTCTATTGACGGAACACATCTATACGGGAGATACGCCGGTCACATGTACGTAGCCACAGCAATTGACGCCAATAATGGCCTTTTTCTGTTGGCATTTGCCATTGCTGAAAAGAACGAGAATATTTCGGCATGGGGCTGGTTTTTGAATTTATTAAAACAAATTATCGATCGTCGGGACATTTGTTTTATAAGTGATCGATTTCCTGGTCTAAAGAATGTTGTACGTGGTTTATTTCCACCGGAAGAGGGATTCATGCATCGTCATTGTCTCAGACACATGCGTGCAAACATGCAGAGAGCAGGTCATAGAAATCATACAGTTCTAAGTCGATTCCACGCTGCTGGACAAGAACCATGTCAGAACAAGTGCAACAGTATGATGCGTGAAATTTTCATTCTAGATAGAAGTGCTTTCGAGTGGATCGGATCTCAGGACAATGGCGATCAGAGATATTGGGCATTAAGTTTATATGATGGACATCGTTATGGACATATGACAACCAATTTATCTGAAGGTTTTAACGGTGCCTTTAGAGGAGTACGTGGTTTGCCAATTATTTCTCTCATCCTAACAGTATTCATTAGAATAAATGGCTATTTCAATGATTGTCGTGAGGAGTCAGAAGGAATGACTACATATTTGACTAAGAAATATGAAGAGTTGTTAGAGAAACAAACCAGGGAGGCAAGAGCATGAACATGAGAAGAGTCCAAATGGAGCCATCATTATTGACCAGCTTACTAGAGAGATGGAGACCTGAGACACACACATTTCACCTATGCTTAGGAGAGGCTACTATTACTCTTCACGATATGGGATTAATTAGTGGTTTAAGAGTTGATGGTCTACCTGTAACTGGTCTGGATTCTCCGCCTGGTGGATGGGATGCAGAGTGCATGAGTTTGTTAGGAGTAGTACCCCCTCGGATAAAGAGTGGAAAGGTGAAGCTGTCTTGGATACGCGACGTCTTCTTTAAGACAGAACATCTGTTGCAAGGTATTGATGACGAACAACAAGCGACCCGTGTGGTTAAAGCGCTCATTTTTTATCATATAGGATGTAGTGTACTTGCAGACAGCAGCGGAGATATGGTGCCTCTAAGGTATGCGTTAATGACTGACTGTATTACATTATTAATTGTTGTTGTATTCTTAGGTTTGATTAATTTTTTAGGTACCTATTACACTTACGTGAACTGCAAGAATGTGCTCAACTGGCTTGGGGTGCTGCTGCTTGGGCGCATATGTATTCAGAACTCGATAAGGGTGCAAAGATCGGCACTTCTAGGATATATGGTTTCTTCTCAATTTTACAGGTATGTAGAGTACCCCTACATGTCTCAATTTGGTTTATTTGCATCTTCTAATATTTTTAATTACAGGTTTGGGCATGGGAGCATGTACATATTGGACGGCCGATAGTACGTGCTGGTGCTCAGATAAGTGGAGGTTTATTAGCGTTGAAGTGGATAGGAGTGCGCAGTTTTAAAGAGAACGTGCATACGGCAACATTAGCATTCTATCGTAACGAGCTCGATACACAAGAACCTCATCAGGTAAAAAAACTTTAATGCTCATATTAATTTTAAATTATTGTAAACTACAATATCAAATAGGAAAGATTCCATTCTTCTTTTGCCTCAATCTTTTTCAATAAAATACAGATGATTTGGACACCATACGCTGAAGTTGAGATATCACAATTGCATCCTATCTGCAGAAGTGGGCAGCCTGTATGGATGAGTCGTGTTCCACTTATTTGTTACGATCTTGTAGTGATGCACCTACCTGATCGTGTGATGCGACAATTTGGGATGCGTCATCACCTTCCTGTTTCCGTGGAGAGGATAAATGCTATATCTAGACGTAACAAAACCTGAAGTGGGGACATCCTAAACTGGGCTACTATACATCGATAGTACGTGGATCGTTGGGCTGACAGGGAAGCCGCAGTTGTTCATGAGCACCTGGATTCCGATACCGATATTTATATGCAATGGTATTGGAATATAACAAGAAGATGGATCCAAACACAGATTCCTCCTCCTGTAGTAGCTTACCGACCACACGGACCAATGGAAAGACGTCTGGTATGTTTAAAAAGTCTACTTATTCTACTGAGATTCCAGTAAATTATTCTTATTATATTTGTAAATGGACTAGGTGGATACGATTGTACAAGGAAGAAACAGTATGGAACAACTTAGACGATCAATGGACTTACATACCGACATGAGGACAACAGTCGAAAATACAATTAACATGTTCGATGAAACACTCAACATGTTCTCCTTGATGTATCCCTTCCATCAATATGAGCATCAACAATTCATGCCATCACAGGAGCATCATACTTCGGGAGCATCAGGTTTTGTGATTTCTTTCTTACAAATGTAAACTAATTTTTTATCTTAAAATCGTGAATTTATAAAATTATATGTTGTAAATTGTACAGGAAGGGAGTACACGGAATATGGTGGGGAGGGGACGCAACCACCACCGATGTTTGCTAGTTCAGGTTTTAGTTATTTGTTTATGTATAGTCAACTCTTATCCATATATCGATTTTTAGACATATAAATACAACTCCTCATAAAATATAGTAGGACTCGGTGAGCAGGCATTTTCCCAGGATCAGATAATGGAGGAGTCAATATTTGGCACCTCAGGAATGACGTCTGCGGGATATGGCGGGCAAGGGTACTCATCAGGTCATCAAGGACTCGCATCTCAATATGACCAAACCGGATTTGGAGTTTCAGGTAATAAAATGACTAAATTAAATAACTAATTTTTATCCTATGTATTATTTTCTAAAAGATGAATATCTCATTCTTGCAGGATATGGAGAAGCTTTTAGTCAATCGCAATTTGCAGGATCATCATTTGCTGGTCCTTCGAGTCAGGGATACAACGGGCAGGAAGTTCCACCAATTCAACCAGGATTCGTATCTACAGGTAAAATTGTACTTAATTTATTACATTGCATTCTCCTTTTACTTATTAAGTAATTTATGTGACATATAATGTAATTAACATCTTTCAGGTATGAGCTATATCGAGTATGGCTTTAGAGGGTCTCAAATCGGTGAAGCCGGATTTTGAGGTTCAGGTATAAATATATTATAGAATATACGAACTCATTACAATACGTTATGTTTAAATTTTGTGATACTTATAATAATGAAAATGTCTCAATTTTGTAGGACCATCGCTTATTGGACCTTCGAGTCAATTTGACTCTGGACCCTCTCAACTCATACCGTCTACTCAATATAGTTCAGGAGATTTGCAGTCGTAGATATTTGATAGTGTTCGGCAAATGGAGGTAACTGATTTTGATAGACAGTTGTTTGGTATATCCACGATACCACAACAACGTCCGGAGCTGCCTCGAAGACCTTCTCCGGAGTAAGGATCACTGAGCATCCTCCATCAGAGTCGTTTCGCCATTCAACAAGTGTACGAACGTCAAGTAATCAAGAATCACAAACAATCGAACCGCCACGGAAGCCGTCAGCTAGACCGCATCCTCCAGGGCACGTTCCAACGCATTCAGAACAAATGTCCAAGCAGAAGAAGAAGACAACACATGAGGAGACTCACAAAAAATTGGGAGATGGAGGGAAAGGAAACGACAAGGGAGGTGGTGCAGGAAGTGGAGGAGGAGGCCTGAAGGGATTTCTGAAGATATGGAAAGTTTAAGTTATTGTAAATTTTTTTCTTATTATTTGTAAACACATATTTCTTCTCTTATGAATTTAATAAAATACTTATAATTTTTTTAAATTAATTCATGTCAAGTTGTACCTTGTTGAGTTCACATATATCAATGGTAAATGATGTTGTTCACACTCTCAATTTCTTTATATTTACTATAATATTGTTGATATGTCAATTATAAATATTCTAAGTATGTATCAATAATGAAGAATATACTAAAAAAATAGAGATATACTTAACATTTTACAATAACGTTATCGGGAAGAAGATGAGACCACGAAGCTCTACTGATAGATCAAAAATATTGTGATGAAGGAAAATATTGATAGTCTATTAAATTTATTTTATTTTTTAAAATTATTTACGTAATTCCTCAAATGTCCTCAAATGAACATAAATATAATTGTAGAATAATATTTTGTAAAATTATTTACATAATTCCTCAAACTATTTTTAAATTATTCACATCTAATGAACATAATAATAATTTGTAGTATCCGGCAGTACTGAAATTGAATTACATTATTAACGGGTTGTGTTTTGTAAAATGCCCATCCCAAATCGGCACCTCAGGTGCCGATAGATACCTATTTTTTTAATTTTTTCCTTCATGCTTATTTAATTAATTATAATTTTTTAATAATTATTTAAAAAAAATCCCTGATCAGCTTGGATTCCTTGATCAAAATGTATACATATGGAGAGAGATTGTGGAGTACCATCAACTTCAGACTCGACAGTTGTAGCAACTTCAATCGCACATCTCGTACATCTCTCCAGAGCCAATCTTCCGCCCACAGTCACCACGTTCACCACAGTTTCTGAGCCCAAGACAATCCACATCAGAGCTGGCACACTGTCCACATGATACATCCAAGGACCCCGACACTGACGTGGAAACACATCTTCAGCCTTCTAAGCATAATGCACGCAGATTACCAGATCGAAATGAATATGATGCATAGACACATCGACGAGTTATTCACTCTCCAAACACCATCACAAAGCAACATTCCTTGTCCGATCATTTCACATGATAGACAGGACTCACACCAACCATCTGATAGGGTTTCTCTCCATAGCGTAAGGAAGAGGATCACACAGTCGACATTGAACTGTCTAAAAGGACACAAATCTAGCCCAGTGTGACATCCACCACAGATAGAGGAGGATCAGAACCAACCATCACACCCACCCACCAAGAGAATGGTACAAAGAACAATGATAGATGAAGACCGTCAGGAGATCGAGCCTCATATACAAACCAAGCAGAGGTCCCACTTGACTTTTCCACTTAGTCATGTACATACTTCTAGGACTATCAATGTATACAATGTTTCTTGTGTAGATAATGATTTAAATAGACCTGACTCAAATTCAATAAACGACCCCAATTTTATGCCTAAATTGTTGTAGAACGGCCTATGACCAAGTTGGTCAAGAACCGTCGCCGGCCATTGCAGAGTCGGCGGTTACGATGACCGGGTCTCTCGGAGGCCGCAACCGCATGGGGCGTGGTTGAAGGGGGCGGATGTGGTGAGGATTTGCGCCCTATAAAAGACCTCCCATGGGGAGGGGAACACACACATCAGAAGCTCACCAACGGGAGCCCCCTTCCCATCTCCATCATCTCTCTCTCGATCTACCTCGTTCTCTCTCTCTCGCAGCCAAGGAGTAGAAGGCGTACCTCGACGAGTTCCTAAACTGGTATCAAAGCCACCTCTGATCGTTGTCTTCACTAGTTGCTGAGGCGGTTGCTTCCTCCTTGAGTCGCACCACCGGCCGCGTTAGTTGTCGCAACCACAACCAACATATTGCAGCAAACCCTAGCACGGGTTCAAGCAGAGATCAACAAAATGACAAGAAAAACCATTGCCACTGAGGTAGGGAAAATTGAGTACCTTAACGGTACTAATTACGAGTTGTGGAGTAGGAAGATCTATTATAGCCTATTACATGATAGCATACACTCCATCATAGATAAACCCGGCCCAACTTTATCTGAAAATCCAACTATGGAGGAAATTAGGACCCGCGAACAGTGGGAGAAAACATATAATAGGGCTAGGAGCTTTATGCTGACCCACATGGATCTGAACCTGATTCGGGTCTTTGAGACATGTGAATCAGCTTAGGAGCTCTGGACCGCGGTTAAGGAGAAATATCACTCCAAATCAGAAGTGAGCGTCCAGCTTCTTCTACACAAGTACAACTCATGTAGAATGAAGGAATCTGAAAGCGTCCTCGAGCACGTGAACAAGATGATCGTGATGGCCAAGGATTTAGCGGCTGCTGATTGCGCAATTCCAGAGAGGATGCAGATCGCAACCATATTAGGAAGTCTCCATCCGTCATTCGACATGGTTGCCACATCTCTGAAGATGAACAACAACATTAAGTCTGTGACGGACCTACCTGCACAGCTGGCAATTGAGTAGGACCTCTCTAAACAAAGATCGAAAGCTGAGATCTTTGAGGTCGAAGAAGAAGAAGAAGAAGAAGCAAATGTCGTACACGTGAAGAAAAGGCTGGGCCCTTCCAAAGCGAATTTCAAGGGAAAGAGTGGAAAATACCCACGTGGCTCTTGCTATGGATGCGGCAAATATGGCCATTTCAAGGTCAATTGCCCCAACAAGAAAAAGCTAGGAAATTCTAAAATGCCTGAAAACAAAGGCAAGAAGAAAATAGAATTCACGGCTGTCGTGGAATGCAACTCTGTCATCACGGAAAGTGATGGATGGTGGATCGACTTTGAAGCAACCAGACACATCGCCAAGACGAAGGAGGGCTTGGTGGACTTCAAGGAGCTGAGCAAAGGCGAACAGAGGATCTTCATGGGGAACAACACCTACCTGGACGTGGAAGGTGTTGGGAAATGCAGACTTGACCTGGGAGATAGCATTATGGTACTAAATGATGTACTATATGCCCCAGGGATACGTCGGAACCTGATATTTGTCCCATTGCTTCTCAAGAAAGACTTCGAAGTTAGGTTTTATAATAAGCGTGTATCTATAGGCAAGAATAAGAAGGTCTATGTGATGGAAAAGTTTGTACCCGAGCATGACCTATTCTATCTTCCTGTCATAAATTCTAGTGAATCAATGAATGTCGCTTCTGATTATTCCTTGTGTTGTTTGTCTGATTATGACTTGTGGCACATGCGACTAGTCATCTAGGAAATTCTAAAATGGATCAAATGATAAAGGCAAATCTGTTGCCTAAGATCACGGGTGCAAGGATATTGCCCTGTGAACACTGTCTGACCGGTAAAATGACGAGAAGACCCTTCTCAACCGGAATTCGGTCAACAGAGTTACTAGGTATGATCCATTCAGACATATGTGGACCACTGAACGTCAGCACACATAGAAATAAGGAATATTTTATAACATTCATTGATGACTATTCGAAGTTCTCCTATGTCTATCTCTTAGGAAGAAAGTCGGAAGCACTTAAAACATTTAAGAGATATAAGACGGAAGTGGAGACAAGATTGGGAAAACCAATCAAGACTCTTAGGACAGATAGAGGTGGGGAATATACCTCAAAGGAGTTTGAGGATTACTGTATTCTGCCAGGCATTCGTAGGCAGACTACAATGCCCTATACACCGCAGCAGAATGGTGTAGCAGAAAGAAAGAATCGAACTTTGAAGAATGCAGTAAGATGTATGCTTTCACACTCAGGACTCTCCAAGAAATTTTGGGGAGAAGCAGTGTTGACTGCGAACTATATACAGAACATGATTCCCACCAAGTCCGTAGAATCAATGCCATATGAAATATGGAATGGCAGAAAGCATGAGTTGGGTCATCTCCGGAAATGGGGATGTGTAGCACATGTTCTGGTACCAAGTCAGCTTAGAGACAAGCTAGACTTCAGTACATTAAAGTGCAAATTTATTGGATATAGCAAACATTCTAAAGGGTATACGTTCTTCCATGAAATTAAAGGTCTGATCGAAAGTCGTGATGCAACTTTTCTTGAAATTCATCAAGAAAAGGAGCATGAAGTAGAGGAATCAGATCATCTGATTGTCCTACATGACAATGAAGACGACTTGAGCATTAGACAAGAACTTGAGGATGATATTGATCATCCAAATGCAGAGAATGAACTTATGGAACATGATGATCCTTTAGAGGAAGTGGGTGGACCCACACAACCCAAGAGTATAATCGGCAACAAGAGACCCAGAACACGACCTGCATGGATGGAAGATTACCATTTCTATGGATGCGAGGCGTCGTGCTACACCGTGGATGAGGATGTCGCAGATTGTACAGATACTATATCCTTTGGTGAAGCTATGGCTTCGTCTGAGTCAGAATCATGGTCAGCTGCCATGAGAGATGAGTTGGACTCAATCGAGCGAAACGGTGTTTGGGAATTATGTGATTTTCCAGAAGGTAGGCAATCCATAGGATGCAAGTGGGTATTCAAGAAAAAGTACCGAGTTGACGGTACTGTTGACAAATACAAAGCCAGATTAGTTGCCAAGGGTTATACTCAGCAAGCTGGAATAGATTTCCAGGAAACCTACTCTCCAGTGGCTAAGTTTGCATCGATTCGGATGATCTTAGCCATAGTCGCATATATGGATTGGAATTATTCCAGATGGATGTGAAGACGACCTTCCTTAACGGAGAATTAAAGGAGGAGATTTATATGCGACAACCTGAGGGATCTCAGGTTGAAGGTCAGGAGAAAAAGATTTACAAGTTAAGAAAGTCATTATATGGCTTAAAGCAATCTTCACAGCAATGGTATCTCAAATTTCATGAGAAAGTTATTCAGTTTGGTTTTGTTTCAAATAAATTGGATAACTGTGTGTATGTCATGAAGAGTGGGAACAAGTTTGCAATCATGTCATTGTATGTAGATGACATTCTGCTCATAGGTAATGACATACAAATGCTCAATGAAATCAAACAGAAATTGAGCAATGAATTTGAGATGAAGGACATGGGCGAAGCATCCTATGTTCTTGGAATTCAAATAACAAGAGATAGGGACTCAAGGGCATTGAGCCTTAGTCAAGAAAGATATTTGCATACTGTGTTAAGGAGATTTGGAATGCAGAACAGCACTCCAGCTCCAACACCACTTGTGATGGGAAAAAGACTCAGTAAGAGTCAGTGTCCCGGAAAGGGGTAGAAACCTTTAGATGTACCATATGCACAAGCGGTAGGAAGTCTAATGTATGCAATGATGTGTACTCGACCTGATTTAGCTTATCCAGTAAGCGTCAATAGATATCAAAGCAACCCCGGTCCAGCACATTGGGAAGCTGTAAAGAGGATTCTTCGATATCTGAAAGAGACAGTACATCTGAAACTTGTGTATCAAGCAGAATCGCTTGAGGTGGTAGGATACTCCGATGCCAATTTCGGAGGGGATGTGGATGATAGAAAATCCACATCAGGTTACATGTTCATGTTTGGTGGTGCAGCCGTTTCTTGGGGTAGCAAGAAACAATGATGTGTATCTCGGCATAAACAGGAAGCTGAGTACATTGTGTGTAGCATGGCCACCACTCATGCTGTGTGGATAAGGCATTTCCTAGAGAATCTAAGCCTTGAATTGATCAAATGTCCAATTGAAATGTATTGTGACAATTAAGATGCGATTAGCTTGATCAATAGTGGGGCTAATAGTTCTAAAGAAAAACACATTGAGATCCAATATCACTATATACAAGATATAGTGGCGAAGCAAAAAATCACGGTAACCTACATACCTACCAGTGACATGTTGGTTGATTCCCTTACCAAGGGAATAACAGCAAGAACATACATTAAACATGGTTTAATGGGACTCAGGAATGTATAAGTCAAGGAAGAGGTTTCATAGATAATGATCCTCACATGATAAATCTACATTTATATACTACACGAATAGTGGAAGTATATATATATATATATATATATATATATATGTCTTGACCACTTTGGTCAAGTGGGAGATGTAGAACGGCCTATGACCAGGTTGGTCAAGAACCGCCGCCGACCATTGCTGAGCCGACGGTTACGATGACCGGGTCTCTCGGAGGCCGCAACCGCAGGGGGCGTGGTTGAAGAGGACGGACGTGTCGAGGGTTTGCGCCCTATAAAAGACCTCCCATGGGGAGGGGAACCCACACATCAGAAGCTCGCCAACGTGAGCCCCCTTCCCATCTCGATCATCTCTCTCTCGATCTACCTCGTTCTCTCTCTCTCTCTCGCGGCGAAGGAGTAGAAGGCGTACCTCGACGAGTTCCTAAACTGGTATACCTTTCCCCGAGGCATTGTTCAACGGAAAATGAGGTCAAAAGAGATGAAAGACTCATTTTCCAAATCCAACCACAGAGAAAATGTGCAATGAAAATAGACTTTTAAAAATCTGTCTACATGATGCCTTGGATCACTTCTTCCAAATCAAAAAGAATTTAAAAGCGAGATGCACGCAACATCGAAAGAAGATGATAAAAATCGAGAGACATATCTTGACCAAGGCAACCTCTTGAGATATACAGTGTAATTCTTGGTAAAAAAATCAGATTACATTTTGTTAGATGCGAGCTTGCGACCAACGCTTTCGATCATACTTTGTTAGACAATGGAGCCTCCGTAAATCTCATGCCATCCTCACCGCTCAACATTCTCAGGTTGGGTTGTTCTACAGAAACTACATGATGCTTCAGTTTGTTGATCGATCTGCGTATCGATCAAAATGCATCCACAAAGACATTATTGAAACTATAGAGGGACTGCAATTCCTTGTGATTTTGTTACCCCGGACATGGAATGCCGAGCATAGTTTCATCATACCCCAAGCTTTCTTGGGAGAAATTTCCTTCACACAACTTGGGTTGTATTCAATTACAGTTCAGGGACAGTGTGCCTTGGCACTCAGAGCGAGAGCATACAATGCGGAGTACGAGAACTCCGATCTAGGATTGTCGCTCTAATACCATGTAAAAAGAAAAGAATGAATTGATTGATAGTGAGGCCCTAAACTTCTCTTATATAAGAGGAGAATTTTGTTTGGGCAAATTACATAATAGAAACTAGAAGAAAAAAAATACATAAAAATATGAAAAAGATAAATAATATCTCAACATACAAGTTCATTTATAAGAGTCATAATTCATACAAGTATCATCACCAATAGATACACAATCATGAATCAGTGACACAATGATTGATGTTTCATACAGAGCACAGATAATGATAACGATTAATCATACAAAGATGCATAATAATGATACAACCACTTCTCCTTCCTTTGACCTTTTCTTTTTCTTTTTATAGAAACCAGTTTTGCTGAAGAAATCTAACCACAAACTACCAAACTCCACAACCAATTTTGCATGCTAGGAAGGAATTCATCAGCGACAAAGTTAACTCATACTGCAACTGGTTTATGGAGTGAGAACTCAAGCAATAATTGTTCTTTGCCTAGTGAGAGATCTCACATGGAGCATGGAATGTTCTTCCTCGGCATATCTGCTCAAGGTTCTCTCCCGAATATGAACACAGTGGCGACACTTCCACACCTACAAGCATGTCAAGAAGTTTCTATTTTCATCTAGAACATTACTATATTATGAGATAATTCCATCACTGAAACAAGTGTATGCTTGTCAAGTATCACCATGAGTGAAAAAAACGCTTACCGGTCAAATACAAGGGTACTGAATGGGTTAAGAAGCCACCTGCAGCAACTATCCAACGAGTATGAAGGCGGAGGAGTAACAATCTAGCACTGTCTGGAGTGTCGTTAGGGGAGCCATTGGCATTTTTAACTGGAGCAAACTCCTCCTCACGCAAAACCTGTTTAAAACAAACTGATCAATAGCTGCAACATGCAGCATCAGCAATATGTTCATACCACTACCACCAACATTGTTCCAATGGAATGTGAATGTAAAACCCAAACAGCTTATAGAAGAAATGCACAACTTTCTGTAAGAATATACCAGCTCATTCAAGAAGAAATCTTACAACCAGAAAGTTCAAATATAAATGTTTTAATATAGAATCTTCCGGTCAGGTTTGAAGACTCCGTCCCATAAAAAACTTTTATGCTCGAAATATACAAAGGAAATTTAAAAAGGCATATCAATAAGCAAGCTACAGCAGGACAGTGTCCCTGAGATCCTCTGTTCATGGATCTTTTATTTGAATTCGTTACAACCAGAGAAAAGTTGGCAGTCTTGACCAATTCAGAAACATAGCAGCACTGTCCAGAAAAAAGGTAAGAGGCTAAGAGCACACAAAATGGTTAGAAACGTCAGAATGGACATTACCTCAAAGAGAGCCGTTGATGGTGTATAACTAAATGCATCAAATACAAATTGTTCCAGCTTCAAGCCCATTGTGTATCCCTGAACTGAAGGTATTTTCTTTTCGGCTAAGTGATAGCTGCAATCAATACAGTTTCATGAGTTATTCATTTACATGTATGACACTTTAAATCACAGAAGTAATCCAGTATATGTCGTGACTAATTAACTATAAGTTACTTGGGAATTCACATTTATTCTTCCAATCAACCTATACCTCATTTCCATTTCCAGTAAGATAATCTATTACCAATTACAATTATCGGGAATCTATAAACTAGAATTGATCATATACAGTAATGCAAACTTTAAAAAAATGAAATGAATGTTTTATTGGGTAGGCAGCTTTTATTTCATCATCGTAAATGCCGGACTATACTCGGAACTTTGGGGTCTTTGTTAAGTCTTTGCCAGATGTCAAAAAGATTATGGGGTACTTTTGTTTTCCTGATGCTATGAAAGGCACAATCCTCTCCCCATTACTGTGGATTTTTGGAGAGGTGAAAAAAAATTGGAGCGGTCGGCTGGAGAGATGAAAAAAATGCTGGAGATGAACTGGAGAGGTGAACTGGAGAGTGAGCTGGAGCAGCGGAACTCGAGCAGAACTCGAGGGCGATCGAGTGGCGAGCTGGTGGTGGGAGGTAGTTGGTGGCTGGCGGAATCAAAACTCGAGGACGGCTGGCGTTGGAGGTAGCTGGATGGAGCAAGGAGGAACGTGCTTGACTAGAGGCGATGGAAGGCGTAAGGCGGAGGAATTTCCTTCGTGATTTAGGTCTCGGGACCAGCAAGAGGGATCTCCTCTTAGGGCACTGATACCATCTCAATTTGCTGGAGGAAAATGTGAAAAACGGTATATCTTTTATTAGAAAAGCTCTCCCTTATATAGAGGGGAGGCAATTGTTACTAAAATAATTACACATACCTCTAAAGTATGAATTAAATAATGTAAACCCAAAATATACTCCAATAATTACTAAAAAAGATAGAATTATCGAGAAGAAAGAACCAAATCCCGTTGACCAAGGAAATGGAGCTGATTTTCCCCTTCAAGCCAATAGTAGAAAGGGATCTAAACACCCAGACTGAGGGTTTGCAAGGCAGAGAGTGAGAAGAAGATAGTGCAATAAAGCACTATTAACATGACGACCATGATGAGGAAAAACCAAACAACAACAAAAGGAACCATGGTAATTATGGAATGTAGAACAAGCGCGGATAGCAATGTTGTGGTTGGAAGCATGATTGTTGACCTTAAAGCTGGAAGAAGGCTTACGCCAAGAACCAAGCTTGGGAGCCTTTTCAATAAGGGTGTGAAGACTAAAAGAATGCCAAAGGTGATAAAGGTGGAGAGGAATCGTGTACCATATTTGCTCATTGTGCTTAGGGTTCTGATACCATCTCAATTTGCTAGAGGAAAATATGAAAAATGCCATATCTCTCATTAGAAGAGCCCTCCCTTATACAGAGGGGAGGTTAGGGTTACTGAAATAATTACACATACCCCTAAAGTATGAACTAAATAATGTAAACCCAAAATATACTCCAATAGTTACTAAAAAGATAGAATTGTCGAGAAGAAAGAACAAAATCCCGTTGACCAAGGAAATGGAGCTGATTTACCCCTTCAAGCCAATAGTAGAAAGGGATCTAAAACACCCAGACTGAGGGTTTGCAAGGCAGAGAGTGAGAAGAAGATAGTGCAATAAAGCACTATTAACATGACGACCATGGTGAGGAAAAACCAAACAACAACAAAAGGAACCATGGTAATTATGGAATGTAGAACAAGTGAGGATAGCAATGTTGTGGTTGGAAGCATGAATGTTGACCTTAAAGCTGGCAGAAGGCTTACGCCAAGAACCAAGCTTGGGGGCCTTTCCAATAAGGGTGTGAAGACTGAAAGAATGCCAAAGGTGATAAATGCGGAAAGGTATCGTGTACCATATTGGCTCATTGTGCTTAAAATATGCTCTTGAACTGCTAAATAATCAAATAAACAAAGGCTATAGGATTCAAGGGTTGCCTTTTTAAATAGGATGGGTTTTAAGAAGTTGAGAAGAGGTAACAGAGACGGTTTATGTCAGAGAGAGACCCCTGATAACTCTTAATCCAGTCCAACATAGTAAAAGAAAGCTCACAACATTCAAAAAGGTGAGACCTGTAGAGAGTAGTATTATTATATGTATTATGTACTGTTTAGTATTTCCGTATTGTTCTCTGGACTACTCTGTACTTTACCCATTAGGTCTCTCCCTATATAAGAGAGACCAGGGTTCTCTTGAATAATAAGTTACTCATTTCCTCCAACATGGTATCAGAGCCTAAACCCTAGGCTCATCTCACCCCCCCCCACCCGCCGCCGCCCTCCCCCCTCTTCTCGACGCCTACTCGCCAGCCTCCTCTTCTTGCCGGCCTCCTCTTTTCGCCGGCCTCCCGCCACCGCCTCCACCCTCCTCTCGACGGTTCACCCCATCCGAACAACCGCCACCCGCCGCCGTCACCCTCGTCTCGGCGGCCCCCGCACCTCTCTGTGCCCTAGCACCCGGCACCCGCCGCCGCCACTCTTCTCTCGGCGGCCACCCCCCTCCTCTTCGTGCCCTAGCACGGACCCTACCGCCGTCGTCGCCTTGCCCTAGCACGGATCCTGCCATCTTCGTGCCCTAGCCCGCTCGTTCTCCGGATCTATGGGTTTGGGTGCGTAACGTCTACATACGCACTCAAATCCTATGCAGTCTCTGTAGACACTTATCACTCTGTCTACAAACCCTAGTTCTTCTCCAGCGGCAATATGTCAGAATCCAAGGTGGATATGCCCTCCATAGGCGCGTTCAAAGGTCCCGCGCCAATAGTAAAGATGGATGGTTCGAACTACGAGCTCTGGGCGATGCAGTTCATGAGTCTCATGAAGTCGAATGGTAAGAAGCACATTCTTACCGAGGATGAGCCAGCAGAGAAGACAGGGATTTATGCCTCGTGGGAGGCTGATGATTCGTATGCCAAGGTTTGGCTGTCAGGCACACTGCCGATGGAGATTGCCAATGATGTCCTCCATCAGCCCACCGCCAAGGCGATGTGGGAGAGTCTGGCTGCAACATATTCACAAGTGCGGAATGAAACCAAGATGTTACAGCTTCAGCATGATATATTCACAATGAAGCAGAACGGCAGACCACTTCACTCCTTGTACATGTCCCTGAGAGGGATGTTTGAGAAGCTATACAGTACCATTCCACTCACAGCAACCCCTGAGCATCAGAAGACGTTTCGGAATGCCACCATGGTGGGCGTTCTACTTGCAGTCCTAGATCCTGAGTACGAGGCTGCCTGCTCTCAGATTTTGGCTGATGCAGTTATTCCTCCAATGGAGGATGTTTATCGGAGGCTCAGTCGCATATCAGTGCCTTCCAGCTCATCTACTCCACCCCCATCAGCGATGGCAGTATCGCGTGGGAGAGGTGGTCAGTCTTCTGGTCGTGGACGTGGACGTGGAGGTGGTAGGGGTGGTCGCTTTCGTGACCCTTGTTCGTATTGTCACCGCACAGGCCACTCGGAGGATACATGCTATTCTAAGCATGGGTTCCCAGCATCGGCGCATGTAGCTGAGCATGTTCTGCCCCAGTCAGCATCCAATGCAGACAACCGTTTTGAGGAGCTTGTGGCACGTCTACGTGATATTATGCCACAGTCTACTGCTGATTCTCCTGTTGGACCTTCTGATGTTGCTGCTTCTGCCTCTGCCAGTTCCTCGACTGTCGCTAGTACCTCATGTAGTGCTAATGCATTTACCACTTGTCATGATATCTCTGATTGGATTATAGATTCCGGTGCTACACATCACATTTGCCGAGATCGAGAGAGACTTGAGTCCTACAGGGACATTCCCCATGACCGTTCAGTACAGATTGCAGATGGTACTCATTCCCCCCTTGTTGGACAGGGGGAGGTCTTCCTATCTCCTTATATGCGACTACAGAATGTTCTACATGCCCCTCAGTTCTTAATGAATTTGTTGTCCATTAGTCAGATTACGAAGGATTTGCACTGTCGTGCGATATTTGACCCTTCTTCTCTTATTTTTCAGGACATACTAACGGGCAAGGTGATTGGTTGTGGCTCTGAGCAGAATGGTCTGTATCGCTTGGTCCGGAATTCTTATGCGGGTGTCTCTTCGTATTCCGCCGGACTAATCTCTCCGTACATCTGGCATCTTCGCTTTGGTCATCTCCCGCTCCAGAAAATGCGACATCTTCTGCCCCAGATCTCTCCCAGTTCGTCCTTTTGCTGTGATGCGTGCCAGTTGGGAAAGCATCATAGGTCCAGCTTTCCTAGCCGTCAGAGTCGGAGCAGTAGCTCCCCGTTCGAGTTGTTGCATATTGATATATGGGGTCCAAGTCGTATTCCCGATCATCAGGGACACAGGTTCTATCTGGATAGACTGGATGCAGTGGATGATTTCTCTCGTGTATCTTGGGTCTTTCTTTTAGAGAATAAATCTGAAGCAGGAGATGTGATTAAAAATTTAATTAATGAAGTGCAGAATGTTTTTTCCTCTACAGTCAAATATGTTCGTACAGATAATGCTCTGGAATTCTGCACACAGTCTCTCTCTCAGTTTCTATCCTCAATGGGCATTATTCATCAAACTACTTGTCCTTACACATCTCAGCAGAATGGCGTGGCAGAGAGAAAGCACCGTCACCTTCTTGACATTACACGAACCCTGCTTATTAAGAGTTGTGCTCCTATATCATTCTGGGGGGATGCTGTTCTAACAGCTTGTTACCTACTCAATCGTATGCCGTCTTCTGTCCTAGGTGAGAAAATTCCTATGTCTATCCTTTTTCCTGATAAGGAATTATTCTCACTTACTCCTCGTGTCTTCGGTAGTGTTGCCTTTGTTCATCTTCTCACTCCAGGACTTGACAAACTCTCCTAGTGCTGTCAAGTGTGTCTTCGTTGGTTACTCTCGGACTCAGAAGGGATATCGATGTTATGAACCCATAAACAAGAAATACTTTGTCAGTGTTGATGTCACGATCTTTGAGTCTGTTATGTATTTCTCTCCTGCAGGTGACAGGTTGGTACCATCCATTACCAATGACGATGTCTATGTCCCTCCACCTCCTACGTAGGGCTCATCTGAGTCTACTCCTGCACCGATCACTACGTCGTCTTCACCACCACCACCTCCGCCACCACCACCTACACAACCTCCTATTCCACCTTTACCAAAATTTTATACGCGTCGGTCAGGTCCTGCTCAAGCTACACGTCCGACATCCAGCATGCCTCAGGTATGTGTTGATGCATTACTAATGACGGGTCAGATATGGTACATGAGCAGGATTCCTTACTGCAGAAGGAGACTACACCATCCAGTTCAGTGGACGACGACCTAGATATTCCTATTGCTATTCAGAAGTAAAAGAGGACGTGTGCTTCTTATCCCTTTGCTTCTCAGGTGTCTTTTCATCGCCTCACAGGCGATTTCCAGATATTTGCAGCAGCTTTGTCATCCGTGGACATACCACGGAACTATCAGGAAGCTTTGAAGATTGATGTCTGGAGATTGGCTATGGAAGACGAGATGCGGGCCTTACAGTCTCGTGGCACATGGAGCTTGGTTACTGCTCCTCCTGATGCATCCATTGTTAGCTGTAAATGGGTATTCACAGTTAAATACCATGCAAATGGCAGCCTAGATCGCTACAAGGCTCGGTTGGTCGCTCGAGGCTTCACACAGATATATGGTGTGGACTATATGGATACATTTTCTCCGGTGGCTCGTCATTCTACACTTCGTATACTTCTATCAGTTGCAGTGGTATGTGACTGGACTATATGTCAACTTGATGTCAAGAATGCTTTCTTGTATGGAGATCTGCAGGAGGAAGTCTACATGCAGCAGCCACCAGGGTTTACTGCTGAGGGGGAGAACCATAAGTTGTGTAGACTTCACAAGGCAATTTATGGCCTTAAACAGAGCCCAAGGGCGTGGTTCCAGAAACTATCTCATCTGATTGAAAGACAGGGGTTCAAGAGATCGAATGCAAACCACTCATTGTTTATTCAGAAGTCCACTACAGGAACAGTTGTCATCATGGTCTATGTTGATGATATTCTGGTTACAGGAGATGATGTTTAGGGAATAGAGAGGGCAAAAGCGTTCCTAGGCCGTCAGTTCGTCACAAAGGACCTTGGAACCCTAAGATACTTTCTGGGGTTGGAATTTGCCAGGAATGCACAGGGTCTAGTGATGACCCAAAGGAAGTACATTACAGATTTCTTGACTGAAACAGGCATGGCTGGATGCAGACCGTCGAGTATTCCCATGGATCCGAGTATAAAGATGTATGATGATGACACTGCGGAAGTAGACAAGAGGAGATATAGAGAAATGGTGGGTAAGCTCCTTTATATTACAATAACTCGACCTGATATTGCCTTTGCAGTAAGCTGGGTGAGTCAATTTATGGAGCAGCCAAGGCAAGTTCATATGGACGCCGTATACATTATACTGACGTATCTAAAGTCTTCTCCAGGTTCAGGGTTGTTGTTCCGAAAGGGCACAGATCTATCTATTTCAGCATGTGCAGATGCAGATTATGCAGGTTGCCCTAAGGATAGAAAGTCAACCTCAGGATTTGTCGTTTTTGTTGGGAGCTCTTTGGTCTCTTGGAAAAGCAAGAAGCAAACCGTTGTGGCGAGGTCCAGTGCAGAATCTGAATATAGGGCCATGGCGCAAGCAAGCACGGAAATGATGTGGGTTCGATCTGTGCGAGAGGATTTACATGTAGTCGTACATGTACCTATGCAACTTCTGTGTGACAATCAGGCAGCATTATTTATTGCCAACAATCCAGCATTCCATGAGAGAACAAAGCATATTGAAGTTGACTGCCGCTACACTAGAGACTTGATCCAGAGAGGCTTGATTTCTACATCTCATGTGAGCTCAGGGGATCAGACTGTTGATATACTTACCAAGCCGTTGCTCAGAGGACCCTTCCAGAGATGTTCTTCCAAGCTGAGCATGATCGACATCTATGCTCCACCTTGAGGGGGAGTGTAGAGAGTAGTATTATTATATGTGTTATGTACTGTTTAGTATTTCCATATTGTTCTCTGGAATCTCTGGACTACTCTGTACTTTACCCATTAGGTCTCTCCCTATATAAGAGAGACCAGGGTTCTCTTGAATAATAAGTTACTCATTTCCTCCAACAAGACCAGCATTCAACAACGAGAGATGAGGGGCAATAGTATGAGCAAGAGGCAAGAGATCCCTCATTTAGTAATATTCTAATCAGTACGGAGATGCTTCCAAAGTGATATTTATAGGAAGAAAGAAATATAAAGGGGGAGGTTGAGCCTCCAAATGTTGCATCCCCAAAGAGGTCACATAAACTAAAGTGGAGGAAGTTATAACAAGAGAAGATAAAAGAAACTCAAGTACTTTAGGGTCAAGAATGACGGTCTTGAATAGTAGAGGCAGAAATAACTCACTTCTTCATTGGATACCAATAGGAAAAGATAAAAAATCAATAGAGGGCATCTGGTCCAAGATGAAACCAGAAAAATAAATTTAAGAGGGTAACTGTTGGGAAACGTGAATGAGATGTTCTATTCCATAGCCCTAGGCTCTCTTATATAGGAGAGTAGCCTATGGGTAAATTACATAAAGAGAATAACAAGAAAATAAAATAACAAAGAGATACAGTTACTCAATATGCGTCAATACTCCCCCTCAAGATGGAGCATAGATGTCAATCATGCTCAGCTTGGAAGCACACTTCTGAAATGGACCTCGTAACAATGCCTTGGTGAATATATCTGCAGTCTGGTTCTCTGAAGTAACATGAGATGTGGCAATGAATCCTTTCTGAATCATATCACGTATGAAGTGACAATCCACCTCAATATGCTTGGTCCGTTCATGGAATGCAGGATTGTTTGCAATGAACAAAGCAGCCTGATTATCACACTCCAAGTTCATAGGAAGTGGTACATCTAAGCATAAATCTGTCAGTACCGCTTTCACCCACATCATCTCTGTAGTAGCCTGGGCCATAGCCCTATATTCGGATTCAGCACTGGATCTAGCTACCACAGTTTGTTTCTTGCTCCTCCATGAGACTAGGGCATCTCCAACATAGACAGCATACCCTGAGGTGGACTTCCTATCCTTAGGACATCCTGCATAGTCTGCATCTGCGCATGCAGAGATAGAAATCCTCTTTCCTTTCTTGAATAGCAGACCTTTACCTGGAGCAGATTTGAGATATCTAAGTATCATGTGTATTGCATCCATATGCACCTGGCGTGGCTGCTCCATGAACTGGCTCACACGGCTCACTGCAAATAATATATCTGGCCTAGTGATCGTGACATATAACAGTTTGCCTACCAGTTCTCTATATCTTCTCCTGTCCACCTCCTCAGTGTCATCATCATACAGCTTCATGCTAGGGTCCATTGGTGTCGTAGCAGGTCGACACCCTAGCATACCTGTCTCACTCAGTAGATCTGTAACATACTTTCTCTGTGACATGACTAATCCATACGAATTTCTGGCAAATTCCAGCCCCAGAAAATATCTAAGGTCTCCCAGGTCCTTGGTGACAAACTCGGTCCCCAGCTTTTCCTTTGCCTGCTTAATGCCCTGGTCATCATCACCTGTAATCAAGATATCGTCAACATAAACCATGATTACAATAATACCTCTCGCCGTCTTCTGTACAAACAAGGAATGATCAGCATTGGAGCGTTTATATCCTTGTTTCTCAAAGAGATCTGACAGCTTCTGGAACCATGCTCTGGGGCTCTGCTTAAGGCCATAGATGGCCTTATGTAATCTGCAAACCTTGGAACACTCCCCCTCAACAGCAAAACCTGGTGGCTGTTGCATGTAGACTTCCTCCTGCAGGTCTCCATACAGAAATGCATTCTTCACATCTAGTTGATAGAGTGGCCAGTCTCTAGTAACTGCAACTGATAACAGGATCCGCAGAGTGGAATGACGCGCCACAGGGGAGAACGTGTCAAGGTAGTCTACCCCATATGTCTGTGTGAATCCCCTTGCAACTAGGCGTGCCTTGTACCTGTCAATGGAGCCATCTGCATTGTGTTTCACTGTAAACACCCATTTGCAACTCACCGGGTTGACATCTGGAGGTATAGTAACCAAGCTCCATGTTCCTCTAGACTGAAGTGCCGCCATCTCTTCCTCCATTGCTAGCCGCCATCTAGAATCCTGCAAAGCCTCATGGTGGTTCCGTGGAATGTCTGTAGCTGAAAGTGCCAATGCAAACGTCCTGAAGTGTCCAGATAGCCTCTCAAAAGACACAGCTGCTGATACTGGATATTTGGCACAGCTTCTCTTCGGCTTGCGTAGAGCGATTGGAACATCCAGATCCTCTGTGGTATCACCATGCTCCTGTAATGCATCCTGCTGAGAAATGTCGTCAGATCCATCAACATTAATATTTTCATTACATACCATAGGCGAGCTAGTTGACTGGTCAGGACCATGAGCTGGATGCGGCCTGCGGGTGTAATGGAATGGTAACGGGGATACTGTTGATGGCGGTGGTGGTGGCGGTGGTGGTGGTGACGGTGGTGATGTCGGTGGTGCCATGAATACGGTATCAGGAGATATAGGTGGTGGCTGCATGTTCCCGGATTCTGAAAAATACATAATGGATTCAAAGAATGTAACATCTGCACTGATCATATACCGCCGACGTACAGGGTCAAAACACTTGTACCCCTTTTGAGTTCTGGAGTACCCCACAAAGACGCACTTGACAGCCCTAGGAGAGAGCTTGTCAGAACCAGGCGACAACTGATGGACAAATGCGACTGACCCAAACACACGAGGGGTAAGAGTGAACAGATCCTTGTCAGGATAAATAAGTGAAAAAGGAACCTGTTCATTCAAGACAGACGAGGGCATACGATTTATAAGATAACATGCAGTGAGGACTGCATCACCCCAGTAGGAATGCGGAACGTGACTCTGAATGAGAAGTGACCTTGTGACATCAAGTAGGTGACGGTGTTTTCTTTCTGCAACCCCATTTTGTTGAGACGTATGAGCGCAGGATGTTTGGTGAACAATTCCTTTAGAGGAGTAGTAGTTGGCTAGATTGTTGGTGCACAACTCTAAGGCATTGTCACTTCTCATAATTTTGACAGTTGTGGAAAAAACATTCTGAATCTCATTTAGAAAGTGAATAATAATATTTCCAGCTTCAGACTTATTTTTCATTAGAAATACCCATGATGCTCTAGAGAAGTCATCCACAAATACAATATAAAACCTGTGCCCCTGATGATCGGGAACACGACTCGGACCCCAGACGTCGACATGAAACAACTCAAACTTGGAGTTACTACTCCGACCTTGACTACTGGGAAAAGATGACCTGTGATGTTTTCCCAACTGACACGCCTCACACTGGATAGGTGTGTGAGAAAGACTATAAGGTAGGACTAGACGCAACTTCTGAAGCGGTAAATGACCAAAACGCAGATGCCACAGGAGAGGAGATACTTGTTCTGCGGAAGAAGCTGTGATTCCGGCAAACGGGGTCTGGTTCAGACGATAAAGGCCTCCTTGCTCATAGCCATGACCAATCACGTTGCCTGTACGGATGTCCTGAAAAATCAATGAAGATGAATCAAAAATAGCTCGACAATGAAGATCCTTCGTAATCTGACTAATTGACAACAGATTCATAGAAAACTGCGGTGCATGCAAAACATTCTTGAGCTGCATAGAAGACGTCAATCTAATCTCCCCCTGACCCGTGATAGGAGAATGCATGCCATTGGCAATAACTACTGTCCGTCCTGGAGGAATCTGAGTGTATCCTGTAAGTAGGCTCTGGTCGCCACATAGATGATGTGTAGCGCCGGAGTCCATGATCCATGGCAGTGTATCAGATCTACTACTGTGCAGTGCAAGTGGACTACCTGAAGTACTAGTAGAGGCCGAGGCAGAAGCAGCAGCATCAGTATAGTTCTCTGTAGTCGGTGCTGGACCAGATGGTGGAATAATGCCCCTGAGACGGGCAACTAGATCATCAAATCGTTGATCCAGTGTAGCAGCAGACGGGGGCTCTATCTGCTCAGCGGCTCGTGCGGATGCAGGAAATCCATGCTTTGAGTAGCATGTATCTTCAGTATGTCCGACTCGGTGACAATATGAGCATGTTGGCCTAGTGCGGCCACCCCTTCCACGGGGAGTACGTCCACGGCCCTGGTAGTGAGAACCATGGCCTCTGTTGGCCGCCATGGCTGAGGGATTCTGATTCGCAGCTGCTGAAGGTACTGTGATCCTACTCAATCTGTGAAAAGCCTCCTCCATGGGAGGAATAGTCGAGTCCGCCAAAATCTGTGAACGTGCTGCCTCATATTCTGGATCAAGTGCAGCGAGAAACACACCCACCATCGTCGCATTCCTGTATGTCTTCTGCTGTTCTGGCGTGGCGGTAATAGGCATGAAGCTGTAGAGCTTCTCAAACATCCCTCTCAATGATGTATAGAGGGAATGTAAAGGACGGCCGTTCTGCTTTATTGTGAATATGTCATGTTGTAGTTGCAGGATCTTCGTCTCATTTTTCGCCTGAGAATACGTTGCTGCCAGGATATCCCACATGTCTTTAGCCGTGGGTTGATGTAAGATGTCATTGGCGATTTCAATAGCCAATGTACCGGATAGCCACACCTTGGCATATGCATCATCGGCCTCCCATGAGGCATAAACTCCAGTCTTCTCTGCAGGCTCGGGCTCGGTAAGAATGTGCTTCTTACCTGTAGACTTCATCATACTCATGAACTGCATTGCCCACAGTTCATAGTTCGTACCATCCATCTTGACGATGGGCGCTGGACCACGAAATGCGCCCATAGATGGGATATCTGCCTTGCTTTCTGACATGATGGAGACGGAAGACTGGAGCGACTGAGAGGATATAGTCTATGTCTACAATGACATAGATGGGATTAGTTGCGTGTGTAGACTTCAAGCAACTAACCCCATGTAGATCAGGAGCTGTGCCCTAGGGTTTTGGGACTTAGGGCACGTACGCACGTGCGAGAAGCACGCACGCACCTGGAGGATCACGCGCGCACTGGAGTGCTCAACTGGAGAATCTCGCGAGCACTAGCGCACGCAACTGTGCGCGTGACAGTGCGCACAATCGCGCAGGAGGCTATGCACGCGATCAGGCTATGCGCGCGAACAGGAGCGCGTGACTATGCGCGCAGTCGATGCACGAGACTGTGCGTAGGTGTGTGGTGACGCACGCACGGGCGCACGATGCTGTGCGGAGGCGTGCAGCGATGCACGCAGAGGCTGGGCGATGCGCACAGGCGCGAGAGGCGCTCGAGATGCGCCCAGGCGAGAGGCGATGCGCACAGGCGCGAGATGCGCCCAGGCGCGAGAGGCTGGGCGATGCGCACAGTCGATCGCCGATCGGCTAGGCGGCGCCGATCCGAGAGAGAGAGAGAGAAGAGAGGCCGGCGGGTGGGGTTAGGGTTAGGGTTACGTTTCGAGAACTCCGGTCTAGGACCGTCGCTCTGATACCATGTTGGGAAACGTGAATGAGATGTTCTATTCCATAGCCCTAGGCTCTCTTATATAGGAGAGTAGCCTATGGGTAAATTACATAAAGAGAATAACAAGAAAATAAAATAACAAAGAGATACAGTTACTCAATATGCGTCAACAGTAACCATTAGGTATGTCTCATGTAACTCTGACCTGTGATATTACAGAATATATTAAACAAGAATTCAGTATATAAACCATACCACCCATTCCCAACCTCAACTATTATATTTACTTAAGGTAGTCCCTGAGCCTGATTTTTCAGATCGATGTTATCTCTACTCTCTAGTAATAAAGATGCTTGTGAGGAGACAGAATGTAAAAGATCTTACTCTGCTGATTGCTCTTATGAAAAAACCTTGTGGTTTCACATTACTCCCAATTCTAGGGCAATGCCCGTGACTTATCTCAGTGGCAACACTACAAGCATTTTGCAGGACTATCAGCAATACAGTTACAAAATTTCCCACTCAAGCTCTTCTTTACCCCACTGTAAGGGGGCAGTGGAGGATATAGCAGCTCTGATATCCAGGAAAACTTTTACTTTATCAACCACTGACGAGTTGTAGGGTGACTTGATGCAAACGGAAAAATTTTCAATGGTGAAACATATTTTTTATGGTGAAAAAATTGGTGGAGAAGTTGGAGGGAGGAAGAAGAGAAGACTCCCCAGTTGCGAGAGATTTTGGGAAAAGAAGCGAGGAGATCGGGTGGAGGGAGAATAGAGAGAGAGTGAGAGATATGAGATAAATCTCAAATTTTATAATATCTGGAATGAATAAAACATTAGATTACCATCCCCTTTATAGAGGAAGGGACGGACTACAAAAATAGAAAGCGAATAAAATTCAAATCATAACATACCATATTTGACTCTAATTTTCTAACTAATTAATTGGAAATCACAATCGATCTCATTATTTAAATAAAAAAATTGCAACGAACTTGATTGGATGGAGATAAATCTAACCCTAATTAAATTAAATTCTAATTAATGGACGGAAAATTGATCCCTAATTATTCGTTTCACGCTGCATCAGCTCTCTGCCTCTCAAAAAACCCATCTCCTGATGAGTGGCTGGCTTTGTTTCTGATTGTGGAATAAGATAAGAGTTGTTGAAATCATTGAACAATTTGCTCCAAATTCATCTTTATACTCAATTCATGAGGTAAATTCGCCTGAGGGGTACCCGTGTAAACTTATTCCACGGGATCCTCAGATGAATATATATTTTGTTAAGTACCGTAAGGGAGCCGTGATCTCAAGTCACGACTTCCTTTAGAAGGGAGCCTTCACTTGAGATCAGGGCTCCTACTGAAGGAAGCCGTGACTTGAGATCACGGCTAGGGCCTGAATATAGCCCCAGCCACGACCCGCCCCCTCGCCCACGCGAACAGAAGGTCTGCCTCCTCCCCGCAGTTGTGCAGTCGCCGCCACCTCGTCCTACTCCGCCTCCGCCAGTTCCCTCGTGCCCCCTCCCTCGCCGCCACCTCGTCCTACTCCTCGAGCCGGTGTCCCCTTATGCCCCCTCCCTCATTACCACCTCACCTCGTGCTACTCCATTTCATCCACTGTGAGTATACCCTAATCTTATATGATTACAACGGTAAATTTTTTTATTTTGGTTTTGTGTATGTCACACGGTTGTATCTATTTAGGAGTGGTGTATTATTCATATGTAACGTTAATTATTCTCCTTTTTTGAAGAGTCGAAGAAATGGAATTAATGTGCTTGTGCCATGTTGGTGGGAAGATTGCTAAGGATGGCAAAAAAGTTAGATACGAGGGAGGTCAGGTGAAATCCATAAGAGTTGGGATGGGTTTGACATTTAATGGATTGGTCGAGATGATTGCAAACTCGGTTCGTGTCGACTTAACCAATGGTACAGAACTACATGTATTTCACAGGATGTTGGAGAATAATGACACATTTTTGGTTGATGTCGAGTATGATGGTGACGTTGATGATATTTTGAAGTATGCTGAGATGATGGGAGGCTCATACCGACCAGTTTTATTTACTGACCTTGTATGTACAAGAGCTCGTACAGTTATATGCCAAGTTGTGGCGACGGTTCCAAGAACGCAGCCCATGTCTCATACATCCGATGTGACACAACCCACTTTTGGAAGGGCTTGTTAGAGTCTTCATGTATCTACAACTTATGTGGAGATGACGAAATCAGTAAATTTACCTCAATCTTTGGGACCCTGCCCGAATGACCCCATCTCCACTATAGGAGAGGACCACAATCTTGAGATTGATCGTATGATGGAGGATACCCCACAAAACATTGATGATGAAATGGAAAATGATGATGGTGAATTGTCGATCGATGAGACCGAGATGGTGCGTGTTGAGTCTGGCATACCATTGTATAACACTCGAGGCAGTTATGGTTACATTCGAAACGGTGATGACGTGATGGGAATTCACGATGGATTAGCTAGTTCAGATGAATTAAGGAATTGGATGACCTTCAAGTCAAAAGAAGATTTGATTTAATCAGTTAAATTGTTTCACATTAAACACCACTACAATTTTGAGGGGCATGAATCTGACCGTCATGTATGGGTTATTTATTGTAGCGAGAGGAGCAGGGGTTGCCTTTGGCGGTTGCGTGGACATCGCCGCCCACTTGATGGCCTCTTCGTGATTTTCAAATTAGATGCACCACATACCTGCTTGCATCATGTAGCAAACCAAGATCACCCTCAGCTTGATTGCAACTTCATGGCACGGAAATTTCTGAATCAAATCAAGGTCTCACTAGCCATGAAGGTTTCATACTTGCAGCGGTCTATTTCTGATGAGTACGGGTACAAAGTGAGTCATAGAAGGATATGGGATGCCAGGAGAAAGGGAATAGAGACAGTATACGGTGATTGGACTGCATCATACAACGAATTACAGTATATGTTTCGTGCATTGGAGACATCAATCCCAGGCATTGTTTTAAAAAGCGCCGCCTCGAGGCGCAAAGGCGTACGCCTCGAGGCGAGGCGCAGCAAATTCGCCCTGAGGCGCACGCCTCAGGTTCTCTGGGTGGGGCGTGCGCCTTGACTTGGCGTGAGGCGCTCGAGGCGCGAGGCGCTCGAGGCGAGGCGGAGGCGTAAGCCTCGAGTCATGAGGCTTTTTTTTACATTTTTGGTTATGTGCTTTGCACTTGACCTTATTTTTTTGTTAGCATTATATTTTTTATGTTTGTATTTTTGTTTACATGTTAACCCTTGCATATTTCTATATATTAGTTGCAAGTTTGCAACTTGATGTTGTTATTTGGTTGTATAAGTTGTGAATCTTAGAAAAGTTATCGTATATATGAAGAAGCAAGGATGCAAATAAACACGTGAATTAAAATAATTATTACATTTGATTGTGAATAGCAAAATAAAAACAACATCTTTAGTAAAAAAAAATCGCCGGGGGCGCTGCCCCCACACCCCCGCAGGGGGGAGCGCACCTGCTCCCCCCTAGACCCCCCCCACAGGCTCGTTGACCGGGCAGCGAGACCCCCGTCTTGTTGGGGTATGATATGGCAGGAGGGGATGCATATGACGGTTCTCCAACAATATCCAACAAGACAAATGGTTGGGATTCAAGGTGTGTTAGTATTTTTTTACTTCAAACACTAAAAATTATGGTTCCTATTATACTTTAGTATTAAGTATAGACTTTAATTCAATACTCATATAGAATTATTGAAGTTGGAACTTGATATTACATATATTAGTGGCTTTTTTTGAACTACAATGCCTTCATTTTTTTATGTATTGCATCTCTTATTAGTGTTAAACTATTCTTGAATGTGTTTTTGGTAAAATTTAATATTATCATATATTTTTTCAATGTATTTTCCTTTAATTTTAATTTTTTTCCAAAAAATTGAGGCTTACGCCTCGACCGCCTCGAGGCTTACGCCTCGCCTCGATTTTAGGAAAAACGCCTCGGACCGCCTCGCGCTTTTTTAAACCTTGATCCCAGGTAACGTGACCGATCTCTATGGGGATCATGTTGGTGGGTAAGAGAAGGTTTTCAAGTGGGATTTCTGGGCATTTGGTCCATGTATCGGTGCATGGAGATATTGTAGTCCTGTTATTAGCGTCGATGGTACTCAAATGTATGGTAGGTACAAGCAGAAGGTGCTCATTGCATGTGGCATCGATGCAGCAAACCACATCATATCTCTTTCATTTGCCTTCGTGAATGAGGAGGATGAAGATAGTTGGAGTTGGTTTTTGGAGAGAGTTCGGCTTCATATTTTTAGGGATCGTACTGGTCCAATTTGTGCCGTATCATATCGTGCACCTGGAATTCGTTGTGCCATGCGTCGCTCGGAAGTGCAGTTTCAACCGCCTTATGTGTATTGGTTTTTCTGCCTACGTCACGTTACTAGTAACTTCAATGATGTTATGAAAAATCAGGCAATGAAGAGAATGGTAATGAGGGCTGGGAAGGCTTATACACAGAGAAAGTGGACTACTTACATGAACAAGTTGAAGGAGGTGAATGAGAATGCATGGTATTAGTTTGATACGCACAATTGCCCCAAAGATCAATGGACTTTGGCTTTTGATGATGGACATTGTTTCGCTTACATGACATCTAACTTCTCCGAAAGTTATAACGCATTATTAAAAGATGCAAGATCACTCCCATTGGCAGCATTGGTGCAGAAAACATACTACAATTACATTTAATATTTCTATGACCGTCATAGTAAGACGATGTCTCATCTGGCTAGTGGTTACGATTCATCAAATACGTTGCTGACATGCTAAAGAGGTGGATGGATAGGAGCAATAGTCATCGAATCACTCGAATCAGGGGTGCTCCTTTACACTTATATGAAGTGATCACAGGGCAACGGATGACACGGTTTGGCCTAAAGGGCGGAAGGAAACATTCGATTTTACTCAGTGACTTATCTTGCACCTGTCAAAAGTGGCAGGTTCACAGAATCACATGCTCTCATGCATGTGTTGTTCTAGCACATCTAAATATTGATGTGGATGAGTATATGGGCATGTGGTATACATGGCAATGCCAACTGAACATCTATGAAGGGGTCTTCTACTCCATTGGTGATACGGAAATATGGCCAAAATTCACAACAGAGAAAATAAATTCAGATTCAACAGGATTACGATCCAAGCGTCGACCCGAATCAAACCGAATTCATAATGAAATGGATATACATGAGGATCTTGTCCAACAGCAGTGCGAGGCTTGTCTTCAACTTGGTCATAATCGTCGGCATAGTAATCACGGTCCATCAAGTGTAAACAAATGTGGCTTGTGTCGGGAGAGTGGCCACAATAGGAGAAAATGTCCTAACCGTAGAAGTCAAGGTTGTTTAATTATTGTTGTTTGCGATAACATTTATTTTTTATCTTTTCTTTTTTGGTTAACTTTTTTGCCATCTACTATTTAACCATTCAATTTCTTAAATGTTGCAGATGAAGCCACGGCCCATTGATCGATCTGTTCTACATCTACAAGGCTCTCATAGATCCAGGATTGTTTGGCAGGGAGATGTGTGTGGTTAAAAAATCTACCGTAAGTATCTATCATTATGTTTCATTTTGTTATCTGACGTAGCTCCTTTCTTGAATGCACATTAGGTGGCGAGATGGTTGAGATGTCGATGTAGAGAGGGCATATTGTGACAAGGCCACATTGATGAGTGGATCGTGACCCATGTATATGCTGCTGGTTTTGCAGTAGTGATGCAACTGGACTTCATCTCACTCGATTGGCATTTGATTACTGCATTGGTGAAGAGATGGCGCTCAGAGACTCATACTTTTCACATGCGCCATGGGGAGATAATGATCACTTTGATGGATGTGGCTTACATATTTGGAATGAAGATCGATGGACATCCTGTGATTGGACATACAGCATCCCCTACCTGGCCTGAACTTTGCGAGAGGCTTCTTGGAGTGAGGCCTGAGAAGCCTAACATCGATGGTGCACGTATCCGCATGACATGGCTTGTGGAGTATTTCTCCGTACTTCTAGAGTATGTTGATGAGGAGACCATTGTACAGCACACCCGTACATATATACTATAGCTTTTGGCAGGGGTTGTCTTTCCAGACAAGTCTGGCAATGAGGTATCCATGATTTACCATCCAATGCTTGAAGACATTGAGGCATGTGGATAGTTATCCTGGAGATCTGCTTGCATGGCTTTCCTTTACAGGCAAATGTGCATCGCATCCAAAGCAGAAGCAATAGAGATATGTGGTCCTTTGTTCTTACTACAGTTGTGGGCATGGGAACATTTTCTCCACATAGCACCCATTGTACACTGGAGGCTTGATTGACAGGGGAGCGCCTTAGGATGTCGTTGGCGAGCAGAATTTGATGTCACTACAGAGCAACACACGTGCGCCCATACAGAGATGCATTTGACCTTCAGACACCGCGACAGGTATAAAAGTAAATCTAACATGTTACATTACGAGTAGTTATCCATGATTCTAATATAATTCTGATGCAGAAATGATTTGGCGATGGCGGAAAAATTTAATTGAAGGGGGAGATATTTGATGGGAAAGAAATTGGAGGAGAGAAAGAGAGAAGGCACGCCGGTTGCGCGAGATTTGAGGAAGAAGAAACGCGTAGATCGCGTGGGAGAAAGAGAGAGACGAGAGAAAGAGATAGTGATTGAATCTCAAATCTTCATATATTCTGACCTCCCTAAATAACTAGCCTATCATCCCTTTATATAGGAGGGATGAGATTGCAAAAATAGCAACTCAAATTCAAATTCAAACTAATTATCCGAATTCGACTCTAACCGACTAACTGACTAATTTGAAAATTTAAATTAAAACTAACTACTTTTGAGATCACATGTGATCTCTTTAATTTGACTAAAATTACGACAACTCAAAATAAACGTAAATAAAATTAACGGATAAAAATTAAATAAATGCAGCCCTATATTTCTATTTCACGCTGCATCAATTCTCCTCTGCTTGAAAAACTTGTCTCCCGACGAATTGCTGGATCTGCAGGCTTGGAGGTTGATAAATTCGAATCAGCGTCCTCGATCATCCCATGGAAGAACTGGTGTGGAGGAAATGGCGGGATCCATATGTGCGCGACGCGGGTGTTGGTGACGTGGGCTTCGTGGCGGAAGAGCAGGTGTGGCGCACATGCGAGCGCCCATCCAGGTTTCATCCCTTTGACATGGTGTTCGAAGAACTGATGGGGCATCTTCATGACGATCAACTCGGCCTTTGGAGAGTCCATAGCAAAGCAATAGCACAAGGAGAGTAGAGGAGGAGATGTGTCCAATGAATTAAGCCATGGGACCTTTAAATAGGTGAAACCCATGATCCTAGTCCTATTTGGATAAGGAGGTTTTCCAGATTTCCTCTTTTTAGCACTTCTTTTAAAATGCTCCAGGGGGTTGGAATGCAAATTTCGTACCCCTTCATTCCTTCTTAAGTTATCTCTTAAATTCCCATCAGCTTTGGCCTCTTCGCAAATAGTTTTTACAGGGAGTACTCTTTTGCAATTTCTCCCTAAATCCCATACATCATGGGATTGTTTCTTGGGAAGCAATCCAGAAGTCCGCGGGACTCGGTCTCCTTTCCCTTGATGGACACGGCGTTGAGCCTTACGCCGAGGGTTCTTGCGGCTTCGTCGGCGGGAGTTCGAGTCAAGGCGGTGCTGGCGAGATCGGTTTGGGAGGGCGACAGCAAAGGGGGGGATCGTGTTGTAGGAGGAGCTGGGGGAAAGGCGGTGCGGGATCGGGGTCGCGGGGAGGACGGCGATGCAGCGGCGGTCTGGGGAATGATAGGAGGCGGCGTCGGGGGTGGGATGGGGTTCGGTGGGGGAGGGCACGGCTGGGACAAGGGGAACGGGGAGATGGGTTGCAGGCGCGCGAGAGGGAGGGCTGGCGAGTGCGGGGAGATGATGGGAGCACGGGATGGCGGCGGGAGGAAGATGGATACGGGGGTGGATGGCGGTGGCTCGCGCGGCGCGAGGGTGTGGTCGGGAGGGGAATCTGGGGTGGGTGGGTGTATTGCGATGGGTCCTGGGGTGGTGGGGAAGGTTGACGGGGCGGGGGCAGGGGTATAAGCGCATAGATGGCAGGAGGGGGCGCCGGATCTACTGGGGACAGTGCAGGGGTGTCGGGAGGTGTTATGGCTGGGGCTGGGGGTGCGGATGCAACGAGGGGGGGGGTCTGGAGGCGTGAGGATGGTGGATGGGGTCCGCGAGAGGGCCGCGGAGGGGGAGAAGATCGATTCCGGTGGTTTTTACGAATCTGAATATACCTGGACAGCAAGTAGGTCGGCGTTTTCCTCCTCTGAAACGGCCGGGACAGCGAACAAATCATCGTCAACGGCGAGTTTTTCTTCGTCGAAACTCTGGACAGCGGCTTTGGTAGTGGAAGACTTTGATAGGGCGGCGCACATAGCCTCGAGTTCCGCCATTAGATCTCGACATTTGGACTGGGAAATTTGGAGATCACGCCGTGCGTCCATCTTCTTGTTGTAAGCTTCTTCGGCTCGTCGTTTCCACTCTGATGAAGGATGGAGTTTTGTCGCATGTCGGCGCGAATGTCTGGACGGATCGTCAGATCGTGAGGACGATCTGTAGGCCATGCTCTGATACCAATTGATGCAGAAATGATTTGGCGATGGCGGAAAAATTTAATTGAAGGTGGAGATATTTGGTGGGGAAGAAATTGGAGGGGAGAAGGAGAGAAGGCGCGCCGGTTGCGCGAGATTTGAGGAAGAAGAAACGCGTAGATCGCGTGGGAGAAAGATAGAGACGAGAGAGGGAAATAGAGATTGAATCTCAAATTTTCATATATTCTGACCTCCCTAAATAACTAGCCTATCATCCCTTTATATAAGAGGGATGAGATTACAAAAATAGCAACTCCAATTCAAATTCAAACTAATTATCCTAATTCGATTCTAACCGACTAACTGACTAATTTGAAAATTTAAATTAAAACTAACTACTTTTGAGATCACAGGCGATCTCTTTTATTTGACTAAAATTACGACGACTCAAAATAAACGTAAATAAAATTAACGGATAAAAATTAAATAAATGCAGCCCTATATTTCCATTTCACGATGCATCAAATTCTATCTATTTTCTTAGGTTGTTTGGAGGCCTTACACGCCAGATGTGATGCAGATGCTTATATGTACTGCTTAGAAGCACCATATCTTCATGTTGCACGACTACCGCTCCCATTTCTGTTTGGTTGAGTTATACACTCCAGATTGTGTCTTACGATAGTTCGAAGCAGTGCAGGGGATCCCAGGTCCGTGCAACACATGCACAAAGCTCCACTCGATAGATCTTCGAGGGAAAATCAACATTGATTAGATCCAATTCCATGCCAACTTCTTGGGGATGTGGGAGAATAGAAGGGATTATATTGTGGAGACGGTCCCTATTGTGTCAGGAGGAGATTGGTAACAGATAACTACATGAGTTGGTATAATCGTATCACGACGGTTCATTGGTAGACAAGGGTGCATAATGGACTTTGTTGTAACAATTACAATATCCTTGTATTTTCAATATACATAGAATATGACTCAAGTTTTTCTCCTTTTCAGGTATCGAGGTTTGGAGAGATCCATCCGGCGAGGGATGATTCAGATCGTGTGGCATTTTTTACGGTTAATTCTGAGCGTCGACTAGTGGAAGCCATAGAGAGACAGTTTAGAGATGGGGCAGATGATGATGAGGACGTTGGAGGAAATGAAGAAGGGGATTCCATGGAACCAACTCCTACTGAGCGGGATCGAGGACGAGGATATGGGCGAGGACGTGAAGGAGCAAGAGTTGGAGGAGGTCAGAGGCAGCATGTCCAAGCATCTATTGCTGATGATATTCAGACTCCTTTTCAGGACCATTGCACTCCTAGTAGCCCGTCCACACCAACCGCCCCGGTGAAGGAGAGGGGTCCTACTAACGCCAACCCTTCACGTCGCTCTCCGCTTCCGTTACTTCATATGGACGACATTGTGGTTATCGATGGATCTATAATTTCAAAGATTGATCAAGCTAGCCAGATCGTGCCCTCAACCCAACTACAGCCTGAGGCGATACCGCAAGAATCCAAGGAAAGGCCGCCAAAGCTTAGATTCTTTCGTAGAAGGAAATGTGTATGATGAGCTTGTCTTACATATTGATATGTATCACAATGTATCTTAAATGAACAGCTTCTTATTATATTATGACTATGTAGTTCTCTGTATCCAAATAGAATCATGGAGAAAATTTTTAATTTATGATTCTTTTTCTAATACAAATTATGAATATTAAATTTGAAAGGCCACCAAATCATGTATATTGGAAGATTTGCATCTCCCTGGAATGGGGAGCTGCCTGGTTTGGAAGCAGACAAAGTCGTGACTTGAGTTCACGGCTTCCTTCAGTAGGAGCCGTGATCTCAAGTGACGGCTCCCTTCCAAAGGAAGCCGTGACTTGAGATCACGGCTTCCTTATGGTACTTAACAAAATATATATTCGCCTAGGGTTCCCGTGGAATAAGTTTCCACAGGTACCCCTCAGGCAAATTTACTTCCTCAATTCAGCATTATATTTGTAACTTCTTTTCATTGAATGGTGAGAATGCAAATTCTCTATCCCTTCAAGTAGAAATATTTTTCTCCTTGAGTAGCACCCAACTTTAACCTTTAAATAAAAGGTTTTTGAGTGAGCAGGGGATTAGCAATTTTCCCAAAAGATATTTTTGCCCCCTTTCTTGTGGAACATGTGTACATCATACTGATACCGCTTTCCTAGGGTTCGGGACCCCCAAACCCAAATGTGGTGACGGAGATCACACACCTGGCGAAGATTGCGGTGTGGATGTTGGTTGCTATGACGCACATGGCGACGGACCTGATCGAGCGAGAGATGGCCCTGCATAAAGGGGATCGGTTCAGCGGTAGTGAGGCATACCCATCGGAAGATGGTGACACGAGTGTCGTGTATGATGTTGTTTCGAGATCTTCAGTAGGAAATGGTAAGGATGGGGGTGACCTTTGCGAAGGTAGCTCGAATCGGAGTGTAGGTTTGCGAGCATGGGTTGATCAATAAGGATGGTGCATGGGGAAAGGGGAGTGAGGGTGGCATTGGCGAGGGTAGGATGTGGGAGGGTGGTGTGGTTCTAGGCAATGGAGTTGATGTCGAAGCTATGGCCGATAGTGGCAAAGGTACTCGTGGTTTTGCGAGAGGTAGTGTTGGTGGTGGTGTTTTGGACAACGACGATAGAGGGGGAGGGTTGCGTGTTGGTGGAGGTAATGATGGTGCGGTTGTGGTTGTCAGCGAGGCTAGAGCAGGGGCTTGCTCAGCTAGGATCGGTGGGGTGTCTGGGTGGCGGTTTTGGATGGTGGCAGAGGCGTAGGGACGATGGATGGAGGAGGTTTGTGATCCTTCTGGACAGCAGCTACAGCGACATCTCGTTCTTTTATTTCTTGCTTAAGAGACTCTCTTATCCTCGAATCAGCAACGACTTTGATAGATTTTCTAACCTCGACTGAATTTGAAGCAACATGGACAACACTTCTTTGTCTGATGCATGTGTTAAGCGACATTTTGAACTATATACTCTTGACTGATACCTCCTTGAATGCGTTGATGGATCGTCAAATTGTGAAGACGGTCTAAGGGTCACGCTCTGATACTAAATGATGCAAACAGGAAAATTTTCAATGGTGAAAAAGTATTTTTTTTAAGTGGAAAATTTGATGGAGAACTTGGAGGGAGGAAGAAGCGAAAACTCGTCGGTTGCGAAAGATTTGGGGAAAAGAAGCGTGGAGCATAACCTTAAATTTCGACGAACTTCGATTGAAATTCGATCGAAATTTGGTTTTGTGGTGATACCGATATCGAAATCATATATAATACTGCTCTCCAGGATTTCGACCAAAATTCGGTCATTTCGGTCTATTTCGACTAAAAATGTTCATAGATTTCTCGGATTTCGATGGAAATGACCGAAATTTTGGTCCATTTCGACTGATGTTCTAGGTCACTATATGTCATACCTAGGCCACTAATTGATATTCATAGGATACTATTTGGCCACTAAATGAAATTCACATGTCACTATTTCAATCACCATCGCAATATAGGACATTATTCCAAATACCATTGTAATAAAATAAGGCCATTAGGGGTCCTCTTTAAACCCTATAAATATAATGTGTACGTTCTCATTCCATCTCACAAGTCACAAGTTCACAACCCAACTTAAGTCTTGGAGAGCCAAGTTTCCGAATTCCAAGCAAGGTGAGTTTTTTACCATCTCTTTTTTCATAACACATCTTTTTTTAACATACTTGGAGATGCCAAATATATTTTTTCATCTTTGAATGCTAACTTCATAATCTTCAGAATTCAGAATCTTTATATAACTATATTGTTATCTTTTCCTAGGCCATCTTGGAGAGCCAGATATGGTTTTTACTATTTGACTGCTAACTTCAGATAACCATCCTCTTATCTTTGCATTAGAAATGTCAGCTTGTTATGCATCTCATGACAAACATGCTAACAAACCAACATTATTCTAATTGTCTCTTGACCATTGATGCAAATGACATGCATGTTAAATAAAAAGGCCAAACAGGTATTGAGAGTGTTATAGGGGTCATTTACAAGGAAAGAATTATTATGCCTACTACTATCCTGGAGCCTAAATAATCAACATAGAAATTCATATTAGCATGAAGTGCCTTATCATTTAACCCGAGGTCATTATCTAGACATAAATTATTACTAACTATCTAGTAGTACAATGCATTTAGCCAGAATGAATCCATTAACTAAGATCTAGCTCCATCCTTTCCACCAAGGAAGGAATCAGAAAGAGTACATGGATTCACCAAGGAATTCGTGGTTCGGTTGAATCTCATTACTATCCCAAATAAGAATGTAATACTAGTAACTCAGTGGTTAGTATTAGTAAGTGTGGACATATTATGTTATTGATATATTATGTGATCTTGTAAACTTGTAATATGGCATTTATATTTCAAATTTACAATTATCTATGTGTTCTCTATAATAAAAGTATTATTGTTCTTTTGAGAATTGACAGAAAAATTAAATGGCAAAATTTAAGTTTATGTACTGAGTGTCTGGACAGTCATCGATATGGAAACCGAAATATTATAACACTCTCGATTCTATCTCTCTTATTGATTAAACAACATTAGAAATCTTAAATTTGAAAAAAAAATAAGTTTTCAAGTCATTTCCCAAATATCCGACCATTTCATCGAAATTTCACCAAAATTTCTTTTTCGGGTTTACCGAAACGAAACTGAAATCTGACATTTGAGGCATTGGCGTGAAGATTGTGTAGAGGGAGAAGTTGAGAGTGAGAGATATGAGAAAAATCTCAAATTTTATAAACTCCGTAATGAATAAAACATTAGACTACCACCCCCTTTATAGAGAACGAGACGGATTACAAAAATAGAAAGCGAAAAAAAAATCAAATCCTAACATACCTTATTTGGACTCTAATTAACTCTATCTAATTAATTGGAGATCACAGTTGATCTCGTTATTTAAATAAAAAATTGCAACATACTAGATTGGATGGAAATAAATCTAACCATAATTAAGTTAGACTCTAATTAACGGATGGAAAATTGAACCTAATTATTCGATTCACGCTTCATCAATGACTGGATCCAAATGGATATTCACAGTGAAGCACAACTCAGACGAATCCATTAATAAGCACAAGACCAAACATATAGGATAGACTTATTTGACACTCTCTTTGATAATTCATCTTTAATCGTTCTTATTTCTGTGCTAGATTTATTTCGGACTGGTGTATTCGCTAGGTTTTTTTGGGCCTCTTTGTGGTGGCCGACTTTCTTATATTCACTTACGCGCTCTGTTACCTTCTCTCCTTCCTTTACTTTGTAAGTATTTCCCACTTTTTACTTTTTTCTAGTTATATATATTACTGGGGAGAACACCAAAGAGTGTCTCCCCCTCTTTGAGCCTCAAAAAAAAATCGTTCTTATTTCCCCCACACAATGGCTGGTCCTTACATCAGCTAAACGTAAAGAATGCATTTCTATATGGAGAACTCTTGATGGTGGTGGATATGCAGCAACATCGGAGTTCAAACTTCGGAGAGGTGTCATAAGGTATACTCGTTAAAGGTCATATATGATCCCCAGCAGAGCCTCTATCCTGGTTTCAAAATTTCTGGAAGGTGCTAAAAACGAAGGACTGCATTAAGTCATCGTCAGATCACTCTCTCTTTACTAGGAGGACAAATAGAGGCAAAATAGCCATGCTATGTCGACAGAATTCTTCTGGCAAATGATGAGTAGGAGACCAGGGAGATGAAATATTTGCTAGCTGATCACTTTGAATTCATGGAGGTAGGATTATTGCCGTACTTCCTAGTGCTGGTGAACGTCATTATATTTACAGCTTTTAATTTCTAAACTAATTACATTATAAGTTTTTTCTCTAAATCACATCTACAGGAGAATATGGGCCAACACCAGAAGAGGTAGATTTACTAGAAGAACCAGATTTGTAGTTTCTAAAAGAGATTGCCAAATTATATTACACTTTACTCTCACCATCTACGTTGGTCTACTAAGAATTCAAACTTTCCATAACATACCAATCAAACTTGAAGATGCTTCAATAATGAAGATGCAGTAGCTTCTCATCAATTTAGCTCTCCATCTTCTGATTGTTAATGCTTAGTTCCTGAGTTTTTTTGTCTGATTTCATCCTCAATTGAGAGTAAGCGATGCTGCCTTGAAGTTATGTGAAACCTCAGTCCCCGCCAATTACCAATGTGTATGCAATTATAATGGCTTAAAACAAAACTACCTTAAGATAACAAACATAACTACATAGATGGTTGATTGCTAAATAGTTGGCATATAAATGATCGGGGGCCTCAACAAAGTTCAGTATATATAACTACAGCATAGTTAAATACATAATATGTGAACGAAAACTACTTACATGCTATCTTTCTCAAGGGCATTTGCTACTTGATTCAGGAAGTCCAATGTAAACATGTGTAAGCAAACCTAAAAGAATAAAATAAGTGAACAAAAGTAGCAGTTCATTGGTAAGGAAAGATGATAGAGAATACACAATCCAGACGCATCATAATAATTTAAAAAAATAAGTTTAAAACTTGTCTTATTAATAATTAAGAGACACATTTCCACATGAAATAAAAGTGACTAGTACCAATCATTGAAATCTTTCATGCTTCTTATGCTTGTTTCAGGTTCAAGTTTATATTCAGCATGCTGAATCATCTTAAACAAACTGAGAGAAACGTGCATGAGAATGTGGTGCACGAATAAAAAAAGAAGCTAATACATATATAGAAAAGGTATATACATTACTCCAACAATACCGAAGGCGTCCAGTGGTCTGATTAATTTCACTAGCCATAGATTGATCCATCTCGCTATATTCAAGTACGGATATAGGTCCACCTCTCCCTCTTCTTACAAAAACTCCAACATTCTCTTGAGGATATGCCTGAGAAAATTGAGCATGATAAATATGTGGAATAAAATTGAAACTTTATACATTAGAGATATCTGATTAGCAAAACTAGAAGGAAGTAAAGTGATTTCTCAAAGCATGTATAGTCCATCCATCTAGATGAATAGTCATCGATGCTCTTCAATTCTATGAAACTACCAAGGCCTCAATCCAAGTCTAGCGTAGAAAGACTCTTCTAGATAGCTTAGTGGATTTGAACTTGCATAGCCCTATGGCAACCTCTGAAACACTTAAACCTAAGTTGAGATGTAATGATACTTCCATACTTTTATTGCATTTTTAGCTTTCTTGACATGGTAACGTTGGACAATTCAGGGTGTTGGAATCTCCGCAACTTCTCAAAATATTTTCAATGTAAGTTCCTTATCATTTCCTTCCAGTACTCTGGTTACACTCTTTGCATATAGTTCTTTCTTCGTACTCAAAATACAATGGCTACTCCTATCTCAACGATAATCCTTCCATCATAGTGGAATGAATAAACTCCGGTACCATTTCCACTAGTTGGGATTATAACCAAGGTAATGGGAAAAAGGCTGACCCTAGCAACTTATTCAGTTTGAGTAAGAATGAATGTGCTCAAGTACCATTTCCACAAGTTGGGATTATAACCAAGACGATAGGAAAAAGATTGACCCCAACAACTTATCTGGTTTGGAATAGGGTGGAATGATAACAGCCTAAAAAGCCTAAGCCCCAGTTTAAGATGTAGTTATCTCCTTAAATCATTTCTAACGATATTAAGTTCACAATTTTAAGCTAATCTAAAGATGCACCTTCCACAAATGCCACACTTGATCAATAAAATGATAGAGACAGAAATACGTCAGCATCAACATGACAACTTTAATAAATTCGGATGTTCTTCCACCCATGCCCTGCCCGTTCAATCTTTTTCCGATCCCCTCTTTTTTTAGTGATTGTGGTTTTCAAATGTCATAAAATAGCGGTAACATGTACAGCTGAAATTACACTTTACTCTCTCATAACAGGAAAAGGTATATGTAAAAGAACTAATTCAGGTTCAGGCTTCAAGTAATGTAATTTTTGATTTCAGAAACATCTTATCAGCTTCAACTAATGTAAATTTTGATTTCAGAAACATCTTATCATGCAATGTGTAATCTACTGATTGTTATTTCTGAGATTCCAGATAAATTGCATACCTTTCGGACAACTTTTGCAGCAGCTGCAACACCTTTATCGATGAAGTATCCCAAGAAAGTAGGATCTGCTACGCGAACCTGTAAAGCAAGCACTGTCAGGGTATCTTAAAATGAGTGATAATGATCAGACAAAAAGAATTTACCAGGACGTTATCAACTCCATAGCAGTCTACATATCTGACACCTCTTGAGAACATATCCTCCAACAATCTAGATGATTTCAGAGCTGCAAAGAAATATATATTAGTTACTAAAAAAATATAAGTATTTCATAAAAATCAAATAAAAGTGTGTCCTCTATAATTAGCACGAAGTCGAATGGATATAAACACAGGCTCGCAAGCCCAACAATTTGATTTTCTACTTCAAACATTTAAACAAGATCCACAGTTCGAATTAAGTTCATAAACATCTAAAATGACATTTTTTGCATGAAATGTGACTGATGTTAACTTCAAGGTGTTCAGTTAGATATTTAGTGCAAGGGGTATATGAACTTGGTTAAAAACTTTGAGGGATTTTTTACACAAAATGCCCTGATCAATAACCAAAATCCATGAGTATCATCCATATCGTTCAGATACTCCAACAAAAATGTCTATAATAAGTTACACAATTGGCCTTCCGATAGTGAAATGTTGATATTGATTAATATTAGTATCTCACTATCGCGGTTACCTCATGTAGTATTAACTTGTCTTGGGATGCTACACACCTTAAAATATACACTCAAATAAAAAAAGAAAAGAAAAATAGCATAATTCCAACAATGCAGTTAACATTATTAGAAAATATGAATGCAGAAGCGTACCAGAATAATAAAGATAAAACATGGAAGAACAATGGATTTAACGTGGAACCCTACTCCCTAAGGAGCGGGATGAAACCACGGGAGAACGCCACAAAGGGTTGATGCTTCTATTGCTTTTCTCACTGGATACAAGGGGTGATGGGCTTCTTATATAGCCCTCACTGAGTCTCTACGTCCCACAACTGGAAGATATGAGACTAAACTCATGGATGTGGTAAATGGAACCTGGAGAGATCCATTTGCCCATATCCCACATAAGTGACGCATAACCAAATACTCCAACACTCCCACTCAAACTGGAGCATGCAATGCTCAGCTTGAACAAACAGAAAGAAAACTCAACTCACAATACAAGACACTACATACAATATCAACTCTATGCGCATAATTGTCGGCTGCTGTCGAGGACGTTGCTTCTCATGCCGTACAGGTGAGGAGGATGAACGGGCTGGAGTGGAATCTCCTCGTCGGAGAGCATGTGCTCTGTACTGCGCATATCAGAGTCACTGCAACTGCAATGAGTCTCTACACGGAGAACTCTGGCCCGCCACAACATGTGGACAACTGCTCTGTCTCTGAAAGGGCCGAAAAAGGTGTCGTTAATTATCCATACGCAGATCTCTGAAGACGGGTCTCTCTCATAGGGACCTCAAAGTGGGTTCTCTCTCATAGGAACCTCGGAAGGATCTCGTACTGTAGTTCACAAACACTGGAGAATGGAGTCTAAAGAAATCTCCTCGTCGGAGAACAGGGTCTCTCCCATCTGGCACAGAGAATGGTACTCTACTCTGGAGTCCCTATGAAACCACATGAAAACCCTAGCCCACATGGCATAGGAAATGGGATCTCTACTCTGGAGTCCCCATGGAACACATGAAAACTCTGGCCGACAAAACAAGAATGATGGGGACCTCTGAACAAGTGATGGCAAACATGTACTCATCTGAAAAGACTGCATACATGTGCATGTCTGAAACTAAAGACTCGGAATCAATGTGACGTCGAGTCTGAAACTGAACTGTAGAGTCTGAACATCTGGTTGGTCTGGAGAATCTGATATCTGAATGGACCTGTGAACTCTATACAATGCTCCCCCTTTCTCCCATACTTGTCGGAAAATGACATCGATAAAGTTGGGAGAAGACAAGATATTAGGGAGAACGAAACCAAATAAGCCGTCACATTTTTTCGGGCCTTTCTCAATCAATTTTTTTCATTCATTTTTTCTCAGCTATTTCATTCCTTTTCTATAGCCGTCATCTTTTTTAAATAGGTCGCTCACACTTTTTTTTGGCTTTTCATTTTTTCTGCAAAATTTTTTTTAACTTACAGCCTCCTTTTTTAACCACGCCTCTTTTTTTTGCTCTCTCTCTTTTCACGGAGCTTTCAGCCCACTTGGGCATGGAATATGAAACAGCATTTCGGTCCACCTCAGCCGTTACAAAAAAACTAATAGCAACCAGCCCTTCGAGGGCTATTTAGGGTTCCCAGTGGGAACCCCTTTCTTTCAAAGTTATCGCCCTCGATGGGGGCACTGCTGCTGTTGAAGGAGGGCACCGCTTGCGCCTACAATGGAGGAGAAGTACCTTTGAGAAGAGGCGGTGCGCAGCCTCCGATCTGGTGGAGGGGGAGTTGCAAGGTGTACCGCCATCTTGCATTAACGCCTGGGATTAGGCTTCCGATGGGGATCCTCATGCTTGCTGGGATCGAAGGAGTGTGCGCATCGACGAGAGCAGCGTGATGGCGATGTCGTTGCGTGATATCTCGCGCTGGAAGGAGGAGTATCGCCGCTTGCAAGGACTGGTTCTGCGCCTAGAGCCACCGCCTTGCGCGAAATGCCGCGCAAGGCTCTGTTATGCTTCACAGACTATTTTTTTAAGTGATGGCGCCGCTTGGAGGATGGTGACGATGGTTGCTGGAGATTGACGCTGGAGAACTGCGGCTGGAGATTGCCGATGGCGATAATGTCGCCTCTTTCTTCCATTTTTTTTGGAAACTACGGCTAGAAGCCCTTCAAAGGAGGGCGTGTTGCTTGCATGACTTAGGGTTTCAGAATAAACCCTCACCCAAATCTGGAAGGCTACCTGCGTGAGGGAACTGGAGAAGAGAGTGCCACTGTGTGGACATCGAACTGGGTTGCGACCTGATGCTCGTTGCTTGAGGAGTTGCTGCCATGAGGGTCACGACAGGAATTCCCTGAGCCTCCTGCGCATCGATACCAGGCCAGGGTTTGGATCGGCGAACCCATAACGCGCCTAGATGCTTCCTGGAGCGAGGCTGGTGCCCCCTAGAGACGATGATGAGGCTAGAATCGCCGCGTCGAGCATGGCCAGGAGCATGCTTGGGAATGGACGATCATCATCATGAAAGAAACGATGACTGATTAGGGCTCTTATGGAACACTAGAATTTTCTCCAACAGATAACAAATCTCCAACATAAACAAAACCATTAAGAACAGAAAACCAAAAAACGAATCTCGAAAATAAAGAATGAGAAACTCTCGAGAATCGAACCCGCTCTGATACTATGTAAGAAAATATGAATGTGAAAGCGTATCAGAATAATAAAGATAAAACATGGAAGAACAAGAGATTTAACATGGAACTCTACTCCCTAAGGAGCGGGATGAAACCACGAGAGAACGCCGCAAAGGGTTGATGCTTCTATTGTTTTTCTCACTAGATACAAGGGGTTATGGGTTTCTTATATAGCTCTCACTGAGTCTCCACATCCCACAACTGGTAGATGTGGGACTAAACTCATGGATGTGTTAAATGGATCCTGGAGAGATCCATTTACCCATCTCCCACATAAGTGACGCATAACCAAATACTCCAACAAACATGAAATCCTAATTCGTGCCAATATGAAGAGAGTAGCAGCAATAAGATGATCGATCAACACCAATTGCCAATTAATATGATAGGTTTAATGTATCCATTTATAACCATTTTTAAGGATGGTAGTTCTTTTAATGCAACATAGCTAAGGGTGCATTTCCCAGAGGTTGCTAACTTCGTAAGCATAACTATCAAGCACGCATCGTACATAAAGTTCCATGCTTACATTAATTGTTCGTAGGTGCATAAAGGTAATTATTCATATTTTTAGGCACGCTAAAACATGCCACAAACTTTAGAAGGTTCACATAGTTCTAGATGTCAATGTGATTTTATTTATTCCCTTGGGTTATTTACATGTTTGTAAATTTAGTTACATTCTAGTCAGCATTACACTCCTCATCAAGATGGAGAATAGGTATCTATCATGCTCACCTTGGAAGAGTACTTCTAGAATGACCCCATGGCTAGGGCGTTCGTGAAAATGTTTATTGTATGTCCCCCTGAGCAAACATGGGAAGCAGAGAATCAAATATCGTGATATATGGTCGATATATCAGTATTGAGTCTATTGACAAGGGACCGATATCGGTACCGATATAGCCATATGGGCGCTTTATCATAGAATCACATCAACATATGACTGATATGGATGCCAATATAGATATTAAAACCCTTGATGGGAAGTAGAGATGAAGCCCTTCTGTATCATATATCTAGTGTAGTGGCAATCCACCTCAATGTGTTTGGTCTTCTCATAGAAGAATATTGACAATTGTTGGAGTATTTGGTTGTACACCATATGAGTTGGAGGGCAAATGGATCTCTCTAGGATTCATTTATCCCATCCATATGTTTAGTCCCATATCTACCAGTGGTGGGACTTGGAGGCTCTGTGGAGGCTATATAAGGAGCCCCAGACCTCCTGTATCCATTGAGAAAAAGCAACAAAGCATATGCCCCTTTGAGGGCTTCTCTCGTGGTTTCATCCAGCTCCTTAGGGAGTAGGGTTCCACGTAAAAATCCTTGTCTTTCATGTTTTATATTTTTGTTCTTTGCTCTGTTTATCATTCGCTTCCGCATTATCTATTTTTTAACATGGTATCAGAGCGGGTTAGATTCTCGAGGTTTCCATTATGTTTTATTTTTCGAGATTCGATTATCAAGTTCATGTTCTAGGGTTTAGATGAAACCCTAGAAATAATTCAGTTCGAGTTCCTGTTCTATGCATCTAGGGTTTTTCGAAACCCTAGTTGTCCTAAATGCGGCATCCAGGATCCATGTGCAATAATCTTCACGAATCCAGGCACAATAATCTTCTCTGATTTGAAGCCGCAGCGCGAATCCATCGTAAGGTTCAACTCCAGGCTGCAGCCCTAAATACTCCATCGTCGCCAAGCACAACAACTCCTTCCTCGCAAATGAGTTCGGCAACAGCACGGTCTCCATCTCACTCGCAGCGCTCCTGGTGCTTCAGGAGGCCCAGGCGATCATCGCGCAGGTGATCTATGGTCGCCTCTTCTCCCATTGTGCAGGCGATCTGCTGCGCACCGTGCGTGCAAAGAAACCTTCAGGCGGTCATCAACTCCAGACAAATCCCAGGCATCGCGCGATGCTGGCAGCACTCTAGGCGGAACTTTCCCAGGAGCGAAACCCTAGGCGCAAACCCTCTAACACGCCTTCATGTTCGAAGCGGAGGCGCCCCTTCCAGACGATCAAGTCGCTCATCATATGCCCAGCACCTCCCAACACCTCCTCGCCCAGCACCTCCCAGTTACGGCGATGGCGCGCGAAGCAACCCCCGGCGGTGCTCTCCAGGCATCGCTTCTCCCTCGCGCGAAGCCCAAACACTCAGCAACTGGCGGCAGTCGCTGCGTTCGATACGCGCGCAAGTCCTGGCGATCGGCGACGCGCGGGTCTAGGCGAGCCGCAACTCCCTTCGGCGACGAGCGGCGGTCTCCTCGCGCAACCATCTCAGCGGGAAGCACCACCACACGGCACCACCGCTTCGACGGCGGCAGCAAGGCCCCATCGGGGGCGGCTGAATATGAAACCCTAAATAGGGTTAGAGCCCGGGGGCGTTAGTCTACTAAAAAAATTATTTGAGGCCCAACAGGCCTCCACCGAAGGTTGAAAAAAAACCGTGAGAGGAGCCCAAAGGAGAAAAAAGGGAGGCATGTTAAAAAAAGGAGGGGCACAAGTATTAAAAAATGAGAAAAAAAAGGGCGCGTACAAATTAAAAAGCCATACGCAAAGTTTTTCAAAAAAATATTGCAAGGAAAAGCCGAAATAAAAATTGAAATGACTTAAAAAAATGTTAAAAAAAACAAATTTTTGAATGGCTTAAAAAAATGAAGAAAAGTCGCAAGAAGTTTTAAGTGATGTTCCATTTTTTCCCCGTTTATGTATTATCTTGTCTTCTCCCAACTTTGTCGATGTCTCTGTATTCCAACAAGTATGGGAGAATGGGGGAGTATTATGTAGAGTCACAGGTCTTGTTCCAGATCTAGAGGACAGATTCATATATTCTCCAGACCAGCCGATTTCCAGACTCTACAGAGATTTTGTCAAACTCGACGTCAGATTCCGAGTCAGTTTCAGACACGCACGAGTATGCGGTCTTCTTTTCATATGAGCACATGTATGCCATCTTTTGTCGGGGTCCCCATCACTCTTATTATTTCGGCCAGAGTTTTCATGTGAGCCATAGGGACTCTAGAGTAGAGGACCATTCCCTATGCCATGTGGGCAAGGGTTTGTATGTGGTATCATAGGTACTCTAGAGTAGGGTACCATTCTCTGAGCCAGATAAGAGAGACCCAGTTCTCCGATGAGGAGACTTTTTCAGACTCCATTCTCCAGCGACCGTGGATACCGACGAGGATTGCACTTCCACGGCCCTTTCAGTTCGGCCCTTTTCAGAGATGGAGTAGTAGTCCACATGTTGTGACGGGCCAGAGTTCTCCGACAAGGAGACTCATTTCCTGTTGCAGTGACTCTGACAGGCGCAGTTCAGAGCACATGCTCTCTGACAAGGAGATTCAGCAGACTCGCACTCCAGCTCGTTCGTCCTCCTCACCTGCACGGCATGAGAAGCAACGTCCTCGAACAGCTGTCGACAGTTGTGCACGTTGAGTTGATATTGTCCGTAGTGTCTTGTAGCATGAGTTGAGTTTCTTTCTGTTTGTTTGTCCAAGCTGAGCATTGCATGCTCCAGCTTGAGGGGGAGTATTGGAGTATTTGGTTGTACGCCATATGAGTTGTAGGAGGGTAAATGGATCTCTCCAGGATCCATTTACCCCATCCATATGTTTAGTCCCACATCTACCAGTGGTGGGACTTGGAGGCTCTGTGGAGGCTATATAAGGAGCCCCAGACCTCTTGTATCCATTGAGAAAAAGCAACAAAGCATATGCCCCTTTGAGGGCTTCTCCCATGGTTTCATCATGTTCCTTAGGGAGTAGGGTTCCACGTAAAAATCATTGTCTTCCATGTTTTATATTTTTGTTCTTTGCTATGTTTATCATTCGCTTCCGCATTCTCTATTTTCTAACAATAAATAGAGCAGCTTGATTATCACATAGCAACTTCATGGGAAGATGTGCATCAATAGCTAGGTCAGTCAGAACAGACCTAACCTACATCATATCAGTGCTTCCGTGCGTCATCGCTATGTATTTGGATTCAATACTCGACCTAGCAACCACAGTTTGCTTCTTGCTTTTCCATGAGACCAATGAACTCCTTATAAACACTGCAAATCAAAAGGTAGACTTCTTATTTTTTGGACATTCTGTATAGTCAACATCTGTATAGACCGTGATGGTGAGAGATGTCTCTCTGTTGAATAGCAATCATGTACCAGGAGTAGACTTCATAACCTTAGGATGATGGAGACTGCATCAACGTGAGCTTAACGTGGTTGCTCCATAAACTGGCTGATCGTGCTCACTACAAAGGAGATATCTAGCACGGTGATAGTCACATAGAGAAGCTTCCCGACGAGTTCCTTGTATTTGCTCATGTCCACCTTATATGTACATCAATATAGAACTTCAAGCTAGGATCCATAGGAGTAATAGCATGTCTGCAATCTGTCATCCCAATTTCTACAAGGAGATCAATAACATACTTCCTCTGAGTCATCACAAGACCTCTTTGATTCTTGGGGGAATTCAAGCTCAAGGAAGTACCATAGTTTGCCAAGGTCCTTGGTGACAAACTATTGTACAAGGAACACCTTGTCCTCACTAATCCCATATAAATCATCTCCTATATTAATAATGTTGTCAATATAGATCAGAATGACAATAATACCTTGTGATGTCCTATGTACAAAGAGCGAGTGATATGCAATTGATATCTTAAAGCCATGTTGTTCTATCAGGCATTGTAGCTTCTGAAACCATGCTCTGGGACTCTACTTAAGGTTGTTCATAGCCTTATAAAGTATGCATAAGGAGACTTAACTAATTTGTAGAGACTCCCTTGCTCACAGCCACATCCAATCACCATGGCCGTGAGTATATCCTGAACATAAGTGAATATGGGTCAAAAATAGCACGATAATTCAAATCCTTGGTAATATGACTGACTAATAGACAACAAATTCAAACAAAAGTCAGATGCATGTAGAACAATCTGCAGACGCATGAAGGGTGTCAGTAATATATCTTTGCATGTAATAGGAGAATATCTCCCATCAACAATGACAACGGATCGACTAGAATGAACAAACAGGAAGATGTGAATTGTTCTGTCACCGCAAAGATGGTGAGATAGTCCAGAGTCCATGATCATTCTAAAATATCTGCCATGTGATAAGTGGTAAGTGCATAAGATGTACCAGAAGTACTGGCAAAGGTTGCAATGTCAGATGTGGTCAAAGGAGCAAGCACTTGTAGAGCCAACGGTAGGATCCATAATCTCCCTCGGACAGGAGACAAGATCGACACACTTTTGATCAGCAGAAGTAGCAGTGGGCACAAACCACTCAGCAATACGAGTAGATGTAGGGCGATCATGCTTCTGATAGCATGTATCCTTAGAGTTCCCTACAGAGTTGTAGTAAGTGCATTGTCGGCGGGGACGTCCACCTCATTTGCCACGTACACCATGTCATCTGAATTGTGCCAAAACTCATTTACCACAAGATGTATCCATTGCAAAGGAGGTCTGAGTGATAGCTGTAGGGGGTATCGTGATCCTGCTCAATCTGTTGTGAGTGTCCTCCATAGGGAGGTATAGAAGGGTTGTGATCAAGAGTCGTGAGAAACACATACACCATCATAACATTCTTGTACGTCATTTGATGATTGATGGTTGCATTTAAGGGAATGAAGCTATGGAGCTTCTCGAACATGCCCTAAGCTAGGACTAGAATGCATGGAAAGGACAACCATCTTGCTTCGTTGTGAAGATGTCACACTGAAGCTGAAAAATATTCATCTCATTCTTCACCTGAGAATATGTGGTGGCGAGAATGTCCCACATTGCCTTGGCAGTAGGTTGACATACAATATCATTGGCTATCTCTGTGGTAAGGGTATCAGAGAGCCAAACAAGCACCCATGTGTTGTCTTTCAAAGCATTCGCCCCAGTTTTGTCGGCTAGCTCAAGTTCCATCAGGATATATTCCTTGTAGCAGCTCTCTATGATAATCATGAACTGCATAGCCTACAGTTCTTAATTGGTCCCGTCCATATTGATGACGGGTGTGAGACCTTTGAAAGTCTCAGAGGACGATACATCAACCTTGTTCTCTAACATGACGAACGAAGGAGACCAGGAAGGATGTAACTGGAGTTGTAGAACATTCTGATTTTATTTACAAATCATGTATGGAACAGGTTGTGTATAGATTCATAGCACAACCTTTCCCATCAACTCCAAAGGTAATATAGGAAAATTGAGTTGGAATTGGAGGTCTGAAAACACCCTGAACTGCACCAAAATCAGACCGTAAGGACCACTATGCGGCCTAGGATAGCAGTGTAGAGCTGGTGAGGGTTGCATCGTGGGCCAGGTCATGCACACAACTAGCATGGCCACTGGATGACGATCAAGAGACGGTGTGGAGAGTCACGGACTGTGGGGAACCATGGGGAGTGATGCCGCAGCCAAGCGACTGGAAGGTGGGGTGACGTGACAGACATGCGGGCGGTATGGATCGCCGCTATGGGTGGGGAGGGGTGTGTGACGATCACATTGAGAGGAGGGTCGTGCAATGTGACGTAGTTGCGCGAAAGACGGTCGTGGGGGATGACGTGCACGTGGTAGCAGAGGCACGGAGATGGAGGATGGCAGGTGGGTTTAGGGCTTTGAAGGTACCAGATCTTTGGTCTAGGATTTCCGCTATGATACCATGTAAAAGAAAATAAATGAATTGTTTATTATGAGGTTAGAACTCCTTTATTGACAGAGAAACCCTAGAAGGCAAAAAAAACAACTGGAGAAATTACATAAACAGGAAATAAGAAATACATAAATATTATTTCCTGTAAATGTATAAAATCTATATTGGAGATCAAATGCTTCAGACATTACCGGATTATGATATTGGGTTGGTCTCAAAATGCGCAAGGTACGATTCACTCAGAAAAATCCCTTATCAACACCATATTCTAATTGATCTTCTGGTGTTTTTAATACGCATATCCGACCAAAATATTATAATGAGGAAATTACTTCATTAGCGCATACCAGCATAAACTCCTCCATTTCCATCCGGAGATTTCGCAACCTGGTTTCAAATAAATGAAGAAGATTAAATGCGCCCGTAAACAAATAAAGAGTCAGATACACGCCAAAGAAAACAACTTCAACAAACATAACCTACAAAGGCTAATGCACTTTTTACATGAACGATTGTCCAAGTTATGCTATTCAGTATATTCACCATGGATGAAATATTGAACCCTCAATAAGATCAAGTTATCTTTTAAGCACCTGCTAGTGCTGATATATTTACAATCAACCTTAAGATGAGTGTTTATGTGAGGGAGGTCTCACTTCCACACCGTTAAATTGGTTTATTGAAAATTGGTTTATTGTCATTAAGAACCATGTAGATTTCATTTTTCATCAAAAAATCAATACACAGTACTGATGTTGCTTTTGCTGACAATGAAGCAAAAATGAAAGCATTAAAATCTTCATCGCTTTGTTCACATTCTCATTGTCACTTTTTATCAATATCTCCCTTCAATATTTATGAAATTTTAATTTATATTATTTCTATGCTGATGAAGAATGATCCAAGTTGCCATGACCGGTCAAATAATTATTAGAGTAGTTGTAACTCTCGCATAGCATGGAGCAAATAATTATTACAGTAGTTGTAACTCTAGCATGGTGATGTGTTCTGTCAGTGAATATCTTTCCGAGTAAAAAATAAAACATGCTCAAATCAAGATTTTTAGGCGCTTAGCAACTAGATCCTCCGGAAGTTTTTTTAATCCTAAGCCCCATATTAGGGTTCAGTAATCCCTTTCTTTCATAATTTAAAAATTACAAAGGGTCCTTCTTGGCATATACATGTAAAGAAAATGTACTAGAAGAAAGAAATGACTATTCTATAACTAGCACAAATCAATCCCTGTCTTCAGGTTTATCTGCAGAATCAGCATCATCAATCAGCGATAGCTTTCTTGCAAAATACTTGAAGCAAAAGCCCCCAGTTAAATCACCTTTTTAAGCAAAAAGGGGGAAATACCCAAAAATTTGTTCATTGCATATTTAATTCTCCCTATTAATCAACAATAAAAAGCCTTTTTCCACATTAAGTAGAGTCAGCTACATGAATTCTTTGTCTCCATTAAGAACTATCTTGGGTTATTCTTGGGCTTAGATCCAAAAATCTAAGATCCATTCGTATAGTCTCATTCCAACACTTCTTAGGCCTTCCCCGTCCTCTCTTAGTTGGCTCAACATCCCAAAACTAACATCTCCTCACGGATGCATCAGTTAACCTTTGCAAATGGCAAAACCACCTTAAGCGATTTCTCGCATCTTATCCTTGATCGGAGCTACAATAACTTTCCTTCTAATTGCATCATTCCGAATCCGATCTTTACATGTGTGTGTATCCACACATCAACCTTAGCATTTTCATTTCTGCTACTCTCATTCTTTGCACATGTCTACGGCCGCATGCTAAATTCAGGTCCATAGAGCATAGCAAGTCTCACAGTTGCTTTGTAAAACTTTCCTTTAATTTTTGAAGAAATTTTCTTATCACAGAGAACAGTAGAGGCTCCTCTCCACTTTAGCCAACATGTATTTATTCTATTAGTAACATCTCCATCAATTTCCCCATCATGTTTCAAAACAGATCCCAAGTATCTAAATGAATCTCTCTTTTGAACGCTATCATCACCAATCTTCACCTTGATTCCTCCACCATTGCTTCCATCAAAAATGCACTCCATATATTCAGTCTTAGCCCTACTTACATGAAATCCTTTAGTTTCCAATGCATGTCTCCAGACCTCAAGCTTCTCATTTACTCCATCTCTAGTATCATCAATCAACACAATATCATCAGCGAATGACAGACACTAAGGTATCCCATCTTGAATGTGACTTGTCAACTCGTCCATAATCAAAGTAAAAAGGAATTGTCTCAAAGTTGAACCTTGATGCAGACCAATGTTGATGTCAAAATAGTCAGTCTTCCTAGATTGTATCCTTACACAAGATGAAACCCTATCATACATATCATTTATGAGGTTAATGTATAGGACAAGTACTTGTCTCTTCTGCAGAACTCGCGACAATATCTCCCATGGGACAGAATCATAAGCTTTCTCCAAATCAATAAAAATCATATGGAGGTTCTTCCTTTTACCTCTATAAATCTCCATTGTTCTCTTCAGCAAGTGGATGGCTTCAATAGTTGAGCGGCCTGGTATGAATCCTAACTGGTTTTCTTTTACTTTGGAAACTTGCCCCAACCTTCTTTCGATCATACATTCCCAAATTTTCATAGTGTGACTCGTCATCTTGATACCTCTGTAATTTGAACAATTTTGGATATCTCATTTGTTCTTATAAAGCGGTACCACGATGTTTCTCCTCCAATCTTCATGCATTTTCTTACTTCGCTAAATAATATTGAATAAATTTGTAAGTCAAGTCAAACCATGCTCAACTAAACTCTCCAAACTTCTATAGGAATGTCATCAGGTCCTACACCTTTCACATGTCTCATAACCTTCAAAGCCTCATCTACTTCCTTCCTTTGTATTCATCTATAAATTGCATGATTCAAGTATCTTTCACTACTAGCTAGATCTACCGAAGTGATCTCTCTATTTCCTTCCCCAATGAAAAGCTTATAAAAGTATTGTTTCCATCTAGTCTCTATATCCTTCTGAGTATCTTATCAAAAAAATCCTTCTGAGTAACAATCACGTGACCTTCCTCATCCTTAATGGATCTCACTTGAGAAAGGTTTTTGGATTTCTTTCTCTTGCTTTAGCCAACCTGAAGATATCCTTCTGACCCTCCTTAGAGTTGAGATTTTTGTAAAAAACTTCATAAGCTTTTGACTAGCTTTGCTTAACGCCTTCTTTGCTTCCTTCTTCATTGTTTTGTAGTCGGTGATAGCTTCATTTGTTCTATCCTTAGACATAGCTTTAAAGCATGCTCTTTTAATTTTGAGCTTCTCTTGCACCCCTCCACTCCACCACTAAAATCCACAAAAATATATTTTAAATTCTTATGGATTTTAGCAAAAATAGTCACTTAAGTTGGTTATTTCCCTTAAAAATTCACTTGTGTGCATTTCTTTTGTCTCTTTTACTTGCATTGTTATGTTTGTATTTTTTAATTAAAAATTCCTATAAAATCTTGAAAATACTTTAAAAATCACAAAAATATTACACTGCATTTGGAGTTAATTTCACATTAAATTGATGCATTTAACTTGACTTATATAACAACTAAATCAATCAAGCCTTCTTGAGTTCGACCTTAGAACTTACCCAAGTAAAATAAATAACTTCACATCACATTAATTCACATTGTTTTGTGATTTTTTTATTGTTGTCTCAAATCTCATGCTACAACAAAATTGACATTTTTAAGATAGAGAAAAAGGAAGTTATCAAATGGCATTGTTGTTGGGGATCTATTTTGGATCATTCTCGAACTTTTATCAAGATAATTAAGATCCCTTCGGATAGTCTCCTTCCAACAATTCTTGGACCTTCCTCGCCTTCTCTTAGTTGAATCAACATCCCAAATCTTACATCTTCTAACTAGTGCATCAGCAGAACTCATTTTTTTGAAGCCAAAAAAAAGGGGGGGACACTCATAGGTGTTCACCCCAGTGATAAATTAAGAAGTAAAAAAGGCAAAAGAAATACAAGTAGCGCTGCTAGGCGAGCCAAGAGCGCAACAGACCCAAAGCACCTGCACAGACGTTCTCCCTGTAGAATCTATGACCAGAGAACAACACCTCGTTCCTAGCAAGCCAAACAGACCAAACTAAAGCAAGTGGCCGCAGAAGCTCCTCCCTCGGCCGATGTTTGGCCGCCACCAAACTCCTGAAGTAATTCTCCACACCAGCCCTACCCACACAGTTTAGGCCAGGATCGTCCCAAACCGAAGTCACAGAAGGGCAGGTGAAAAAAAGATGTTCCAAAGTCTCAATCCCCCCACCGCACAGCAGGCATCTGTCATAGATCGTGCCAAGCAAACGAGCGCAATGGCCACGTGTCATCAGCCTCTTCCTCCTGAAAAGCCAAAAGAAAAAGGCGATCCTTGCCGGTAGTCTCAGCTCCCATAAGAAGTTGCAGTCTCTAACCAGCTCTGTCGAAAGAGAGGGAGGAGGCCTGCAGATCGTCGAGTATGCCTTCTTCACGGAGAAAGAGCCTCCGCGTCAATCCCAGCGGTCCCGCCCCACGGAGGGGTCCGCGACCCCCCTCAGCGTGTCAAGCAGCAGCATGAACTCCTTCAGACGCTGATCAGAGAAGTTCGAATGGAAAGCCGACATCCAGTTGTCGTCCACCCAGCAAGATGCCACCCGAATGTCCTGGTCCGACGCCAAAGTGAAAAGCCGAGGGAAGCGAAAGGAAAGCGCGCCCTCGTCCGTCCAGTCATCCCTCCAGAAGGCAAAGCTACACCCATCCCCCAGTGCTGGCTCAAACAAAGTCCGGAAGATGGGAGAGAAAGACTGAATAGCCTTCCAGAAGGGTGAGGGTTTCTGCCCATACGCAATTGCCGCTGCAACACCCTCAAGCGTCGACCCCACGACCTCGTAGATCCGCCGGAGGACACTGCAGCAAAGGTCATCCCGATCTCCCCAAATTATGGCCACCCACTTCAGTAACAGTGCCTCGTTCAGCTCGCCCAAACGATGGATTCCAAGCTCCCCCCTCGCTTTTCCTCAGAACAATACTTCCCCAGTCAACCAGGTGCATCCCAGGACCCTGCCCGCTCCTGCCCCACAGGAACCGCCTCATCAGCCCCTCTAATCTCCTCCTGATGCCTGTCGGCTTACGCCTCGTGGAAGAGTAGTATACCGGCATTGCAGAGAGCACCGCCTTCAAGAGCACGAGGCGACCCCCTTTCGAGAGGACAACTGCCTTCCAACCCGCGAGCCTCCTCTCCACCTTCTCAACCAGCAGCAGCCAGTCTGTCGTCTTCGACCTCCCAGTGCTGAGAGGCAAACCCAGGTAGGGAATGGGAAACCCAGCACACTCGGTTGCCAGCTCGGAACCACAGCGGCCCGCCAGCTCCATGTCCATAGAGAACGGGACCAACTTGGACTTGCCGCTATTCTGCACCAACCCGGACATGTCACTGAAAAGCTCCAGCGCCACCGCCATGCCCTTTGCCTCGTCAAGGCCCCCTTCTATGAAGAATATGGTGTCATCAGCATATTGAAGAAGCGGGATTTTGATGTCATCCTTTGAGTATCCACACGTGAGCCCAACCTCTTGGACTCCCTCGACCATGCAAACAAGGACGTCCGCTGCAATGATGAAGAGCAAGGGAGCGAGTGGGCAACCCTGCCTCACACCCCTCTGAGGCTGAAAAAAACCACCCTCCAGACGCCCGTTGACGAGGACCGTCAAATAAGCCGTGGTCACGCACCGCTTCATCCAGGAGATCCAAAGCACAGGAAAGCCCCGCCTATGCAGAGCCGCCCAAAGAAAGCGCCAGTCCAAGGTGTCGAACGCCTTCGAGAAGTCCACCTTCCACAACAGGGCATGTCTGTCGCTACGCTTCCAGTCCGCAATCAGCTCAGAAGCCAATACCAAGCTATCCGCAATCTGCCTCCCAGGCACGAATGCCGTTTGGGCGGGGGAAATGATGTGTTCCAGGACCCTGCTAAGTCTAGTTGCGAAGACTTTAGCAACAATCAAGTACAGAGCATTGGAGATTGATATAGGTCGAAAGTCCTCGATCCTCTCAGCCTCGGGTTTCTTTGGAAGAAGAACAATCAGCGCCTTGTTAAGTCGGTCGAAACCCGCATTGCGAGATAGCACTCCTCTACCACGTCAAGTACCTCCCTGCCCACCAGGTCCCAGAAATCGTTGTAGAAAGAAACGGGGAAGCCATCAGGACCAGGCGCGCCGTCGCAGTTGAGGTTCCAAACCGCCGCCTTGAGCTCCTCCATCTTAATCGACAAGGTTAGGCTAGATGCATGAGCGCTAGATAAACGTACCGCGCCCAAGCCCGTCCACCTCCAACACCTATTGGCAGCCCTCGCAGAGAACCTGTGGAAGTGGTTCGCAATCGCCCTCCCAAGCTCAGCGTTACCCTCCACCAGCTCCCCCTCAACGAGCATCGATCTGATGAAGTTCTCCCTCCGCCTCCCGCTGGCAACCCTGTGGAAAGAAGCCGTGTTCGCGTCCCCCTCCGTAAGCCATCTGTGCCTGGACCTTTGCCTCCATTTGATGACCCTTTTTCTGTCCTCATCGAAGATCAATTTCTACGCCTCCGAACGGCCCTCCAACTCGTCCCCCACCAAGGGACGTTCATCTTCCAAAGCGTCGAGCAAGCTGACAACGCCCTCCGCCTCCGTCCTTGCTGCCCGACGAATCTCCCTCGACTCCCGCTTGAAAGCGCACAACCTGACCCGCAGAGAGTTGAGCTTCTGGACGAACCTCGTCGTTGCCAACCCGGCCACGGCAACCGAATTCCAGCGCGACACCACCATGTTCCTGAAAGAACCCTCGAGCAGCCAAGCCTTCTCGTAGCGGAAGAAGCCAAGAGTAGGCAGAGGGTTGCCGGAGTCCCAGTGGATGGGCGTGTGGTCAGACCAAGAGCGCGGCCTGGCAGCAACGAACACGAGCGGGAACATCTCCAGAAGCTCAGACGATGCTAGGAACCGGTCAAGGCACGATCTGGAGCTGGTGTTGCGCCAAGTGTACCTAGCGCCAGCCGCATCCATTACCTCCAACTCCAGGGACTCAACCACCTCCACGAAGGCCTCAGAGCTGGGGTCCTGCCCGCTTTGCAGCCCCGGCCTGTCGGACGAGAGAAAAGTGACGTTGAAATCCCCCCCACCAGCTAGGGAACGTCCGAGAAGGTCTCTCTGGCAAGTCTCAGATCCACCAGCTAGGGAACGTCAGGGTTGCTATTCCGAAAGGGCACAGATCTATCTATTTCAGCATGCGCAGATGCCAATTATGCAGGTTGCCCTAAGGATAGAAAGTCAGCCTCAGGATTTGCTGTTTTTGTTGGGAGCTCTTTGGTCTCTTGGAAAAGCAAGAAGCAAACCGTTGTGGCAAGGTCCAGTGCAGAATCTAAATATAGGGCCATGGCGCAAGCAAGCACGGAAATGATGTGGGTTCGATCTGTGCTAGAGGATCTACATGTAGCCATACATGTACCTATGCAACTTCTGTGTGACAATCAGGCAGCATTGTTTATTGCCAACAATCCAGCATTCCATGAGATAACAAAGCATATTGAAGTTGACTGCCGTTACACTAGAGACTTGATCCAGAGAGGCTTGATTTCTACATCTCATGTGAGCTCAGGGGATCAGACTGCTGATATACTCACCAAGCCGTTGCTCAGAGGACCCTTCCAGAGATGTTCTTCCAAGCTGAGCATGATCGACATCTATGCTCCACCTTGAGGGGGAGTGTAGAGAGTATTATTATTATTTGTGTTATGTAATGTTTAGTACTTTCGTATTGTTCTCTGGACTACTCTGTACTTTACCCATTAGGTCTCTCCCTATATAAGAGAGGCCAGGGTTCTCTTGAATAAAGTTGCTCATTTTCTCCCAACAGTTTCCTAATATTTTATGATTGGCTTTGTATCCAAAACATGCGTAACAGAATCTTACACCACAGTTAACTTGAATTGAAGGGAAACATCTAAAACTTATTCAAGGAAATCCAAACATCAAAGATTGATAGAAACCCATTTTAAGGTTACCAACCATAAGGGATAATCTGACTAGAATTGAACAATCCTCCCGAAAAACCAACAATCTTCATAAACCATAATATTCATGATCATAAGATAGGAGAGTTGAAGTTGTTACCTTGGTATGCGAGAAATATTAGACCCCTCTTCGTATAGGAGAGGGAGAAAAGCAACTAGTTAAAGGTAACCTTACATAGATTTTGACCAGTGGCACATCATTGGTGGAAAATGTGGCATTTGAGGGAACAAGCAATGGGAATGGCCCAAAAGCCCCTAGAGGATCTGGAGGAGCAAGGAGAGGTAGAGACCCGAAGGTCCTAGATGGGCGATGAAGACGTGCATATGCTAAAGCATAGGCCTATAGGGTTCCGTGGAGGTTCCAATGGTAGCAGTGGCACTATGGCTGGCAACGATGATGGCGATGGTAATACTAGGGGATAAGGTCGACGATGTTGAAAGTGTTGGCGATGGGGATGACCTAGCCAACGAGCTTACGGACGTGCTAAAAATAGATGGCGATGGTGATGCTGCTAGTAATGGGAGGCTAAGGGACTGTTGCATGTGGTGATGCAATTAACCATGGTTATAAGGTTTGAAAAGTCAAAAGGCGGAATGAGGCGATTTCCCTAGAATCGAGGTGAGGCATAGCCTCGAGGCGGTCAAGGTGTAAGCCTCACTATTCTTCCCAAAAATATGTGATTTAACAAAAGAAACATTGTATGAAACATAAGAAACCTTATATTATAAGATATAACACGACATCTCTATACAATTACATCAATGAAAGGATATTTAGTGCAATTATTCAATGCCATAGAATAGCATATATTGTTGCTAATGAGAAACTAAAATTTGGTTATAAAACTTAATAATTTCTAATTTTTTATTTCTATTTCATGTCAAAAAAGAAATGAAATTCATTCAATAACTCCAATACTTAATTTGTAATCATATATGTAAAGTCCTCAATGCATTTATAAGCAGTTAACATCTTACATCTTGTACTATGTTAGAAAATAGGAAGCGGAAGCGGAAACGATAAACAGAGCATAAGAAGAAAGATAGAACATGGAACACCATGATTTTACGTGGAACCCTACTCCGTGAGGAGCAGGATGAAACCACGGGAGAAGGCCTCAAAGGGTCGTGTTTTGCATTGCGCTTTCTCATCTGATACAGAAGGTCGGGGGCTCCTTATATAGCCTCCACAGAGCCTCCAAGTCCCACCGTTGGACAATGTGGGACTAAACACTTGGATGGGGTAAATGGATCCTGGAGGTATCCATTTACCCATTTATAACTCAATAGGCGCATAACCAAATACTCCAACACTCCCCTCAAGCTGGAGCATGCAATGCTCAGTTTGGACAAACATAAAGAAACTCAACTCAACGCTACAGGACACTACGAACAATATCAACCCAACGTGCACATTGCTGCAGTCGAGGACGTTGCTTCTCATGTCGTGCAGGTGAGGAGGACGAGCGGGCTGGAGTGTGAGTCAACTGAAAACTCGGAATATGACCATCGAGTCTGAAACTGCGCCTGAAGTCTCCTCGTCGGAGAACCGGGTCTCTCCCATCTGGCTCAGAGAATGATACTCTACTCTGGAGCACCTATGATACCACATGAAAGCCCTTGCCCTCAATGGCATAGGGAATGGTCCTCTGCTCTGGAGTCCCTATGGCTCACATGAAAACTCTGGCCTGACCACAAGAAGAATGATGGGGACCACGAAACTGAAGACCGCACACTCATGCGTTTTGAACTGCAGACTCGGAACAATGATCGTCGAGTTTGAAACCAAACTGTAGAGTCCGATCATCTGGCTGGTCTGGAGACTAATATCTGAATATAAATCTGGATCAAGACCTGTGACTCTACATATATACTCCCCCTATCTCCCATGCTTGTCGGAAACTCAACATCGACAAAGTTGGGAGACGACAAAACATGCAACAGGACTCCCCTCCCTCCCCCCACCCTTTTCTTACAGCAGCCCACTGTTGGGCTTTCAACATTTAAAAAAAAACTTACGGCCCAAACTGCAGAGCCCCCCGTGGGATAAATTAGGGTTCCCTCGAAATCCTTACCCCGTCATCCACACGATGCGGGGGAAGGCATCATCTTCATGCAGCCGCCGCTGGGAGAAGGGGCCTGAGGATCCATGGCTGAAGTGGCGATGGAGCTTCGTCGCCTCACGCCGACATGATAAGCAGGAGCATGGTCCTGCATCAACAGGAGCTCGGTCTTGCGCCGCTGGAGGATGCGGCTAGCGGAGGAGGGTCGCCAGGGGGGACTCGATGCCTGCTTGTGGCTTGGTGCGCGGCTTGAAGGAGCACCGCTAGGAGCTTTGGGGTGCGGGGGACCCGTGCTGCGCTTGGGGGTGCATGCAAGGCCTTAAATGTCGGTTTCGGTCACCATTTCGGTATCGACCAAAACAGAATTTCGATGGAATTTTGACCAAAATTTCGGTCATTTTTTGTACTAGGACCCCCATATTTCGGTCATTTCGATCATTTCGGTCGAATTTCGGTTTCGACTGGATATCGATATTCGACCGAATTTCGCTGAAATTTGAGGCCATGGGTGCAGGGGACCCGTGCTTTCGCGCCGCCGCCTGGAGTCGGCTGAAGGGTATACGTGCTGATGCTTGGAGCAGCACCGTGCTGTGCTCCTGGAATCGAGATGGGGAAGAGACCTGCTCTGATCCGTGTTCTGGACTGGAATATGCGTCGCCAAGACTCGCAGAAGATGGGGCTCCATGCTGCGTTAGAAGAAGGCTTCCCACCTAGGATGATGTTCGTCGATCTGTTCTTATTGGAACAACCATGATCGCGTGAGGTCGCGTGGATATCGAACTAAAGACTTGTTTTGCAGCGAAGATCTGAAGAGCAGGGCCTGACGTGCAGAACTGAGATTCAAGGGGTTAGGGATTCAGAAAGCCCTCAAATCTTTGATGAAGATGATTTTCAAATCATGCAGAAATTAGGGTTTCAGAAAACCCAAAATCTTGACATAACATCGAATCTCGAATGAACAAAGAATATAAAAATCCTCGAGAAACGAACCCGCTCTGATACCATGTTAGAAAATAGGAAGCGGAAGCGGAAACGATAAACAGAGCATAAACAAGAAAGATAGAACATGGAACTCCATGATTTTACGTGGAACCCTACTCCGTGAGGAGCGGGATGAAACCACGGGAGAAGGCCTCAAAGGGTCGTGTTTTGCATTACGCTTTCTCATCTGATACAGGAGGTCTGGGGCTCCTTATATAGCCTCCACAGAGCCTCCAAGTCCCACCGTTGGACAATGTGGGACTAAACACTTGGATGGGGTAAATGGATCCTGGAGGTATCCATTTACCCATCTACAACTCAATAGGCGCATAGCCAAATACTCCAACATGCTATTTGTGTTCTACTTTCGCTATGTGCAACACAGTCCAACTTGAAATCATGCTACAATTTAATCCTTAATAAGTTTATATCTTCTGATAAACAGTGAAGCAGATCTGAATAATAGTACAAAAAGGAGACACTCATTTGTCTAAATGCAGAAAAATCTTTCCATTAACACGGTTCCTAAAACAAAAACTGCAGATCTAAGATATTAGAAGACACAAACACCTGACATCATCAATATTCATATAAGAATTCCAAACTATAGAGTTTGCAGAAGATTTATTTTGCCACTTAGGCAGTTTTGTTTTCACTGATATGTTGAGGAAGAACATGAAACATGGAATTGTTGGGAAATTTAGCACTTGATATAACCATTTTTGTTAATGTTTTAAGTTCTATTATTGAGGGTTGCGTTCGTCACATAATTGATTTGAGTTTAAGATCCAAAACCACATGCAATTGCAAGACATCCAAGTCTACATAGAGCAGATTTTGTTCTGCAATACCTCAAAAAGATTCAGATTTGAGAAAAACGCCTCATGCCTCAGGCCTCAGACTGCCTCGCCCAACTGAGGCGAGCACCTCGATAGTGAAGCCTGAGGCGTACGCCTCGAGGCTAAATATGATCGCCTCGCCTCGAGGCGTATGCCTCAAGGCTAGTTTTTTAAAACCATTATGAAGACAACTCCTACAAGGCTACAATAGCATGAGGAAGGTGGCCAACAATAAGACTCGATGACGTGAAAAAATAGTCATTATAGGTCCCTAACAAAGTTAGGGTTAGGATGGAAGGCTTGCGGAGCTTATTTGGAGGATATACAAGATCACCAATCCCAGACCGCTGCTCCAATATCACATAGGAAAAGAGAATAATTTATTATTACCAAACCTTAGATCATTCTTTGTATAGGAGAGGGAGAATCCATTGTTTCAGTAAATCATAGAAATATCCTGAGGGAAAAAACATCAAAAATAAAAGACAATAATATTTATTATCACAACCATGCTCAACTTGAGAGGGGGTATTGCAATTATTAGTTTTTTTTCTTATTTATAGTTTTTTTCTTGGATGTTTTTGCAATTTTTCCCTTTTCCAGACTACAATCCAAGAGATAAGGATTTTGTTACCAAAGTAATCCATTACTTTTTCTTCCATGGACTAAAAATGTTCGGTGAAGTGACTGAAGATACGATACCATGCATTTTACTACCAGAACTATCATCAAACCGGATATAAAGCAAATCTAGTTACCAATAACCTTATATGGAGTTTCCATGATAAATCTGCCATCATGTGAAACGCAAGGTATCGTGCCTTGTTGAAAGAATGTAACCTGAGAGACAAAAGCATCTCAAGAAGAGAGAATAATGAGCTACATAAAGAGGAAAAGCTGACAGATTTTGCATGCCTGGTCAGCTTCCAAACCGAAATATTTGTGTCTTTCAAAAAATCTTTTTGTGGCATCATCAGTGAATGGGCTTGTCATTATGTACCAATGGATTGGAACAATACCAGCTGAACCTGCAAGCAAGAAACTTCAAATATAGCAGTCTAAAATTGATGCAGATGAACCAAGAAAGAGAATAGATCCCACCTTCAACTGACTGTGCAGCAAGCTTCTGGATGCACAAAATGCGCTCTGCTTGAAGTTGAAAAAGTGATTTCCCAGATGGGAGGCCAATATCTAAATCCGAGTTACATGAATATATAAGTAATAATGACAAGGAACAGCATCTGAGTTTGAACAGGCACTCCTAATTTCATACTTTATTGAATATTAGAAAGATGACCGGTTTAACCATTGTAATATGGAATTTAACTATGATAGCTGCAATATTTAATCACAGTATCAAAATGTCTCCATTCCCAAAAAAAACATATTTTAAGCTTAATGCACTTTATTTAAAAGCCAAATGACAACTACTTGAGGTGAATAATTATCCACATATCATTGAAAACTATGGAAGGAAAGAATGAATTACCTATTGATGAAGCTCTAGGGTTCTCTTATATAGGAGAGTAACATGTTGGGCGAATTACACAAAGAAGACAAAGAATATAAATATTACATAAAAGATATGAAAGATAACTAATATCTTAACACTCCCCCTCAAGCTGGAGCATAGATATCAATCAGGCTCAGCTAGGAGCAGCATCTCTGGTAAGGCCCTCTGGCTAGGGCCTTGGTAAGTACATTTGTTGTCTGGTCTCCAAAGCTAACATGAGTAGTGGCAATAAGATCATTCTGTATCATGTCACGAGCGTAGTGACAGTCCACCTCGATGCGATTGGTCCTCTCATGAAAGGCAAGGTTGTTTGCAATGAAGAGAGCTGCTTGGTTGTCGCATTAGAGGTGCATGGGAAGAGGCACCTCAATCAATAGTCAAGTCAATAAGAACATATCTGACCTACATCATCTCTGCACTAGCTTGTGCCATGGTCATGTATTCTGATTCAGCACTAGATCTGGCAACTACAATCTACTTCTTGCTCTTCCATGATACCAAGGAACTTCCTATGAATACTGTGAAGCCAGAAGTAGACTTCATGTCCTTGGAACACCCGGATAATCTGCATTTGCACATGATGTAACTGCAAGGATGTACCTCTGCTAAATAGAAGACATGTGCCATGTGAGGCCTTCAGATACCTCAGAATCATATGGATTGCATCCATATGTGCATGTCTGGGTTGCTCCATAAACTGACTCACTTTGCTCACGGTAAAGGATATATCTGGCCCGATGATGGTCACATACAGAAGCTTGCCAACAAGCTCCCACTACCTCCTCGTATCGACCTCCTCAATGTCATCATCATAGAGCTTCATGCTCATGCCCATAGGAGTGATGGCAGGCCTACAATCTGCTATGCATGTCACAGAAAGAAGATCTGTAGCGTACTTCCTCTGGGTCATTACAAGACATTGCTGGTTCGTAGCAAACTCCAGTCCAAGGAAATAACGTACACTACAAAGGTCCTTGGTCACAAACTGCTGACCTAGAAAATTCTTAGCAACATGAATGCCATGCACGTCATACCATGTAACAATGATATCATCAAAATAGACAAGAATGACAATTTTACCTCTCTGAGTCCTGTAAACAAGTCGAGAGTGATCGGCAGTCGATCGCACAAACTCATGTTGCTTTATCAAGTCCGAAAGCTTCTGGATTCATGCTCTTGGACTCTGCTTAAAGCAATAAATCATCTTGTGAAGCCTGTAAAATTTCTGACACTCTCCCTCAACAGCGAACATAGGTGGCTATTGCATGTACACCTCCTCCTGTAGGTTACCATATAGAAAAGCATTCTACATATCAAACTGATAGAGGGGCTACTCCTGTGCCACTGCAACTGATAGAAGGATATGCACAGTAGAATGCCTGATCACTGGAGAGAATGTATCCTGATAATCCACCCCATATGTTTGGGTGAACCCATGTGCCACAAGTCTCGCCTTGTAGCGATCTACATTGCCATTTGGTCGATACTTCACCGTAAACACCCACTCGCACCCAACAATGGATGCGCCAATTGGAGCAGAAACAAGGCTCCAAGTGCCATATGACTGTAGTGCGTCCATCTCCTCCTCCATGGCAAGATGCCACTGACTATCCTAAATAGCCTCCTGATATGTCCACGGTATATCCACGGCAGACAGTGCCAAAGTAAATATCATGAAATCCTCTGAAAGCCTACTCAAAGAAACTTAGGCTGCAAGAAGATATGAAGCACAAGTACGTCTCTTCTTTCACAGAGCAATCACTACATTAAGATCATCCGCCATCTCCTGAACCTGTAAGTTTCACTCTTGAGAGGGTACCTGCTCATCCTGTAAGGAATCTTGTTGCACAGACAACTCAGTAGTACCATCAGTAAAAATAATGTGCTCATTACATACCTGAGGCATGATGGATGATGGGGAAGACCTATAAGTAGGGGAACAGAGCGAGACCTACAAGTACACACGTGGCAAGAACTGAGTCAAGGTGGATGGCGGTCCAGGGGCAGCCACAGGAGCAGGTGTTAGAGCTGGTGTAGGTACTAGAGATGATGGTGGAGATGACGGTGGTGGTAGTGATGTGGGAGGTAATAGAGAAGGTGCGGGAGGTGGAGGCATATAGACCTCCTCATCAGAGTCAGATGGGGCCAGTCTGTCACCTATAGGAGAGAAATACATGACAGACTCAAAGAATGCAATGTTAACACTGACAAAGTATTTCCGTTAAAGCAGATCAAAGCAACGCCACCCTTTCTGGGTAGGAGAGTACCAACAAATACACACTTGACAGCTCTGGGTGAGAGCTTATCACGACCAGGCGAATGATTATGAACAAAAGCTACATATCTAAACACATGTGGAGTAAGGGAGAACGGATCCTTCTCGGGAAACGCAATCGAGAAAGGGACTTTTTCTTCCAAAAACAGAGGAAGGCATGTGGTTCACTAAGTAGCATGCAGTGAGAACCGCATCACCCCAATAAGCATGAGGAGCAAGACTCTGAATCAACGGAGTATGGCATCGAGTAAATGACAGTGTTTGCGCTCGGCAACACTGTTCTATTGAGATGCATAGGCATAAGAGGTCTGGTGTACAATGCCAAGAGACCTAAGAAACTCGGATAACTGTAAGGTGCAAAACATTAAGGCATTATCATAAGGCAAATACTTGACACTAGTACAAAAACACTTTTTATCTCATTAATGAATGACTTAATAACAGACTCAACCTCAGACTTATTCTTTAACAAGAAAATCCAAGAAAATCTAGAAAAGACATCTACAACAATCAGATAAAATGGTATCTCTGATGATCAGGGACATGACTCGAACCCCAGTTATCTAAATGAATGAGCTCAAACAACTGAGAACCGCTCTGATTCTAACGAGATGGAAATGAGGAACGGTGATGCTTCCCAAGCAGTCAAGCCTCGCACTGGAAGGAAGATCTCGTAGAGATCTGTGGGAGGAAATGGCCCAGCTTTTTGTAGAGGAAGCTGACCAAAATGAAGGTATCACGGGTACGGTGAGACTGGTCCAATAGGAATAGTCGAGGCACCAACATGAGGAGGTTGGACCAATCTATATAGCCCCCGCTGCTCACGGCCACATCCAATCACCCTATCCGTGAGTATGTCCTGAAACACAAGAGAAGAAGTGTCAAAAATGGCACGACAATGCAAATCCTTAGTAATCTGACTAATAGAAAGTAAGCTCAACTGAAAATCAGGGGCATATAAAACATTCTGAAAGCGAATGGATGATATCAGATGCACCTCCCCTTTCCTGTGATGGGTAAGTGAACACCATTAACAATAACGAGCCATCTACCAGGAGGAATAGTCATGTATGTAACATCCGGTTTTCAATTAAACCCAAACTCGACCTGATTAGGGTCCGATTAACTCAATAAAGTTGTTGGTCAATACCAAACAATCTAAAACGATCAATTGATCGTAGATCAAAAGTCGTTCGGGCGAAATCGACCAAAAATCGGTCGCACCGTAATACGTGTCCAAAAAGCCGCGACGGAAATTCGGAAAATGCAAAACGAATTGAAACCAGCATTAAGTCCGATTCGACGAAACAAAACCAACGGAATCGACCGTTCGTCAATCGAATGTCGTTTGGTATTTTAATTTTGCAAAATTTAACCGTAAAACAAAATCGTATCTCGAAAATTTCGGGCATCCAAACCCAATCAAAAATATATCAATATTATATTCATATTGATCGTCGTTCAGAAACGATCAAATCAAGATATTTCGGGTCAAAATCCGAGGCCCGAGGCACACGAACGGTCTATTTTAATGTATACCAAATAAAGAGCAAATTTTAAAATATATATATAATCAGAGACAGTAGTAGTCGGCTACTGTTGTATTTAGAAAAAAAAGAAAGGAATCCTCCACTTGGTTTAAAAAAAAAGAAATCCTCCACTTGGTTTTCCATTACTACCACTTGTCCAATAACAAAGGAATGTCCCTTGTTATATAAACCACTCATCTTCTCTACAATTTTCTCGATTCCAACAGTCTCTTTTCCAAACGTGAAGCCCAATTCCTCCCCATTCTTGTAGCCGTTATTCACAAGCACAGCCTGCTCTATTTGCAAATCGAAGGGAGCTTCCCTTCCCTTCTTTCAAGAACTGCTGCAGATCTTCAAGACTAATGTCCAGCAACTCCAAGATCTGTTGATGTTACTCATTGCTTCAGATCAGCCCTCCCTGCTACATGCAACCCTTCCTCCTCCAAATTTAAGAAATAGGTACAATCCCCACTTCTTTTTGCTACCATGCATGCCCAAATTCAGCCCCTTTTCTGCCATTCAGGTAGATTTATGTTTTTCTTTTTTCTTTTACCATATACTGGGTCTCCGCTATCACTACAAAAATTTCAAAAAAAATAAAATAAATAAATTATATTAGATGTGGGTAGCTGGTTACAGTCAGTGGGGTTGAAAGAATAGTTCTATCAAGACAAACAAGATCATTTTTACTCACAAAAAGGATGTTATTTTGGTATTTTTTGTACAATAGATTCAAATACAGACACTCTTACAATTTTAGTGTAAGACATTATTCAAATATCTTAGATAATGTTATATGTCGATACACTGCACAAAGATTTGCCTGGTGCATCCAGAACCTCTTATTTTGCGTCATTTTCTCTTAAAGATGGTATTTGTGTAGGGTCTGCAAGAAGACAGTTGTGAAGATTATTTTTTTTGAAAAAAATAAACTTCATATTAACCACAACTAAAACCAGAGCCAAATCTTTTCCAAAATTTTGGGTAGGATATGACTATGGTTTCCATTCAAGCCATCTAGTATAAGATTTTATAATATGACAATAAATAATATTGCCAACTTCTCAGAATTCTGAACCCAAATGTTCCTGTATAGGGTCCACATTTCCTTTCTTCATAAATAATCATGATTCACATTTATGGAATACAATAGAGTTTCCTTGATAGGATTGTTCGAGCATGTTTGAAAAATGGAGTTTACTTGGTTAGATTGTTCAAGCATATTAGCTTGCTGGCCCTCTTTACTTGTTGCACCACATCTCAGTTGAAATGCGATTTCTGTTCTTTTATGGGCTATTTGAATATCACGAAAAAGGGTGATTTTCAATAAAGACCGATACTATATAAAAATGCAATAAGATAGGCAAAATGCACCTTCACGGACTTGATCATTCTAGGTGGTAATACGGTTATTTATATATTTAGGTTGGGTTTCCCCACCTTGAGACAACATCTCCTTCCTTAAAATATATATATACATATTAAATATTAGGAAATAGACTAAAATTTATATGTTGGATGTACAATTAAGCTTTACTCCACGGAGATAGGAAAAGAGATACATAGTTAAGTGCATGGCCCCTATGGATTAAAGTTTGACTCATAGTTATAGTCAAATGATTGAGAATGGTGTACATATTTATTTGACAATCCAAATCTAGTAAGTCTTAGAAATTTTTAACCATCTCTAACAGATAACAATGCCTTAACCTAGAGTTTGGTTATTGATAGTTCTATGCTAGGAAATATGCCAATTATAATAATTATTCTAGAATTCATACATATGTTACTAAGACAAATACATTCCAAAGATCATTATGACTAATAATCTTCATCAATTAGTTCATTATTATAATCCACCGACTATGCCTTATTAATACGATAGGATACCTAAATCTGTTAAGTCAACCACAGAAAGGATTGAGGAAGGAATGAGTAACCAAGTAAACAAAAATATTGGGAATCAGTGATGACTAATAATTAATAGTGCTGGTCATGGTGACTGTTACACCTGACTGTGCGAGGGCGCGGTGACCCTCAACTGGGCGGGAGAATAGGAAGTCCAGTTTGGGCAGCGGCCGCCAAGTGCGCGGGTCTAGGATCCTAATCCCTTTCACAGTTTTTATGCGAGCTCGCAGTGTTTTTACGCGAGCTCGCAGTGTTTTTATGCCTCGTTGGGATCTCGACTTTTGACCAGTTCCACTGACCCTATGTTTTAGGACACCCATGCGGGGGATCCTCGATTTTAGTTTTTCGTATGAGCTCGGTTGCCCGTTACCGGTCGGGCCATTTTTCTAGAGTGACTTTTCCGGAGAGTATCTCTCACCCGTCTCAGTGGCGTAGTTTTGGAGTAGACATATCCCTTTATTGGACCGCACTTCCAATTAGATGGCGAGACGGAAGAGCCATTTTTAGGCTACCTCACCGCTTGAGTTTTACTTTCGCCAACAGACTTGACGATTCCACATCCAGATCATCCATATCTATATCTACATCATCTAGAGTTACATCTGAGACAGTTAAAGTTATGATTTAGAGAAGTTACCATCAAAAGTTGTGTTGATAGGAAATGACTACCCATTGAACTGGAGAATCAAGCAAATCCATAAACATTTCGAATCCCATCTTTCACATCGTCAAATCTACAGATATGATATCTGGTTAATATGATAATATAGATATGTATATATACATACACTCGTACAATTTATGAACATTTGATTACAAAAAAAATATAATATGTTATATATGAAAAATGTTAGAATAATGGTGATTATGGGAGATGCTTACAAAAGACTGGAAAACCTTTTTACTTACGCAAGTAAGATGTAAATTGTACTTGTTCCTGCCATTCTACTTGTTTACTTTTGAACATATTAAATGCCTATTTATTTTTATAAGTTTTTGGGAGGTACCAGAACCGTTGATGCATCTTCTTTCCTAAACATGTTTTAGCAGGTAAAGGACCTGCTGCTCATTAGCAATTGATGATTCCATGCGATAGGGTTTATACCAGACGGTATGTTGTTTTGTTTCAGTTTTTGGTTCACTTTATGATGTAAATGCTTCCCCTTCTCTTCTATAAAAAGTTTTGGGATATACTGTGTATAATGGCATATTCTTGTACATAATGTAATTATATGAAAATTTATAAAATGAAATGATTGTGGCACTTACTTTCTTGTCTCTGTAGTATGTGTAAAGAATGTGAATGTCATACGCAAATATAGCAGTGCGGAAAAAATTTTTCCCTATTTTTCTGTAATTTGTGCGATATCTAGCGAATGAAATGCTGCAAAAATGTCGTAAATGGGTACCCAGATCCTCGGGGGTTCACATTTTTGGTATCAGAGCAGTGGTCCCCCGATACACATATTCGCAACATTACAACTCCTATCGCATTAAGTTCTCGAATAGTGACAGTCGTCCGACTTGTCGTGAGTCAGAGAAGGGAAATATGACATTCATATTCAATAACCACACATGTCACCGATTTCATACATTTCATATTATATCCCAAGAAGAGAAAATGCATATATTATAAGTATCTCCAAATGGTACTTTTTATTACTAATTATGGTTCTCATACAGAGCCATGGTATCCCGACCAGGCCAGAAGACTACTAACCAGTTAGCTCGCATACTGACTGCTCTCACCGACCTCCAGCAGCAGCAGGCTGCTATGAGAGGCCAGCAGGACCAGATTCTGGATCAGAAGACAGAGATTGCTGACAGATAGACGGACATAGAGATGAGATTTGAGGAGCTGTCAGATTCCACCTACCGTCCATCTCACGATGGCACATGCCAGGACCAGCGACAGTCGGTAAAGGTACATCATCCTCATTTCGATGATCCACTTGAGGACATACCAGATCATGGAGCAACGCATTCTTTTTTTGCTTCGAGGCTACTAGCTTCTTTAGGTAGAGTCGCAGAGACTCTCTCTTCTCCATATCACATTCGAGGGCCAGGTGGTCAGTTGTTCGTCATTTTCCTTATAGTCAGGCACTTGCTCGTACTGATTGGCGGTCACGAGATGATCGCAGATTGCCTACTCCTACAGCTTGATGAGTTCGACTTGATTTTAAGCATGGATTGGATATCCACTCATCATGCACTTGTTGATTGTTTTAGGAAGACAGTTGTCTTCAAGATTCCGGCACTTTTGAGGGTACTTTATATGACTCCACCATAGAGTACATTTCTGTGTTGCGAGCTCAGCGACTTGTTGATCAAGGTTGTGATTCCTATCTAGCATTTGTTCGAGAGGTATCCGATCATGAGCCTATGACACAGGAAGTCCATGTAGTATCAGACTACCCAGATGTATTTCCTGATGAGCTAACAGGATTACCTCCTGAGAGAGAGATCGAGTTCGAGATCACACTGCTACCAGATACACAGCCGATCTCGATGGCTCCTTACCGCATGGCACCAGCTGAGTTGAGAGAGCTGAAGGTGCAGTTGCAGGAGTTACTTGACTTGGGATTCGTGAGGCCGAGCACTTCACCTTAGGGTACTCCGGTTCTATTTGTCCGGAAGAAGGATGATCCATGAGGTTATGTATTGATTACCGGCAGCTGAACAAGAGAATGGTGAAGAACTGTTATCCCTTGCCGTGCATCGATGATTTGTTCGACCAGCTTCAGGGATCTTCGGTGTTTTCGAAGATCGACCTTCGATCAGGCTATCATCAGTTGAGGATTCGTGAGGCGGATATTCCGAAAACAGCTTTCAGGACTCGTTATGGACACTACGAGTTTGTGGTGATGCGGTTTGAGCTCACCAATGCACCTGCAGCATTAATGGATATGATGAACCGGATCTTCCGTCCATACTTGGACAAGTTTGTAGTGGTGTTCAACAATGACGTGCTCATATACTCACGGAACGAATGGGAGCATGCGAATGATCTACGGATTGTCTTGGATACCTTCGGGAACACAAACTATATGCCAAGTTGAGCAAGTGTGAGTTCTGGTTATCCCAGGTCTCATTTCTAGAGCATGTCATTTCTGGAGCAGGCATCGTAGTTGATCCTGCGAAGATTGAGGCAGTTATGTCTTGGGAGCAGCCCAAGACAGTTACACAGATTCGGGGCTTCCTCGGGCTAGCGGGCTATTACAGACGCTTTATCAACGGATTTTCACGCATTGTTCACCCTTTGACACGATTGACGCAGAAGGGAGTTCCATTCATTTGGGACGATTCATGCGAGCAGGCCTTCAGTACAGTGAAGGAGAGATTGACTACGGCACCTATTCTTGCTCTTCCTTCAGGCACTCAGGACTATGCAGTCTACACAGATGCATCTGGAGAATGTCTAGGAGTAGTGTTGATGCAGAGAGGTCATGTGATTGCATACGCATCACATCAGTTGAGACCGCGTGAGCGGAACTACCCTACGCATGACTTGGAGCTGGCGGCAGTTGTCTTCGCCTTGAAGATCTGGTGCCACTATCTATATGGGGTGAATTTTGAGATTTTCACAGACCACAAGAGCATGAAGTACATCTTTGGTCAAAAGAAGCTGAACATGAGGCAACGCAGATGGCTCGAGCTAAGGAAGGATTATGATTGCACGATCTCTTACCATCCTGGTAAGAGAAACGTAGTGGCTAATGCACTTAGCAGGAGAGCGCATGTTGATGTTACGGCGAACAGGCTATATACATGGGATACGCTCGCCGCTTTGACTGATTGGTATCCCCAAGAGAGTGCATCCATATCTACAACCGTGCCTCCACGATACAGCAGTCTTTGGGGCCGCATTGTAGAGGGACAGAAGACAAATACTTGGATTCGAGACAGATACATGCGTACCATCAAGGACGAATTAGATGATTTTGTTGTGATAGAGTCTATTTTATGAAAGGCAGGACGGGTCGTTGTACCCAATGATGAGCACCTTCGCAGATACATTCTGGATGAGGTACACAGTTCACGGTTATCTATCCATCCAGGTAGCACAAAGATGTACCGTAATCTGTGTCGACATTTCTGAGGGATGGGATGAAGCGCGATGTGGTGCAACATGTCAGCAGATGCATGACCTGTCAGATGGTCAAGGCTGAGCACAGGAGACCACCAGGATTACTGCAGTCTCTCCGCATTCCCGAGTGGAAATGGGAGAGCATTTCTATGGATTTCGTCACAGGATTGCCGAAGACACCGGATAGCCATAATTCCATTTGGATCGTTGTTGATAGGTTGACCAAGTCAACCCATTTCATACCTGTCAACACGACTTACACTCCATCTAGATTGGCCAAGCTCTATGTGCAGAATATCATCAGGCTACATGGTATACCACGAGAGGTTGTGTCTGACAGGGATTCGAGGTTTACTTCTCATTATTGGCATCAGTTCATGTCAGCACTACAGACAGAGCTGAAGATGAGTTCTGCATAACATCCACAGACAGATGGGCAAAGTGAGCGCACTATACAGACGCTCGAGGATTTGCTACGAGCATACACTTTGGAGTGGAAAGGGTCCTGAAAGGACCATCTGCCATTGGTGGACTTCACATACAACAACAGCTATCATTCCAGTATCGGCATGGCACCATTCGAAGCTCTATACGGGCGGAGATGTCTCACTCCTCTCATTTGGTGTGAGGTAGGTGATCATGCTCTATATTCCGTAGACCTTCTGGAGGAGACTGTAAGGGTTGTTGATCTTGTGAGACGGAGGCTTCTGACGGCACAGAGCCGTCAGAAGAGCTATGCAGACCATCGAAGAAGAGATTTGGAGTTTCAGGTATCCAATCTTCCTCTCTTCTCCTATTACAAATTTAACTTAATCTCATACTAATAACATTCCTATAAATTATAGGTTGGAGATTGGGTATTTCTCCGAATATCTCCCATGAAGGGAATACAGAGATTTGACGTACATGGTAAGTTGGCGCCACGATATGTTGGACCATTCGAGATTCTTGCAAGAGTAGGAAAGGTTGCTTACCGAGTAGCCCTTCCTCCTCATCTTTTAGGCATCCACGACGTCTTTCATGTATCCAACTTGAGAAATTATGTGCACGACCCTCGTCACATCATCAGCTACGAGAATTTAGACGTGGAGCCTGATTTGACATACGAGGAGAGGCCGGTACAAATACTTGACCGTGCTGTAAAGAAGCTTCGCAGCAAAGAGTATCCATTAGTCAAGGTGTTGTGGCACCGACACGGCGTCGAGGAGGTGATGTGGGAGACCGAAGCCGACATGCGAGCACAATATCCGTAGCTTTTCTAATGTAATAATCAAAACAAGCTTTTGTAATTAGATATATGTTAAAATATATGGCTTATTTTCTCTATGAGGTTTTTATGGGTTCAAAACCCTTTGAGGTTTTTATGGCCATATGAAATCCAAACAAGACACCTAATGACCTTGACTCGAGTCTCGAAGACGAGACTCCCTTTGAAGTTTTTATATTTGTAACATCTGATTTTCAATTAAACCCGAACTCGAACTGATTAGGGTCCGATTAACTCAATAAAGTTGTTGGTCAATACCAAACAATCCAAAACGATCAACTGATCGTGGATCGAAAGTCGTTCGGGCGAAATCGACCAAAAATCGGTCGCACCGTAATGCATGTCCGAAAAAGGCGCGACGGAAATTCTGAAACCGCAAAACGAACTGAAACCATCATTAAGTCCGATGCGACGAAACAAGACCAACGGAATCGACCGTTCGTCAATCAAAGGTCATTTGGTATTTTAGTTTCGCAAAATTTAACCGTAAAACAAAATCGTATTTCGAAAATTTCGGGCATCCAAACCTAATCAAAAGTATATCAATATTATACTAATGTTGATAGTCGTTCAGAAACGATCAAATCAAGATATTTCGGGTCAAAATCCGAGGCCCGAGGCACACGAACGGTCTATTTTTATGTATACCAAATAAAGAGCAAATTTTAAATATATATATATATATAAATCAGACAATAGCAGTCGGCTACTGTTGTATTTAGAAAAAAAAAGAAAGGAATCCTCCACTTGGTTTTCCATTACTACCACTTGTCCAATAACAAAGGAATGTCCCTTATTATATAAACACTCATCTTCTCTTCAATTTTCTCAATTCCAACAGTCTCTTTTCCAAACGTGAAGCCCAATTCCTCCCCATATTTGTAGCCGTTATTCACAAGCACAGACTACTCTGTTTGCAAATCGAAGGGAGCTTCCCTTCCCTTCTTTCAAGAACTGCTGCAGATCTTCAAGACTAATGTCCAGCAACTCCAAGATCTGTTGATGTTACTCATTGCTTCAGATCAGCCCTCCCTGCTACATGCAACCCTTCCTCCTCCAAATTTAAGAAATGAGTACAATCCCCACTTCTTATTGCTGCCACGCATGCCCAAATTCAACCCCTTTTCTGCCATTCAGGTAGATTTATGTTTTTCTTTCTTCTTTTACCATATACTCGGTCTCTGCTATCACTACAAAAATTTCAAAAAAAAATAAAATAAATAAATTTTATTAGATGTGGGTAGCTGGTTACAGTCAGTAGGGTTGAAAGAATAGTTCTATCAAGACAAACAAGACTTTTTGACTCACAAAAAGGATGTTATTTTGGTATTTTTTGTACAATTGATTTAAATACAGACACTCTTACAATTTTAGTGTAAGACATTATTCAAATATCTTAGATAATGTTATATGTCGATCCACTGCACAAAGATTTGCTTGGTGCATCCAGAACCTCTCATTTTGCGTCATTTTCTCTTAAAGATGGTATTTGTGTAGGGTATGCAAGAAGACAGTTGTGAAGATTTTTTTTTGGAAAAAAATAAACTTCATATTAACCACAACTAAAACCAGAGCCAAATCTTTTCCAAAATTTTGGGTAGGATATGACTATGATTTCCATCCAAGCCATCTAGTATAAGATTTTATAATACGACAGTAATAATATTACCTACTTCTCAGAATTATGAACCCAAATGTTTCTGTATAGGGTCCACATTTCCTTTCTTCGTAAATAATCACGATTCACATTTATGGAATACAATGGAGTTTCCTTGGTAGGATTATTCGAGCATGTTTGAAAAATGGAGTTTACTTTGTTGGATTGTTCAAGCATATTAGCTTGCTGGCCCTCTTTACTTGTTGCACCACATCTCAGTTGAAATGTGATTTCTATTCTTTTATGGGCTATTTGAATATCACAAAAAGGGGTGATTTTCAATAAAGACCGATACTATATGAAAAATGTAATAAGATAGGCAAATGCACCTTCACGGACTTGATCATTCTAGGTGGTAATACAGTTATTTATATATTTAGCTTTGGTTTCCCCACCTTGAGACAACATCTCCTTCCTTAAAATATATATACATAACAAATATTAGGAAATAGACTAAAATTTATATGTTGGATGTACAATTAAGCTTTACTCCACGGAGATAGGAAAAGAGATACATAGTTAAGTGCATGGCCCCTATGGATTAAAGTTTGACTCATAGTTATAGTCAAATGATTGAGAATGGTGTACATATTTATTTGACAATCCAATTCTAGTAAGTCTTAGAAATTTTTAACCATCTCCAACAGATAACAATGCCTTAACCTAGAGTTTGGTTATTGATAGTTCTATGCTAGGAAATATGCCAATTATAATAATTATTCTAGAATTCATACATATGTTACTAAGACAAATACATTCCAGAGATCATTATGACTAATAATCTTCATCAGTTAGTTCATTATTATAATCCACCGACTATGCCTTATTAATACGATAGGATACCTAAATCTGTTAAGTCAACCACAGAAAGGATTGAGGAAGGAATGAGTAACCAAGTAAACAAAAATATTGAGAATCAGTGATGACTAATAATTAATAGTGCCGGTCATGGTAACTGTTTGTAACATCCGGATCCGAATGAACAGAAGCTCCTGTCAAGAAAAGGATGTTGCAAGCAAGTTTGGATCTCCAAAGTGGAGATATTCAAAGGTACATATCTCTCTCCTCTTTGTTCTCATTAAAGTCAATGTTGAAGTTTCTAATTCAGTTTTTTTATGTTGCTATCCATCAGGTATTTTATCTATTGTTGTATGTTAGATAAAGACATAAAATCCCTCCAAACTTAGAGGATCAAATGTACAATCTTTCTCCCTCCTCTTGCTGCCTTCCATGCATGATACAGATTCTTGAATTGCCTATGAAATTAGATGAGAATGTGAAGCTTTACATCGAATTCATCAAAACTTTACAATCATTATATATACTCTTGATTTCTTAAAATTTTGAGGATAAAAATTTGGATTTAGCATGCAAATTAAACTAAGTACATGCCATTTAGCCACAATTTTTAGCACAGAAAAATAGAAATTTGGGGGAAATTACATGCATTCTCTTATGGAATCCTGAGAAGGATGAAGCAATTCATAAATAAAGAATCTAATATAAGTAACTGAGCCTCCAAAATTTCAAAAAAAAACTCAACCTCAAAACAGGATGACTTACCTTTATAATTGAAAGCAAGACTTCTATTAATCAACTGCATGTTCTTTACATCAAGGACATGCTCAATTACTATTTTCAATGATAAAGAGAGTCCTAAAGTCGATCATAAGATACTTTGATGCATTTATGGCTAAAGATGCATTATTTTTGGATGAAATCCTAATAAGGATGATGTCAATGCTTATAGACTGAACATAATTCATATCAAAATAATGTCATATCCCACAACAGATGAGTTGTAGACAACAGCTCGAGATTGTGAGTTATTCTAAACATAACAAACATTAGACCACACCAACCAAGACCAACAGCTAACATGGAGCTTCACAGAGTGATTGTTATGAACTTGCTCGAAGAGATAATTATGTGCCATTAACCTCCATATGTTTAGTCCAAGGTGGAAAACAATATTGTATCTATGAATAATGCAGTATAATATCATAATTTGGTTGCATGGGTAGAGGCTCCTATAAGAACATATGCCCCTAAGGATCTATCCATATAGCTTTTACAGTTGCTTGAGTCGCAATGTGATGAGGTTTCATCCAGGTTACAAACTAAAATTTGTCATGGGTTTCTTGTCTACAGGAAAACCTGAATAATATACATATGCACAAATGGTGAAACCCAGAGATTCCTTGCTGAGGAAATCATAATGTATATGTGTAGCATTCTAACAACATCCTAGAGTGACCCATGAACTAATCTACTTTGCTATCTACACGAGCAATGTCCAAGCAATTCACAGTGATATGTAATAGCTTGCCGATAACCCCTTTATATTATATAGCATTGACATCTTCTGAGAATTCATCTTTTAAAATATTAGAACTCTTCTCTCAAAGTCAACAAATAATTTCTCAAGATCTTTACGAATAAGAAATCATCAATCAATTGATTATTATGTATAGTCTACTATTCATACAATCTATTATATATATAGGATGTTATGGCAAATGATCAGAAAACACCCCTCCTTTGATGTCTCAACTGGAACTGGTACAATTAAGACATGATTCTTGTTTAGGTACCATATAAAACAAAATGATAAAGACTAGCAAGATGCATATCCAGCATAGATGGTGATCTTATGATTTTAGAAATAATAAAATGTGACCACAAAGACCGATCATCTTCATATATTAATCTTTTAGGTATACTCTACTATTTATACATATCATCAAAGATAGGTAGTGACAAAATACCTAGATTTGTAAAGTCGACCATTGAAGAGATTGAGAAATGATGGGGTAGATGAATAAGTGAAATCAATGCTGAATCAATTATATCAATAAGATCGTTGATAAAAAAAGACATAGATCTGTACAGTCAACCACAGCAGAGATTGAGAAAGGTTGAGGAATCAAGTCAGCGTTGGTGATTCATTGATGACTAATAATTAAGAGTGTCAATCATGGTGACCTTTACACCTGACTGTACGAGGGTGCGGTGACCCTCAGCTGGGCGGGAGATTAGGAAGCCCAATTTGGGCAGCGGCCGCTTAGTGCACGGGTCTAGGATCCCAGTCTTTTTCTCGGGTTTTTTTCGCGAGCGCTCGCAGTTTTTACGCCTCTCTGGGATCCACAGGTCTTCTTTTAAAGACCAGTTCCGCTGACCCTTGTTCTTTAGGGTACCTAGGCTGGAGGACCCTTGGTTTTAGTTTTTCGAGCTCGTTAGCCCGTATCGGTCGGCCGGTTTTCCTTTTAGAGTGACTTTTTCGGAGAGTCTCTCTCACCCGTCTCAGTGACGTAGTTTTGGAGTAGACATATTCCTCTATTAGACCGTCCTTCCAATTAGAGGGCGAGACGGAAGAGCCTCTTTTGTAGGCTACCTCACCGCTTGAGTTTTGTTTACTTTTCGCCAACAGACTTGGCGATGCTACATCTGAATCATCCATGTATACATCTGAATCCTTTATGACTACATCTGAATCAGTTACAATTGAATTTGGAGTTACATTTGAGATTGGATTGAGTCACAAATGAGTTTGGCTAAAGTTGAGATGATTTACAGTTGAGTTGGTTGTAGTTGAGCTTAGTTTCCATTAAGCTAGTTACTGTTCCGCCAGTATTTCCTGATGAAGAGAAAAGGTCATTTTATGAAAATCATCCTTATCAGACTACGAGCTACTACTACAGTTGATTGAATTAGCTAGTAGACGTGTTGGGAACTTAGTTAGGATGCATTTTACTCCATCGCATGCCTACGGAGGCACCCCAACCCTAAGGCTTACTTACTGCCTTAGAGTCACAGTGTGAGGTCTTATCTAGACCAAGACCACAGACTATCCACGAAGCTTGAGAAATTCAATATGAAAAGAATCAAAACATTAGACTTATCATCTACACTTACTATGGTCTATCCTCATGACTCACAAACATCAAAAGAGACCCGAATCATCTCGACCATGTCAATCATTAAATACTCAAGATATCATGATCATTTCAATCATGATAGCCATGGAATAAATCATTGGAATATGAAATTGATGGGGAAGAACGGAAAGCATATACAGTTTATACAGGAGTCACATCTTAGAATCATAATATGAGGTCACACTCAGATCAAGATCCTAGATTATCCACTAAATTTGATTGATTGGATAAAGAGCAAGAACAAAGACTCAACATCCACATCTCAAGATCCATTAAACATGATTTATAATTAATTAAAAGGTGACAGTTTAAATGTGGATCATATAATCTTTGTATAAAAATGATTAATATGGTAATTAATGTAGGATGAGTAGAATGGGGTTTTACATACCAAACAACTTGAAAGCCTATTTCATTGCAAGTAACTTTAAATTTTAATTGTCAAGCCCAATTTACTTGCTTTCTTTTGGAGCCACTAAATTTCCTATTATTTCTAATTAATAAGATTTACTCAACATTTGTTGATGTTCTTTTCTCCCTATTGCATGGATTGCAGGCATAATACTTGCATCGTGGTATGGGGAGAGTTGAACGTCAGTTTCTGCAGTAAAACATATCAGGTATGTATGCTATAGTTTGTTCAAGGTATTATATAATGCTTTTATTTCTCTTCTGATACAATTGGGATTTCATTTCTGTTGTTACATGTTAACTGCTATGGAAATTTATGCAATATAATTGTGACATATTGTAGTTCTGTGGTTTATTGGTTAATTTGTGAATTTCATTCATAACTGTGAAATTTTTCCCCCTAATTTCCAGTTCTCTAATGTTATCTTTAGCTAACATAATACTACGGGTAATATGTAAACGGGTATCCCAAATCCGAGAAGGAGCGGGCATCACACTGTTACACCTGACTGTGCGAGGGCACAGTGACCCTCAACTGGGCGGGAGAATAGGAAGCCCGGTTTGGGCAGCAGCCGCCAAGTACGCGGATCTAGGATCCCAGTCCCTTTCACGGTTTTTACGCGAGCTCGTAATGTTTTTACGCCTCGTTGGGATCCCGACTTTTGACCAGTTCCGCTAACCCTCTATTTTAGGACACCCAGGCGGGGGATCCTCAGTTTTAATTTTCCGTACGAGCCCGGTTGTCCGTTACCAGTTGGACTGTTTTTCTAGAGTGACTTTTCCGGAGAATCTCTCCCACCGTCTCAGTGGCGTAGTTTTTTAGTAGACATATCCCTCTATTGGACCGCACTTCCAATTAGAATGCGAGATGAAAGAGCCATTTTTAGGTTACCTCACCGCTTGAGTTTTACTTTCGCCAACAGACTTGGCGATTATACATCCAGATCATCCATATCTATATCTACATCATCTAGAGTTACATCTGAGATAGTTAAAGTTAAGATTTAGAGAAGTTACCATCAAAAGTTGTGTTGATAGGAAATGACTACCCATTGGACTGGAAAATCAAGTAAATCCATAAACATTTCCAATCCCATCTTTCACATCGTCAAATCCACAAATATGATATCTGGTCAATATAATAATATAGATATGTATATATACATACACTCGTACAATTTATGAACATTTGATTACAAAAAAAATATATGTTATATATGAAAAATGTTAGAATAATGGGTGCTTATGGGAGATGCTTACAGAAGACTGGAAAACCTTTTTACTTATGCAAGTAAGATGTAAACTGTACTTGTTCCTGCCTTTCTACTTGTTTACTTTTGAACATATTAAATGCCTATTTATTTTTACAAGTTTTTAAGAGGTACCAGCAACCGTTGACGCCTCTTCTTTCCTAAACATGTTTTGGCAGGGAAAGGGCCTGCTGCTCAATAGCGATTGATGATTACAGGCGATAGGGTTTATACCAGACGGTATGTTGTTTTGTTTCATTTTTTGGTTCACTTTATGATGTAAATGCTTCCCCTTCTCTTCTGTACAAAGTTTTGGGATATACTGTGTATAATGGCATATTCTTGTACATGATGTAATTATATGAAAATTTATGAAATGAAATGGTGGTGGCACTTACTTTCTTGTCTCTGTGGTATGTGTAAAGAATGTGAATGTCATATGCAAATATAGCAGTGCGGAAAAAATTTTCCCTATTTTCTGTAATTTGTGCGATCTCTAGCGAATTAAATGCCACGAAAATGTCGTAAACAGGTACCTAGATCCTTGGGGGTTCACACTGTAAGACCTGAACGGGGCCCTTTCTTCATACAGATGATGGAATGCACTGAAGTCCATGATCCACTCTGTCGTATCTGCACTGTGACTGCCAGTAAAAACGTATGCGATACATGAGGAACTCGAAGAGGCTCTAGTTGTTGCTACAATGTTTGTGGATCCTGTAGTGGTAGTGCTGGCCACTGGAGTCATGATCTCCCGAATACGCGAGACAATGTCATCAAGGCGTGGATCTTCCTGAGGAGTTGTAGTATCTGAAGGTTCAATCTGCTCCACCACATGAACAGATGTGGGCTATCCATGCTTCTGATAGCATGTGTCCTCAGTGTCATGGACGACGGTAGTAGGTGCAAGGACCACGCTGACACCCACCACCTCTGCCATGGGGACTATACCCTCTGAACTGAGTAGAACCTCCTCTTCCTTGAGAAGCAGCCATCGCAGAGGAGGGTTATGTGGTGGCAACATGTGGAATAAGAAGCCTGTTGAGACGACTGTAAGCCTCCTCCATGGGAGGTATGGTCGCCCCAGTAAGGAGTTGTGCTCGTGCGCAGCCAAGAAAAACTCCAACCATCGTGGAGTTCTTGTATGCCATCTATTGCTCTGTGGAGGTTGTAATCGGCATGAAGCTGTAAAGTTTCTCGAACATGCCACGAAGCAAGGAGTAGAACATGTGCAATGGACGGCCAGTTTGCTTTGTCCTATATATATCAAACTAGAGCTAAAGAATCTTGGCCTCGTTCTTTGATTGGGCATAAGTAGATGCCAGAATATCTCACATTGCCTTGACGGTGGGCTGGTTCACAATATCATTGGCTATCTCTGTGGTGAGGGTCCCAGAGAGCCAAATACGCGCATACGCGTCATCTTGTTTCCATGAAGCATTGTCCTATGTCTTATCCACCAGCTCTGGTTTCGTCAGAATGTGCTCCTTATTGTTGTGTTGCATAAGGGTCAGAAATTGCACGGACCACAACTTATAGTTGGTCCCATCCTTCTTCATGATGGGAGCTAGGCCCTTGAATGCACAAAACGAAGAAAGGATATCACCCTTGTTTTCTAACATGATGGAAGAACGACCAGAAAAAAAACGGAACTCCATTGGGGAAGTAGACCGATTTGAGCATGTCTGCACAATCATATGGAGGATTGGTTGTATATGTATACTCATACAACCATCCTCATCAATTCTCGGTCGTGTTAAGGCCGAAAACATGATTTAAAGGTCTGAAATCATGATTTTCAATCAAAATCAGATCAAATCAGACTGATGGTCAGCGCAATGGCGCTGGGGTGCCTTAGGGGGCACTGACAGTGTGAAGGAAGGCCACAGGTGTCTTGGAGGTGCTGAGAGGGGTCTAGGGCCCCTTGGTGGCGGGCTTAAGATGCCCTAAACGGCATCGGTGGTGACTTGGAGGATTGGCGGTTGCAGGCTAGGGCCTAGCAACCTCCTGGCGATGCCAAAGATGGTTGTTGGTGACTGGAGGCAAGGTTCGAGGATCCTAGCAGCCCCCTAGCGGTGCCAACGAGGCCCACCGGAGACCTCGTAGGAGGCTATCGAGAACCTGGAGGCTGGCGTCGGCAAGCTAGTCGATCGGAGGTGCGTAGGGGATCCCCCGGTACGAAAGAGGTGCGAGAGAGAGAGTCCTCCGGGTAGTGGGGCTCGGATTGACGGGTTAGGGCTGGTGGCATCGACGGAATTAGGTCAGAACTCTGGTCTAGGACCATCGTTCTGATACCATGTGGAAGGAAGAATGAATTACCTATTGATGAAGCTTCAGGGTTCTCTTATATAGGAGAGTAATCTATTGGGCGAATTACATAAAGAAGACAAAATAAGTATTACATAAAATATATGAAAGATAATATCTCAACAAAAACATTGATAAAAACAATGCATTACAAGATTGTTACATCTCACCCTCCACAATTAGAACAGCTCACCGATAATGGAAACATATCCTTATTCCTTAGCACTCTCGACCACATTCTACGTAGCATTTATCATGCAGGAACCACAATACTCCATTGCAATCGTAAAACTACTAACAACAAGCTCTGGTCTTGGTGTCTTTTCTAACTCACACTTCCACTTCCAGCCCCCCGCGACTGCAACTCCTCCATAAACCCACAGCCAGAGGTACCACAAGATTGTTGCAGCATTCCAACCTGTCATGCGATAAGGCACAAGAAAAAGAAGTATCCCACGTCATCCCCTTCATCCCCACATATAATACAAGGTTTGTCTACCGTACCACCCCACATGTTTCTGTAAACATGTCACCAACCTCTTCCTCCTTATGAAACATGCGTGTAACTGCACCATTGATGGTGGTTCCCCTTCGCGCATGAAATACCAATTAAGAACTTGTGGTCAGACCTTGGTGGAATCATATCTCACTCTCACATGAAATCATCTTCCACCCCAAAGTATCCGTCACCCCATCCTCGTCAATGCCTTCCAAGAGATATAGCACAAAATCCAGCCTCTCACAGCAGGAAGAGAAGCAAAAACCACTAGCTATTCCCCACCCTCTCCGGCATCTCCACTTCTGCAATGTGCCACTGACACCCATCGGCAGAAAAAGGAATAGGAAATACCTTGCCAAATGTTCAAATTACTGCACTGTCCTAACGACCAGAATAATAAAATTAAAGCTGATGGAACAGACACTTGGTATACTAAATCACCTTACATTTGTTATCCGATAGGATTCGTTTGATTTTTTATGAATTCTGATGTTATTATTTGAACTTCCTATTCAGACTCATCTTCAATTTATTATATGGATGTTTCACGTTGTAACCACTTGTTAAAACAGATGCTTAAAGCTATATGCTCTCTGCAACTGTGCTTAAAAATGTACATGAGGAATTAAACTCCTTTGCACCGCTCACAATGTCGCCGAATGTTAACATAATGCAGGAAAGTATTGTCTGAAAGCCTCGACTACTGAAAACAGGTAAATTTGTCGTATGACATTAAAACACCACTACATGAACGACAACACTTTCAAGGTAAAGGGTAAAGAGAAGTGTGGTTAACCATAATTCTCTCTAAAGAACAATGATCCTTTCTAATAGGATACAAAGAACAGCTCCCTTAATGGTGTTCTGTGATATAATCTGCCGTATTTGGATTTTATATGTAAAAAGGAAATCAAAATTCATTGATTAGTATATGATAAGCAAAGTATTAGAACTTATTGTTCATTTATATTTATTTCATCATTATGTTTATCTCCTTTCGTAAACTTTTCAACCCTAGACTCATCTTCACCTATGAAAGGGATTGATCTCATTTGACCATCCGAACCATCCCACATGTTTTGATCGAACGTGGGAATTGATCTCAGTTCCAGTACACACTCCCTTATCTCGGGATTTCATTCATGTTTTGAGGCATGCATCCTCACTGTGTTCACATATCTTATATGACCACTTTAAGGCCGTAATTTTCTTCCCTTTTGATTGTCGTGATCCCCATGACAACCTCGATCAGATTTTAGGAGACAACCTCTTATCTCTACTTCTATTATTCTCCATGACACATCTATCAAACTAAAGGACAAGAACTTTTTCCTATGATCGAAGGCTATCAAGGTCTTTCTCAATTGCAAAAAGAACCTATATGTCCGAGCGAAGGACCATCTCAAAGAGACTAGCAAGGGATTGATTTGATGTATGGGAACGATATCAGGTTGTGAACTGGCTAGTGAACAGTGTCAAGTTATATATTGTTGTGAAACTGCTTTAAGGACATTGCAAAATCGACATGGAAAGACTAGGCCAAGACTTCCACAGCAAACAACCAAATCAGATTAGCAACTATCTACAAGAGGATATGATCATCCAATCAGGAAGATTTGACACTTACTCCATACCATACAATGATGACTGAGTTATTTAAGGAGCTTGCTATCTTCCAATCACCAAGTCTTTGAATAACAACGGTGGACATTCAAAACTGATGTGCACGCAACCATTTCCATTTATATTTATAAAAAGTAATAATTACAAATGCCATGATCCAACTAGAGCCTTGGCATGATCCCGCACATTCTCCACAGAGTCACTCCTAATGAGAAACCACTTATTTCTAGCCAACCACATCACCCCAATAGTTGCAGCAACCACAAGTCTATACCTAACTGAATCCCTCCAACCTGAGAGCAGACAGTGCCAAAACTCAAAGAAGCTAGAAATGTCAATTCTCATGATACCCACCTCGATCCAAACATCTTGTGACCCCTCGTAGTAGAGGAAAAAGCAATCCATATTGTCAAGACCCTTTGCATACCTGGGACGGGAATCATCCATAGCAGTCTCTCCCTACAAGTATTTGTCAAAACATGGCCCGTCGCAGGATCCACGAGGAAATATTTACCTTGAGAGGTAGCCTTCCAATCCACAGTTTCTTGCAATTCGTCTCTGCTGAAAAAAGAATGAAAGATGTTTATTCCTGGAAACCCTAGGCTCTCTTATATAGAGGAGAGACCTATGGGTAAATTACATAAGACGGACAACAGAAGAACAATAAGGAAACAGTACATAAATAGAAAATATCTCTACACTCACGATGGAGCATAGATGTCAATCATGCTCAGCTTGGATGAATACTTCTGGAACGGTCCGCTGAGCAATGCCTTGGTGAAGATATCAACAGTTTGATCTCCTGAACTAACATGAGGGGTAGAAATCAATCCCTTCTAGATCATGTCTCTCGTATAATGACAATCCACTTCAATGTGCTTCGTTCTTTTATGAATGCAGGATTGATTGCAATAAATATGGCGGCTTGGTTATCACATTGTAACTACATAGGAAGAGGTACATCTATATGCAAATCTGCTAGCACTGCTCGAACCCACATCATTTATGTGCTTGCTTGCGCCATAGCCCTATATTCAGATTCAGCACTTGATCTAGCAACAACATTTCGTTTCCTACTCTTCCAGGAAACAAGAGAGCTACCAACGAACACAGCGAATGCTGAGGTAGACTTCCTATCTTTAGGACACCCTGCATAGTCTGCATCAACACATGCAGAAAAAGAAAGACTTGCTCCTTTCCTAAATAGTAGTCATGTACCTGGAAAAGACTTCAGGTACCATAATATCATATATATAAAGTGTCCATATATATAGTGTCCACATGTACCTATCGAAGCTGCTCCATGAACTGACTCACCTGACTCACTGCAAAAGAGATATCAGGTCTAGCGATAGTAACATACAGAAGTTTTCCCACCAGCTCTCTCTATCTCCTCTTGTCAACCTCATTTGTATTATCCTCATATAATCTCATGTTGGGATCCATAGGAGTGGTAGATGGTCGACACCCAGCCATGCATGTCTCAACAAGTATGTCTGTAACATACTTCCTTTGGGTCATCACAAGACCATGTGCATTCCTTGCAAACTCTAACCCTAAGAAGTACCTTAGGGTGCCAAGATCTTCGGTAACAAACTGACAACCCAGGAATTCCTTTGCCTTCTTTATCCCCTGCACGTCATCTCCTGTAACAAGTATATCATCAACATACACCATGATAACAATTGTGCCTTCAGATGTTCTCTGCACAAATAATGAGTGATATGCATTTGACCTATCAAACCCCTGCTTTTCAATCAGATCCAGGAGCTTCTGAAACCATGCCTAGGACTCTTCTTAAGGTCATATATTGTCTTATGAAGTCTACAAACATGGAGACGCTCCCCCTCAGCAGCAAACCCCGGATGCTGCTGCATGTATATTCCCTCCTGGAGATCACCATACAGAAAAGCATTTTTAACATCTAGTTGGAATAAAGGCCAATCACGTACCACAGCAACAGAAAGGACACGTAGTGTGGAGCGGCGAGCAACAGGAGAGAAAGTGTCCGGGTAATCCACTCCATAAGTCTGTGTAAATCCTTGTTCCACCAATCTCGCCTTATAACAATCAAGGGTCCCATTTGCATGGTGTTTAACAGTAAACACATATTTACAACTAATAGCATATGCTCCATTGGGAGAATTTACCAAGCTCCAGGTACCACGTGACTGTAGAGCAGTCATCTCCTCTTCCATGGCTAGACGCCAGCGACTGTCTTTTAAGGCCTCCTGATAATTATGTGGTATCTCCACGGAGGATAGAGCAACAGCAAGTTGTTGAACTCCCCCTGTAAGGCGATCAAACGTAACCTGAGAAGCAAGCAGATATGAGGCACATGTACACTTCTGCTTACGAAGAGCTTTAGGGACATCCAGATCATTGGGGATTTCCTCAATCCGTATACCAATCTCTTGCATATTCTCTTGCACGGATACACTTCCAGACCCATCGTTAGAAATATTATTTTCAGAACATACCTTGGTCGTGCTGGATGATGGGCGTTGATCGCCAGAGGAAGGAGGTCGATGTATATAGTAAAGTGGGAAGGGTGGAGCGACAACAATAGGAGATGGGAGAAGTGGTGGAGGTGGTAAAGATGGTGTATGTAGCGGAGAAGTAGGAGGAGTTGATTGAGGTATGGTAAGAGGTGATGAAGGTGGTATAATAACAAGCATAGGTGGAGGTGATGGCATATAAATTTCATCATCAAAATCAGATGAAGACAACCTGTCGCATGTAGGGCAAAATACATTATTGACTCAAAGAATGTAACATCTGCGCTAACATAATATTTCATGTGAAGTGGATCATAGCATCTATACCCCTTCTGCGTCCTAGAATACCCAACGAAAACACACTCGACAGCTCTAGGAGAGAGCTTGTCAAGTCATGGAGACAACTAATGAACAAACGCCACTGAACCAAAGACACGTGGAGTAAGAGAGAATAACTCCTTATCTGGAAATGCCATGGAGAAAGGAATTTTCTCACCCAGAACAAATGAAGGCATACGATTCACAAGATAGCATGACGTAAGAACAAGATAGCATGCCGTAAGAATAAAGTGAGAAGAGGCAGACAGCTGGGTGCGACGGATACAATGTATGACAAATGCGAGGGCGGCGTGGAGGATGCGGACCACATTTTCTTTGGCTGCAGCCCTTCGGCCAATGTGTGGGAGTCGTTGGGGCTTCTGTGGGTTCGGACATCCAATACGGAGCATTTTTGGAGATCTATGCGGGCGGTTGGTCTTGGGTCATCCAGTGATGTCTCCAAGCCCTTTGCCGCGCTCTGGGCTATTTGGCTTGACAGGAATGATACAACTTTCAAGGAGCAGCGGTTTTACTTTGAAAATGTACTTGCTCATTGTAATGCCTTATACAATTTCTAGATATCCAACTGATGTACCATCTCCTTTATTAATGAATACTTTGGTGTGGTGACTCCCGCCTTGGGAGGGCTCCCCCGTTTTCTTATTCAAAAAAAAAGAACAATATCACCCCAGAATGAATGTGGAGCGGGAGGGGGATGCCAATACGGCTTTTCTTTCACTCTGTGGCTTCTGGCAGAAGATGCAGGAACTATATTCACTCTATTATTGTGGACGGATCAAAGATTCGGGTGATATAAAGATTAGGAGGGCGATGCGTATACATTTTCAGATGCTGAGTAGGAGGTGTAATCGCCTTGGCTAGGGTTGGAGTGGGAGGGGAGTTAACGGGATTTCATCTTCTGATGTCGATTCCCTTGTCGCCACTTTTTTTGAGGAAGTAAGGAAAGAGGTTTGGCAGCTAAATTCGGATGGTGCACTCGGCCCTGATGGTTTCCCAGTCTGGTTCTATACGAAAATCTAGGAGGTGGTAAAGGATGATGTGATGGCGGTCGTGCATGAGTTCATGGAAGGAAACTTGGGGTTTGAGCGGCTCAATAAGGCTCTTCTATTTTTGTTTCCCAAGAAGGAGATACCTACAACTGTGGATGATTTTAGACCCATAGCGCTTTCTAACGCTATATATCTGATCATTTCCAAAGTGTTGGCTAATCGTTTGAAAGGGGTCTTAGATAAAAGTATATCCCCTGAGCAAACTGTGTTCGTTCCAGGCCAACTCATGGCGAATGGTCGGGTCCTTGCCTCACAAATGGTGATTGATTGGAAACACATGCATAAGAAAGGGATGCTGTGGAAAGTTGATTTCTCCAAGGCATATGACTGCTTAGATTGGCGCTTTCTCTGGGCATATCTGCAATGACAACAAATCGTCTTTCGTCCCATTCGGGCTTGCGGAGTAGGTTGCTGATGGGTTGGCCGTGGCTTTGGCGTCTGCTCGCGTTTCTTTGCCTATTGAGTACCTCGGCATGCCTCTGGCTCTGGGGAGAACGAGACTTCGTGACTGGCTGAGGGTGGTGGAGAAAGTGGAGATGAGGTTGGCGGGGTGGAAGGCTGTTATCCTGTCGAGGGGGGGTAGATTGGTTCTGCTCAAGGCCGTATTATCGTCCATACCAACTTATTTTATTGCTAACCGCAAGATTCCGAAGGGGATTCGTGTGAGGCTGGAAAAGAGGATGCGCGTGTTTTTTGTGGGGGAGTCATTTAAATGGGCGTGGGGGGGTCCATCTCGTGGGATGGGAGGATATCACGCGTAGTAAGGATTTGGGGGGTCAGGGGGTGAAATCACTTGAGCAGATGAATAAGGCATTTTTGCTTAAATGGGCGGGTAGGGTCTGGGGCCCGGGGGAAGATCTCGTCTGCATGGTAGTTCGAAGCATATATGGAGTGAAGGGAGTGCCACATTCGCAGTTAAATAATTTGTCAGCCATTACGCCTTTTTGGAGGGGCATGGTGAAGGCTTTCGTGGAAAATTTAGCTCTCTTCAGACCAGTTATTGGGAGGGGGGAGACCTTCTCTTTTTGGGTGGATGATTGGACAGGGGCGGGAGCTATGTGATTTCGATTCCCCCGATTATATGCCTTGGTGGAAAATAAGCTGTGCTCGGTGAAGGACTGCTGGGTGGATGGGACTTGGTGGCCAACTTTCTCTGCTAACTTCTCGGATCAGAGATTTGATGAATTCTTGGAGCTGCTTGACGTCATGAGGGAGGTGGGGGCTCCTAGCAGGGGAAGAGATCACTGGTGTTGGAAGGATGGACCGTTCTCGGTCAGGGGGGCTTACGGGGCCATCTCCAGGCCGCCACCGGAAAACTCGGAGCTGCTGAGCAGGGACTGTGCAACTATTTGGGCCAATAACCTTTCTGAGAGAATTGGGATCTTCCTGTGGCTTCTTAGGAGGAAGAGGTTGATGACGCGTGATCAGTGCGTCAGGCTCCTGGGCTTCATTGCGAACAGATGCCTGATCTGTGATAGTGCGATTGAATCTGTAGAACACTTATTTTTTTCTTGTCCCGTGGTATATCAAGTTTGGCAGGAGGCCGATGTTGCTTGGTGCTACTTCGACGACTTTCAGGGCTAGACCAAGGAGGGAGCGGCTGTATCCTATGGCTATTCTCTGGGCGATCTGGCATGGAAGGAATGACTTGATGTTCTCGGGACAAAGGTTTTATAAGGAGAACGTAGGGTTTTTTGCAAAGAGGTTGTTAGATGACTGGATGATGTAGTGTTCCTTTTGGTACGTCTTGGGCGTTGTACTTTTTGTCCTTTTGTAGTTTCTCTTTTGGTTTATGAATAAATTTTGATGGGGCGGACACCACCGAGTGTTTCCCCCTACCTTGCAGACTTTCAAAAAAATATCTGCAATGACGTAGTTTTTCGGAGAGGTGGATCGGGTGGGATGAAAAGATGCATTACGAAATCTTCTTATGCGGTGCTCGTTAATGGACGTCCGGAGGATGGTTTCATCCAACCTCAATGGGGTGTTCATCAGGGATGCTCGTTGGGCCCTCTCTTATTTGTGATAGGAGTAGATGCATTGAATGTTATCATGAGTTTGGCGTACAACGCGGGGTGGTGTCATGGCTACAGCATGGAGGATATCTCTATACTTATCCTGCAATATGCAGATGATACAGTGATATTTCTCCAGGGTGAGGACAACTTCAACATGCGGCGCATATTCTCGACATCTTTGGAGACACTTCGAGCCTTCGTTTAAATAGAGAGAAGCTTATTTTTGTACCTTTTGGGTTCACGGAAGGTGAAATTGATGAGGCTGAATGTATTCTCTATTGCACCTGCGGCTCCCTCTCAGTGGTTTATCCGGGCCTACCACTTGTCCCAGGGCGGTTAAGAGCCAGTGATAGGAAGCCAATTCTGGACAAATTTGAGAGTAGACTACCATGTTGGAAGGCAAGGTCTCTCTCTCGTGGCAGGAAGCTGATTCCGCTCAAGCACATTCTTTTGACGATACTTGTTTTTTCTGCTCTTCAAGATTGTTACTGGTGGGGGTAAGGTCGAGGCTTGAAGCTATTATGCACAGTTTCTTTTAGACGGATAGCAGACAGGACAACTGTGGCATGCATCATGTGAGGTGGGAGACTTTGGTAAGGCCAACGAGGAACGGTGGTCTTGGCATCTTGAATCTTGAATGCATGAATAAGGCTCTTATATGCAAGTGGGTTCTTCGCCTGTGGGGAGGAGGAGATGCGTCAGTCTGTCGGTTAATGTGAGCAATTTATGACATCTGTGGATCCCTAAACACATGTCATATGGTCCCCGTCATCTTTGTGGCAAGATATTTCGAAGACTCTTTAAGAGGTGAGCTCATTTTTACATCTTGTGGTGGGAAGAGGGGATAATTTTCGCTTCTGATTGGATGATTCGACGGGCTTGAATGCGCTCAGCGTGGGATATCCTCGTTTATTTGCTTTGGCTAATAATCAAGTTGTTTCTGTTCATGATACTTGGTTGAACACTTCTTGGGCTCCTATGTTTGTGGCGGATTTTTGGGAGCAGCGTTTGGATGAGTTTTTTTCCCTACTGAATGACTTGGAAGACATCCGAGTCGTTGACCATGGCTGTGATCATTTTGTTTGGTCAGATGGTAACTTTGGCATTAAGAAGGCTTACCTCTTACTCTCTCAGAATCAGGAAGCAACGCATCAAGAGCTTATACGGGACTGGAGGATTATCTGGAAGAGTAAGATCCCTCTGCGGTTTAAGATCTATGTGTTGTTGGTCAGACATAGACGATTAATCACGAAGGTTCGACGAAGTAAACTCCTTAATACTCAGGATATGCTATGTGAGAGTTGTGGATATAGAAATGAAGATATGGATCATCTTCTGTTTGGGTGCATCATCGCGAGACAGACGTGGCATGGGGCTGGGCTTGCTTGGCTTGGAGCTGAAAGTGCTATATCCTTTTGGCAATCGATCGGAACGGTTGGTGGGAACTCAAAGGATGATTGTTCTCCTATTTTTGTGCTCTTGTGGGCAAATCTATAATGTCAAGAATGAATGTATTTTTTGGGGTCAGCGAGTGTATCTTGAAAATGTATTGGGCCACTTTAGAAGCTTGTGTATGGCCTGGAACATTGTAATTTGACTGATATAGAATACTAATATACCATGTAGTGGATCCCGACTCAGGATACCACCCTCTTCATTTTCAAATAAAATGTCAAGAATGCATTCATTTACAACCACCAAGCTACACTATTGAGAGGAAGTATGTGTGTTGTTTACGTAAGGTTGTTAATGATCTAAAGTAAAGCATGTAAGCTTGGTTTGACAAAATCACCTCGAAGATCAACTCCAATGGTTTTCACAAATATTACGTCTAATAACTCCGTATTTATTCTGAGACGTGCTTCGGGTATTGTTATCCATGTCATATATGTTTATGACATAGATATTACTAGATATGACAGTGCAAGCATTCTCGAGACCAAGGCCTTTCTACATGAGGTGTTTGTCACCAAGGACCTTGGTCACATGTGATACTTTCTTGGGATTGAGATCACTTATACCTCTTGAGGACTATATTTATCTCAAAGAAAGTATTGCCTCGGCATTCTTATAGACGTGGGATTACTTGTTTGTAAACCACCCTCTATTCCTACTGAGTTTCCAAGTCATGCCACCTCGATGGACACCTTTTTACGATATGAGAGCCTAATGGCCAAAGTTACGTATTTTACAGTCATTAGGTTTGATCTCTTATGTTGTAAGCAAAGTCAACCAGTATATAAAAAGTCTAAGGTATAGTAATTGTCATGATGTTCTTCTCATCCTCAAGTCCCTGAAAATTTTTCCAGGCAAGGGATTATGTTACTAATGGTTACGCTGACATTGATTAGATGCATGCCAGTTCTCCCGAGGATAGACACTCTTCCATTGATTTTGCCATTTTTATTGGAGGAAATATGGTCACATGACGTAACAAAAAGCAAACAGTTATTTCGAGATCCATTGCAGAGGCAGAGTATAAAACCATGGATAAAGCTACTTGTGAAACCATTGCAGAGGCGGAGTAAGAGGCAGAGTATCTCCCAAGGATAGACACTCTTCCATTGCAGTTGCAGCTCAGGGGGTTCACGCGCGGCTACTCGAGGGAGGACTTGAGGATCCCGCTGCTCCAGTACGCTGACGACATTATTTTCTTCATTGAAGGGGGGATTGAGGAAGCTAGAGGGATGGCTGCAACGCTCGAGCTTTTCAGCGAGATGTCCGGGTTGATGCAAAATGCTAGTAAATCCAAGATTGTGTCGTTCTCTTTGAGTGACGAGGAGGCGGAGCTTTGTAGTTCGGCTTTGGGAACTATTGGGATAAAATTCATTCATATGATAAAAGAGATCCCAAGGCTCTCTTATATAGGAGAAGATCCATGGGTTAATTACATAAGAGATACCGAAAGAAAACATAACATGTAAATATAATACTGAGATAAATAAACATCTCAACACTCCCCCTCAAGCTGGAGCATAAATATCAATCATGCTCGGCTTGGAACAGCATCTCTGAAAAGGACCTCTGGCCAGAGCCTTCGTGAAGATATCTGCAGTCTGATCTCCTGTGGAAACATGAGAGGTGGATATGATTCTGTTTTGGATCATGTCTCTAGTGTAGTGACAATCCACCTCGATATGCTTTGTCCGCTCATGAAATGCAGGGTTATTGGCAATAAATAAAGCTGCTTGATTATCACATAAAAGCTCCATAGGAAGAGAGACCTCAACAGTAAGGTCTGTTAATATTTGATCTGACCCACATTATTTCTGTACATCCTTGTGCCATCGCCCTTGTGAAGATATTTGTATTTTCCTATTTCATACGTGTCTCTTTCTTATTATCTTTTCTGTCTTCTACTTTATGTAATTTACCCATAGGCCTCTCTACTATATAAGAGAGCCTAGGGTTCTCAGGAATTGCAAGCGCTCTTATTTTCTCTAACATGGTATCAGAGCGGCAGTCCTAGACCGAAGCTCTCGATTCCCAAAAACCCTAACCCCACCGCCATCCCTCTCCCTCGACCCGTGTGTCGCTGCCCTCTCCCTCGACTCGCGTGCGCTCCCTCGCCTCTTCGTCGGCGCCGCAGCCTAGTGCGCCTCCACAGCGAGGGCTTCGCGCACGCGCTCGGCGCGCACAGCACGCTCATCTTCCTCGCGCACACAGCACGCCCTTCTCGTGCGCACCGCGCGCTCATCCCCCTCGCGCGCACAGCGCACTGTGCGCTCGCCCTCCTCACACGCACCGTACGCTCTTCTCGCGCGCACCTCAGCCTCATCCGTTGATTGATGGGTTGGTGTGCATGAGTCTACACATGCACCCAAACCCATATATGTCTGTGAGGCATACAAACTTTGATTTGTTGCACCCGTAGCAGTCTTCTGTCGGCAATATGTCTGAGAACAAGGTTGATGTACCCGCCACTGGCGCATTCAAAGGTCCAGCGCCTATTGTGAAAATGGACGGGACAAATTATGAGCTCTGGGCTATGCAGTTCATGAGCCTAATGAAGTCGAATGGTAAGAAACATATTCTTACCGAAGAAGAGCCGGTGGAGAAGACTGGGGTGCATGCCTCGTGGGAGGCAGATGATGCATATGCCAAAGTTTGGCTATCTGGGACGTTGACGATAGAAATCGCCAACGATGTGCTACGTCAGCCCACAGCTAAGGCTATGAGGGATATTCTAGCGACGACATATTCGCAGGCGCGGAACGAGACCAAGATACTTCAGCTGCAACATGATATTTTTACAGTCAAGCAGGATGGGCGCCCTCTTCACTCACTGTACACATCCCTACGAGGGATGTTTGAGAAGCTCCATAGCTTCATGTCCGTTGACGGCCACTCCAGAACAGCAGAAGACGTACAGGAATGCTACCATGGTAGGTGTATTCCTGGCTGCCCTTGATCCAGACTATGATGCTGCCCGATCTCATATTCTAGCTGACGCTACTATTCCTCCAATGGAGGAAGCCTTTCGTCAATTAAGTCGAATTACTGTCCCAAGCTCGACTGCCAACCAGACACCTTCAGCGATGGCTGCCTCCAGAGGTAGAGGTGGCTCTATTTTTCGTGGTCGTGGCCTCCGAGGTCGTGGGGGTCGGATTCGTCAACCATGCAGTTATTGTCGTCGACCTGTCACTCCGAGGACACATGCTACTCAAAGCATGGCTTTCCTGCATCAGCTCGGGTAGCAGAACAAGTTGAGTCTCCTGCACCTTCCTCATTGGACCAGCGATTCGATGATCTTATTGCCAGATTGAGGAATATCATACCTCCTGATACAACTCCTGAAGGTCAGTCAGATGCGGTCGTCTCTGCCTCTGCCAATTCACCTGCCACGGCCAGTACTTCAGATAGTTCTCATGCTCACATCTCTTGTGATGGATCTATGATTACAAACTGGATTATGGATTCTGGAGCAACAAATCATCTCTGTGGGGACAAAGAACAGCTCACTTCATATAGACCGATGTCTTCAGGACGAACTGTGGTGATTGCCAATGGAACACATTCCCCGATCACAGGACAGGGGGAGATTAACTTGACACCTTCCTTGAGATTGCAGAATGTGTTATATGCTCCCGATTTCTCTATGAATTTACTGTCCATTAGCCAGATTACAAAGGATTTAAATTGTCGAGCTATTTTTGATTCATCATCTCTTGTTTTTCAGGACATACCCTCGGGCAACGTGATTGGCTATGGCTGTGAGCAGAATAGTCTCTATCGTCTGATCCATACTCCTTATGTCGGTGCATCTCTCCATTCTACAGGATCAGACTCTCCGTATATCTGCATCTCCGTTTTGGTTACCTCCCTCTTCAGAAGATGTGTCGTGTTTTGCCCCAAATTTCTCCGAAGTCATCCTTCCAATGTGAAACATGTCAGTTGGGAAAGCATCATCGGTCTACTTTCCCGAGTCGTCCGAGTCGGAGCAGTGGCTCCTTGTTCGAGTTAGTCCATATTGATATTTGGGGTCCAAGTCGTGTTCCTGGACCAGCAGGGACACAGATTCTATCTGGTTGCAGCAGATGATTTTTCTCGCTTGTCTTGGGTGTTTTTATTGAAGAATAAATCTGAAGCAGGAGATGTGATTCAAATGTTTATCAATGAAGTTAAAAATGTTCTCTTTTTCTGTGAAAATTGTGCGTTCTGACAATGCATTGGAGTTTTGTACTAGAGCTCTGTCCTTGTTCTTCTCATCTCGTGGTATAATTCATCAAACTTCATATGCTTACACGTCACAACAAAATGGTGTTACAGAGCGGAAACATCGACATCTATTGGATATCACTATAACCCTACTTATTCAGAGTCAAGCTCCACGCTAGTTCAGGGGTGATGCGGTTCTCACAGCTTGCTACTTAGTAAATCGCATGCCCTCGTCTGTCTTAGGTGAGAAATCTCCTCTCTCTATAGCCTTCCTGAGAAGGAGGTGTTCTCACTTCCACCTCATGTTTTTGGTTGTGTTGGTTTTGTCCATCAGTTGGGTCCAGGTCTTGATAAGCTCTCTCCCAGGGCTATCAAATGTGTGTTTGTAGGATACTCCAGGACACAGAAGGGGTACTGTTGCTTTGATCCGTTGCGTCAAAAATATTTTGTTAGTGCAGATGTCACATTCTTTGAATCTGTGATGTTTTTCTCTTCTACAGGTGACAGCATGACTACTTCTCATTATGATTCTGAAATATTCATGCCACCACCTCCTAAGAGTCAGTTACCCTCTGTGCCATCTCCACCACCAACTCCTATCATACCTTCACCTCCACCTTTACCACCTCTAGTCACCATTGTCCCCCCGTTACCAAAGCATTATACTCGTCGATCCTCATCTGCTCAAGGTCATGGCCCGTCATCCAGCAGCCCTCAGGTTGGTTCTGATAACTTGATTTCTAACGATGAGTCTGAGGATCCATTGATACAGGGAACACAGCAGGTTGAAGATCATGGAGATTTGGAAGTGCTTATCGCTATTAGAAAGCAGAGGCGTACTTGTGCTTCCTACCCACTTGCTTCCCATGTCTCTTTTCATCGTCTTACAGGCGACTTTCAGAGATTTGCAGCAGCTCTAACTGCAGAAGAAATTCCACGCAATTATCAGGAGGCACTACAAGATAGCAAATGGCGTCTTGCTATGGAAGAAGAAATGGTTGCATTGCAGTCCCGTGGCACTTGGACACATGTTCCCCCTCCTTCTGGAGCGTCTATTGTTAGCTGCAAGTAGGTGTTTATTGTTAAATACCATGCAGATGGAAGCCTTGATCGGTACAAGGCAAGGCTCGTGGCACGTGGTTTTACTCAGACCTATGGAGTTGATTACTTGGACACATTTTCTCCAATTGCTCGACATTCTACTTTACGTGTCCTTCTTTCAGTGGATGTAGCACGTGATTGGCTGTTATTCCAGCTTGGCGTGAAAAATGCTTTTTTATATGGAGATCTACAAGAGGAGGTCTACATGCAGCAGCCTCCAGGGTTTACTGCTGAGGGAGAGTGTCAGCAAGTTTGTTGACTCCATAAGGCAATATATGACCTTAAACAGAGTCCAAGAGCGTAGTTTCAAAAGCATTCAGACCTGATTGAACGACAGGGATTCAAGAGGTCAAATGCAGACCATTCCTTATTTGTGCAGAAGAAGTTTAGAGGTATTGTTGCTATCATGGTGTATGTTGATGATATTGTTGTTACAGGAGATGATGAGCAGGGAATTAAGATGGCGAAAGACTTTTTGGGCAGCAAATTTGTGACTAAGGATCTGGGCACCCTAAGGTATTTCTTGGGGTTGGAATTTGCTAGGAATGCACAGAGTCTTGTGATGACCCAAAGAAAGTATGTTACAGATATGCTTGCAGAGACAGGCATAATTGGATGTCGACCTTCCACGACTCCTATGGATCCTAGCATGAAGCTATACGATGATGATACAGATGAAGTTGATAAGAGGAGATACAGAGAGATGGTTGGAAAACTCATTTATGTTACAATTACCAGACCAGATATTGCATTTGCAGTGAGTCAGGTTAGTCAATTCATGGAGCAACCTCGACAAGTACATATGGATGCAATACACATGATATTGAGATATTTAAAATCATCTCCAGGCTCAGGATTACTATCCAAGAAAGGAGGCACACTCTTTGTATCCGCATATGCTGATGCGGATTATGCAGGTTGTCCTAAGGACAGGAAATCGACTTCGGGATTTGCAATATTTGTTGGGATTTCTCTCGTTTCTTGGAAAAGCAAGAAACAAACTGTTGTAGCAAGATCAAGTGCCGAGTCCGAATACAGAGCTATGGCCCAAGCAAGTACAGAAATGATGTGGGTCCGAGCAGTGCTATGCGATCTACATGTAGAGATTCCTCTACCATGGAGTTACACTGTGATAACCAGGCTGCCCTATTCATTGCAAACAATCCTACGTTCCATGAGAGAACAAAACACATTGAGGTAGATTGTCATTACACTAGAGACATGATTCAGAAGGGCCTGATCTCTACTTCCCATGTCAGCTCGGGAGAGCAAACTGCGGACATCTTCCACCAAGCCACTGCTCAGAGGATCATTTCAGAAGTGTTGATCCAAGCTGAGCATGATCGATATCTATGCTCCAGCTTGAGGGGGAGTGCGAAGATATTTGTATTTTCATATTTCATATGTGTCTCTTTCTTATTATCTTTTCTGTCTTCTACTTTATGTAATTTACTCATAGGCCTCTCTACTATATAAGAGAGCCTAGGGTTCTCAGGATTTGTAAGCGCTCTTATTTTCTCCAACAGCCATGTATTCAGACTCAGCACTAGATCTGGCCACCACAGTCTGCTTCTTGCTTTTCCATGAAACAAGTGAGCTGCCTACAAAGATAGCAAAACCAGAAGTCGACTTTCTATCCTTGGGACAACCAGCATAATCTGCATCTGCACATCCTGTCACCTCAAGTAATGTATCCCTACTGAACATGAGACCAGAGCCAGGTGAAGTCGTTAAATACCTCAAGATCATGTGTACAGCATCCATATGTACCTTATTGGGTTGCTCCATGAATTGACTGACTTTGTTAACTGCAAAAGCAATATCCGGTCTGGTAATGGTGGCGTATAAGAGCTTCCCAACAAGCTCTCTATATCTCCTCCTGTTAATTTCTTCGATGTCCTCATCATACAATCTCATGCTTGCATCCATAGGAGTAGAAGCAGGTTTGCACCCTGTCATGCATGTCTCAGATAGAAGGTCCATAACAAATTTTCTTTGATTCATCACGAGTCCATGTTGATTCCTGGCGAACTCTAATCCAAGAAAGTAGCGAAGATTGCCAAGGTCCTTAGTCACAAACCGCTGACCAAGGAACTCCTTGACAGTAAGAATACCCTGATCATCATCTCCTGTAATGACAATATCATCCACATAAACAAGAATAGCCACGGTACCTCTAGGTGTCCTCTGTACAAATAGTGAGTGGTTAGCAGTAGACCGCACAAACCCCTTCTTCTCTATCAACTCTGATAGCTTTTGATACCAAGCTCTCGGACTCTGCTTCAGGCCATAAATCGCCTTGTGAAGTCGGCACACCTTCTGAGACTCCCCCTCAGTAGCAAATTCTGGTGGTTGTTGCATATATACTTCCTCCTGGAGATCCCCATAGAGAAAGGCATTCTTGACATCAAGTTGATATAGAGGCCAGTCCCTGGAAACGGCAACAGATAGCTGAATGTGTAGTGTTGAATGTCTTGCTACTGGAGAGAAGGTGCCCTGATAATCCACCCCATAGGTTTGGGTGAACCCTCAAGCCACAAGCCTTGCTTTGAATCTGTCGACAATGCCATCGGCCCTTTGGTTGATCGTAAATATCCATTTGCAGCTCACAATAGATGCTCCTGGTGGAGGTGCGACAATGATCCATGTGCCACGTGATCGCAGAGCCGCCATCTCTTCTTCCATAGCAAGGCGCCACCTATTGTCCTGGAGCGCCTCCTGATATGTCCTCGGGATAGTAACAGCCAATAGTCCCACTATAAACTTCTTGTAGTCCTCTGACAGATGATCCAAGGAAACATGGGCAGCCATTGGGTACGTAGCGCATTGGCGACGAGGTTTCCTTAGAGCAATTGGTACCTTCAGGTCATCAGCCTCACCGTCCTCTGGAATTAACTCTTCCTGTTCATCATTAAAATCTCCAGTGCCATCAGTAGAAATAATATGTTCCTGACATACCTGAGGCATGGTGGATGATGTGGTAGGCGCATGAGCAGAGGGACGAGTACAAAACCTGCGAGTATAAACATGTGGTAAGAATGTAGATTCTTTGGGAGGAGGTGGGGGTGGGGGTGTAGGTGGTGAAGGTGCAGATGGAGGTGGAGGAACCACCACATCCTCTCGGGATCCAGTATTAGACAACCTGTCACCTGTAGGAGAGAAATACATAATAGATTCGAAAAAAGTAACATCATCACTCACATAGTATTTTCTCCCAACAGGATCATAACATCTATATCCTTTTTGGTTACGGGAATAACCAACAAAGACACATTTGACAGCTCTAGGTGAGAGCTTGTCATGGCCAGGAGTAAAGTCACGGACAAAAGCTACCGATCCAAAAACATGAGGTGTATGTGTGAAGAGTTCCTTCTCGGGAAATGCAATCGAGAAGGGACTCTTCTCGTCAAGGATGGTGGAGGGCATGTGATTTACCAAGTAACAGGCGGTTAGGACCGCATCCCCCCAGAAAGATTGAGGTGTACTGCTGTGAATCAACAAGGTCCTCGTCATGTCTAATAGGTGACGATGTTTGCGTTCTGCAACCCCATTTTGTTGTGATGTATAAGTGCATGAAGTCTGATGAACAATACCCAGAGACTGGAGAAAGTTTGCCAAATGAAGAGTAGAAAATTCCAAAGCATTGTCGGTACGAATGTATTTGACTTTAGCAAAAAATATGTTGTTGATCCCAAGAAGAAAAGTTTCAATTATAGCACCTGCATCAGACTTATGTTTAAGTAAGAAAGCCCAAGAAAGTCTAGAATAATCATCCACAGCAACAATATAAAATCTATGCCCCTGATGATCAGGAACACGACTTGGACCCCAAATGTCAAAATGAAATAACTCAAAGGACCGACTAATACTACGACCAGGACGACTCGGAAAGGAGGAGCAATGGTGTTTCCCAAGCTGACAAGCTTCACATTCCAGAGTAGTACGAGTAGATATTTGCGAGAGAACACGTATCATCTTTTGAAGAGGAAGGTGGCCAAAGCGAAGATGCCACATAAAAGGCGAAGCAGGTCCAGAGGGAATAGAGGCAACCCCAGCACATGACTAAACAGCAAGTTTGTATAATCCTCTCTGCTCACATCCATGAATAATCATCCTGCCAGTTAGTATGTCCTGAAACATAAGAGAAGAGGGGGTCAAAAATGGCATGACAGTGTAAATCTTTTGTAATCTAACTAATAGACAAAAGATTCAATTGAAAGTCTAGAGCATCTAAAACATTCTGAAGGCATATAGAAGGGGCTACAACAATCTCCCCCTGACCAACAATGAGTAGCCGAACTCCATTGGCTATGATGACGGAACGCCCTGGAGGAAGTCTTGTACGAAGAAAACTGTGTCCGATCTCCACACATGTGATGAGATGCTCCAGAAATAGTAATCCAATCTGTCACATCGGAACTGTTGCTACTGGTACTGGTAAGCACATATGAATTACCTGAAGAACTGGGTAGTGCTCTGGCGGTGGCCGCTGCATTTGATGGTCCTGCAGTCTGAGTCATAGGAGTGGTCACCATTTCTCGAAGTCTTGAGACAAGATCATCAAAACGTGCATCAGTAGTAGGTGCAGGTGAAGAGTCAATCTGCTCCGCAACACGTGCAGACACCGGAAACTGTGCTTGCGAAAGCATGTCTCCTCTGAGTGGCCAGGACGACGAGAATAAGAACATGGACCACGCTGACGGCCTCCACCTCTACCACGAGGTCCACGACCACGGAACTGGAACGTACTGCCTCGTCGACGAGAAGCAGCATAGCCGAGGAAGTCAGTTGTGGCGTGGATGTAGGTGTGGTAGTAATCCTGCTGAGTAGCTTGTATACCTCCTCCATGGTGGTATGGTCTCGCCAGTCAGAAGTTGAGTACGAGCGACATCGTACTCCGAGTCAAGAGAGGACAGAAAAATGTCAGTCATAGTGGCATTCCGATACGCATGTTGTTGTCCCACACTGGTAGTGATAGGCAAGAAGCGGTGGAGACGTTCAAGCATGCCTCTCAGATGTGAAAAATGGTGCATGTAGAGGTCGACCATTTTGCTTGGTCGAGAAAATGTCAAACTGAAGTTGGAGTATCTTGCTTTCCATTTTTCGTCTGTCCATAGGTAGTGGCCAATATGTCCCACATGGCCTTTGCAGTTGGTTGATTGACAATATCATTAGCAATCTCTGTGCTAAGTGTCCCAGAGAGCCATACGAGCATATGCATCATCTTGCTTCCATGATGTGTTGGCCCCTGTCTTGTCCGATGGCTCTGAATCAGTCAGAATATGTTCCTTGTTGTGGCATTGCATCAGGGTACGAAACTGCATGGACCATAACTCGTACTTGGTCCCGTCCATCTTTATGATAGGTGTCGGCCCATTGAAGGTACCGGAAGAGGAGAATACGTCACCCTTGACTTCTGACATTCTTTAATAGGCCCAAAATGCGAAACAAGAGGGGAATATCTCAGCAAAATACTTGTCTAAGGGATGATGTGTATCTGTAGACTTATACGCTCATCCCTAATACTGTGTTTGTGGTCTAGGGGCCGCAAATGAAGGGAGAAATCAGACTATTTCACCCCGCACAGATCTATCCAGACCCCGTCCTACGTGAACAGGGGTCCGCGGGGCCGTCGAGGGTGCGTCGAGCCCTTGCAAATCAGGCCACAGCGTCTACGGATGCCGCAGCGCCACAAAGGAGGGTCACCGAAGCCGCGCTGGGCTGGAACGAGGCGACAGCGGCCGCTGGGGGGGCAGGGGCGGCGCCGCTGGGTGGGGGCGGCGGTGCTGGGTGGCGGCGCGGGCCGCTCGGAGACGCGCGGAAGGGCGCGGAGGCGCACGCGGTGGCGCGGAGGCGCGCGGAGAGGGGGGTGGCGGATGGGGCTAGGGTTAGGGTTTTGATTCGAGAATCCCGGTCTAGGACCGTTGCTCTGATAACATATTGGGATAAAATTCATTCATATGATAAAGAGATCCAAGGCTCTCTTATATAGGAGAAGAGCTATGGGTTAATTACATAGAAGATACCGAAAGAAAACATAACATGTAAATATAATAATGAGACAAATAAACATCTCAACGGGAACTGATTGAGCTAGCTTGCCAATTCACTATCTGGGGATGTCGCTGGCCACGGGGAGATCGAGGTTGGTTGATTGGTTGCCGTTGGTGGAGAAGGTTGAGGGGAGGCTGGCGGGGTGGAAAGTAGCGATCCTTTCTAAAGGTGGCCGCCTGGTGCTCCTGAAGGCGGTGCTCTCCGCTATCCTTGTGTACTACTCCTCTACGAGGCTCTTGTCGGTAGGCGTTAGGAAGAGGCTTGAGGGACTGATGCAGAGAGCAGAAGCGATCAAGGTTCCTCTAGTATGCACCTGGTCAGCTGGGATGATGTTACGCTACAAGAAGTGCGACGGCGGGCTAGGGCTGCGTCGGTTGGGCACGCTAAACGAGGCCATGTTTTGAAGTGGGTGGCTAGGATTTGGGGCAGTAGCGGCGATCTTTGCACCATTCTTGTTCGGCGGATCTACTCGGTCAATGGGGCAGCGCCGACGGGCAATTTCTGAGGGGGGCGATGAGGCCCTCGCCATTTTAGAGAGGTATTTTGACGATCACGCATAACTTTCAGGAGTTGTTTAGGCCGATGCTGGGAATGGTGAAAGTTTTGCATTTTGGAGGGACAATTGGACGGACGGGGGGCTCTTTCTTCGTGCTTCCCTCATTTGTTTGCTCCGGCGGAGGATCAGGATGTGTGGGTTGCCGCTTACTGCTCTGATGGCAACTGGATGCCGATGTTCCGTTCGAACTTCTCAGATCAGCGCATGTAGGAGTTCTTACGGCTGCTTGATGAGCTCAGGGAGGTGAAGGGCCCTTCTGTGGAGCGTGATCACTGGGTTTGGCGCGGCAGTGCTTTTTCCGTTCGAAAGGCGTACTTGGCGATTTGCAGGCCCCCGCCCTCTCTCTCGGCGGAGATGGTGCGTGACAGTGCGATCCTCTGGGGGTTGGGTCTTCCAGAGAGGATCGGTTTCTTTTTTTGGCTATTCAGGAGGAAGAGGCTGATGACTCGTGACAGATGCGCTAGGCTGTTGGGGGTGGTCTCTGACAGATGCCTTATATGTGATGCAGAGATTGAGACAGTGGAGCACCTCTTCTTCTCCTGTCAGGGGGTAGAGCCCCTTTGGGATGACCCGGCTCGGGTTGGGTCACCAGAGCGGGCGTTGGGGCTTTCTGTGGTAGCTTAGTTGCGGCCAAGCAGCGGGCGGGAAGGGAGTTGTTGCGGCCACTCGCAACGATTTGGGCCATTTGGTTGGCCAGGAACGTACTGTTGTTCTCGGGGCAGAGGTTTTATATAGAAAATGTTTGTTTGCAGGTGTCGAGTTTGTTGAGCTCTTGGGTCGCTTAACGCGTCTCTTTGTATTTGTTTTTCGCTCTCCTTTTTATTAGTAAATTCTAGGGGTGAACACCTACGAGTGTCTCCCCCTTTCTTGGCTTCAAAAAAAGGAAATTAGTTGGTTTGTCACCTTTCTAGAGAAATTCGAGTTTTCAATCAAATTTCAGTTTCCTTCTATTGCGATAACAAGTCAGACACTTATTTGGCCTCATCGAAGTTCGGCACGGGAGATGGCGCAAATAGGCCAAATTGTCCATTTGACGCCTTTTGAACGCCCACAAGCCACTAAAACATTTCAAAGAAGCATGAGAAGAAAATAGATTTATTTCGTTTTTCAAAACCATGTAATGTTGTAAACAAGCATTTCCACTTAATGTAAAAGACGTTCACTGACACTGATGTTCTTCTAACTCATGTTATAGGTTTGGTGTTTTGGTGATTGAAGTTATTTTGGGTATTATTTGTTTTACGTTAATGGAAATGGTTTTTTTTTGAAAACGAAAGCACTTCGGGGGAAGCACGCCGTGGTGTTCGCCCCAATTTTATTACTAACAAAACGAGAAAGAAGGGGGGTGGAAGAAGAGAGGTACAATCAGAAAGGATCGAGCGGATCCCGCAGCACACGCCACCAGAAATTACATTAGCAACCAGTCACTCTGAAGCAGATCAACGTGTGCTAAAACATTCTCCTTGTAAAATCTTTGTCCCCTGAAAATCTTAGCGTTCCTAGCGAGCCAGAGCGCCCAAATGCAAGCGAACGGGCGAAGCAACTCCCTCCTTGGCCGATCAGCACTAGAACGCATAGAGTCCAAAAAGAGTCAGCCGAGGCTGCGTTGAGCCAAGAAACATTGAGGTCCTCCCAGATAGTGCCGGAGCTCGGGCATAGGAAAAATAAGTGCTGCAGAGTCTCCACATTTTCGCCACACAGCACACAGTCCATAGAGTCAGACTCGGAGAGAAAACCTAGCACATCTATCTCGGGTCAAGACCCTCCCACGCCTCAAGAGCCAAAGGAAGAAATCACCCTCTCCGGAAGCTTTAAGCGCCACAGCCACGCAAGATCTTTGCATAGAAGGTTCCGGTCAGAGGGCTGATGTTGCGAGATGACCTTGAAAGCCCGCCTCGACGAGAAGGTGCCGTCCGCGCCAAACCCAATGATCCCTGATATTCGAGGGCTTTGGCGCAGCCCTTAGCTGTTGCAGAAGCCTTAAGTAGTCATCAAATCGGTCGTCGGAAAGGTTGCTAGCAAAGGTAGGGAACCAATCGCTCCCGCTCCAAGAGGACGCCACCGACACCCTAGAGTCAGACGCCAGTGCACTAAGATGGGGGAAAGAGATATCCAGAGAGGTGTCCCCCGCCCATGCGTCGCGCCGGAAAAGGAAAGAATTACCATCCCCCAGAGCCGGCTTGAAAAGATGAGAGAAACGCCTAACCGCAGAAGCGATCCCCCTCCAGAAAGGGGTTCCAGAGCGCAAAGGGTCGGCGTCCCGCAGCATGTCCACCCCGATCGAAAGAGCATCCCGCAGCATCGAAGGAAAGAACCCGATGTCGCTACCCCAAAGTCTGTTGACCCACTTTAGCATCAACGCGTCGTTAACCAGATCAAGCCTTCGAATGTCGAGACCACCATCGCACTTTTCTTTTCGCCACCTCTTTCCAAGCCACCAGATGGATGCCCCGCGACGCGTGACCCCTTCTTCCCCACAGGAAGCTCCGCATAAGTCCCTCAAAACGCCTCTTAATCCCCACCGGGATCGCCCAATTCGACAGGAAATAAACTGGAATGGATGCAAGTACCGACCTGATAAGCACGAGTCGGTCACCCCGGGAGAGCATAGCCGCACTCCAACCAGCAAGCCTTCTCTCCGCCTTGTCCATCACCCTGTTCCAATGAAACAATCTCGGCCTTCTCGCACCCAGCGGCAGGCCCAGATAGTCGATCGGAAGAGAAGAAGGGGGACATCCCAACAGCACGTCACACGCCGACGCGGACCGCTCCTCCCAATTGAAAGGAATCATTTTGGACTTGGAATGGTTGATGCGGAGCCCCGAGAGCTCACTAAAGATCGTCAAAGTGACCGCCATCCCTCTGACCTCCTCCAGACCTCCCTCGATGAAGGCGATGGTGTCATCCGCATACTGGAGGGTTGGAGTGTTCTTGAAGTCACAGGAAAATCCCGAGGAGAAGCCACGCGCGACCACCCTATCCGCCATCCTTGGAAGCACATCCGCCGCAATAACGAAAAGCATGGGTGCCAGAGGGCACCCCTGCCGAACCCCCCTCCTAGGCTGAAAAGGGCTACCAACGATACGTCCATTAAGCATGATAGAGAAGGATGCAGTAGTAACGCATCGGCGCACCCAGGAGATCCACACACTTGGAAAACCACGAGCCAGCAGCACCGACCAAAGAAAGTTCCAGTCCAAGGAATCATACGCCTTTGCGAAGTCCACCTTCCAAAGAATCCCCCGCGTCCCCTTCCTCACCCAACTGTCGACCATCTCAGAGGCAAGAGCCGTGACATCAGAGATCCGGCGACCCGGAATAAAAGCCACCTGCGAGGGGTGGATAAGATCGTCCAGCACCACCGCAAGCCTCCTCGCCAACACTTTCGCAACAATCAAGTATAAGGCATTTGAAATAGCGATCGGCCGAAAGTCCTCAATAGCAATAGGAGATTGAGATTTAGGGATAAGTACAATAAGAGCCCTATTGATCCCATCAAAGCCCAAGTTTCCCGTACAGAATTCGTTCACACCTCCCAGACCTCGAAGCCCACCACCTCCCAGAAATCTTTGTAGAAGGCAATAGGGAAGCCATCGGGGCCAGGCGAGGCATCGGCATTGAGATCCCAAATAGCAGCCTTGACCTCGTCGACGGAAATCTCCTTAATCAGCTCGCACAGCTCGCGGACGAGAGCATCGAGTCCTCCTCCCCAGCCAGCACCATCGACGAGGCAAACGAACCGAAGAGAAGTCCCTGTAGTAGTCTGCCATCGCAATCCAATCGCCTCCTCGCCCACCACTTCGCGACCCCCGAAGGAAATCGATCGAATAAAGTTTGACCGCCTCCTATTAGAAGCAACCCTGTGAAAGAAGGAAGAATTTGCGTCTCCTTCCTTGATCCATTTCAGCTTCGCTCTCTGGCGCCATTCCGCCACCCTCATTCTTTCCTCCCTCTCGACCGCAGCCACCGTCGCAGCCCTAGAGACCAGCTCCTCCGAGTAGAGCTCCCTCAGCCCCTCCAAGGTGTCCAGCTCGGCAACGATGGCCTCCGCATCCTTCCTGGCAGACATCCTAGCCTCCCGCGACCTCTTCTTGAACTTAGACAGGACGCCTCTGAGGCGCACAAGCTTCTTCTGAAACCTCACCACCGCCGACCGACCATCGCAAGCCTCCGCCCAAGAAGAGGACACCAGCACACGGAAATCATCCTCAAGCTGCCAGCACCTCTCATATCTGAAGAGCCTGCCGCCGGAGAAGACACCTTGGAATCCCAGATGATCGGAGTGTGGTCTGAGAAAAGCACGAGGTCTAGAGAGGACCACCGACAGAGGAAAAAGATCCATGAAAACCATCGACGCGAGAAATCTGTCAATGCAAGACTTGGAGGAAGAGTTCCTCCAAGTGAACCTCACGTCCGATGCCGTTAAATCTTGCAGAGCCAGGCCGTTGACGAAGTCCGCGAAGTCCGCCGAGCCCGAGTCGGAGCCTCCCCTGGACCGGGGCCTTATCAGACGAACGTAACGTGACATTAAAATCTCCCCAATCAACCAAGGCAGACCCGCATTGTCCAACGAGATCTTGCGGAGCTCATCCCAGAGGTCCTTCCTGCGAGCCGCATCACAAGGGTCGTAGGCGCAAGAGAGAACGAAAGTTAGAGAGTCTTCCTTCCTGGTGAGCAGAACAGAGATAGGAGTGGCTGCCCTTCACAATAGAGACAAGGTAGAACCCAGATGACTTCCAAGCAATAAGCAAACCGCAGCACTCCCCAGTTGCAGGTTAATGGAAATGGTTGGAAGAACGTTACATTGTGAAGTAAAAGAATGTTCTTTTAAGCCATGTTCTCCTTTTAATCCACACCAGTCACAGTTACAGTCTTTTAATTCATGTTCTCTTCAAGTATCCACTGTTGCTGCTTATGATTTTTAGCTTACCATTTTCTAAAAAGGTGGAAAGAATATTGCAACAATAAGATGTGCTATACACAACGCATGTTGTTCCAGCGCTATCAAAGTCACATAACAAAATGAATTATAGATAACGCAAGTTTAAAAAGCGCTAGGTATATCGCATTCTGATCGTGTGATATAATTGCACTGCTGAGAGAAAAAAGTTATAGCCCTACAAACATGGATATCTTTTCCAGCTCACTACTTGCAAATTTTGCTCCAAGCTACCCTATGTTGCACCCAAGAAGAGTACTTTTAACATCCGGGAAATTGCGTTAACCCGAACTCGTCCGATTTTGGGTCTAATGAACCCAAAAGCGTTGTCGGTCAATACTAAACAACCTAAAACGACCAATTGATTCATGAATCAAAAGTCGTTCGGACGAAATCGACCAAAAATCAGTCACTTTGTATTGCGCGCCGCGAAAAGCCGCGACGCAAATTCGGAAACCGCGAAACGAACCAAGACCGTCATTAGATCCGATTCGACGACACGAGACCAACGGAATCGACCGTTCGTCAATCGGAGGTCGTTTGATAATTTTAATTCACAAAAATTTAACCTTAAACAAAAACCGTATCCGAAAATTTTGGGGGTTCAAAACTCGATCGGAAGTATATCAATATTATACTCATATTGATCGTCATTAAGAGACGATCAAATCGAGATATTGCATGTCAAAATCCGGCACCCGAGGCGCAAATACGAGTAACTTTAGGTATGATAAATAAATATGGTTTTTGATTATAAAATAAAAATAAAAATTTAAATTATTATGCTCTAACAGTAGCAGACTGAGTATATAAAAAAAAAATTCAGCAAGAGCTGGCAGCCGTATACCACTTGGTCCCTTCTCCTCTCCACTTGGCTGAAATCTAGATTCCCCCTCTCCCTATAAATATCAGCCCACTCCAGCCTTAACTTTCCTCTTACTCTCCTCCTCTTCTAAGTCTTCATTTTCCAACGGCAGGGAACCCCGTATTCTCTCTCCTTTTATTCTCAACTTTCTTTAATTTCCTTCCCCTCTCTTCCTTATTCCCAATTCCAACGAGAGATA